>CM035438.1:98534586-98814586 GCA_020310875.1 Ceratopteris richardii | reverse complement strand
CACACACACACACACACACACACACATATATATATATATATATATATATATATATATATATATATATATATATATATATATATATATATATATATATATATATATATATATATATATATATATATATATATATATATATATATGTGTGTGTGTGTGTGTGTGTGTGTGTGTGTGTTTGAAATTCCTTTATGTATAAATTTATCGATATTTAATATTTCTAAATATTTTGAGTTCTCTGGAAATACGTATATCTTTATAATTTGAAGATATTTAATTCAATAATTGATATGATTATATAGATAAATGCACACATTGCACACACATGCACATACACATACACAAACACCATATGTTTTTGAGATATTTTTCTTTAAATGGATAGTTATAGATTTAATTATATTTTCTCATCATTTAATAATATTCTATGTTATTCATAGATTTTGATTTTTTCTTGAAATCATTATGTTTTTATATTTTGAAGATATTGGTTCAAATGATTGGATCTATACACAACACACACACACACACACACACACACATATATATATATATATATATATATATATATATATATATATATATATATATATATATATATATATATATATATATATATATATATATATAAGTTTGAAATTCCTTTATTTATAAATTTATCAATATTTAATATTTCTAAATATTTTGAGTTCTATGGAAATAGGTATATCTTTATAATTTGAAGATATTTAATTACATAATTGATATGGTTATATACATATATACACACATTACGCACACATGAACACACACATACATACATACACACACACACACACACATATATATATATATATATATATATATATATATATATATATATATATATATATATATATATATATATATATATATATATATATATATATATATATATATATATATATATATATATGTGTGTGTGTGTGTGTGTGTGTGTGTGTGTGTGTGTGTGTTTGTTTTTTTCACATTGCGCACACATGCACACACACATACACACACAGACAAACACACACACACACACACACACACACACACATATATATATATATATATATATATATATATATATATATATATATATATATATATATATATATATATATATATATATATATATATATATATATATATATATATATATATATATATATATATATATATATATATATATATAACTTTTAATGTGCTTGTTACTTCTAAAAGATTTCATTGGTTATATCTTTCAATCTAATTTTCAAAATGTGTACAAAACTAAGATAATCAAATCGCATTTTCATAATATTAAGGTCAATCTTCTTTTTCGTGGAAGTCCATTGATGAACTAGTTTTTAAATTTATAATAATATGCTCAAGGTTGAGTTTTGTCAACTGTCTCATTAATATGCCCAAGTCCCTTGCAATTTGCAATATTAAGCCCGAGCTACGATCTGAAGATTTATTATCAACAAGAGAGGAAACTACCTGGAGAAGCTTGAATACCAATCTCTAGTCATTTTTACGATATTTGAATAACATGAATCATTCAAAGAACATAGAGTTGGGAAATATAGAATTGTCCGAAACTCATGAATAAGTCCCATTTTTCCTGAATAGGCCTTTTTTGGTGTTAATGAAGTACTCATAGTTGGGCATTTATGTGGTCATTACGGTCATAGACCTTATCCAGCAAAAGTTGATGCCATTAGTAGGATTTTTGAGCGGTGTTGCAATGTTAGTTAAGTAAGGAGATTCTTAGGTGCATGTGTTTTCTATGTCATCTGGATCCCTCACTTTGCTCACGTGGCGAACCCAGTTTATGATTTATTACAAAAACAAAAGAAATTCTATTAGACTGATGAGCATACTAAACAATGAGACGTCTAAGGCAACTGGTTATCAATGCTCTGATTCTAAAACGTATTGACTACACAGGAAATAAGTCTGTAATCCTTACTATTGACACTAGTCCTATTGGTATAGGCTAGGTCATTGGGCAGGACGATGAGAAGGAGCAAAGATACGAAGTTCGCTTTGGAGCGAAAATCTTACATGATACTAAAAGGAATTATCCTCAAATTAAAAGGGAATTATGGGGATTAGTTACAGCTTTAAAAATAGATAAGGAATACTTTATAGGAGCTAATGTAATAGTAGAGACTGACTATCTTCCGTTAATAGGTTTAATAGCTAATTGTTCATCTCTAGATATAGTTATGTTATGATGGATAGCCTTTATTAAATTTGTTAACCTTGCTTTTGTACATATTGCTGGTAAACATAACACCATTGTTGTTTTGCTCTCAAGAGCAAAGTTTGACAATGAAAATGAAGCAATAGATAAACATAGAAATTTAATTAATTATGAAACATCTACCTATACGTATGAGAGATTTAGAGAAGATGAATATGAGGGAGAGTGGTGAGATATAGGATATTATCTGAGTTTGTTTCAGCCTACTCCAAGCTGGTCCTCAAATCGATTCCGGAACATCAGGAAGAAGTCTTTCAACTTCTTCTTGAAAGATGGATATCTTTGGAGACATGCTAGAGGAAAGGTAAGAAACCCGCAAAGAGTACTAGGCTTAACAAATTTTCAAGTGCAATTTATGCATGAGATACATGAAAGCCTTTGGGATGGTCATAAAGGCTTTGTCGCTACGTATGAAAAGATTCGAGAAAGCTACTGGTGGGCGAGAATGTATGTAACTGTTAAAGAATTTGTGAGCACTTGTATTACGTGCCAGTTATATTCCTCTGTCAAGCATAGAGACCCTTTGAATCTGACCTATTCACCTTGTATTCACTACAAGTGGGTGGTCGACCTTGTGACCATGCCTAACAGCAATAGTGGTATGAGATACATTGTTCTTGCACAAGAATATTTAACAAACCACGTTGAGGGTAGATCACTTCATTCTAATACTACTTATAATGTATGCGTATTTCTTTTAGAAGACGTATTATCCAGATTTGGATATGTAGAAAAAGTAGTAGCAGATAGAGGTGAGTTAGATGCTAGAGAGACAAGGGAGTTCTTTGCATGTCATGGAATTCAATTGTCTCTTACGACTGCCTATAACCTTGAGGCAAATGGAAAAATTGAACGAGGGCATCCTTCCATAGTGAAGGCTATTTCAAAAGCATGCCATGGAGATATTGGAAAATGGCCAAAATATCTCCCATTTGCTCTTTGGGCCGATAGGATGACATACACTTATGTCGGCTGAACTCATGTACTGTCAGAAGCCGATATTTCCTGTATATACTCAGAAAGTTAATTGGATGAGTTTAGATTGGGAAGATAATGTTTCAAGAGAGGAATTATTAGCACTTAGGACTAAACAACGAAAACAAGGTAATGAAAATTTAAAAGAAGCAATCAAAAAATTAAAACCATCACGATTGAAAAATAAAATATATTTTGATAAGAAACATCGACTAAGGCCGCAACCAATAGAGAGTGGTGATTGGGTGCTTGTATATGATAGTACTTTCGAGACTCAATATGATGCATGTCGTAAACTAACTTAACATTGGTTTGGGCCATATGTTGTTGTTTCGGTTTTTGAGACAGGAACATATAAATTACGAGAATTTGATGGTACTGTGTTAAGGAATGTGATTGTAGGGAAAAGAATAAAGCTGTTTAAAAGAAGAGCTAGCAGTAAGTTCGTGTTGGACGAAGAGAAATACAAGAAAGCATACTTATATAAATTAAATTTTGCTTATGAACAGGATTAATGGAATGGTAAGTACCACGATTGTCTAAATGACTATTATAGGATTTTCTAAACTTTTATTTTTGATTGTATGAATTGAACAAAATGATTTCCTATTCATATTTACATACTTTTATGAATTTTCTTTATTATCAGAAACATAATTTGAATTTAGAAGCATTTTTAAATATTTTACTTAGAGTCAATTTATAAGTTTTTCCAAAGAATTTGATACTTCTTTCCATTGAACTACAAGTTGGCCTATCGAGGACGATGTGCAGGTTAGGTGGGCAGACGTCGAAAGGATTTCCAATTCTATATCAACACCTAGAAAATTAAAAACTTTTTTATTTCAAAATGATTAATTATTATCTCTCAAATATTTTTATGCATTTCTTCTGATTTGACTAAACTTACTCTTGAGTACCTATAGGCAAAAGAAGAAAATATATTCAGAATAAATGGATAATCGATCCTTATTTGGACTCTTTATTTTATGTCCATTATATGTTTATAAAATCATTAAGTGATTTTTGTGTTTCCATGATCATAAGAGGACACCTATGTGATAATAAAGGAGAATTTAAGTATGGTTAAATATATGTGTCAATGTTTTTGGGGTTATATATATTTCTCTATATATGTGAAATGCACTTAATTGTATATGTGTTCATATGTCTATGAGAGTGAATGAGAATATGGGTTTTATGCCATATGTATGTATTTGCATACGTATACTTAAAAGATACATATGTGTGCATCTATTTCTATGTGTGTGTGTATTTTTGCCTACCTAAGCATGAAGTTATATAGGAGTTCATGATGTGTATGAGTTCAACTAAACCTATGAATTGTTTGGTTTTTCTTTGAGCACATATACATGTATATATATTAATATAATTAAAAGTGTGCCTATGTTGGTCTATAAGGTTTAATATTTGTGTATCATGTGAATAGACCCATAATATATAAATGTGCATCTTCCTTAAAAGTGCATGTGTATTAACTTTAAGTGCTTAATTTTGTTCCTGGAACTTTAATAATAAATAAGTTACTATTAATACATATGTTAATATAAATATATAATATATATATATACATATATGATTATTATATATATGGTAAAATAATATATATATATATATATATATATATATATATATAATTTATGTATATATATATATACCTAAATGAATAATTAATATATATGCATTTAAAATATAAAGTATAAGGTAAATTTGAATTTAATTAAGGAATAACTACAATAACTATTTAATAATTAAATACCATAATAACGAGTAAATATATTTTTTAATATTAAAATAGACAATATACATGTATGCATGTTAAAGTGAAGGTGAACATAAGTCTAGAAATATGTGTACCTAATGATATGAGATAGTAATCATTTAGTATGCATGATAGAAGTGTAAGTTATCTACACACGTAAGCATCTTTAGGTGAGTATATATGTATGTGTAATATGTTAAGTATTTTTTTCTAATGAACCCCTATTGGTACGGATTGGGGGGAGAGAGAGAGAGAGAGAGAGAGAGAGAGAGAGAGCGAGAGAGAGAGAGAGAGAGAAACCTTCAGCTTCCCCTCCCTCCTCCATCATGTTGCGCACGTAGGCCAGAAGAGAGAAACAGAATAGAGAGAGAGAGGGAGAGAGAGAGAGAGAGAGACTATGCTTCTCCTCCCACCCCTCCTGGTTGGAGATCTTCGAAGAAGTAGGCACAAAGGCCCGAGAGAGAGAGAGAGAGTAGGTTCCCTATTTTTTCTCCCCCCTCCTTCATCCATGGCGGCAGCAGCAGACGGAGTCATGCATCATAGAGAGAGAGAGAGGGAGCGAGAGAGAGAGAGAGACTATGCTTCTCCTCCCATCCCTCTTGGCTATAGATCTTTGAAGAAGTAGGCACAGAGTTACCCTAGAGATAGAGAGAGAGAGAGAGAAGTCCTTCTACTTCCCCTCCTTCATCAATGACAGTAGTGGGTGGATTCTGACGATAGCACACACACACACACACACAGGGAGAGAGAGGTCCTTCTACTTCCCCTCCTTCATCCATGGCAGTAGTGGGCAGATTGTGACGGCAGCACAAAGAGAGAGAGAGAGAGAGAGAGAGAGATGTTTTCTCCCCCCTCCTCCATCGGCCGTTTCGCACGATAGTTTGATGTGGAGAGAGAGAGAGAGAGAGAATGCATGTTTATTAAGTATTATGTGTGAATCATTTATGTATGTGCATGTCTGCTAGATTAAGATGCATGTGTATGTATACAAGAGTGCATGTGCATATTAAAGTTAGATGTATGATGCATGTATGCATATGTATTATGCATGTGTATGCATGTGAAATGTGATGCATATGTATGCATGAGAAGTATTATGCATGTGTATGCATTTGTATGCATGTGTATGCATGTAAAATGTAATGCATGTATAGTGAATGTATGCATGTGTATTATGCATATTTAGTATGATATGCATGATGCATGTGTAGGCATGTTTAATATGCATATGTATGCATGTGAAGTGAGTTTGCATGTATGCATGTGTATGCATGAGAAGTATGATGCATATGTATGCATGTGAAGTGATTTTGCATGTATGCATGTGTATGCATGAGAAGTATGATGCATATGTATGCATGTGAAATGTGAAGTGAATGTTTGCATGTGCATGTGTGCATGAATGACATGTGCATGTATGTGGATGATGTGTACATGTATGTTAGTGACATGTGTGTGTATGTGAGTGATGTGTACATGTATGTTAGAGGTATGTGCATGTATGTGATGTATGTTTGCATGTATGCATGTGAAGTGCATGAGATGCATGTATATGTATGCATAAATGCATATGCATGAATATAAGATGTATGCATGTATAATGTATGTTTGCATGTATGCAAGTGCATGTATGCATGTGTGCATGAGAGAACTGCATGTGCATATGTAATGTAAATAGGCATGCATATGTATGATGCATGTATGCATATGAAGTTGATGAATGTATGCATGTATATGTGAGTAGCATGTGCATGTACATTATAGGTATATGCATGTGTGCATGAGAGAAGTGCATGTGCATATGAGTGAATGCATGAAGTGCATGTATGCATGTGAAGTGAATGTATGCATTTGCATGTATATGTATGATGAGTATGTTTGCATGTATGCATGTGGATGTGTGCATGTGTGCATGAGAGATGTATACTATCAGACATTGATCCATGGGGATAAGTGCATGTGATCCACAAGGATCATTGATCCACAGGGATCATTGATCCACAGGGATTAGTCTATTTGATCCACAGGGATCAATCCATGTGTGTGAGGGACAAGGGCTAGCTAGCCAAGGTCCCAAGCTTGGGGGATACCCTAAGGTAGTTTGGTAGTAATGGGAACTGCTTTGGTAGTAATGGGAATAAGTGTTGCATGATGGTCACATGTTCACACTAGACTATTCCAAATCATTACTATTTTTAGAGTATACTGTTGCTATTTTTAGAGTACAAGAGGGTATATATGGATGGGAGGAGAGTCACACACATCATTCAAGCGATTTCTTATAGTTGGTATCAGAGCACATAAGATCTTTTTTGTTGGCATTCGTTTTTTTATTGTTTTTTTCTTGGCGTTCATTTTCTGAGCGTCGTCTTTGTCATGGTTGTTGGAGGAGGCCGAGTCATCAAAGTTCTATACAGCTTTTGTGAAGAAGAAGACTTATAGGCACCGAGCAGTCCACGGGAACACCCTCGACCATGCATACTTGCGTTCACGGATAATCTAGTAGTCACATGCATCCCACACACGTACACGGAGCGTGGACAGGAATCCGTAGTAAATACTTTACTTTATGTAGTGCACCAAAATTGAACTCATGTGCATATCAACGCGCACGTGTGATATTTCAGGCATTCACTTCTAGTTGCGTCGGTCCGCTCAATATATAGTTCTTCGACTTTTTACATGATATGTGGGATTATACATGCACGCACCTCCTCGAACTGACAAAGGCTTCTTAGGAAACACTTTTGACTGTTGGTTGGAAATCTATGGTGTAACCAATGCTAGAACACCCACCTTCACTTCGCTTGCCCATATCTTGAGCACCCAATATCCAAATTTGGAGATTTTTCTTGCTATGGATAGCCCTCTCAGAGTTCTTCCCAAAGAGCGGCTGCAAGACATAGTTTGGCTTCAGTCTCAGTCGGTTGGAGAGCTTGGAGTTTGCTCTTTCCTTGTCAACAAGCCTCGTTATGAAGCATTGAGCATTGGAACGATATTGGAAAGCTATTCTAATGGAGTATGGACTACCTTCAACACCCTTATTGTCATTTCTAGGACTTTTCGATTTCCATTAGAAATTCATCTCTTCATCTTCGTCAATCGCAGTGCCTTAGAGGACTTGCTTCAAGGAAAGTTCCATTTTTCATGGAAGTAAGCGCAGTTAGATAGTTTTGATACTCTGAAACAGGTTGTTTCAGAGGCTCCGATACTCAAAGTGGTGGATTCATAGACTTTGAGTTAGAGATAGATGATAGTGGCATAGCCATAGGGACATATTGATCCACAAGGATCATGACAAGAGTTTTATGCAGTGGTGTATTCACTTAAAGTCTAGAGATACTATCTTGATGGTGCAAACTTTAAGGTATACATAGATCACCATACTCTTGAGTATTTTCATAATCAGCCAGATCTTTGAGGCAGTCACTGTCATGGACAAGGAAACCATCTAAATCTTAGATTCCATGTAAATTTCTATATCTCATGTTTGGCTTAGACTTTGGAGAAACAAATGCTTCCATTGCATCGAGAACATGCCAAAACCCCAAGATCGACTCTCTATTTGCTGAATTCTGACACCCGAAGGTCCCGATTCAAGTCGATGACATCATGCTGACATCATCAAGTCACAACCGCCCTTGGGAACCGCCCTTGAAAACCTATATAAGGAGGGGTTGGCCACATTCATAATCAGTCTTGCCAATACCAGTCTTGGGAGCTCAAGGAGTCGTGACCACCAAGTAAGTACTCTCCAAGTTCTAGTTCCTGGTCTTTCCTTGTTCCTTGTTCCAGTCTTGTCTAATCTTGTATCCTGGACATCTAGTCTTGTCCTCTTGTAATCTTGTAGTACGAGATCTTGTCGAGTTCTTTCTTGTATCTAGTCCATCTCCTAGAGGGGAGTTCTTGTAATCCAGATATCTTGTCTCATACTTACGATCCCGGGTTGTGGGATCTCTTGTATCATCTCTAGTCCAGTTTTCCATACCTATTGGTCCTAGGTTGTGGGACGTCTTGTATCAATCACATATTCTTGTATTATTTTACCTATGTGGGTGTTCTTGTAATCACAAGTGTATTTCGGAAATCTTGTCTAGTGTAGTGAGAGAGCACAATCTAGTGCTCCCCTAACATTTTGGCAAGATTGCCTTCATCAAGACCAAGAACCATGGAGATTATTAGAGAAGAATTTTTTTCTACACTTAAAGTAATTCAACAACAAGTCCAAGAGATACGAGAGAACCAACAAAGGATTCAACAACAGAGTATTCAAGATGTAATCACAGAATTTTAGAGGCAAATCCAAGAGCTGCAAATCATTGTTAGTCAATCTTCTTCAAGTACCCCTATGACAACTAACATGAAGAAAAGTCCAAAAGTGAGCGTGCCTGAGAAATTTGATGGGACGAGATCAAAGTTTTGAGGATTTGTGCAACAAGTGAAGCTATTCATAAGGATGCAACAAGAAAGGTACCTAGATGATGCTTCTCAAGTAGGACTCATAGGAACTCTATTTGTGGCCCTGCTCTTTCATGGTTTGCACCTATCCTTGAGAAGGACATGGATATTTTGCATGATTTCAATGCCTTTATTCGAGAGTTCACATCTTCATTTGGAGATACCAATTGTTCACATGTTTCCGAAACAAAGCTAAGGAAGCTACATCAAGGAAATGGGCCTGCATCTACCTATGCATCGGAATTCAGACAAATCATTTGTGACCTCACATGGCATGAGGATTTTATCAACCAATTTAGATGGGGCTTACGTGATGATGTGAAGGACCTCATGCTAACCATGCCGAAGGTAAATACTTTGAATGAATTCATGAATCAAGCAATTGAATGTGATAATAGGTTGTTCGAGAGAAAGCAAGAGAAGAAGAATTCTATTAGAGATCAAGAATAAAACTTTACTTCTATTCCACAACAACATATGCTCGAGGAAACGCAACCAAAACCCATGCTATTGGATCACATCATGGTCAGACGACTTACAACAAAGGAAAGACAATATCGAAAGGATAATGGATTATGCTTTTATTGTGGAGAGCATGATCATATGGTATTCAAATGCCCTAAGAAAAAGAAACAAGTTGGGATTAGAACTTCCACAATCACCATCCCACATCAGAAGGACCATCATTAGAGTCAAAAGAATAATACAGTTCATCGTGAGAATCATACCCTTGATTCTGTACCTCGATATACTACAAACCCTTTCCAGTTTCATCATGGATATCCATCATCATCTTGTTCCAGTACCACATATCAAGAACTCTACAAAGACCAAGAGTTATGAAGATTCAAGTCCTAGAAGATCTCAGAGTCACATAACCGCTCCTCGTGGAACTCGTCACTTGAGGGGGAGGTGATGTCATGGACAAGGAAACCATCTAAACCTTAGATTCCATGTCAATTTCTATATTTCCTGATTGGCTTAGAGTTTGGGAGAAACTAATGCTTCCATTGCATCTAGAACATGCCAAAACCCCAAGATCGACTCTCTATTTGCTGAATTCTGACACCCGAAGGTACCGATTCAAGTCGATGACATCATGCTAACATCATCAAGTCGCAACCGCCCTTGGGCACCGCCCTTGAAAACCTATATAAGGAGGGGTTGGCCACATTCATAATCAGTCTTGCCAATACCAGTCTTGGGAGCTCAAGGAGTCGTGACCACCAAGTAAGTACTCTCCAAGTTCGAGTTCTTGTTCTTGCCTTGTTCCTTGTTCCAGTCTTGTCTAATCTTGTATCCTGGACATCTAGTCTTGTCCTCTTGTAATCTCATAGTACGAGATCTTGTCGAGTTCCTTCTTGTATCTAGTCCATCTCCTAGAGGGGAGTTCTTGTAATCCAGATATCTTTTCTCATACTTACGATCCCAGGTTGTGGGATCTCTTGTATCATCTCTAGTCTAGTTTTCCATTCCTATTGGTCCCGAGTTATGGGACGTCTTGTATCGATCACATATTCTTGTATCATTTTACCTACGTGGGTGTTCTTGTAATCACAAGTGTATTTTGGAAATCTTGTCTAGTGTAGACAGAGAGCACAATCTAGTGCTCCCTTGATAGTCAGGCTCGTTGGGTTGAGCTCATACAGGAGTTTCACATAGAAATCCTATATAGAAGAGCAAAGAGAATATATTTGTTGATGCATTATCATGGATAATGTATCAAATGAGATTTATAGGTCTAGAATGCTCATTGCTTCAGAGATAAAGGAAGCACAAGTGGAAGATCCACATTCGATCCATCAATGATGACTCTATTATAGGAGATAGGATACTTTCAGATGTTTCTTCCCCTAGCAGAGCGAACAAGTCCATTGTGTATTCTAGGTTCTCATAGGAGAATGGGATAGTTAGACGGACAGGAAAGGTTTGCGTACTAGATTTGAAAAGAAAATTCATGCATGATAGTTATGATGTGCCTTGTGCAGGACATCCAGATGTTGATATGACCATAAAGCTTTTTAGAAGAACATTTTGGTGGCCTGGATAGCCAGAGATGACCACAATTATGTTTAACAGGCTTTATGTGTCAAGTCAACAAAGTAGAAATGATAAAGACTCCACGTCTTTTATATCCTTTACAGATTCTAGATCACAACTGGGACAGTGTATCCATGGACTTCATAGTCGGGTACCGCGGACCCAAAGGAAGTGGGATACTATCCTAGTTGTGGTAGACAGATTGATGATCCATAGGAATCATGACTTTGGTCCACAAGGATCAGTTCATACCCACGTAGGAGACGATGGAAACTCCACATAGGGATCAGAGTGTCAGACATTGATCCATAGGGGTCAATCCATTTGATCCATAGGAATCAGTCCATTTGATCCACAGGTAACGGAGTTGTTTATCCAGCATGTCTTTAGATTGCATGGGTTGTCAACATCCATAGTTTCAGATAGAGATGTCACATTTACAGGACCAAGCGGGTCAACCAGTTTTTAGAGGACATATTGAGGGCATATATGTTTGAGAGATAGACAGATTGGGATAGTATTTGGCACTAGTTGCATTTCCTTCTGAGATGAACTATGGCATGAATCCCAATGCTCTCAGTACCATAGGTATGTCAGAGAAATGTCCTAGTGCTTTGGAGTTCTTAGCAAACGTCCAAGTTAATTTAGAAACAGGTAAAGCCAAGATGCAGCAAGAAGCTGATAGGGATAAAGAGTACGCTGATAGGAAAAGATCTCCTAGATCCTTAGAGGTAGGAGACAAAGTCTTTCTTTACATACCAACTAGATCTATTTCACTGTCCATAGGAAAGATAGTTAAAAAGCTAGGTGAAGTTGCATACCGATTAGATCTTCCTCTAGATTAGAGATTCACTACAACATATGAGGGGCATACCGATGCTGCATATACCGACAGTCATAGTTGGCGTCGGTATAGCCCTCGGAAAATCTCACTAAGAGATACCGACGGTCAAGTGACCGTCGGTGTGACCGTTTTAAACGGATCATTGGTGTGGCCCGCAGCCGCCGGTATAAGCGTCGGTATAGGCATCCGTATAGGCGTCGGTATGAGCATCGGTATAAGCATCGGTAATTTACTGGCAACTACCGACGCGTATACCGACGTCCATACCGGCGCCTATACCAGCGGCGAGTTTTAAACATACCGCGAACTCGAGAGCAAAACTTCACATTTCTGCGCGTGTTTGAGTACTGTCGGTCTACTGTTTAACTTGCGTGCGCGAACCTGCATTGTCTTGTGCACACACACACACACGGATCTCTCTCTCTACACACACACACACTCTCTCTCGGCTTAGATCTCACATCTTGGTAAGTGTTGCGCGTACTGTTAGCATGCACATATACACATATGCATGCATACACACACACATAAATTTACACACATGCATACATACACACACATGCATACACACATACATACACACACATATATACACATATGCATACATACACATACACACACACATATACACACATACATACACACACGCATATATACACACATATACACACATGCATGCATACATACACACACATATACCGGCATGCATGCATACACACATATGTACACACATGCATACATACACACATATACATACACACATATACACACATGCATGTATACATACACACACATGTATACACATGCATACACATACACACACATACACATACATGCATGCATACATACACACACGTACACACACATGCACACACATGCATGCCTACATACACACACATACACATACACACACATGTATACACATGTATACATACACACACACACATGTACACATGCATACATACACACACATATATACACACATGCATACATACACACATATAATCCTATTTTTATTTTGAAGTTTTTTTTACATCAAATATATAAAAATAGGATTAGGGTTTTAGGGTTAAATATTTAACATTAGGGTTTTAGGGTTTTAACACCTACATAACATATATGCACACATACACATGCACATATAATACATATATACATGTATATACACATGTGTACAGAAATATACATATTTTAGGTCTCGATATTTAAGATCAGGGTTTTAGGGTTTAGTATTTCAGATTTAAGTCTAAGTCTTTCTGATTAGGGTTTTAGGATTTTAATACGTAGATAACATATATACACAAACACACATATACATATAATACATACATACATGTAGATACACATGCATACAAAAATATACATATTTTAGATTTAAATCTTTAAGATTAGGGTTTTAGGGTTATAACACCTACATAACATATATGCACACATACACATACACATGTAATACATATATACATGTATATACACATGTATACAGAAATATACATATTTTAGGTCTAGATATTTAAGATTAGGGTTTTATGGTTTAGTATTTCATATTTAAATCTAAGTCTTTCTGATTAGGGTTTTAGGATGTTAATACGTAGATAACATATATACACAAACACACATATACATATAATACAGACATACATGTAGATACACATGCATACAAAAATATACATTTTTTAGATTAAAATCTTTAAGATTAGGGTTTTAGGGTTATAACACCTACATAACATATATGCACACATACACATACACATGTAATACATATATACATGTATATACACATGTACACAGAAATATGCATATTTTAGGTCTAGATATTTAAGATTAGGGTTTTAGGGTTTAGTATTTCATATTTAAGTCTAAGTCTTTGTGATTAGGGTTTTAGGATTTTAATACGTACATAACATATATACACAAGCACACATATACATATAATACATACATAAATGTAGATACACATGCATACAAAAATATACATATTTTAGATTTAAATCTTTAAGATTAGGGTTTTAGGGTTATAACACCTACATAAGATATATGCACACATACACATGCACATGTGATACATATATACATGTATATACACATGTATACAGAAATATACATATTTTAGGTCTACATATTTAAGATTAGGGTTTTAGGGTTTAGTATTTCAGATTTAAGTCTAAGTCTTTCTGATTAGGGTTTTAGGATTTTAATACGTAGATTACATATATACACAAATACACATATACATATAATACATACATACATGTAGATACACATGCATACAAAAATATACATATTTTAGATTTAAATCTTTAAGATTAGGGTTTTAGGGTTATAACACCTACATAAGATATATGCACACATACACATGCACATGTAATACATATATACATGTATATACACATGTATACAGAAATATACATATTTTAGGTCTACATATTTAAGATAAGGGTTTTAGGGTTTAGTATTTCATATCTAGAATTTTAAGATTAGGGTTTTAATTAAATATATAGAATTAAATATATAAAATTAAATATATAAAAATAGGATTACGTAAGGAAAAGAAATCTGAATATAAAAATAAATATAATATAAGATAAGATAATTATATACATAAATAAATATAAAAAGAACTAGTGCTTTAAATAATTTAATTAAATATTTATAATTAAATATATAAAAAAAGGATTACGTAAGGAAAAAAATCTGAATATATAAATAAATATATATATAAAATAAGATAACTATATACATAAATAAATATAAAAAGAACTAGTGTTTTAAATAATTTAATTAAATATATAATTGAATATATAAAATTAAATATATAAAAATACGATTACGTAAGGAAAAAAATCTGAATATATAAATAAATATATATATATAATAAGATAATTATATACATAAATAAATATAAAAAGAATTGGTGTTTTAAATAATTTAATTAAATATATATAATTAAATATATAAAATTAAATATATAAAAATAGGATTATGTAAGGAAAAAAATCTGAATATATAAATAAATTTATATATAAAATAAGATAATTATATACATAAATGAATATAAAAAGAACTAGTGTTCTAAATAATTTAATTAAATATTTATAAGTAAATATATAAAATTAAATATATAAAGATAGGATTACGTAAGAAAAAAAATCTGAATATATTAATAAATATATATATAAAATAAGATAATTATATACATAAATAAATAAAAAAAGAACTAGTGTTTTAAATTATTTAATTAAATATATATAATTAAATATAATTAAGTAAAGAAAAAATCTGAATATATAAATGAATATATACATAAGGTAGGATAATTATATAGATAATAAAATATGATAAGAACTAGTATTTTAAATAAATAAATGAAATATATATGATTAAATATATAAAAATAGGTTTAAATTTAATCATTTTAAATAGAGTGAATATATATACAATACACAAACACACATACTTATATACCTATCTATATTCACATATATATACATATAAACATATATACACATGCATACATATATATACATGTTTTAGTTCTAGGTTATTTGGATTAGGGTTTTAGGGTTTTAACACGTACATAACATATATACACACATACACATACACATATAATACATATATACATGTATATACACATGTGTATAGAAATATACATAATTTAGGTCTATATCTTTAAAATTAGGGTTTTAGGGTTTAGGCATACATATAACTTAATTAAGAGGAAAAAAATCTGAATAAAAAAATAAATATATATATATAATAGGATCAATCAAGAAAAAATCCGAATATATAGATAAAATAGGATAGCTATATAGATTAGGGTTTAAAGTTTTTTTAGGTATTGAAGTATTTAGGTCTTTAAGAGTTAGATTTTTAGGTTTAATAAAAAAACAAATGTTCTAAAATCTCCATATTGTAGCAGATGGCTTCTTTGGATCCTGAAGAGAGAATGGCATGTCCTTGCACACAGTGCAAGTATCAAATTTATCGGAAACAATGGATTTGTACTGCACATGTTAGAGAGTATGGATCCTTTGATAGGAGTCGACTGGAAAACCTATGCTATCATTCGCTTGATCCCCCAGGTGAGCAGATGGACCCAAACGACATTGCACCGGTAACCTCTCATGGATAAAACAGAGCAAAAAAGGACTTAGACATAGAAGCAAGCACTAATAATATTACGCAGAATGAACATATGGAAGAGATGCTTGAAGCATTTTATGAGATGGACGAAGATCATGATGGTAAAGAAGGTGTGGACGAGAGTTTCATGGACACAATAGAAATTCCACGATCAAAAGTTGATGAAGAATATGAAAACATGCGAAGACTAGCTCGTTTACCACTTTACAATGGAGCAAAGATATCTGTACTACGTGCTTCACTCGCGATGCTCAATCTGCAATCCATTTATGGATGGTCAGATAGTAGTGTCACTGAATTGTTCAGGTAAGTGGAGAACAAATTGGCTTTCATTGTTGTATCACAATAACTTCATTTACTAATATCATTTTAATTGCTTATTGCAGGCTTCTTAAAGATCAAATTTTGCCAGAGGGCAATGAAATGCCTCCAACACGTGGAGATACGAAAAAACTTTTGGACAATCAAGTGCCCAAAGCTT
Organism: Ceratopteris richardii; assembly: GCA_020310875.1. Lineage (NCBI taxonomy): Eukaryota > Viridiplantae > Streptophyta > Polypodiopsida > Polypodiales > Pteridaceae > Ceratopteris > Ceratopteris richardii. The sequence continues at coordinate 98,797,614 of CM035438.1, read as the reverse complement.
CCTCCGTCCTCTTGAGATGGTGATCCCCTTCAGCGCTCTTCCCATTCTCTATGTGTCAGTCGTCCCAGAAAGAAAACCGAGAGCTTCTCCTCGATATCAGCATGGACCTCCATGCCAACCTCCTCAGCATCAATCGGAGCTGCCCCTCATTAGAACATTGCTGCCAAAAAACCCCGTCAAATTGGCCTTTCTCCTCTTCTGCGCTCAGAGATGTCCCCTATCATTTGTCGAGAGTCTCCTCCTTTAGCGCTATTTTCAGATGATTCTAAGCGCCAGAACTTGCCAGATCAATATCAGATGTTGGCCTCCCTTTTTTTTTGCAGTGAACCTCCCCTTTTATCTTTTGCATCGCAGCCTCATCTGAAGTCCGACTCCCGATCTTCATCTTCAGTTTTGTCCAGATCTTGTCCTCTTAAACAGAGTGTAATATTCTGTTGTTAAAAGAACTATCCCCACTGCGCTCAGAGACATCCCCTATCATTTGTCAAGAGTCTCCTCCTTCAGCATTATTTTTAGATGATTCTGATCGCCAAAACTTGCCAGATCAATATCAGATGTTGGCCTCCCCCTATGCGTGAGATCTCCCTTTCTTTTTAGAAGCCTCTCCTAGCCATCAAAGATATATGCACCGTGTAAGTGCATGGGCCACCCTTTCCAACCATGATCCTGGAGATCCACTCCTCCTCTTGTTTCAAATGTTGGTACATGTCTAAGGCTAACATGGAGTTGTGCATATCAATCATGTAGTCAGCAGCTTCTACCATACATTTGTCTTAAGATATTTCATCTTGCCTTAAATCTATCCCCTTTGATATGCGCCTTCAATTCCTTCAATATATGTTATATTCTTCAACATAAGGAGTCAATCAAAAAGCTTCCCTCAATTAAAATGATACATATATTAGCATTAAGTGTAGTTACCATCTTCACAAAATGCACAAAAATCACATCACCTCCTTGAGGTCTATGATCGACGTGGCTCCTAAATCCACGACACTTTGATTTTGATAGTGACAAGCCTTTTTTTTCTATTAGAGAATTCACTCTCTACTTCATTTGAAAAATCTTTCCAATAGGACATTTATCTTTGATTGTCTTTCCAAATTGGGGAGAGTAAATCTCTCCCACATTCACCCCCTTCAAACCTGGACATTGCCCTTGATTGGCAAACCTACAGTTCAATAAGAAGCAGTATCATATTCTTTGATAAAATCTATAATTTATCTCTAAATTATACTATAATAAATGCTTCTATTTTCTAATTATGTTTATGATAATAAAGAAAATTTCTAAAATTACATAAATATGAATTAGAAATATTTTCTATCAATGCATATACTCAAAAATACAAATTTAGAAAATCCTATAAAGGCTATTTAGATAATTGAGGTACTTACCATTCCATGAACCCTGTTCTTAAGTAAAATTTAATTTATATGTGTATGCTTTCTTTTATTTCTTAGACGCCCGCTATAAGATGCATCGAACTAACTCTTCTATAGCAAACCTCCATCTCATATAGCCTGCATTTCTTTTGTATTCTCTTTTTTTCTTTTCTTTTTTTCATCTTGCAGTAGCCATTAATATACTGCTTGATGTTTTCATTTTTCTCTTTTCTTAATTTTTTTTCGTAACTTTTTTGTTTAAGGGAAAAGGCTTAACCCCTAATGAGAGTAGAGGATCTTATAATTTGCTACAGCTAGAATTAGGATCTCATTTGCTAGACAGGTTCAGAAAGTAACAACTTCTACTAGTATAAAGTAAATTTTTCTTTTACTAGGGGTCGTAGTTCAATTTTTCCGCTCTCCTATCTTTAAAACGTATTACAAGTTCTTTAAATTAGACTTTCAACCTATATATATTTTCCTACTTTAATTTCATGTCCATTATTTATGTAATTTTAATAAATTTTTTCTTTATATCATAAAGAAATAAAATCCCTATTTATGAATGCATGAAAAAGAAAAATTGTTATAAATAGTAAAGAATAATTAGAATGAAATCACCTGGTTATTCTTCGACTTCATCTTCGTCCTGCAGGAAGTCTTCATCTAACAAGAACTTATTACTTTCTCTTCTTTTAAATAACTTGATTCTTTTTCCTGCACTCAGATTTCTTAACACAGAACCATCAAATTCTCGTAATTCATAAGTACCTGTTTCAAAAACTGAAACAACAACATAAGGTCCGAACCAACATTTTGTTAGTTTACGGCGTGCATCGTATTGAGTACCATACCTACCTTTTTGATGAGGAAGAAGGTAAAACTCCCGTTTTTATCATACATTTTTTTTATTGTGAGGGAGAAAAATAGAAAATTCCCATTCACATTTTTTTAAATTGTGAGGGAGAAAAATACAAAACTCTCGATCATATTTTTGTTAATTGTGAGGGAGAAAAATACTAAACTCCTATTCATATTTTTTTTTAATTGTGAGGGAGAAAAATACAAAACTCCCGATCATATATTTTTTTTATTGTGAGGGAGAAAAATAAAAAACTCCCAATCATATATTTTTTTTAATTGTGAGGGAGAAAAATACAAAACTCTCGATCATATTTTTTCTAGTTGTGAGGGAGAAAAATTCAAAACTCCTGTTCATATTTTATGTTTTTGCTTTTGACCCGTAAGAACATGCTCATTTATAAACAGAAATTAAAACATACATTACCAAAGATTGCCGGGCCGTCATGTTTCACGTTAGGCTCACCAAATGTAGGCATGAAAGCGACGGCTGGTGGATCAAGCCAACCGCTGGAATTATGGCGCCCGCCGGGTGCTTGGAGCAATCTCAGGTGATGGGAAGTCTTATATAATTTAGAGCTCTCGGCACACTTCTCATACATTCAAAGACATTTCCTTCAGAATTAAGCCATTAACGAGAGTATATGCCTTAAAATCGCAGGGTGACTCTGAGACAATGAATAAGAAAAATCATAAATAATAAACAATTAGAGTAACTATTTCTTCATGATTAGTCAGATGTTTTCATGATCATCTCTTACACGCAAAACTCATCAAAAATCGTTCAATCATCATACTCATCATAGGAAAACATATGCTCTTAGTACTCGCAATTGGTACTCATTTTTTATGATCAAATTAGGTTCTATTTGAGATCGATGTTTTAATCATGCGAAAGCTAAAAGTCTCTTAAGCTACTAGAAACATTTGCGGTTCTTAATACTTCAATTCAATAACTATGAAGTCATATGGTTGTTCCACAGTTTGATATTTAATTGTGGTCTTAAAAGCTTTGTTGATAAACATATCGATAAATATGGAAAGCGATTGATAGACTTACACCTCCTATTTCAATGTTCTGTTTTATATTTATGTCTACAAATAATTACTCATTCTTTCTTTATGCATATGAAACGAAAATAATTATGCAATGTCTTATCACTCTCTAAATGTTTAAACATCTGAAACAAATGCAGGCGCCAATAGTAATATGATTCATGAAGATGGAATCAAAACATCGTTCAGCCTTCTCTATACTCTCATCTTCTTCTAACGCAACATATACTGACAAATGCTTTAATAGGCAATATACTCAAATCCCATTCGATGGTGTTCCAGCTTTGCATACGTTGACACGTATGTATTACAGTCAAAGTTCACATAGAAACCATGAATGATGAAGCTTAAGGAACAGATAAAGTGATAGAAATGTAGAATAATATATATCATGATTCTTTTTATGAGTTCTTCTTTAGAATAATCTTATTACAAATAAGAGATCAAACAAAATATTTCATTTTATAGGACAAAAGCATTGAACTACGGAAAGAAAACTAGAATATATATATCTAGGATGTTTAAAATATTGTAATGAATTTAATTTTCTGTCAAAGATTTAATGCATAGCTCTCTCCAAAGGTCATCCACGAAGGATTCTCTACATCAAAATTGGTTAGCTAGCTAATAAACTTGCAACACTAGTTTAGAAAGTTCTGAGTAAGTCTGAAGAGACATATCAAAAAACAAATTTATAATGATTAGATGTTAGTAAATTGTGTTGTTGGATGACCATAAACTAAGCATGATGATGTTGCCTTCATAGTTTGATGTTGACAGATTCAAAGTGATATACAAAGTCGGTGACTTTAAATATGAAGTATATGGATTTATCATAAGAAGTGCAATTGAAGTCTTTCTCTATGTTCGGTCTTCAAGAGTAATACAAGGAGTAATCAATCTTTATCTGCAGGATCTCACCGTTAAAAGATGAAACCACACGCTTGAACAACAAAAAGTCGTTACTACATTCGCTGTTGTATAACTTTAATCTAAAACAAAAAGGAACATCCAGAGAGATTAAAACATTTGCCAATCAATCTAAAAACAATATTTATCTGAATATGTAATGTTGGTTCTTTTAAACAAATTTGTTTTACTACATCTAGAAGCAAAGTTGGCAGCAAACAGAAACCAATCGCATTTCTTGTGCTTCGTTCCTATCATCCGATACGATAAATGCAGACACATGGATCTTTTAAATTGTTTTCCCTATGGTGAATCATATGAAGCGCATGGTGGTACAACAGTAAATTCAAAATCTAAAATAAAACAAGACATCATACTCATAGGATTCACGGTATTATGTCAAGCATACAAGGAATTTTTTTGAATAGCAAACTACGAACTAAAGATTCTACAGTAATAAAATAATTATCATATGACACAAAATTATGGAAAAACTTCTACGCATAATAGAAGTTAAAGATTCACATTCCTTCGTGAGATTATGAAAAATGGAGAAAGTTGAAATGAACTGTCAGATCATAATAAATTGGACATTACCATATCATCAGAATGTTTCTCTGCATGAGTCATCATCAAATATTCGAGCCGAACATTATCCCTCTATTAAAGTTGTTATGTGTTTGATGTACTCGCTTCCAGCATATGAAGAGTCATGTGACCTCAGTCTCTTGTCAGACGTGCGATGACATAGTCATTAGGAAGTGATTTTAACTTAGTAACTGACAGAAACTCATCAGATTAAGGCGGTATTGTCATTGCCAGAGGTTCTTGATCTCATATATTTTATCATATTAAACAATGCATCTGTTAAGATATACAACGAGAATAAAAATTTCTATAGAAAAACATATAACACAATCATTCATTCCGTTGATCTTAGCTTTACACGATAAACAACATAGAATCACTCCATCTCGCACAAAAATAGCACTGCCTAAAAGAAACTCATATCGAAAGAAACGCAGAAGATTATCAGTCATCGAAAATGTAGAATCAAAATTATTCTGAAGCTTAGTGCAGTTAAGTTCAGCATGCACAATAAAAAACATTTATGGGAATCAATGTAAAAACTATTATCATCAACTTGCCAGCTAATTTGGCCTCTTCTCAGATCGCCTTCCCGTGTCGGATAGATGTGTTAGATTAGTCATTGATCATATATGGAGGATTGTATCCCTTTCATTGGCATGTCGTGCTTTGGGTTCTCCTCTCCACTTTGAGCAGATCATAAGCCCCTCTATCCTCCTCTCCTCGTCAGATCCGAATGTAAAGTGTTGTTATGGTAGATGATCAGAGAATAGCGAATAACATTCTTTCCCCCATTAGCAGAGAACAATCCCCTTTCTTATATGTTGTCGGACTACAGTCCTATCTTCTCTCCTTCTTGAATCACAGCTCTCTCCCTATATAAAGTGCCTGCCTCTGTGTGTATGTCTCAAAAGGGAAAACCCGAGAGACCTTCCGTTATTCTTCCTTCACGAAACTACCCCCTCTCCGAACACGCTCGGCCTTGCTCCCTTAGATATGGTACGACAGATGTTTCAGAAGTGCATTAAGCATGATAGTCAGAGCATATACAGTAATCAAAATTTATGGCTGGATCAGAAGTACTGAAGCCATGGTGTGATCAAATCATCAAGTGCAGATTAAGAATGTCACCTGAATTGGTCTGAGCACTCAGAATTGCTAGCCAAAAAACAAACATGTCGGGTTCACCAATGTAGGCGTGAAAGGGACGGATGGTGGATCAATTCAATCGTCGATAATACGGCGCACGCGGGGTACTTGTAGCAATCTCAGGATAATGAAAAAACCCAAAGAACAAATCAAACTGAACAAAATTCAAACTAATCAAAATAAAAAGTTAAAAACAAAAATCAATTGTTGGGGACATTCATTTCTTAGACTATATATCGTGCATATTTTGATTGTTAGACGCTTCTTTTGTATCGCGGAACTCCGTTATCTATAGATATGAATTGAGCCGTATGCTATGAAATCATAAAGGTCTAACATAGTAAGAATAATTCTCAAAGCATTTCTTTTGTTTAGTAAGATAAGGTGCATCAAAACTTGAAACATGTCACGGTTAGAATAACTTTGAAATAGTATCAACGTAATAGGGACATCAACTCAAAATAAGTGCGAAATACTTTCAATGGTGTGCACAAAACGATTCTGTGTAACAATATCTGATGATATTAAATCCTTATATGTAGAGTATGAAAACTGAAGAGTTCATATTTTCCAAAAAAACAACTCTCTCAAAAGTAAGCATTACTTTGCAATATAAGTGGTGTACACTATCAAAACTCGAACGCTCTATTTTCAGTCAAAGCGAAAACAAAAAGCATATGAAATGAAACGGTGTGGCTGTCTTTCTCAGAGAATCACTTCATTAACATTTTGAAGCTTGGCAGAGGATTAAAGTCAATTCATCAAAACTAGTAAGTCAGAAATGGTGCGCCTCAGAATTCTAATTACAAGCCCGATTTTTGCAGATGCAATGAAATTCAAGTAGTTATGCGCAATGATTCTTCATTTGTCATGACTTAAGAGAAACACAAAACATATATCACAAAAAGGTGTCAGTATAAGCGGATACAAATTCAAAAAGAACAAATTTAAACATGTAAGTGATTATTCAACTCATAATTCGCGATTGAAATTGCATGATGATTCTAACTATTACAGAGAATAATGGATGGATTGGAGGAGAGATACGCAAACGAAGCTATAAAAAGTAAAAGTCGTATAATTTACAACTCATACTTGATGTAATAACAGAGATGCATTAACAAAAAAAAACCGGATCGGAATGTCAAAAGTATGGTGAAATATGAACTTAGTTCAATCTTAACAGTATCCAAACATTGTGAATGTCATCGTAAATCTCCTTATCAATAGCCGAATTTATTACGCCATCGTTGCTTCTATTAATAGTATTCAAAACTTCTAAAAAAGGCACTCGGTCAATTATGCGCTTAATATCTCATCCTTTGATATGTGCAAAAATTGCAGATGATGAACGCGAAAGAATATTACAATTAGAACTAATCCCTATCCTTATTGCTAATAATTATTCGATCCATTTGAATGATTATCCTATGCCATAATTCAAACACGTACAACAAGAAGAGGATCGAGAATGCTCAAAGAAACTAATTTGCACAGAAAAATAGATCCGATCATATATATTCATCATAAGTTGTAGATACAAACATTCTGTGATGATGACCAAAGCTTTCTTTATACACACATTTCTGCGCATTTAACAGAACAAAACAGATCTTCTTTATTTTAAAAGAGCTTGAAACAGGCATAAAATGAAGTACTACCACTATTACCTCAACTCTGTCATATTCGTCAAATACAAAAAATTGTGCATGACATCATATGTCCGGTTCGCATGAAACTTCTCTTCTATCGTGATGCTTGGTTGTCTGATGACAAGAGGAACAATTGTATCACTGATCTTCGATAGCGTTCAGAGTACGAAAGCTTGATAGCTGCCAGAAGTAAACTTGGAGAATCAAGTGCCCAAAGCTTCCTCCGTCCTCTTGAGATGGTGATCCCCTTCAGCGCTCTTCCCATTCTCTATGTGTCAGTCCTCCCAGAAAGAAAACCAAGAGCTTCTCCTCGATATCAGCATGGACCTTCATGCCAACCTCCTTAGCATCAATCGGAGCTGTCCCTCATCAGAAAATTGCTACCAAAAAACCCTGTCAAATTGGCTTTCCTCCCCTTCTGTGCTCAGAGATGTCCCCTATCATTTGTCGAGAGTCTGCTCCTTCAGTGCTATTTTCAGATGATTCTAAGCGCCAAAACGTGCCAGATCAATATCAGATGTTGGCCTCCCTTTTTTTTTGCAGCGACCCTCCCCTTTTATCTTTTGCATCGCTGCCTCATCTGAAGTCCGACTCCAGATCTTCATCTTTAGTTTTGTCCAATTCTCGTCCTCTTAAACAGAGTGTAATATTCCGTTGTTAAAAGAACTATCCCCACTGCGCTCAGAGACATCCCCTATCATTTCTCGAGAATGTCCTCCTTCAGCATTATTTTCAGATGATTCCGATCGCCAGAACTTGCCAGATCAATATCAGATGTTGGCCTCGCCCTATGCATGAGATCTCCCTTTCTTCTTATAAGCATCTGCTAGCCATCAAAGATATATGCACCGTGTAAGTGCATGAGCCACCCTTTCCAACCATGATCGTGGAGATCCACTCCTCCTCTTCTTGCACATGTTGGTACATGTCTAAGGCTAACATGGAGCTGTGCATATCGATCATGTAGTCAGTAGCTTCTGCCATACATTTGGCTTAAGATATTTCATCTTGCCTCAAATATCTCCCCTTTGATATGCACCTTCAATTTCTTCAACGTATGTTATACTCTTCAACATAAGGAGTCAATCAAAAAGCTTCCCTCAATTAAACTGATACATATATTAGCATTAAGTGCAGTTACCATCTTCACAAAACGCACAAAAATCACATCACTTCCTTGAGGTCTATGATCAACGTGGCTCCTAAATCCGCGACACTTTGATTTTGATAGTGACAAGCCTTTTTTTTTTCTATAATTAGAGAATTGACTCTCTACTTCATTTGAAAAATCTTTCTAATAGGACATTTATCTTTGATTTTTTTTCCAAACTGAGGAGAGCAAATCTCTCCCACATTCACCCCCTCCAAACCTGGACATCACCCTTGATTGGCGAACCTGCAGTTCAATAAGAAGCAGTATCAAATTCTTTGATAAAATCTATAATTTAACTCTAAATTATACTATAAGAAATGCTTCTAATTTCTAATTATGTTTTTGATAATAAATTAAATTACTAAAATTACATAAATATGAATTAGAAATATTTTCTATCAATGCATATACTCAAAAATACAACTTTAGAAAATCCTATAAAGGCTATTTAGATAATTGAGGTGCTTACCATTCCATGAACCCTGTTCTTAAGTAAAATTTAATTTATATGTGTATGCTTTCTTTTATTTCTTAGACGCCCGCTATAAGATGTATCAAACTAACTCTTATGCAGCAAACCTCCGCCTCATTTAGCCTGCATTTCTTTTGTATTCTCTTTTTTTCTACTTTTTTTCTTTCTTTTCTTTTTCTCATCTTGCACTAGCCATTAATATACTGCTTGATGTTTTCATTTTTCTCTTTTCTTTATTTTTTTGTAACTTTTTTGTTTAAGGGGAAAGGCTTAACCCCTAATCAGAGCAGAGGATCTTATAATTTGCTACAGCTAGAATTAGGATCTCATTTGCTAGACGGGTTCAGAAAGTAACGAATTCTACTAGTAAAAAGTAATTTTTTCTTTTACTAGGCGTCACAGTTCAATTTTTCCGCTCTGCTATCTTTAAAACGTATTACAAGTTCTTTAAATTAGACTTTCAACCTATATACATTTTCCTACTTTAATTTCACGTCCATTATTTACGTAATTTTAATAAATTTCTTGTTTATATCATAAACAAATAAAACCCCTATTTATGAATGCATGAAAAAAAAAATTGTTATAAATAGTAAAGAATAATTAGAATGAAGTCACCTAGTTATTCTTCGGCTTCATCTTCGTCCTCCAGGAAGTCTTCGTCTAACTAGAACTTATTACTTTCTCTTCTTTTAAATAACTTGATCCTTTTTCCTGCAATCAAATTTCTTAACACGGAACCATCAAATTATCGTAATTTATAAGTACCTGTTTCCAAAACTCAAAAAACAACATAAGGTCCGAACCAACATTTGTTTAGTTTACGGGGTTGTCGGGAAGAAGGAGGTCGTGGAGGGAAGCCGGCGCCCGGGGTTGGATCAGGGCCCGCTCTGGTGCGCCGTTCCCGCTGTCCTGCGAGCGGCGTCTGTGCGCTGGGCACCTCGCCTGTGCTCTCTGGAGCGTGCGCGATCCTCGTACGCGTGGGACCCTTACCCCTCGGAAGTGTCGAGACGTGCGTGCATACACGACCGTAGGCGTCGGGAAAGAGACAAATCAGATACAGCACTGATTCTCGAAATCACTAGGTCGGTGTGTATACAAACTCGATGATACAATTAAATCTGAATGATACAGTGATGCCCGCTATAGTGCAGGTCCGCGATACAAAAATCCGCTACACCGCGGAACAGGTAAGTACAAATAAATACCGCCGCTACAGTGCGGATCGGCTGGATATGATGTAGGCCTCCCGCTACAGTGCAGGAAGTCACCCTCTATCTTTTTCTTCTGGTCTTTGCGATTTAATCTTTTCTTCACTTTTCTTCGATCCAAGCTTTTCTTCAAGTCCTCACTTTGTAGCTCTTTACTTCAAAATCCACACAAATCTCTGATCACGCAATAACCTGTAAAAATGTTCCACAAGGCAGTCCACGGAATGAGGAGAAAACGCATCAAAAATTCATAAAACTCATAGAAAAACCTCTTTGAATGGAAATGAATAATTTTTCTATTTTATTAATTTTCCTTTATTTCCTTTCATTTTCCTCTTTAATTTTACATTTCATTTACTTTATAATGTTATATCTATACTTTTTGTTTATCTATGATTTATTTATAATCAATTTTCCTCAATTATCAAAATAAATTATAGCACGTAACTCGTCTTGCCGACCTGATTGATCAAAAGCCATGAATTCATATGGTAAAGCTAGAGAGTTAATGAGCCAAACTTTGAAAAGCTTAAAAAATGAGAAGAAATTAATATGCCCTCGACTCAAAGTACTTCATTCAGCCCAATTACAATCAGCTCTTTTGGTACATTTGATGAATCCGCATCTGACATTGGAGTTCCTCAGATGTATGTGACGTCATCTTTGCGACGGAAGGAAGTTCACAGCTCAAAAAAGGTAGAAAACTATAGCACCTATCTCCAGAGAAGTTTTCCACCTCTGTCTGGCGTCTAATCCAACAGATAAGAGCCTTCTGGACAATTCCAGATATAATAAAATTCTCTCCATAGTGTGATAAGGTACATCTGTGTAAGTGTTTGCATGAGATTTTTTTACGCAAAATGCTATGGCTTTCCATAAATTATGCATTCGTTTACTGTGTGCAAGTAGTGCGATGCTCCATCATCAAGAAGTTCCTGCTCTATTTATTATGTTAATTTAAATACATTGTTTTCTTCATATCAAACCTTGAGTCTGAATATCTACATTTATCCTCTCTCTCTCGCGCGCGTGCGCACGCAGAGAAATCACACCGATTTTTGGAAGGCTGCTTATGGGTCCAATTGGAACAGCACATCAACTATGGCACCGATAATGGTACACACAGTATCCATAGAATAGACAATTAGAAACGGTAATGCTACCGTGTCATCTCATCGCGCTCAAGATATGCTTCCCATATTCACAACCAAAGAAACCTAATCATCTCCATGACCGTCTGTGTAATCTTCTGTTTCCTCTGTGGAAAGCATCGCAATCAAATTATCTGCAGAGACAAGGTCTTTTTCCATTATCATTATAATAATCAATTTCTTAATCCTATTTCTTAATCCCACGGCCAATTGGAACAAGTTTAGGAACAAGTTTTCCACCTTCCAACTCTTTCTTTCTCTCTTTAGGTCTTGCGACCTCCAGCCACCATCGCCTCTGTGAATCGGCTCTCTTTCTCTCTCTGTCTCTCTCTCTCTCTGTGCATAACCGCCTTTACTCTTCTCTGTCGTGCGCTTGTTTCTCCAGGCAGCTTCTCTCTCTCTCTCTCTCTCTCTCTCTCTCTCTCTCTCTCTCTCTCTCTCTCTCTCTCTCTCTCTCTCTCTCTCTCTCTCTCTCTCTCTCTCTCTCTCTCTCTCTCTCTCTCTCTCTCTCTCTCTCTCTCTCTCTCTCTCTCTCTCTCTCTCTCTCTCTCTCTCTCTCTCTCTCTCTCTCTCTCTCTCTCTCTCTCTCTCTCTCTCTCTCTCTCTCTCTGTGATGCACAGCAATAACCAACCGACTCTCTCTCTCTCTCTCTGTCATCGACTGTCTTTCGTCTACGTCTTCTGCCATCTCTACAATATCTCTATCCGGAGCACGGACACAGAGTGCGTCACTTATCAATCTTTGTGTTGATCGCCATCGAACCTGTGTCTCTCTCTCACTCTACGTGCCTGCCTCCATCGACTTCTGCCAATCAAGTGACTGTTCAAATTCTTCCATCTCTCTCTCCCTCTCTCTCTCTCAAGTTTCCGTCCGAATTTTCTAGCGCCGCCCATCTGTTAGCATACTGAATCTCTCTCTCTCTCTCTGTCATCGTTTGTTCCATTCAGTCATCTTCTAATCTACTTTTGTGCCTCTCTCTATCTCTGCTTTCTCCGTGCACTGGCAAACTCTACACCACGCAAGCACCCAAGTCTCATCTCTCTCTGTACGTGTTCTAAAGCGCAGCCAAGTATCCTTCTGCACGCGCATGCTTCAAGCATCGAGCCAGCCTTCCTCTCTCCGGCGAATCATTGGCAGCATCCAGCTTTCTCTTTTTCTCTCTCTAGGCGAATTCGTTGCGTGCTGCTCTCTCTCTCTCGAATCTCTCTCATGTGCTACCCGTCTCTCTTTCCTCTCTGAGCTCCGATAACCTCTCTGCGTCTGCATACTCACAGCGCCGCCATCCATAATCGTCTCTCTCTATGTAGATTTGCGGGGCGTGTGTCTGCGACTCTGCCCAATCAACCCCTTCTCTCTCATCTATGATAATCTTCGCACATCTCTAACATCTCCCCAGAATCTGGCGCCTCTCTCTCTCTCTCTCTCGACTATAGCCTCTCTGTACGAATCCATCACTCTTTTCATGCTCTGTGTTAATCAAATCTACCGTGGCCCTTGAAGTATTTCATTTGGACTATGACTATAATCAAAAGCAATACACAGAGATAAACAAGCATAAAATCCATCTTTTCCTCCTGGTCTTTGTCACGTCATAAAAACTAGCAAACACTCTTGATGACCATGCCGGCTATGGCGGCCACTTACGTCTCTTCTTAACCTTCTCTCTCAATATGCACTACTCTAATGAATGAACAAGAAGATGAATATGAACATAAATGAAAAAGAAGCATACCTGTAAAAACGTTCCAAAGGGCAGTCCACGGAATGAGGAGGAAACAAATGCATTTGGACTTATTTATAGGCCCCTCCCTAGGACTTCCTTCTAGAACGTTCTAACCTCCTCAATGAACTTTCTATTTTTGGCAGTCTTTTAATTTTTCCCCTATACTATGGTTTTGGTTTCACACTGGATATTTACAATTTAATTGGTTTTTAGGGTTTGACCTACAGAAACCGCCATTTCCAAGGGTCCAACCTAAAGTTTTTGATCGGGAAAAGTAAGGGTTTACTCACAATTATCTCAACCTCGCCAATTCATGGGTTTATTTACAGTTTCGGCCTAAACTCCAAGGGTTTCCAAGGGTTCAAGTTCAGTTTTCATGGGGTAAACTCGTGTTTCCAGTCAGTTTCAAGGGTCAAGCCTAAAGTTTTCATGGGCCTAACGTCAGTTATTTACACGCACTGTCTAACACACATCTCAAACATGTTTTCGCATCACAAAATCAATTAATTCGGCCTAAATATGTACAAAATATACCACTCTCTCGATCAAAACATCACACAAAAACTCAAAAACAATGAACTTTTGAAAAAAACTCAATGCACACTCCCTGCGGGATTTCATCCCGACAGCGTGCATCGTATTGAGTACCATACCTACCTTTTTGATGAGGGAGAAGGTAAGACTCCCATTTTTATCATACATTTTTTTTTACTTGTGAGGGAAAAAAATACAAAACTCTCGTTCATATTTTTTTTAATTGTGAGGGAGAAAAATACAAAACTCCCGTTCATATTTATTTTTAATTGTGAGGGAGAAAAATACAAAACTCCCGATCATATATTTTTTTATTGTGAGGGAGAAAAATACAAAACTCCCGATCATATACTTTTTTTAATTGTGAGGGAGAAAAATACAAAACTCCCGATCATATCTTTTTAAGTTGTGAGGGAGAAAAATACAAAAGTCCCGTTCATATTTTATGTTTTTGCTTTTGACCCGTAAGAACATGCTCATTTATAAACAGAAATTGAAACATACATTACCTAAGATTGCCGGGCCATGATGCTTCACGTCGGGTTCACCAAATGTAGGCATGAAAGCGATGGCTGGTGGATCAAGCCAACCGCTGGAATTATCGCGCACGTCGGGTGCTTGGAGCAATCTCACGTGATGGGAAGTCTTATATAATTTAGAGCTCTCGACACACTTCTCATACATTCAAAGACATTTCCTTCAGAATTAAGCCATTAACAAGAGTATATGCCTTAAAATCGCAGGGTGACTCTGAGACAATGAATAAGAAAAATCGTAAATAATAAACAATTAGAGTAACTATTTCTTCATGATTAATCAGATGTTTTCATGATCATGGCTCATACAGAAAACTCATAAAACATTGTTCAATCATCATACTCCTCATAGGAAAACATATGCTCTTAGTGCTCGCAATTGGTACTCATTTTTTATGATCAAATTAAGTTCTATTTGAGATCGATGTTTTAATCATGCAAAAGCTAAAAGTCTCTTAAGCTACTGGAAGCATTTGCAGTTCTTAATATTTCAATTCAATAACTATGAAGTCATATGGTTGTTCCACATTTCTACATTAATTGTGGTCTTAAAAGCTTTGTTGATAAACATATCGATAAATATGGAAAGCGATTGATAGACTTACACCTCCTATTTCAATGTTCTGGTTTATATTTATGTCTGCAAATAATTACTCATTCTTTCTTTACGCATATGAAACGAAAACAATTCTGCAATGTCTTATCACTCTCTAAATGTTTAAACATCTTAAACAAATGCAAGGGCCAATAGTAATATGATTCATGAAGATGGAATCAAAACATCATTCAGCCTTCTCTATAATCTCATCTTCTTCTAACGCAACATATACTCACAAATGCTTTAATAGGCAACATACTCAAATCCCATTCGATGGTGTTCGAGCTTTGCATACATTGACACGTATGTATTACAGTCAAAGTATGCATAGAAACCATGAATGATGAAGCTTGAGGAACAGATAAAGTGATAGAAATGTAGAATAATATATATCACGATTCTTTTTCTGAGTTCTTCTTTAGAATAATCTTATTACAAATAAAAGATCAAACAAAATATTTCATTTTATAGGACAAAAGCATTGAACTACGGAAAGAGAACTAGAATATATATATCTAGGATGTTTATAATATTGTAATGAATTTAATTCTCTGTCAAAGATTTAACGCATAGCTCTCTCCAAAGGTCATCCACGAAGGATTCTCTACATCAAAATTGGTTAGCTAGCTAATAAACCTGCAACACTAGTATAGACAGTTCTGACAAAGTCCGAAGAGAGATATCAAAAAACAAATTTATAATGATTAGATGTTAGTAAATTGTGTTGTTGGAAGACCATAAAGTGAAGATGATGATGTTGGCTTCATAGTTTGATGCTGACAGATTCAAAGTGATATACAAAGTCGGTGACTTTAAATATGAAGTATATGGATTTATCATAAGAAGTGCAATTGAAGCCTTTCTCTGTGTTCGGTCTTCAAGAGTAATACAAGGAATAATCAATCTTTATCTGTAGCATCTCACCGTTAAAAGATGAAACCACATGCTTGAACAACAAAAAGTCATTACTACATTCGCTATTGTATAACTTTAATCTGAAATAGAAAGGAACATCCAGAGAGATTAAAACATTTGCCAATCAATCTAAAAACAATCTTTATCTCAATATGTAATGTTGATTCTTTTAAACAAATTTGTTTTACTACATCCAGAAGCAAAGTTGGCAGCAAACAGAAACCAACCACATTTCTTGCACTTCGTTCCTATCATCCGATACCATAAATGCAGACACATGGATCTTTTAAATTGTTTTCCCTATGCTGAAGCATATGAAGCGCATGGTGGTACAACAGTAAATTCCAAATCTCAGATAAAACAAGATATCATACTCATAGGATCCACGGTATTATGTCAAGCATACAAGAATTTTTTTGAATAGCAAACTACGAACTAAATATTCTATAGTAATAAAATAATTATCATATGACACAAAATTATGGAAAAACGTCTACGCATAATAGAAGTTAAAGATTCACATTCCTTCATGAGATTATGAAAAATGGAGAAAGCTAAAATGAACTGTCAGATCATAATAAATTGGACATTACCATATCATCAGTATCTTTCTCTGCATGAGTCATCATCAAATATTCGAGCCGAACGTTATCCCTCTATTAAAGTTGTTATGTGTTTGATGTACTCGCTTCCAGCATATGAAGAGTCGCGTGACCTCAGTTTCTTGTCAGAGTTGCGACGACATAGTCATTAGGAAGTGATTTTATCTTAGTATCTGACAGAAACTCATCAGATGAACGCGGTATTGTCGTTGTCACAGGTTTTTGATCTCATATATTTTATCATATTAAAGAATGCATCTGTTAAGATATACAACGAGAATAAAAATTTCTATAGAAAAACATATAAGACAATCATTAATTCGGCTGATCTTAGCTTTACACGATAAACAACATAGAATCATCCATCTCGCACAGAAATAGCGCTGCCTAAAAGAAACTCATATCGAAAGAAACGTAGAAGATTATCAGTCATTGAAAATGTAGAATCAAAATTATTTTGAAGCTTAGTGCAATTAAGTTCAACATGCACAATAAAAAACATTTATGGGAATCAATGTAAAAACTATTATCATAAACTTGCCAGCTAATTTGGCCTCTTCTCAAATCGCCTTCCCGTGTCGGATAGATGTGTCAGATTAGTCGTTGATCATATATGGAGCATTGTATCCTTGTCATTGGCGAGTCATGCTTTGGGTTCTCCTCTCCACTTTGAGCAGATCATAAGCCCCTCTATCCTCCTCTCCTCGTCTGATCCGAATCTAAAGTGCTGTTATGGTAGATGATCAGAGAATAGTGAATAGCATTCTGTCCCCCATCAGCAGAGAACAATCCCCTTTTCTTATCTCTTCTCGGACCACAGTTCTATCCTCTCTCCTTCTTGAAGCACAGCTCTCTCCCTATATAAAGTGCCTGCCTCTGTGTGTATGTCTCAAAACGGAAAACCCGAGAGACCTTCCGTTATTCTTCCTTCACGAAACTACCCCCTCTCCGAACACGCTCGACCTTGCTCGCTTAGATATGGTATGACAAGTGTTTCAGAAGTGCATTAAGCACGATAGTCAGAGCATATATAGTAATCAAAATTTATGGCTAGATCAGAAGTACTGAAGCCATGGTGTGATCAAATCATTAAGTGCAGATTAAGAATGTCGCCTAAATTTGTCTGAGCACTCAGAATTGCTAGCGAGAAACAAAACACATCGGGTTCATCAATGTAGACGTGAAAGGGACGGATGGTGGATCAATTCAATCGTCGATAATAAGGTGCACGCGGGGTACTTGTAGCAATCTCAGGATAATGAAAAAACCCAAAGAACAAATCAAACTGAACAAAATTCAAACTAATCGAAATAAAAAGTTAAACACAAAAATCAATTGTTTGGGACGTTCATTTCTTAGACTATATATCGTGCAAATTTTGATTGTTAAACGCTTCTTTTGTATCGCGGAACTCCGTTATCTATAGATATGAATTGAGCCGTATGCTATGAAATCATAAAGGTCTAACATAGTAATAAGAATAATTCTCAAAGCATTTGTTTTGTTTAGTAAGATAAGGTGCATCAAAACTTGAAACATTTCACGGTTAGAATAACTTTGAAATAGTATCAACGTAATAGGGACATCAACTCAAAATAAATGCGAAATACCTTCAATGGTGTGCACAGAACGATATAATGTCAAAGCAACAAAATATTGCCCATACAATTATCACACGATATGTGCAAACCCTATTGTCTCGATTCTGTGCAACAATATCTGATGATATTAAATGCTTATATGTAGAGTATGAAAACTGAAGAGTTCATATTTTCCAGAAAAACAACTCTCAAAAAGTAAGCATTACTTTGCAATATACGTGGTGTACGCTATCAAAACTCAAACGCTCTATTTTCAGTCAAAGCGAAAACAAAACGCATATGAAATGAAATGGTGTGGCTGTCTTTCTCAGAGGCTGTCTTTCTCAGAGAACCACTTCATTAACATCTTGAATCTTGGCAGAGGATTAAAGTCAATTCATCAAAAGTAGTAAGTCAGAAATGGTGCGCCTCAGAATTCTAATTACAAATTTTTGCAGATTCAAACCTGATTCAAGCATTACAATGCAATTTAGCTAAGAACGTTGAAACAGAAAGCGGAACAACAATATTAATTATTGGCAATAAATTCAAATAGTCCGAGCACAATCTCCAGCCATCAACATTACGTTTTGTGCTAGCGTCACTTCGCTATTGTCCGTCAAATCTATTAAACCTTGTCGCTCTATATAAATGATAAATCAGCAAAATCTATCCAAATCTTCTTACTGTCTGCTATCACCCCTTTCTTGCATGGAAAACAAGAAAGCCTTCTTTATTTGCAACATGAGTATGTGAAATGGCCTCGAGCTTAATCATCGATCATTCCTGTCGTCCGTGCGTTTCCTTTCAGAGCTCCTCCTTTTTTTCATCTTCCACACAAATAGAAATCAAGTTGAAAATGCACACAAACTGTATGTGAATGCTAATTTGGGCCTTTTCGGTTTTTCTGCACAAAATAGAATTGACAAAAAGCGTAACATAATCACATCCCAGTCGCGTACTTAAAACACGCGATTCCTTTCAACGCTTTGAAATGTGAAAGTGCGCCATCGAAAGCTTAAGTGCGAACTTGAGTTAATATAGGAATAGCAATCCTTCTTTTTTTTCCTACAGCAAATGAGCATTAGGTCCTGTAAAAAGGTCTTACCAGAACTTACACTTCAACATTACAATCGATTAAATCTTCGAAGTGTAGGGCAAAGTCTTTTGTGCTTGGTGTTGAACAACCGATTATTCCATCATCAGGATCATATGACGACCAGAGAATGTCCCCATATTCATCGGAATCAATTTCAACAGACAATGATATCTCAAAAGAAAGGCGCATCAAAGAAAATCTTCATGACTAATAAAATTCAAGTAGTTATGCGCAATGATTCTTCATTTGTCATGACTAAAGAGAAACACAAAACATTTATCACAAAAAGGTGTCAGCATAAGCGGATACAAATTCAAAAAGAACAAATTTAAACATGTAAGTGATTATTCAACTCATAATTCGCGATTGAAATTGCATGATGATTCTAACTATAACAGAGAATAATAGATCGATTGGAGGAGAGATACGCAAACGAAGCTATAGAAAGTAAAAGTCATATAATTTACAACTCATACTTGATGTAATAACAGAGATGCATTAACAAAAAAAAACCGGATCGGAAATACAGCAAGAAGAGGTTCGAGAATGCTCAAAGAAACTAATTTGCAGAGAAAAATATATCCGATCATATATATTCATCATAAGTTGTAGATACAAACATTCTGTGATGATGACCAAAGCTTTCTTTATACACACATTTTTGCGCATTTAACAGAACAAAACAGATCTTCTTTATTTTAAAAGAACTTGAAACAGCCATAAAATGAAGTACTACCACTATTACCTCAACTCTGTCATATTCGTCAAATACAAAAAATTGCGCATGACATCATATGTCTGGTTCGCATGAAACTTCTCTTCTATCGTGATGCTTGGTTGTCTGATGACAACAGGATCAACTGTATCACTGATCTTCGATAGCGTTCAGAGTACGAAAGCTTGATAGCTGCCAGAAGTAAACTTGGAGAATCAAGTGCCCAAAGCTTCCTCCGTCCTCTTGAGATGGTGATCCCCTTCAGCGCTCTTCCCATTCTCTATGTGTCTGTCCTCCTAGAAAGAAAACCAGAGCTTCTCCTCGATATCAGCATGGACCTTCGTGCCAAACTCCTTAGCATCAATCGGAACTGTCCCTCATCACAACATTGCTACCAGAAAACCCCGTCAAATTGGCCTTCCTCCCCTTCTGTGCTCAGAGATGTCCCCTATCATTTGTCGAGAGTCTGCTCCTTCAGTGCTATTTTCAGATGATTCTAAGCGCCAAAACTTGCCAGATCAATATCAGATGTTGGCCTCCCTTTTTTTTTGCAACGAACCTCCCTTTTATCTTTTGCATCGCTGTCTCATCTGAAGTCCGACTCCAGATCTTCATCTTTAGTTTTGTCCAATTCTCGACCTCTTAAACAGAGTGTAATATTCTGTTGTTAAAAGAACTATCCCCATTGCGCTCAGAGACATCCCCTATCATTTGTCGAGAGTGTCCTCCTTCAGCGTTATTTTCAGATGATTCCGATCGCCAGAGCTTGCTAGATCAATATCAGATGCTGACCTTGCCCTATGTGTGAATCTCCCTTTCTTCTTATAAGCCTCTGTCAGCCATCAAAGATATATGCACCGTGTAAGTGCATGAGCCACCCTTTCCAACCATGATCGTGGAGATCCACTCCTCCTCTTCTTGCACATGTTGGTACATGTCTAAGGCTAACATGGAGTTGTGCATATCGATCATGTAGTCAGTAGCTTGTGCCATACATTTGGCTTAAGATATTTCATCTTGCCTCAAATCTCTCCCCTTTGATATGCGCCTTCAATTTCTTCAACGTATGTTATATTCTTCAACATAAGGAGTCAATCAAAAAGCTTCCCTCAATTAAAATGATACATATATTAGCATTAAGTGCAGTTACCATCTTCATAAAACGCACAAAAATCACATCACTTCCTTGAGGTCTATGGTCGACGTGGCTCCTAAATCCGCGACACTTTGATTTTGATAGTGACAATCCTTTTTTTTTCTATTAGAGAATTCACTCTCTACTTCATTTGAAAAATCTTTCTAATAGGACATTTATCTTTGATTTTTTTTCCAAACTGGGGAGAGCAAATCTCTCCCACATTCACCCCCTCCAAACTTGCACATCGCCCTTGATTGGTGAACCTGCAGTTCAATAAGAAGCAGTATCAAATTCTTTGATAAAATCTATAATTTAACTCCAAATTATACTATAAGAAATGCTTCTAATTTCTAATTATGTTTTTGATAATAAATTAAATTTCTAAAACTACATAAATATGAATTAGAAATATTTTCTATCAATGCATATACTCAAAAATACAAATTTAGAAAATCCTATAAAGGCTATTTAGATAATTAAGGTACTTACCATTCCATGAACCCTGTTCTTAAGTAAAATTTAATTTATATGTGTATGATTTCTTTTATTTCTTAGACGCCCGCTATAAGATGCATCGAACTAACTCTTCTCCAGCAAACCTCCGCCTCATTTAGCCTGCAATTCTTTTGTATTCTATTTTTTTCTACTTTTTTTCTTTCTTTTCTTTTTCTCATCTTGGAGTAGCCATTAATATACTGCTTGATGTTTTCATTTTTCTCTTTTCTTTATTTTTTTCGTAACTTTTTGTTTAAGGGGAAAGGCTTAACCCCTAATCAGAGCAGAGGATCTTATAATTTGCTATATCTAGAATTAGGATCTCATTTGCTATACGGGTTTAGAAAGTAACGAATTCTACTAGTATAAAGTAATTTTTTCTTTTACTAGGCGTCGTAGTTCAATTTTTCCGCTCTGCTGTCTTTAAAACGTATTACAAGTTCTTTAAATTAGACTTTCAACCTATATACATTTTCCTTCTTTAATTTCACATCCATTATTTACGTAATTTTAATAAATTTCTTGTTTATATCATAAACAAATAAAACCCCTATTTATGAATGCATGAAAAAGAAAAATTGTTATAAATGGTAAAGAATAATTAGAATGAAGTCACCTGGTTATTCTTCGGCTTCATCTTCGTCCTCCAGGAAGTCTTCGTCTAACTAGAACTTATTACTTTCTCTTCTTTCAAATAACTTGATTCTTTTTCCTGCAATCAAATTTCTTAACACGGAACCATCAAATTATTGTAATTTATAAGTACCTGTTTCCAAAACTCAAAAAACAACATAAGGTCCAAAACAACATTTTGTAAGTTTACGGCGTGCATCATATTGAGTACCATACCTACCTTTTTGATGAGGGAGAAGGTAAAACTCCCATTTTTATCATACATTTCTTTTACTTGTGAGGGAAAAAAATGCAAAACTCTTGTTCATATTTTTTTTAATTGTGAGGGAGAAAAATACAAAACTCCCGTTCATATTTATTTTTAATGGTGAGGGAGAAAAATACAAAACTCCCGATCATATATTTTTTTTATTGTGAGGGAGAAAAATACAAAACTCCCGATCATATATTTTTTTAAATTGTGAGGGAGAAAAATACAAAACTCCCGATCATATCTTCTTTAGTTGTGAGGGAGAAAAATACAAAAGTCCCGTTCATATTTTATGTTTTTGCTTTTGACCCGTAAGAACATGCTCATTTATAAACAGAAATTGAAACATACATTACCTAAGAATGCCGGGCCGTGATGTTTCACGTCAGGTTCACCAAATGTAGGCATGAAAGCGACGGCTGGTGGATCAAGCCAACCGCTGGAATTATGGTGCACGTCGGGTGCTTGGAGCAATCTCACGTGATGGGAAGTCTTATATGATTTAGAGCTCTCGACACACTTCTCATACATTCAAAGATATTTCCTTCAGAATTAAGCCATTAACGAGAGTATATGCCTTAAAATCGCAGGGTGACTCTGAGACAATGAATAAGAAAAATCGTAAATAATAAAAAAATAGAGTAACTATTTCTTCATGATTAGTCAGATGTTTTCATGATCATGGCTCATACGGAAAACTCATAAAAAATTGTTCAATCATCATACTCATCATAGGAAAACATATGCTCTTAGTGCTCGCAATTGCTACTCACTTTTTATGATCAAATTAAGTTCTATTTGAGATCGATGTTTTAATCATGCGAAAGCTAAAAGTCTCTTAAGCTACTGGAAGCAATTGCAGTTCTTAATACTTCAATTCAATAACTATGAAGTCATATGGTTGTTCCAGATTTTGACATTAATTGTGGTCTTAAAAGCTTTGTTGATAAACATATCGATAAATATGGAAAGCAATTGATAGACTTACACCTCCTATTTCAATGTTTTGGTTTATATTTATGTCTGCAAATAATTACTCATTCTTTCTTTACGCATATGAAACCAAAACATTTCTGCAATGTCTTATCACTCTCTAAATGTTTAAACATCTGAAACAAATGCAAGGGCCAATAGTAATATGATTCAAGAAGATGGAATCAAAATATCATTCAGCCTTCTCTGTAATCTCATCTTCTTCTAACGCAACATATACTCCCAAATGCTTTAATAGGCAACATACTCAAATCCCATTCGATGGTGTTCGAGCTTTGCATACGTTGACACGTATGTATTACAGTCAAAGTATGCATAGAAACCATGAATGATGAAGCTTGAGGAACAGATAAAGTGATAGAAATGTAGAATAATATATATCACGATAATTTTTATGAGTTCTTCTTTAGAATAATCTTATTACAAATAAGAGATCAGAAAAAATATTTCATGTTATAGGACAAAAGCATTGAACTACGGAAAGAAAACTAGAATATATATATCTAGGATGTTTAAAATATTGTAATGAATTTAATTCTCTACAAAGATTTAACGCATAGCTCTCTCCAAAGGTCATCCACGAAGGATTCTCTACATCAGAATTGGTTAGCTAGCTAATAAACCTGCAACACTAGTTTAGACAGTTCTGACAAAGTCCGAAGAGAGATATCAAAAAACAAATTTATAATGATTAGATGTTACTAAATTGTGTTGTTGGATGACCATAAATTGAAGATGATGATGTTGGCTTCAGAGTTCGATGCTGACAGATTCAAAGTGATATACAAAGTCGGTGACTTTAAATATGAAGTATATGGATTTATCATAAGAAGTACAATTGAAGCCTTTCTCTGTGGTCGGTCTTCAAGAGTAATACAAGGAATAATCAATCTTTATCTGCAGCATCTCACCGTTAAAAGATGAAACCACATGCTTGAACAACAAAAAGTCCTTACTACATTCGCTATTGTATAACTTTAATCTGAAACAGAAAGGAACATCCAGAGAGATTAAAACATTTGCCAATCAATCTAAAAACAATCTTTATCTCAATATATAATGTTGATTCTTTTAAACAAATTTGTTTTACTACATCCAGAAGCAATGTTGGCAGCAAACAGAAACCAATCACATTCCTTGCGCTTCGTTCCTATCATCCGATACCATGAATGCAGGCACATGGATCTTTTAAATTGTTTTCCCTATACTGAATCATATGAAGCGCATGGTGGTACAAGAGTAAATTCCAAATCTAAGATAAAACAAGACATCATACTCATAGGATCCACAGTATTATGTCAAGCATACAAGGAATTTTTTTTAATAGCAAACTACGAACTAAAGATTCTACAGTAATAAAATAATTATCATATGACACAAAATTATGGAAAAACGTCTACGCATAATAGAAGTTAAAGATTCACATTCCTTCATGAGATTATGAAAAATGGAGAAAGCTGAAAATGAACTGTCAGAACATAATAAATTGGACATTACCATATCATCAGTATCTTTCTCTCCATGGGTCATCATCAAATATTCTAGCCGAACGTTATCCCTCTATTAAATTTGTTATGTGTTTGATGTACTCGCTTCCAGCATATGAAGAGTCGCGTGACCTCAGTCTCTTGTCAGAGTTGCGACGACATAGTCATTAGGAAGTGATTTTATTTTAGTATCTAACAGAAACTCATCAGATGAACGAGGTATTGTCGTTGTCACAGGTTCTTGATCTCAGATATTTTATCATATTAAACAATGCATCTGTTAAGATATACAACCAGAATAAAAATTTCTATAGAAAAACATATAACACAATCATTCATTCGGCTGATCTTAGCTTTACACGATAAACAACATAGAATCATCCATTTCGCACAGAAATAGCGCTGCCTAAAAGAAACTCATATTGAAAGAAGCGCAGAAGATTATCAGTCATTGAAAATGTAGAATCAAAATTATTTTGAAACTTAGTGCAGTTAAGTTCAGCATGCACAATAAAAAACATTTATGGGAATCAATGTAAAAACTATTATCATAAACTTGCCAGCTAATTTGGCCTCTTCTCAGATCGCCTTCCCGTGTCGGATAGATGTGTCAGATTAGTCATTGATCATATATGGAGGATTGTATCCTTGTCATTGGGGAGTCATGCTTTGGGTTCTCCTCTCCACTTTGAGCAGATCATAAGCCCCTCTATCCTCCTCTCCTTGTCTGATCCGAATCTAAAGTGCTGTTATGGTAGATGATCAGAGAATAGCGAATAGCATTCTTTCCCCCATTAGCAGAGAACAATCCCCTTTTCTTATCTGTTCTCGGACCACAGTCCTATCTTCTCTCCTTCTTCAATCACAGCTCTCTCCCTATATAAAGTGCCTGCCTCTGTGTGTATGTCTCAAAAGGGAAAACCCGAGAGACCTTCTGTTATTCTTCCTTCACGAAACTACCCCCTCTCCGAACACGCTCGGCCTTGCTCGCTTAGATATGGTACGACAGATGTTTCAGAAGTGCATTAAGCACGATAGTCAGAGCAGATACAGTAATCAAAATTTATGGCTAGATCAGAAGTACTGAAGCCATGGTGTGATCAAATCATTAAGTGCAGATTAAAAATGTCGCCTAAATTTGTCTGAGCACTCAGAATTTCTAGCCAGAAACAAAACACATCGGGTTCATCAATGTAGGCGTGAAAGGGACGGATGGTGGATCAATTCAATCGTCGATAATATGACGCACGCGGAGTACTTGTAGCAATCTCAGGATAATGAAAAAACCCAAAGAACAAATCAAACTGAACAAAATTCAAACTAATCGAAATAAAAAGTTAAACACAAAAATCAATTGTTTGGGACGTTCATTTCTTAGACTATATATCGTGCATATTTTGATTGTTAGACGCTTCTTTTGTATCGCGGAACTCCGTTATCTATAGATATGAATTGAGCCGTATGCTATGAAATCATAAAGGTCTAGCATAGTAATAAGAATAATTCTCAAAGCATTTGTTTTGTTTAGTAAGATAAGGTGCATCAAAACTTGAAACATCAACTCAAAATAAATGCGAAATACCTTCAATGGTGTGCACAGAACGATATAATGTCAAAGCAACAAAATATTGCCCATACAGATATCACACGATATGTGCAAACCGTATTGTCTCGATTCTGTGCAACAATATCTGATGATATTAAATCCTTATATGTAGAGTATGAAAACTGAAGAGCTCATATTTTCCAGAAAAACAACTCTCAAAAAGTAAGCATTACTTTGCAATATAAGTGGTGTACGCTATCAAAACTCGAACGCTCTATTTTCAGTCAAAGCGAAAACAAAAAGCATATGAAATGAAATGGTGTGGCTGTCTTTCTCAGAGGCTGTCTTTCTAGAGAACCACTTCATTAACATTTTGAATCTTGGCAGAGGATTAAAGTCAATTCATCAAATGTAGTAAGTCAGAAATGGTGCGCCTCAGAATTCTAATTACAAGCCCGATTTTTGCAGATTCAAACCTGATTCAAGCATTACAATGCAATTTAGCTAAGAACGTTGAAACAGAAAGCGGAACAACAATATTAATTATTGGCAATAAATTCAAATAGTCCCAGCACAATCTTCAGCCATCACTTCGCTATTGTCCGTCAAACCTTCTCACTGTCTGCTATCACCCCTTTCTTGCATGGAAAACAAGAAAGCCTTCGTATACTATTAGGAATCTTTATTTGCAACATGAGTATGTGAAATGGCCTCGAGCTTAATCATCGATCAGTCCTGTCGTCCGTGCGTTTCCTTTCAGAGCTCCTCCTTTTTTTCATCTTCCACACAAATAGAAATCAAGTTGAAAATGCACACAAACTGTATGTGAATGCTAATTTGGGCCTTTTTGGTTTTTCTGCACAAAATAGAATTGACAAAAAGCGTAACATAATCACATCCCAGTCGCGTACTTAAAACACGCGATTCCTTTCAACACTTTGAAAAGTGAAAGTGCGCCATCG
The DNA here is from genome assembly GCA_020310875.1 of Ceratopteris richardii. Taxonomy (NCBI): domain Eukaryota; kingdom Viridiplantae; phylum Streptophyta; class Polypodiopsida; order Polypodiales; family Pteridaceae; genus Ceratopteris; species Ceratopteris richardii. Next base: position 98,770,220 of record CM035438.1, on the reverse strand, counting down.
AAAGCTTAAGTGCGAACTTGAGTTACTATAGGAATAGCAATCCTTCTTTTTTTTCGTACAGCAAATGAGCATTAGGTCCTGTAAAAAGGTCTTACCAGAACTTACACTTCAACATTACAATCGATTAAATCTTCGAAGTGTAGGGCAAAGTCTTTTGTGCTTGGTGTTGAACAACCGATTATTCCATCATCAGGATCATATGACGACCAGAGAATGTCCCCATATTCATCGGAATCAATTTCAACAGACAATGATATCTCAAAAGAAAGGCGCATCAAAGAAAATCTTCATGACTAATAAAATTCAAGTAGTTATGCGCAATGATTCTTCATTTGTCATGACTAAAGAGAAACACAAAACATATATCACAAAAAGGTGTCAGCATAAGCGGATACAAATTCAAAAAGAACAAATTTAAACATGTAAGTGATTATTCAACTCATAATTCGTGATTGAAATTGCATGATGATTCTAACTATAACAGAGAATAATGGATGGATTGGAGGAGACATACGCAAACGAAGCTATAAAAAGTAAAAGTCATATAATTTACAACTCATACTTGATGTAATAACAGAGATGCATTAACAAAAAAAACCGGATCGGAATGTCCAAAGTATGGTGAAATATGAACTTAGTTCAATCTTAACAGTATCCAAACATTGTGAATGTCATCGTAAATCTCCTTATCAATAGCCGAATTTATTACGCCATCGTTGTTTCTATTAATAGTATTCAAAACTTCTGAAAAAGGCACTCGGTCAATTATGCGCTTAATATCTCATCCTTTGATATGTGCAAAAATTGCAGATGATGAACGCGAAAGAATATTACAACTAGAACTAATCCCTATCCTTATTGCTAATAATTATTCGATCCATTTGAATGATTATCCTATGCCATAATTCAAACACGTACAGCAAGAAGAGAAAGCTTCCTCCGTCCTCTTGAGATGGTGATCCCCTTCAGCGCTCTTCCCATTCTCTATGTGTCAGTCCTCCCAGAAAGAAAACCAAGAGCTTCTCCTCGATATCAGCATGGACCTTCGTGCCAACCTCCTTAGCATCAATCGGAGCTGTCCTTCATCAGAACATTGCTGCCAGAAAACCCCGTCAAATTGGCCTTCCTCCCCTTCTGTGCTCAGAGATGTCCCCTATCATTTGTCGAGAGTCTGCTCCTTTAGTGCTATTTTCAGATGATTCTAAGCCCCAAAACTTGCCAGATCAATATCAGATGTTGGCCTCCCTTTTTTTTGTAGCGAACCTCCCCTTTTATCTTTTGCATCGCTGCCTCATCTGAAGTCCGACTCCAGATCTTCATCTTTAGTTTTGTCCAATTCTCGTCCTCTTAAACAAAGTGTAATATTCCGTTGTTAAAAGAACTATCCCCACTACGCTCAGAGACATCCCCTATCATTTGTCGAGAGTGTCCTCCTTCAGCGTTATTTTCAGATTATTCCAATCACCAGAACTTGCCAGATCAATATCAGATGCTGGCCTCGCCCTATGTGTGAGATCTCCCTTTCTTCTTATAAGCCTCTGCCAGCCATCAAAGATATATGCACCGTGAAAGTGCATGAGCCACCCTTTCCAACCATGATCGTGGAGATCCACTCCTCCTCTTCTTGCACATGTTGGTACATGTCTAAGGATAACATGGAGTTGTGCATATCGATCATGTAGTTAGTAGCTTGTGCCATACATTTGGCTTAAGATATTTCATCTTGCCTCAAATCTCTCCCCTTTGATATGCGCCTTCAATTTCTTCAACGTATGTTATATTCTTCAACATAAGGAGTCAATCAAAAAGCTTCCCTCAATTAAAATGATACATATATTAGCATTAAGTGCAGTTACCATCTTCACAAATATTAGCATTACCATCTTCACAAAATGCACAAAAATCACATCACTTCCTTGAGGTCTATGATCGACGTGGCTCATAAATCCACGACACTTTGATTTTGATAGTGACAAGCCTTTTTTTTTCTATTAAAGAATTCACTCTCTACTTCATTTGAAAAATCTTTCTAATAGGACATTTATCTTTGATTTTTTGTCCAAACTGGGGAGAGCAAATCTCTCCCACATTCACCCCCTCCAAACCTGGACATCGCCCTTGATTGGTGAACGTGCAGTTCAATAAGAAGCAGTAACAAATTCTTTGATAAAATCTATAATTTAACTCTAAATTATACTATAAGGAATGCTTCTAATTTTTAATTATGTTTTTGATAATAAATTAAATTTCTAAAATTACATAAATATGAATTAGAAATATTTTCTGTCAATGCATATACTCAAAAATACAAATTTAGAAAATCCTATAAAGGCTATTTAGATAATTGAGGTACTTACCATTCCATGAACCCTGTTCTTAAGTAAAATTTAATTTATATATGTATGCTCTCTTATATTTCTTAGACACCCGCTATAAGATACATCGAACTAACTCTTCTGTAGCAAACCTCCGCCTCATTTAGCCTGCATTTCTTTTGTATTCTCTTTTTTTCTACTTTTTTTCTTTCTTTTCTTTTTCTCATCTTGCAGTAGCCATTAATATACTGCTTGATGTTTTCATTTTTCTCTTTTCTTTATTTTTTTCGTAACTTTTTTGTTTAAGGGGAAATGCTTAACCCCTAATCAGAGCAGAGGATCTTATAATTTGCTACAGCTAGAATTAGGATCTCATTTGCTAAACGGGTTCAGAAAGTAACGAATTCTACTAGTATAAAGTAATTTTTTCTTTTACTAGGCGTCGCAGTTCAATTTTTCCGCTCTACTATCTTTAAAACGTATTACAAGTTCTTTAAATTAGACTTTCAACCTATATACATTTTCCTACTTTAATTTCACGTCCATTATTTACGTAATTTTAATAAATTTCCTGTTTATATCATAAACAAATAAAACCCCTATTTATGAATGTATGAAAAAGAAAAATTGTTATAAATAGTAAAGAATAATTAGAACGAAGTCACCTCGTTATTCTTCGCCTCCATCTTCGTCCTCGAGGAAGTCTTCGTCTAACTAGAACTTATTACTTTCTCTTCTTTTAAATAACTTGATTCTTTTTCCTGCAATCAAATTTCTTAACACGGAACCATCAAATTATCGTAATTTATAAGTACCTGTCTCCAAAACTCAAACGACAACATAAGGTCCAAAACAACATTTTGTTAGTTTACGGCGTGCATCGTATTGAGTACCATACCTACCTTTTTGATGAGGGAGAAGGTAAAACTCCCATTTTTATCATACATTTTTTTTACTTGTGAGGGAAAAAAATACAAAAAATATATATCATGATTCTTTTTATGAGTTCTTCTTAAGAATAATCTTATTACAAATAAGAGATCAAACAAAATATTTCATTTTATAGGACAAAAGCATTAAACTATGGAAAGAAAACTAGAATATATATATTTAGGATGTTTAAAATATTGTAATGAATTTAATTCTCTGTCAAAGATTGAACGCGTAGCTCTCTCCAAAGGTCATCCACGAAGGATTCTCTACATCAAAATTGGTTAGCTAGCTAATAAACTTGCAACACTAGTTTAGACAGTTCTGACAAAGTCCGAAGAGAGATATCAAAAAACAAATTTATAATGATTAGATGTTACTAGATTGTGTTGTTGGATGACCATAAACTGAAGATGATGCTGTTGGCTTCATAGTTCGATGCTGACAGATTCAAAGTGATATACAAAGTCGGTGACTTTAAATATGAAGTATATGGATTTATCATAAGAAGTGCAATTGAAGCCTTTCTCTATGTTCGGTCTTCAAGCGTAATACAAGGAATAATCAATCTTTATCTGCAGCATCTCACCGTTAAAAGATGAAACCATATGCTTGAACAACAAAAAGTCGTTACTACATTCGCTATTGTATAACTTTAATCTAAAACAGAGAGGAACATCCAGAGAGATTAAAACATTTGCCAATCAATCTAAAACAATCTTTATCTCAATATGTAATGTTGATTCTTTTAAAAAAATTTGTTTTACTACATCCCAGAAGCAAACTTGGCAGCAAACAGAAACCAATCACATTTCTTGTGCTTCGTTCCTATCATCGGATACCATGAATGTAGACACGTGGATCTTTTAAATTGTTTTCCCTATGCTGAATCATATGAAGCGCATGGTGGTACAACAGTAAATTCCAAATCTAAGATAAAACAAAACATCATACTCATAGGATCCACGGTATTATGTCAAGCATACAAAGAATTTTTTTGAATAGCAAACTACGAACTAAAGATTCTACAGTAATAAAATAATTATCATATGACACAAAATTATGGAAAAACGTCTACGCATAATAGAAGTTAAAGATTCACATTCCTTCATGAGATTATGAAAAATGGAGAAAGCTGAAATGAACTCTCAGATCATAATAAATTGGACATTACCATATCATCAGTATCTTTCTCTGCATGAGTCATCATCAAATATTCGAGCCAAACGTTATCCCTCTATTAAAGTTGTTATGTGTTTGATGTACTCGCTTCCAGCATATGAAGAGTCGCGTGACCTCAGTCTCTTGTGAGAGTTGCGACGACATAGTCATTAGGAAATGATTTTATCTTAGTATCTGATAGAAACTCATCAGATGAACGCGGTATTGTCATTGTCAGAGGTTCTTGATCTCAGATATTTTATCATATTAAACAATGCATCTGTTAAGATATACAACCAGAATAAAAATTTCTATAGAAAAACATATAACACAATCATTCATTCGGCTGATCTTAGCTTTACACGATAAACAACATAGAATCCTCCATCTCGCACAGAAATAGCGCTGCCTAAAAGAAACTCATATCGAAAGAAACGCAGAAGATTATCAGTCATTGAAAATGTAGAATCAAAATTATTTTGAAGCTTAGTGCAGTTAAGTTCAGCATGCACAATAAAAAACATTTATGGGAATCAATGTAAAAGCTGTTATCATAAACTTGCCAGCTAATTTGGCCTCTTCTCAGATCGCCTTCCCGTGTCGGATAGATGTGTCAGATTAGTCATTGATCATATATGGAGGATTGTATCCTTGTCATTGGCGAGTCGTGCTTTGGGTTCTCCTCTCCACTTTGAGCAGATCATAAGCTCCTCTATCCTCCTCTCCCCGTCTGATCCGAATCTAAAGTGTTGTTATGGTAGATGATCAGAGAATAGCGAATAGCATTCTTTCCCCCATTAGCAGAGAACAATCCCCTTTTCTTATCTGTTGTCGGACCACATTCCTATCTTCTCTCCTTCTTGAATCACAACTCTCTCCCTATATAAAGTGCCTGCGTCTGTGTGTATGTCTCAAAGGGAAAACCTGAGAGACCTTCTGTTATTCTTCCTTCACGAAGCTATCCCCTCTCCGAACACGCTCGGCCTTGCTCGCTTAGATATGGTACGACAAATGTTTCAGAAGTGCATTAAGCACGATAGTCAGAGCATATACAATAATCAAAATTTATGGCTAGCTCAGAAGTATTGAAGCCATGGTGTGATCAAATCATTAAGTGCAGATTAAGAATGTTGCCTAAATTTGTTTGAGCACTCAGAATTGCTAGCCAGAAACAAAACACATCGGGTTCATCAATGTAGGCGTGAAAGGGACAGATGGTGGATCAGTTCAATCGTCGATAATACGGCGCACGCGGGGTACTTGTAACAATCTTAGGATAATGAAAAAACCCAAAGAACAAATCAAACTGAACAAAATTCAAACTAATCGAAATAAAAAGTTAAACACAAAAATCAATTGTTTGGGACGTTCATTTCTTAGACTATATATCGTGCATATTTTGATTGTTAGACGCTTCTTTTGTATCGCGGAACTCCGTTATCTATAGATATGAATTGAGCCGTATGCTATGCAATCATAAAGGTCTAACATAGTAATAAGAATAATTCTCAAAGCATTTGTTTTGTTTAGTAAGATAAGGTGCATCAAAACGTGAAACATTTCACGGTTAGAATAACTTTGAAATAGTATCAACGTAATAGGGACATCAACTCAAAATAAATGCGAAATACCTTCAATGGTGTGCACAGAACGATATAATGTCAAAGCAACAAAATATTGCCCATACAATTATCACACGATATGTGCAAACCGTATTGTCTCGATTCTGTGCAACAATATCTGATGATATTAAATCCTTATATGTAGAGTATGAAAACTGAAGAGTTCATATTTTCCTTATATGTAGAGTATGAAAACTGAAGGATCTCATTTGCTAGACGGTTCAGAAAGTAACGAATTCTACTAGTATAAAGTAATTTTTTCTTTTACTAGGGGTCGTAGTTCAATTTTTCCGCTCTCATATCTTTAAAACGTAATACAAGTTCTTTAAATTAGACTTTCAACCTATATACATTTTCCTACTTTAATTTCACATCCATTATTTACGTAATTTTAATAAAGTTCCTGTTTATATCATAAACAAATAAAACCCCTATTTATGAATGCATGAAAAAGAAAAATTGTTATAAATAGTAAAGAATAATTAGAATGAAGTCACTTGGTTATTCTTCGGCTTCATCTTTGTCCTCTAGGAAGTCTTCGTCTAACTAGAACTTATTACTTTCTCTTCTTTTAAATAACTTGATTATTTTTCCTGCAATCAAATTTCTTAACATAGAACCATCAAATTCTCGTAGTTTATAAGTACCTGTTTCAAAAACTCAAACAACAACATAAGGTCCGAACCAACATTTTGTTAGTTTATGGCGTGCATCGTATTGAGTACAATACCTACCTTTTTGATGAGGGAGAAGGTAAAACTCCCGTTTTTATCATACATTTTTTTTTTGTGAGGAAAAAAATACAAAACTCGCATTCATATTTCTCTTTAATTGGGACGGAGAAATATACAAAACTCTCGTTCATATTTTTTTTAATTGTGAGGGAGAAAAATATAAAACTCCCGTACATATTTTTTTTTATTGTGAGGGAGAAAAATACAAAACTCCCGATCATATATTTTTTTTTGTGAGGGAGAAAAATACAAAACTCCCGATCATATATTTTTTTTAATTGTGAGGGAGAAAAATACAAAACTCCTGATCAAATTTTTTTTAGTTGTGAGGGAGAAGAATACAAATGTCCTGTTCACATTTTATATTTTTGCTTTTGACCCGTAAGAACATGCTCATTTACAAACAGAAATTGAAACAAACATTACCTAAGATTGTCGGGCGGTGATGTTTCACCTCGGGTTCACCAAATGTAGGCATGAAAGCGACAGCTGGTGGATCAAGCCAACCGCTCGAATTACGGCGCACGTCGGGTGCTTGGAGAAATCTCACGTCATGGGTAGTCTTATATAATTCAGAGCTCTCGACACACTTCTCATACATTCAAAGACATTTCCTTCATAATTAAGCCATTAACGAGAGTATATGCCTTAAAATCGCAGGGTGACTCTGAGACAATGAATAAGAAAAAATGTAAATAATAAACAATTAGAGTAACTATTTCTTCATGATTAGTCAGATGTTTTCATGATCATGGCTCATACGGAAAACTCATCAAAAATCGTTCAATCATCATACTCATCATAGGAAAACATATGCTCTTAGTGCTCGCAATTGGTACTCATTTTTTATGATCAAATTAAGTTCTATTTGAGATCGATATTTTAATCATGCGAAAGCTAAAAGTCTCTTAAGCTACTGGAAACATTTGCGGTTCTTAATACTTCAATTCAATAACTATGAAGTCATATGGTCGTTCCACATTTTCACATTAATTGTGGTCTTAAAAGCTTTGTTGATAAACATATTGACAAATATGGAAAGCGATTGATAGACTTACACCTCCTATTTCAATGTTCTGGTTTATATTTATGTCTGCAAATAATTACTCATTCTTTCTTTACGCATATGAAACAAGAACAATTCTGCAATGTCTTATCACTCTCTAAATGTTTAAACATCTCAAACAAATGCAAGGGCCAATAGTAATATGATTCATGAAGATGGAATCAAAACATCATTAAGCCTTCTCTGTAATCTCATCTCATTAGGGGAAAAATGAACCCTCCATGGGCCTTGTAAGGATCCCTAATTTTTAGGGATTAAGCTTAATTCTGTTCTTGTTTAAGGGGACAAAGTGCATTTAATAGGACAGCTTTTAGTAGGTTGGAGTAGGCTTTTTTTTAGGCTTCAATAGGCCTCTCTCTTTCTTATTCTAGAGAGAGAGAAAGAGAATCTACTTTCCACATCATCAAACTCGTACATGTATTTGAATAAAAAAATGAATTTTTTTAAAAAGTCTCATTTTCAGTGTATATTAACTCAAAAGAGCCTATTTTTTAATATATATGTCAGAAGTCACTTTTTTGGGCCCATTTTCTGAAGTTTCTTTTAGAAAAAGTATAATTTTCAAACTCCCTCCAAAAGTAAGTGCCACATCATCAAATCCGTGACTATGCTTCCCCCAAAAAATGACTTTTTTCAAATTTCATCATTTTCAGCCATACTCAGTGGAAAAATACACTTTAACCCATACACATACAAGAAAACACATTTTTTGAGCAAAACCTATGGTTTAGAGTCCCTTCCAACCGGTTTGTCATCTTTGTTTTTGATATTGTTGGTCATTAGCAAAGATGGTGTTGACATGTATCACAAACTTCACAGTAGAACGTCCTCATGCTCCTGCATCAACAAGTATCCATGTTCGTGTGCCTAGAGAGTTTGCTCCAAATACACGATGCAACAATGATGCCAATTCTCAAAATGAACGTCGTGCAGCTGGAGAAAAAAGTATTGATCTTTGGGCTCATGGTTCACTCTATCCTCTTGATCCAATATCTTCTTACCATCCAACATTCCATAACCTCTCAACTTTACTTCAGTTCATTGGTGCGGGTGAAGCTGGACTATTAGGTTACTGCAAGAGATTATCTACACATTCACTTGCTACTACTAAGTATTAGTTCCAACAACATCACATCCATCATATGAGGGTGGTCACTTTAGAAAGCACAATCATATCTTTACAAAAACAACTTGTAGATTTGGAACAGGATACTGAAGCAAAACAAAGCATAATTTCAAAGTTAATTTCCAATCTCCAGTAGCTGAAAGAGACTCCACTTGGTATGAGACATAGGAAAAGATCATTGTCATCCTTTGAAGCTCTTTCAAAAGGTGGTGGAGCACGCAAACGACGTATATATGCAACAAGGTGAGTGTTTGTTTTACTTTTATATGTTTTAATGAAGATTTGTAATGGAATATTTCATTGTGTAGGTCGTTTATTGAAGACATAACTGCTTCATCAACAACACAAGACCAATTCAAGCTGATGAATAGTTGTATAAACACCAAAGAAATCACTTCTACTTTAGACTCATGCATAGGAAAGTGTATTAGAGTTGTTGTTGAAGCTGAGTTTTCAAAGAAGTTAAAAAATCTTATCACAGTGCAAGATGTGCAGGCAATATGTGACGAAGCAGGCATCAGTAGAAATGGGTATACTGCAATGTACACCCTTCTCAGGCAAGCCTTACAATCACAAGGTATTTCTCAAAGTATATTTCCATGCCCATATAAATTGTCTATCAATAAAAAAACTTCAAATGAGGATGTGACTCGTACTATTGGACAATATTTATTCATAGAAGAAACTATGCCTGCCTCTATTTATCATCCAAATATTCCCAAGAAGCAATCAAAAATCCTATCTACACAAGGATTTACTTACACTAAATTCAACAATATATTTGTGGATCTTCAGAAGCTTCAACAAGCAATGGTTCACTTTTATAGTTCAACAATCAAAGGTACCCCTACTACATTTTATTTGGTGTTGAAGTTCTATTGCATTCAAGTGTCATATTAAGATAATGTTTTCTCTTTTGTGCAGACTGTAATGTTAAGTTAAAGTTCATACTGAAGCTTGATGAGTGTCAAATCATAAAGGGTCGGCGACTAGAAAGGTTGAGTGTGACGCTAATGAACGAAATTATGGACCATGCAATGAGTGATGAAACTTTAGGAGGGAGGGACCATTTGACTTACAGTGTGCAATCAGAGAGAGATATCTGGTGGTTAGGTGCTATAGAAGTTCCCAAAGAAACAAATAATGTTATTTCATGGATTTTTAGTAGGACTCCGTGGATTACGGAAGTAATCTCTTCTCAAATACATGGGCAAAAGCTTTTTGTAGATGATATAGGTGATTTTGATGTAGAATGGCATTTGGGTGGAGACCTTAAGAGTATAAAATGCATGTTAGGTTGTAAACAAGGAGCATCTTCTCTCTATCCTTGCCCATATTGTACACAAGGTTACAAAGGATCTAAGAGACAGTCTAAACATGCAAGGGCATTGACGAGAGTTGATGACTCTGAAGAAATTGATGAAACAGACTCATTGAATCACAGGGAATGGGAGATATCACTTTTGAGGTGTCCAATGTTACAGGAACTGACTCGTGATAAAATAAGCAATGATTGGAACCCCATTATCCCATTTCCATTAGTCAATGTTCACTTTTGTACTTTGCATGCATTCATGAGGATCTTTGATAGGCTTTTGAAGCTCCATGTTGAATATGCATTTGCAATGAAACCACTAGAGAGGTCTACAATAGCAATCCAGAAAATAGAAGATCTTTTGAATTCTATAGGTTGTCATGGTGGCCACGTATCTTTAGTTGTTAAGAAGTATGGTGAGTCTCAAGAGATTTTATAACAAGTTTCAATGACTGGGAAGAAGGCACGACGTTTCTTTAAAAAAGATGTGAATAGTCAAGATGATGGGAAATGGGAGCTTTGGAAGGACCTCTGTTCAATTACAACTGACAATGATAGTCAGGTTGATCTCATTAACAAGCGAAAGAAGGTTTGGTCATCGTTCGATCAAGTGTTACATTTGATGTGTTTGGCTTCCACTAATGCTTTACAACGAGAATTATTCCAAGTGACTTTGAAGGAGTTTACACAATCATTCATCTTATCTTGGGGAGAAAGCAACATTACACATTACATAGTAAGTTTCGCTTACATTTTTTTATTTGGTCTTAAACACTATGTGTATATCTTATTGACCAGATCATAGCATATTCTTTTTGCACATGGAGCATATTTTATGAATCGATATGGGTCACTGGACATTTTTAGTACACAAGGAATGGAGAAGTCACATTACAGGGCTAGAGGTGTTTACTTTAAAAACACTCGTCATGGGGGTGGTCTACTCCAATCAAACTATTTAGAAGAAATGTTCAATTGGTTCTTTCGTGCGACATTTGCTAAAAAATATGTAATGGAAAAGGCATGTGAGTCACAACTAGCAAAGATTACACGAAAGCTACAACATGATATTGCAAGAGAGAAGTGGATGTCATCGTCAGGACCCGAACATCATGCCCAATGGCGTGCACAAAGAGTCCGCGAGGGTTCTGCTTGGAAATAATTTCCAAACTCTTAAAATGCATTATACTTTTCAAGGTTTTTATAACCCCTTTCACTTCAAATAAAATTCTACTATTTTTGTGAATATACTTTTAATGTCTTAAAACTAATTTTTATCCATTTAAATGTGAACAGGACAATTCTTAAGTGAAAGCCTATAAATAGAGGTGTCCTTCCTCATTTTACCACTTTACAACCTAAGAGAATGGCACGCACAAAGCAGACTGCTAGGAAGGATCATGTCGTCTACCCTAGCCATGTGCAAGGTACTGAGCGCCCAACATGGATGACACCCCACAAGAAGCGTCGAACCACAAGCCACTCTTCAAGACGAAACTCGGGTGCAGGGACATAGTCCGGTAGCATTGCATCGCGGGGGGATGAAGGTTCACCAGAGAGAGATGTATCCCAAGAAATAAATTATTCCCCTTCTGCATCTCATGATGAGCCCCCAATCAGGACACCAATGAAGGCAAGGCCCAAACAACAAGGACATAGACGAGTTGTGATTGAGACATCAAATTTATCGAGTTCCTCAGATGAAGAAAGTATAAATGAGCCACCATGGAACAATGATGATATCCCTGTGAACCATCGAGTAACACAAGGAGGCAAGACACTCCCCCCAGGACAAGGACAAAGACCAACCGATGAAGAAAGAGAGCAAGGTCGGGCAGAGGAAGTAAATGATGAGGCAGGACCATCTAGGCGTCCTCCAAGAAGAAAGAAGAACTATCAACCATGTCGTAGACCACAACGACCACAACCCAACATCCCCCCAAATGCAAGAGCACCACAAAGGCGCAGAAAGCAAACCAGAGCCTTTGCAGAGATTTGACACTATCAAAAGTCTGTGGAGCTTCTGATTCCACGAAGGTCATTTGCAAGAGTTGTGAAGGAAGAGATCCAACGCTATTGCGTTGGACTTCGTATCCAAGGGATAGCCATTGAAGCTCTCCAAGAAGCTGCAGAGGCGTATCTTATATCAATGTTGGAGGACTCTAACCTATGTGCCATCCATGCAAAGAGAGTGACAATACAACCTAAAGATTTGCAGCTAGCTAGGAGAATTAGAAGGAATAACCATTAACCATAATTTGTACTCCCTTGTTTGGATAACCTTTTGTATATCCCATACGATGAATATTTTGTAAAACCCAAATGATGAATATAATCTTTGTCTTCTCATATTTGCTCTCCCAAATGTTTATCTCTTAGTGTACATGTTTTGAAGTTTATTTCTCCTATGTTTGTAGGTGTGTTTTTCCAGTACATCTTTGAAGTGTTTTTCATAGTTGTATCATTCTTTTTTCTGTACTTGTTGTAAGTGGTAATGCTATTTAATGCATTTCATGTACAAGAAATGCCAAAAAACTTTTGCAGGGCCCATCCCCGCGTTTCTGTGGCAGGCCTTTTTTTGGCATTTCCAAGCCATGAAAACCCATGCCATGCACATGGGGTCATATGATTGGCCTTGGCTAGAGTGCACTGCATGCTAAACCCCTGACCAATAGCTAAGCAATGTTTATGAACATGCATGCACTGATTTACTGTTGCATGCTTATATGCACCCAGAGGAGTCTTAATTTTCTCTAATTATTGCATATAAGAAGAGTGTTCCACATTTCCCCAAGTGAAGGTGCTAATTGAGAAGATAGACTTGCAATACAGGTAACCTAGTGCATAGGATGGCTTAGGAATGCAAAAAAAAGGCCTGCCACAGAAACGCGGGAATGGGCCCTACAAAAGTTTTGCAGGGCCCATCCCCGCGTTTCTGTGGCAGGCCTTTTTTTTGCATTCCTTAGCCATTCCATGCATTTTGGGCAACACAAATTACAAGAAACAATGGAAAAAGACTGATTAAATTGTGCAAAAGTTATGAGATTGTCAAACCATAAAGATATAATAGATTGAATGCACATGGAAATTGGAAAAACAAAACATTGGTATTATAAAGTTTTTACAATTGGCTCTTGGCCTTGAGCCTCTCCACTACATTCTTTCTTCTCTGAAAAGATAGAGGCAATTGGTAAGTCAAAACTGATTGGGATATTAATTGAGGGTCTGTCAATCCAAGACCCAAAGCTATTCCTATTTGACCTAATATTTTTCCTCTAAAGTTAACTCCTAGGGTAGTAAGGGCAAGGGACTTCCTAACTAGAAATATACAATTGGTCCCTTGCATTATTGTAGATAGGCACAAAACTTTACTCAAGGCCTTCATACACCAAGTCATGAAGTGTCCTTGAGGGGAAAAGTCCTTGTGGATTATTACAAAATCTTCCTTTGGCAATTTTCCAATGTACTGTGCCAAGGAAGAGCCATGGCCCCGGGAAACACGGTCACCACCACTCCTTGCTGCAAATTTATCCACTTCAATTGTTTCCTGCACATAGACAATCATAAAATTAAATAGATACATCTTGTATGAATATGAGACAACCATAAATGTCAGTAGAGACTTACATCTTGAAGCCTGTCTTCATCCTCTCCTCTTCCCATTGCATCTAGTGGAATTGATGAATGGGCCATGCCACTTTGCTCCACAACAGGGGATGTTGGAATCTTCTTCTCCAAAATTCTTTCCCTTGCTGTGGCTAGATCTTCTTCACTGGCATCTTGGTTGGCATGGCTCAAAATCTCTTCACACACAAATGCAATGGTGTCCGCAACTGATTCACCAAGTGGAATTGTTGCCTTTTCGATAATGTCAGAAGTGTTGTCCATGGGAACATCCGAGGTTGAGCTGAAAATACTAAGGCATTCGTCGAGGCGTAGACTGAATGCCTTCTCAATATCGTGCAGGAACAAAAATTCCTCTCCATCAACAAGTACAACTGAAAACATTTCCATCTCTACCTCTGGTAGAGTGGGTTCCACGGGGTCTAAGTTGGAGGGTGGACTCTTCTGTGTACTGGCTTCCTTTAATTTGTCCACTACTCCTTGAGGAAATTCTCTGGAAATTTTTTGACTCTCTTCTAATAAGTTGAGAGCTTCTGTCTGGGGTTCCTTCTTGTCATCTACAAAACCCCTAGTAACAAGATGGGGTAGGTCCATGGGTGAAGGTTCGGGCTCCTCATTGACAAAAAAGATTGTTGTTGCTATGTAGGAAAGATATTTTCTTCCCATTTTCCTTTTCTTATTTAATTGTTTAATTAAGGGCACTGTGTCATCTAACAGGTGCCCTGAAGCCTCAACAATCGCCATGAAACGCTTTAAGCGCTTCGCAAATGCCTCATCTCCTTTATGAATGTAAAAAAGCAGGTCACAGGGGACCCATTTACACTCATATGCTGGAATATCTATGGCATATCTTAAAATATAGAGTTCCATAAAATCTGTGATCTCATCGATCACATCGGAATTCATGGCTATTGTCCCTTCAAGATTAGGGACTCTACAGACTAGGTCATACAAATCCGTACGACCATTGTAGTCTGTAGTTTCCAAAAACTCCATCAATAAATCTCGAGGAGATTTCATGGGAGTGGAAGTGCTAGCAGCCATTGCTTGTGCGCGAGATTTCTAGAGGCTTGCAGTCTATGCTTTCTAGCTCTTTGAGAGTGCAAATGTGAGAAATGAGCACATAGAGCCATTTTTATAGCAGTTTCAAGTTTTTAAATTGACTGGGCCCACTTTTAAAAGTATAGAATAAAGAAGTGCAATTTCAAAAAATGAGTTTCGGATGACAAAATAATGCACAGAAAAAAACATGAGCAACCACATTTCAAAGTAGTGAACAGAATTTTTGACATTCCAAAAGTTTTGAAATTATCATTGCAGAGAATAAGGTATATACAATATCTAACATGAATCAATTGTCCTACTTTTTACAAGGTTCTTGAAAGTGCAAAAACCATGAGATACAATGACTAGGGCCCAAGAAGTGACATTATCAGGTTGCAAAAGAACTATGACAATGAGAGCTCTGTTCCATCTTTGCTCCAATCTACAGGGACTTTCATTTTGTATTCCATTCTTCTGCCCACCTGTAATCAATTTGCAACAAATTGAAGTCATTAAAGTAAAATAAACAATAGCAAAAAGATTACTTTAACAAAAACATGAAACATTTCTCACCTTATGTCCTTGAATTTTGAAGATGGATTGAGTTAGTCCTTCAAACCCCATAATCATCAAGTGTTCTCTCAGATTAGCCAAGGTCCAATGATTATTCACTAAAATAGTTTCTGTTTCATTGTTGGGCAATCTAAGCTTTATTTCAAATGAATGCAAAGATCCCTCTAAACTTTGAAATGGTATCCATTTGCCAAGTTTGCACATCCAACGATCATAGTAGAATCTGATGTATAATGAAGTACGTTGTTTCAAATATCGAAATGCTATACCTGTTCCACCTATTTTACAGAGATATTTATCACCTTTTGCAATTCCTTCCATCAAACCCCAATTTTCACCAAGAAGACTTTCGACTTGCTCATATGTGATATCTTTACACATGAACATGGTGGAAGTCTCTTGGAATGAGAATCCTTGGAATAAATATACAAAACAATGAATGGGAAAAGACCAGTGCAAACCTACAGACCTAGACACTTTTGTGAATTTCAAAGAGTTATGTATATCCATTACCATCTTTTGCTTCAAAGATGATACGGACCATATATCAGGTTTTGGCCACTCCAAGCTAATAAGAGAATGTACTTCAATTCTCTCTAACCTTCCAAAACCATTCATTGTAGAGGGTACAACATATCTATGTGTGTAAAAGAAAAATCTATCATGGTAAAGTTGAGCAGGAGATATATTTGGAAAGACTAGTGCACCAACATCTGCATGCAATGCTTGGAAAGTACCTGTAAGACTATGAAGTGGTTGCTCTTCCACCAAAGTAGAAGGAAATACATCTGAAACAAACAAAAACATATCTAAATAGTTCAGAAATATATCCGACACAAGAAAACATAAAATATTGTAGAGTAATACTTACAGTTCACAGGATATCTCATACTACTAGAGTTTTCAAGTTTCATAGTTGCCATTGTGAAACCATGTTGTACAATAGCAACCATCCCATTGTCTCTATACTTCTTGAAGCCAAGTAACTTTCCCTTCCAATGAAGATCTAAGTTTCCACGATCTCTAACTCGATGAGGCCCAACTCTAGAGGGTTGCATGTACACCCATGCACCTTTGGAGTACTCATGTGATAGCCACTGCCCATCTGTGGCTTTGATATTGTGACATCTTAATGTGAGGATTTCATCTTTTGGTCGCCTAGAAGCTTTAGATGTTGCCATTGAAGCTAAAGGTCTTCAAGCTACAACAATAATTCGAGATAGGAGATGCAGGTAGGTTGGAGTGTAGAAACAGGAGCTTCAATGGTGTGCTACAGAGTGAAAGTAGTGGGAAAAGATGACTTTTTGGGACCTGGGTATGAAAATGTGAGGTTTAGGAGGGAAATGACTCTTTTTTGAGTATTTTTGAAAAAACTCATTTTTTTCAGCTCAAAACATGCACGGATTTTGAATTTGGGGTCAAAAAGAGTACTTTTGACTCTAAGAAGTAATGGGGGGTCCATTTTCAGGTGTTATGATGAGTTTTTTAACTTTTCAAAAATTTTGAATTTTTGGGCCCAACTGAGTTACGAGATTCATTCTCTCTCTAGAGGCAGCTCATTAAATAAGGGAGAAATATGTCCCCTCTCCACCCTTCAGCTTAGTATTTTATAGGGCATAGACTGTGGCCACCACCCTCTTCTGATTGGTCCATCACTAATCACTCCTTAATCTAAAAGGCCCATTCAGGGTTCATTTTTTCCCCTAATGTTCTTCTAACGAAACATATACTCACAAATGCTTTAATAGGCAACATACTCAAATCCCATTCGATGGTGTTCGAGCTTTGCATATGTTCACACGTATGTATTACAGTCAAAGTACGCATAGAAACCATGAATGATGAAGCTTGAGGAATAGATAAAGTGATAGAAATGTAGAATAATATATATCGCGATTCTTTTTATGAGTTCTTCTTTAGAATAATCTTATTACAAATAAGAGCTCAAACAAAATATTTCATTTTATAGGACAAAAGCATTGAACTACGGAAAGATAACTAGAATATATATATCTAGGATGTTTAAAATATTGTAATGAATTTAATTCTCTGTCAAAGATTTAACGCATAGCTCTCTCCAAAGGTCATCCACGAAGGATTCTCTACATCAAAATTGGTTAGCTAGCTAATCAACCTGCAACACAATCATTCATTCGGCTGATCTTAGCTTTACACGATAAACAACATAGAATCATCCATCTCGCACAGAAATAGTGTTGCCTAAAAGAAACTCATATCGAAAGAAACGCAGAAGATTATCAGTCATTGAAAATGTAGAATCAAAATTATTTTGAAGCTTAGTGCAGTTAAGTTCAGCATGCACAATAAAAAACATTTATGGGAATCAATGTAAAAACTATTATCGTAAACTTGCCAGCTAATTTGGCCTCCTCTCAGATCGCCTTTCCGTGTCGGATAGATGTGTCAGATCATATATGGAGGATTGTATCCTTGTCATTGGCGCGTCATGCTTTGGGTTCTCCTCTCCACTTTGAGCAGATCATAAGCCCCTCTATCCTCCTCTCCTCGTCCGATCCGAATGTAAAGTGTTGTTATGGTAGATGATCAGAGAATAGCGAATAGCATTCTTTCCCCCATCAGTAGAGAACAATCCCCTTTTCTTATATGTTGTCGGACCACAGTCCTATCTTCTCTCCTTCTTGAATAACAGCTCTCTCCCTATATAAAGTGCCTGCCTCTGTGTGTATGTCTCAAAAGGGAAAACCCGAGAGACCTTTCGTTATTCTTCCTTCACAAAACTACCCCCTGTCCGAACACGCTCGGCCTTGCTCCCTTAGATATGGTACGACAGATGTTTCAGAAGTGCATTAAGCACGATAGTCAAAGCATATACAGTAATCAAAATTTATGGCTGGATCAAGAGTACTGAAGCCATGGTGTGATCAAATCATCAAGTGCAGATTAAGAATGTCGCTTGAATTCGTTTGAGCACTCAGAATTGCTAGCCAGAAAAAAAACACGTCGGGTTCACCAATGTAGGCGCGAAAGGGACGGATGGTGGATCAATTCAATCGTCGATAATACGGTGCACGTGGGGTGCTTGGAGCAATCTTAGGATAATGAAAAAGCTCAAAGAACAAATCAAACTGAATAAAATTCAAACTAATCGAAATAAAAAGTTAAACACAAAAATCAATTTTTTGGGACATTCATTTCTTAGACTATATATCATGCATATTTTGATCGTTAGACACTTCTTTTGTATCGTGGAAAAATCACATCACCTCCTTGAGGTCTATGATCGACGTGGCTCCTAAATCGGCGACACTTTGGTTTTGATAGTGACAAGCTTTTTTTTTTCTATTAGAGAATTCACTTTCTACTTCATTTGAAAAATCTTTGTAATAGGACATTTATCTTTGATTGTCTTTCCAAATTGGGGAGAGTAAATCTCTCCGACAATGAACAAAGAAGAGGTCATAAACACTAGTGCACCTTGAAACCCTTTCCATTCAAGACTCTCCTATGGGCCACACGATGAAAGATATTCCTCATTCCCATTGGTTCAACGAGATGGTCGGACCCCTAGGTGGTGCAGCTTATATTTGGGAAGCAAAGTTTTAGTTTAATTATGTTTAGTGAAAGTATGCATTTTTCACACAAGAATTTGAGAAGTTGTAGAATGTCAAAGAACTCCAACCCATCTAGCATAAGGCCGGATTGGTAGAATATTTTAGTGCATGACTGCCTAAATCTAACTTCATGCAATGCTACTACCTTATCACCTTGTACCTTAGAAAGAAGAAAATGGTACCCAATACCTTTGTCATCCCCTCTTTCATGCATGGCAATGAATTGAAAAAGTTCAAGCTTACCCTCTACTTAGTTAGGGAGGCCATTGATATGAAGGGCATGCATGTTCCTACAGAGAAGGAGACATTGGTGCTAGGAAACATGAAAAATAGGAACCTTACCAAGCTCAAGGACATGGTAGCCATGACCTCAAACATCACGGTTCCTCTCAGAATCTCTATGCAACATTTTGCCTTTCTAGGGCAAGATCTATTTATACTTGGCTAATACTAATAACATGACGATCAATCTCGTGGTCTAGATCATTGACAAAATCCATGTTGCTAATCAAATATGGCCTAGCAAGAAGATTTTGAGTGGATGTTGTGCTCTCACTTGTACTATCCATAGATGTTTGGCTTATGATATTCCCATTAAGAGAGCGTTATCTTGAAACAAATCCAACACTTCAAGAGAAAAAAAAACATCAACACCCTTATCAAACAGAATGAGAGGATCTATCCCATTTGGATAACCTAGAAGAGCTACCTTGCCCCCTAACATCTCAACAGCAGGTGAATGTCTACTATGCCCTTTCACACTTATACTGCCAAAGAGAAGCACAGATGATGCATCCACTACTCAATAGGTGGTTCCACCTATACACATAGAGTTGGATTTTCCAGGGCTAATTGATCTCAAGGACTTAGGTAATGTAGATTTTGAATAGCTACTACAAGACGTAGACTTTGGATTAGAATCGGAAGGAAAAGAAGCAAGTGATGATGAACAACACCAATAGGAGGAAGAGCAACACCAAGAACAACATCAAGAAAAAGAAGAAGAAGGAAATGACAAAGAAGGAGAGGATGAAGAAGAGGAAGGAGACCTTGCATATACCATACAAATCCATAGATTACATGACACCATCATGATTGTACAAGAAAGAGAGCGGATCTCCTTCCACACCAGCTAGTTATTGATGAGTCAAATATTGGAGGAAGAAGGCATCGATCCATAGTTCATCAACTCCCTCCACCTATTAACAAAGACTTGTGGAACTATTGAAGCCGTCAATACTATGCTATAGAGACCTTGCCCCTAATACAATGAACGATGAATCAACACTAGGGCACGGCATGGAAAGAATATACAAATCCCTATGTCCCAATTTGAGACTCCAACAACTTAGGAGGCAAGATCGATAGCTACAATTGATCTCACGGTAGAGACTTCCATGCAAACCTCACTAATTTCACATCCACACCCTCTATCCTGACACAAAACCCAAGAAACTCAAATCATAAATCCAGATGCAATAGTAACCCAATTAGAGGAGCCTATTTTCCATACCCCACCCCATTCACCACCTCATACTCAAGTAACTATAAGTACAACTAAAGTAATAACCTCAACACCCTCTTTTATTCTCTGTGACCCTATATCCCATGTGGAATTATTCTCCTCCATTACTAATCATTTCTATAACTCTTCCTCCACCCCAGTTCAACCTACCCTACACCACCCACTAAAGCACCTTGTCCAAGGTTACCTGGCATGAACCGCTAACTTATAGGAGTTCTTGCAACATGACCCACCCAAACTAATTTTACCCCAACAACCTATTCATCCATATTTTCTTCCATGTTCCCGCCCCCACCACTGTCAACAACAATCTCACCTTGGGCACCCTTTTTTGACTCCATGTTCCCATCACCACCTCCCACTACCTTGTGGAAAACCTAAATTTCCCACGGTCCTTCTTCATTGGTATCTTCTTCAATTTTCACTAAGACCACCAACACCACACTAAGCATACTTGTATTTATGTTTGCACCAGCACACACAACCACGTTTGATCCCATGGACGTATCACCACCCCCAATACTCCCCACACTTCCACCAACATCACCGATAGTCGTAGCTCTAGTGTGCATGGCATCCACTATTTCCCTTCCCCTTTCTCATTTCCCTTCATTTCCACCTATACAAATCACATATATGCATGTAAACAATGCTTTTAACACCATGATTCAATGTGTGAATCAATTAAGACAAGAGTATCAACACTTGGAAGAGCGCAATGAAGCACTCATTGATGAGTCAACCTGACAACATGAACGAGTGAGAGAACTAGAAGAAAGCAACAAAACCCTACAAGAACAATACAATACTTTACAACAGGCACATTATAAACTCAAATCTAAGCTTCACATGGTGGATCAAGAAGCATAGAATGAAATAGAAATCCACTTGCATTCACCGATGGACAGGAATGCCAGACTCCAGCAAAGCATGGCTCTCTAATGAAGGCACATGCTAGCAATATTGGAGGAGAATAAGCATCTCCAACAACAAAACCAAGAAAATTTGGAGGCATTAATAGAAAGTACCCCTAGCACACAAATTAGTCCATCTAGATTCAAATTAGTCCCGTTAGAGATTATCTGCATACTCCTAGAAGAACATGCCAATTTCTTGGACAATTGGCAAAAGCAATTAACCAATTACAAGCACCCAAGCTTTAAAAGCGATTCCAAGCATTAGGACTCATATGAACAGTTGGCAAAAGGAGTTAACCAATTACAAGCACCCAAGCTTTAGAAGCCATTTCAATTGGTGCAGCTTCACAAGAATTTGAAGCCTTATAGAAGTAAATCGAGGAATTGCAAACCAAGTTGTTACAATACAAGAGGGCACTGTCACCACAAGGCAAACAATACCCAAAGGAGTTAGTGGAAACTCCTATAGAAGAAATTTTCAAAGACTCTTATGAACCACGATGAGTACTAGGAGGCCTTTTCATTGAGGAAGTCCAAGAAACATATGAAGCACCCAGAACCTAGTGGCTTAAATAGGTAGATGAGATTGGACACACACATGATGACTATATAACCATTCAAATACAATCAATGTCCAACCTTGAAGGAACTATGATAAAGTCAGAATACTTTCAAAACTTGTCACATAGAATCCTTATTATCACATTCTCACTTGTCACATAGAAGCCTTATTATCACATTCGAAATGCAATATATGCCCTAGTTCATGTTGTTAGAAGATTACAATGTAGAGATAAATTGAGTGATAGGAGAGGAACCAATATTCACTACTCAATTCCACCATGGCTAGGTTTATAAAAGTCAGAAACACTCCCAAGTGTTTAGATTGGTTGAACTATTCTTACTTTGCTCCACCCCATGGACCTCCTACGGTGGCCTGCGTGGTGTTGACCATTCCCCACTAGACTCCACAATTGAAGAATATGCCTAATGTAGCTGCTAAGATGTGTATGAAGATTTTTGAGCTCATGACTATGATTTTCAAAGCATTTTGCAACATAAAAGCTCTATATATATTAGCACGAGATTTCCACAAACATAATTTCGATTTGGTATACAATAAAAGCACCACATCTTCTGTGAATATTGTATATGCTTGTCACACATACATAAAATACTTACCTGCCTGTTATAAACAAACATTTGAGGAGATGTTCTCCACTGGATTTTGGGAGTACCACTCATAAATATTCTTACCAAGGCCCATACATTTGTTACACCTCTTTGCAATCAAGCAAGCCACCCATGCTAAACAGTTATGTATACCACATCTGGATGTTCAGGCCCTATGGATTGGGATTGAATCATGACAACAGCAAGAGATCTCAGATTAAAAGAACATGAATTGGCGGCTCACATGGTTCAATATGACATAGAACTATGTCCACAATAAGTGTCTATTAGGGATGATAGACATGAGAGAGGAGGGAATGTTAGCGGTCAAGGAGGGTTTCGTCATCAGGGGAGCATGAGGAAAGGAAGCCAGAGATAGGAGAGGCAAAGAGAAGATCAAGAAGGACCAAGCAAACAAGGAAGTCAATGAAGAACTAGAAAATGGGCCTAATCATTTTTTCAGATCATGCATACAACAAACAATGATTGTTATCACTACACTTCATTGTAAATTCCATTTTTGATAAATTAAACTCCATTTTGTTCCGAGTGAGGAGTCCTCGAGCTTGAGTAATAGAACAACCTATGTATCGAATTTCATAATTTCTCGAGCTCATTTGAGCCCTCAAATGAGCTTAGGAACCTTAGCTTTAGCTAGGTTGGACACTAGGTTTGACTAGTCCCAAGCTAGTCTAGAAACTATAAAGAGAGCTAGAGAACTCATCTTAGAGGTTAGGACTTTTAAGATCTGAGCTTGTAAGAGCACATTTTGTATCTATAAAGTAGTAAAATATGAGATTACATTATTCTTTCTCTTTGTCTTGCCTCGTGTGCATGTGTGTGTATGTGTGTGCATGCTAGTGTGATTCTCATTCATACACTTGTGGATTCCACTTTCTCATGGTTGCCATACCCCCTTTGTTGAGATATCAAGCTCAACATGTGATGATCCAGGATGACACGTACTAGTTTTTCATTTCTCTGACATGTATAGTGGTCATGCCGGTATATGTCAGGGATACTTCGTTGAGCTTTATTAGATTTATCTACCGAGAGTGATGACACATTTGTTTCTCGCCAGCTCACTCATTCGCGGACATTAGGTTTTTCCTTATGTGCTAATCTTTATATATTGCCCTTGTTGTATTCTTGTTTTTTAGATCATTACGGTATATTTCTTTTTATGTAATAGAAGAAGAAGAAGATCATTCTTACTTGCCTCAATATGTGTGTGTGCTTCTCCTTGAGAGTGAGACAGTGTGTGTGTGAGCTCTCTTCCTTATCTCCTTCCTTGTGACATGGTATCAGAGCCAGCGTGGTTGTAGAGAGCTCGTGGAGAAGGCGACAGTGAAGAGTACGTGGCAAGAAATGGAGAAAACACGATTCACAAACGACCTCCATTTGCTACGAAAATCGGCGTGAAGGTAGAAGACCTCAAAATATTTTTGAGAATTAGCCCATTAGGGTCACTTGTTTTTGTCAGATCGAAGTTTCGGAGCCATCTCAACCTCCATTTCAAGCCTGCAACGTGGGGCCCACAAAAAAATCAGTCAGTTTTCGAAAGTATAACTTGCCTTGTGTTCGGCAACACTCATATATTCTAGATCCAAAATTTCAAGCGATTCCATGTACTGTTGATACACGAAAACTGTGTTTTTCTGAGATTGAATTGTCGTGTCATAGTGCAACAATGTTCATGCAGAAGTGTTGCTTGTAGTGTTTTGCAGTGTTGTGAATTGTTGCAGAAATGACAAACATAGATGGAATGAGTGAGATTATGAGCGATAAGCTGGACAAGAATAACTTCCATGCTTGGAGATTCAGAATGATAAATTTCCTCATGGGAAAAGGTTATTGGAAGTACATCGAAGGAGAGAATGAAAATGCTCTGCAGTTACCATAAAGGAATCAGACTGAAGATCTGTTAAGAGCATATGAGAATGGAATCAAGGAGCACGAAAGGTAATGTATTGGCTATCTATTAGCATACATGATAGCATGATTGGACACATATAGGATGCCAAGACTCCAAAAGAGGCTTGGAACAGTTTGGCCACATTGTATGGGACCAATACAAAGGCACGAAAATTGCAACTCAAGAACGAGCTGCATACATTGGAGAAGAAGAGCATGTCAGTAAGTGAATACACCTTGAAATTATTGGCATGAATGTAGATGATGATGATAAGGTGGAAGTGTGTCTTCGTGGTTTAGGAGCTGCATATAAGCAGTTCAGAACTTCTATACAAACAGGAAAATATTCCAAATTTTACTGATCTGGTATCTATGTTGATTATTGAAGAAAAGAATCTTGGTGAGGATTCAAACTCCCAAGGAAAATCTAGTTCTGAGCAGGTATTCTACTCTGGTAGAAGAAGAGGTAGAGGTAGAGGTTTTGGAAGTGGAAGAGGAAATAGTAACCAAGACCAAAGTCAACAACAGAATCATGCAGGAGCAAGAAGACAATTTCGAGGTAGGGGGAGCCAAAGAGGTGGAAGAAATTTCCAAAGAAATGATTCAGGTAATGACAATAAAGGATGTTGGAATTGTGGTAAACCTGGACACTTTGAATGTGATTGCAGGTTGAAGAATCAAAATAACAGAAGGCATCAGAATACCTATGCATCCACAAGTGTAGATGATTCTCAGAAGCTATTCATGGTTCAACATCACATGATTAATACGATGTCCGCTAGAGTTTCAAAATCAAATGATAATGTCGGGTATGTTGATTCAAGTGCTTCAAATCACATGAGTAGTGTTTAATACTTTGCAAAAATTGCCAGTTCCTAGATATGTTGAAACAGGTGATGACACATCACATCCTATTGAGCATACAGGAAACATAGCACTATCGATGGAGGATGGAAAGGTAAAACATCTTGCTGATGTGCTGCATGTTCCAAATATAACAAAGAATCTAGTTTCTATTTGACAAATGGTTGACCAGGGATTACAAGTGAGGTTCAATGCTGATGGATTATATATAGAAGAGTAAAAATAGGATGGACGATTGGTTGCCAAAGGAAACAAAGTGGGTAGGATGTTCATCTTAAATGTGAAGATTCTTGAAATGAATGCAACCATGTTTGCAAAAGATGTAGGAGTTATTGCAGATATAGAGATGTGGCACAAATGGATTGGACACACAAACTTGCAAAGGCTGAAATTGATGTAGTCAAAGGAGTTTGTCCATGGACTACCAAATTTCAAAGTTGCAGAAATGCGAAAGGTATGTGCAACATGTCAATATGGTAAACAATCAAGAGCATCATTTCCACATGACAAGCATGTTAGTGAGGATGTACTAGAAGTAGTACATACAGATGTTTGGGGTCCTGCAAAGACCACATCTATGGGTGGTTGCAGGTTTTATGTTACTTTCATTGATGACCATACCCGCAAAGTATGTGTATATTTCATGAAAGAGAAGAGTGAGGTGTTCACTCACTTCCAGAATTTTAAAGCTATGGTGGAAAAGCAGATAAGGAAGTACATTTAGACATTAAGATTTGATAAAGGAGATGAATACATGTCAAATGAGTTCAGCAGTTTTCTAAAAAATCATGGAATTCGACGTCAGTTTTCATGCAGGTACACACCACAATAGAATGGCATTGCTGAACGCAAAAATAGACATATTGCAAAAATAGCAAGAGCCTTGATGGCTACGAAGAATATGCCTCATTGTTATTGGGTAGAAGCTATGCATAGTGCTATATATATCATGAATAGAACTTCGACTGATGTTGTACATCAAGTTACACCTGAAGAGAAGTTTAGAGGTAAAAAGCCAAACTTATCACATCTGAAAGTGTTTGGCTGTATTGCATATGTACATGTCCCAGATGAATTGAGGACAAAGCTTGATCCAAAAGCAGATAAGTGTGTCTTCATTGGATACTCCCTTGAGCAAAAGCAATATAAATGTTATAACCCACTCACACAACAGGTAAAGGTGAGCAGAGATGTGGTATTTGATGAAATGTCAATCTTCTATGTAGATGCCAAAGAAGGACTCAATCTTGAACCAAATGACAAAGAAAATGCTGAAAAATCAAGTGTAGAATCTCAAGTTTTGAGTGGACTGGATGCATCAGCAAGCAATAGTTCCAACTCAAATCCATGGAGTGGAAGATTGCATGGAAATTTCAATCGAGAAAATTCATCAAATACATCCAAGAACGGTAAAGAAAAGCTTTCTGTAGGTCATAAAACATGTGCAAGCTTTGAAGACATTGTCGATGGAGATTCAAGCGATTCAGAAAAGAGTCTTGATGAGGAACTTAGATTGCCCTCTGTGAAGACTCCAGGAGTAAGAAGGGCACATGTAGATGATACAAGGAGAAATGACCCAGGACCTAGAAGATCTAGGAGGATGCGAAATTCAATGCAACGATTGACGTATGATAGTTATATGGCTCCTTATTGTGCCTACATGACAAAGGAAATACAAGATGATGAACCTTCTTGCTTTGAAGATGCAATTGGAATTGCAGATTGGGAAAAAGCTATGGATGAGGAGATGGCTGCACTTTATGGAAATGATATATGGAAGCTTGTTCAATTGCCGCAAGCAAAGAAACCCATAGGCTGCAAATGGGTTTACAAGGTAAAACACAATGCTGATGGTAGCATAAGCAGGTATAAAGCACGATTGGTAGCTAAAGGATATGCATAGTCATATGGCATTTATTATGAGGAAACATTCAGCCCTATATCTAAAATGTCTACTGTCAGAACACTTGTTGCATTAGCTACAGCAAAAGGATGGACTTTGCATAAGATGGATGTGAAGAATGCTTTCCTACATAGTGAATTACAGGAAGAAGTATATATGGAATAGCCACAAGGATATGAAGATTCAAAGCATCCAGAATATGTTTGTGTTAGATATGCTTAATACTCCACCGTCATGTGACCACAAATGATCCATGGTGCTCTAAGTTGTAAGGCCCCCATTATGAAGAGAAGCCATTATGAGAGCCCGGACATTTGTGGAAACCTAACTTCCAAGTTAGATGAGGTCTATGTGTGACCATTGATGGTTGTAGATGATCTTTGTGAGCCTAGCCATTAGGTTAGGTAGGGCATAAACTTCCAAGCCATTGGGTTGCCATTTAAGGTGAAAATAAAGGCCTTGTGGCGTCGTGCCGTTTCCCCATAGAACCTTAATGGGGGGAGTGTAGAGGGGGGCTTGCCCCCTTCTGTGGGGGCTGGGGGGCCGAGACGGTAGGACTTCTAGTTGTGGAGATATTGTCGGATCATATATTTTACCGACTATTATGTATCTCCCGACTACTTTTATCTATACCTCACCGCCTTGTAAGAGCTATATAAGCACGGCCTAGGTTGAGCTTTACATAGCATTGCGCACTAGTAAGCCCTTCATCTAGAGTCTGTGTAGATCGCCATCTAAGCTCCACAGTGGGAGTGCACGGGTGGACAACACCATCATTGTAACTGCATTACGCTCGGCAATCTGAGAATTTTGAGTTCTCTATCTCTCAGTCTCCGTCTATCTTTGTCTGCGTTTTTCTCTCAACTCTGTCTACAGGTCTATTCCGCTGTGCAGTTATTTTCTTACAGTTTGCAGGTTGCAAAAGGCTTTGTATGGTCTAAAGCAAGCCCCTCATGCATGGCATGCAAGGATTGCTGATTACTTAACCAGCATTGGGTTTTCTATGTGTGATGCAGATCACTCACTATATGCAAGGAAGGTTGATGATGGCATCACTATTGTGGCTATTTATGTTGATGACCTGATTGTAGATGGTGGTAATGAAGGAAGCATCAAATAGGTAAAGCGGCTTCTTATGTAGGAATTTGATATTGAGTTTATACATACAGAAACAGGTATATGGATGTCGCAAAGGCAATATGCCCTGAATATGCTGCAAAAGTATGGTATGACTGATTGTAAGACAATTTCTATGCCATTAGATCAGATTTTGAAGTTGGATACTACATTAGGTGAAGCATTGGAAAATGCTACTAATATAAGAAAATTGTGGGAAGTCTTATATATCTCACAATTACAAGGCCTGATCTAAGTTATACTGTTCGACTTGAAAGTCAGTTTATGCACGTTCCCAAGAAGCCACATTTGGATGCTATGAGGTGCACTCTACGTTATGTGAGTGCTTTGGAATATGCATTGTTTTATGAGGCTCGTGTAGATTTGCAGGTTTATGGATACACTGATGCATATTGGGCTGGTAGCATTCCAAATAGAAGATCTACTAGTGGTTTTCTATTCTCACTTGGGAGTGCAACTGTTACATGGAGCAGCAAGAAGCAACCCACTATTGCTTTGTCGAGTGCAAAGGCTGAGTATAGAGGTGCTGCAATGGCAGCATGTGAGGCATCATGGCTAGAAATACTACTTGCAGATTTAAGTCTGGAAGTGGGAAAGCCTATCACTATTTATTGTGATAATCTTAGGAGCATACAGTTAGCACAAAATCCAGTTTTCCATGTTAGAAGAAAGCATATCGAGGTACATTATCACTTCATCAGAGAGAAGGTATTAGCAGGTGATATTGATCTTGTTTATGTGAGAACAGATGAGCAGGTTGCTGATATTTTCACCAAAGCACTTAGAGCTGAAAAGTTGAAGAAGTTTCGGGAGATGCTTGGATTACAGGATATGGTGTTGAGCTTGAGGGGGAGTGTTGAGATATCAAGCTCAACATGTGATGATCCAGGATGACACATACCAGTTTTTCGTTTGTATGACATGTATAGTGGTCACACCAGTATATGTCAGGGATACTTCATTGAGCTTTATTAGATTTATCTACCAAGAGTGATGGCGCATTTGTTTCTTGCCAGCTCACTCATTCACAGACATTAGGTTTTTCCTTTTGTACTGATCTTTATATATTGCACTTGTTGTATTCTTGTTCTTTAGGTCATTCTTGTACATTCCATTTTATGTTATAGAAGAAGAAGAAGAAGAAGAAGATCATATTTCCTTGCCTCAATCTATGTGTGTGCTTCTCCTTGAGAGTGAGAGTGTCTATGTGTGAGCTCTCTTCCTTATCTCCCATGACAACCTTCACGTCTCCATGGATTGATAATTACTAGGTAGATCTTCTCATCTTGGTTCTCACCATTATGCTAGAGTGACAATGTTTCACATATCTTCATTGGCTGAAAACAATCTAGGATCTGATTCAAATGTTGCATAAAGTTGTTGTTGTGAGTGTGCATGGAAATGGATATCTCTTTGTGTTAGCGATTTGACTATAAAGAGTTTCTTTTGGAAAAGCGCATGAAAATGGGCATCCCTTTGTGGTAGCTTTGGAGATGTGAAATAGGGTGATGTACTAGACACATTGGAATGCTCCTACTTTTGGAGATTCCAAAAGAGAGAACTTGACAATGTGAGATTTGAAGGCTGAATCGTTGAAAAATTATAGAAATACGTTCATGATGATCCATTTAGCCTCATAATTTTTCTTCAAAAATGGTTAAGATTTTTAGATGGAGAGACCCTCAACTTAGAATTTTGTCTCCAAAAGGATGTAGTACCTACCTCCTAGAAATATAGCTCTTACTTCCTTTGGAGTGCCTCTTCACTTGAACCCTAGTCTCACGTTTTAGAGTTATAACCATGAAGCCTACGTGGAAAAATCCAAGCTTTCTATGAAGCATTTTACTGATTGTAGTGCGATTGAAATGGTACATTAGGATCCCATAGCCACATCAAGCAAAGGTAAGAAACTCGGACCTCCTAAGAGCTGCAATTCCATATTCAAGATTGGCTAATCATATTTATGTATCCACATACATAATACATAGCCTGTCTATCACGACTTTTCGTTCCACTGAAATTTTCGTTCCACTGCCCTTATGTGAACCAAGCCTATGAGCTGAAAATTGAACCGACTTTTGAAATGACGGGGAGCCCGTGGGGACTTGACAAGGTAGCTTCTGTCACTTCATTCGCAGTTTGAATCCAGGCTCAGGTGCCCTAGTACAAAGGGACTCCTGAACACGTGGATGACATCTTCTTGGTAGGGGACGGAGAATTGGAAGCCATGGCAGCCGCTGCGACAAGTAGGATCCTGACAGAAGATAGAGTTCCGTGTCCGGTTATTTTAGAGACGGCCTGTATCGAGCTTTTACATGAAGTATGGCGAGAGACCCCTCGAACGGAGGAAAATGATTCAGCGTTCCGTCTGCAATCCACCGCGAGTGTAAGCTGCTGGTAATTCAGAATCAATGGCTCTCATCAAGGTTACATTCGATGGCTTTCATCAGGGGATTTGAGAGGTAGTGTGAGAGCCTGTGCTTCATCTCAATCTAGCAAAAATGTCCACTTCTATGCAGGAACAGGTCCGCGAAGTCTCTCGATCGGCTATAGCCACGGGTCCTCTCCTCCTCCCCTTGCTTCCTTCGCTGTTGCTGTGCGTGGTCATCGCGATCATTCTCATCCGCAAAGCTCGCAATCGCCTTCCACCAGGCCCTCCTGGTCTACCCCTTATCGGCCACCTTCATCTTTTTAGGAACAGAACCCCATCGCTCTCTCGCCGATCTGAGCAAAAGATATGGCAGCCTTATGTTCGTGCGTTTTGGCCATGTACCTGTTCTCAAACTGAAAGTATATGAAAGTAAGAGAAGCATTTTATATGAAAGTAAGTGTTGAGTAAGAGAAGCATTTTATAGAACAACTGTACAAGATAAGTTAGTCAAGAGCCTACTCTCCAATGGATAGAACAACTGTACAAGATAAGTTTAGTACGCATGGGACCCCCAATCCCAGAAGCAGGGGGTACATCGCTAGAGAGCTTTACAAAGAAAGTTCATACTCTCGTCCCCTTCATGTGATCTGCCCTCGGTTCCGCCATTTAGTCAACAGAAGAGACAATAAAATGAGCTCCTACCAGACTCACCATCGCTTTCTCCTACCAGACTCACCATCGCTTTCACCTTCACTTTCAGTTGATTCAAGGACGCAGGCCGAATTCTCTACTGAAAAACAAAATCTTATGTAACAAGCCCGATTACAAATTTAGAAATGCTCAAAAATCGTGTAAGTTTCCGCGATTGACCACGGAAGGAGCTGGCAAACAGCTATGGTGTTGGAAAGGGAAACTATGTCCATTAGTCTGCCGGCACCATCGATCTGAAATCTGTAGAGCGAACATAGAACATAAAAATACAACAGGATTCTGTACTCTACTATTGCCCATGTGAGTTGCTGAACGCCCATGTGAGCTGCATCTCGAAGACCCTTCAGCACTTTGTGGGATATGAAAGGTAATCTATTTAAGCGGGAGAGAGTGATGGGTACTATTTCTCTTCATCTGTAAAGTTATTTTTGTAATCTATTTAAGCGGGAGAGAGTAGGCTTCCGTCAAACTTTCAGTAGAACATATCATTTGTGTCATGACGTTTTCTGTGCGTCCCAGTGTCTGTTAGGTTCTTATGCGCACATTCAACTCTTGATATATTTCCATTCACAGTTTCTACTTCTGACGCATTGCCTCGGCTTTCTGTTCATACATTTTAATCACATGCATAGGCGAATGCGCCTGCGCATACACACATTCACTTACATGTCATTCGCCTGTAGTTCATATTTGTCTGTGCTTTCTTATCACAATGACCAGAAAATGCGATTTCTGCAATTTGTTTTCTTGTTGTAGATTTCTAAGAATGTTACTTTCTGTAAAACGGAGAGAGAGATCTTAACCAGTTCTGTGTCTTTTATGAAGAACATGTTTGCTGCTGGCATCGATACGTCCACCGTGACTATTGAATCGGCGCTAGCAGAGCTACTCGTACACCCAGACATTCTACAGAAAGCTCAAAACGAGCTAGAAGCAGTTGTGGGATCAACACGTCTGGTTCGAGAATCGGATATCCCCGACTTGCCATATCTAATAGCCATCGTGAAGGAAACGATGAGGCTGCACCCCGTGCTTCCTCTGATGGTCCCTCATACCACAATGCAAGACTGTGAAGTGTCTGGATATGACATTCCACGTACAACCCAAGCCTATGTGAATGTGTGGGCGATTGGAAGAGATCCAACCGTTTGGGACGATCTACTACTCTTCCTCCCTGAAAGGTTTCTGGCTTCAGACCTCGATGTACGTGGACAACATTTTGAGCTTCTTCCCTTTGGATCAGGGCGTCGAGCTTGTCCAGGCCTTGCCTTAGGCCTAAGCAATGTGCATCTCATGCTGGCGAATCTCCTCAATGCTTTCAAATGGGAAAAACTTGGTGAGGTAGATCTATCAGAAAAGTTCGGCATTGTGATGACTTTGGCGAGTCCCTTAGTAGCTAAGGCGACACTGAAGGTGCCTACACATGTTCTAGATGGCAAGGACTCCGCATGAGGGTACCAATTTGCACAGTGTGAAGATGATTTTACATTAATCCTCTTGTATGTGTAGAGACATATATTATCTTCTTCATTGATGCAATAAATTTTGAATCGTATTGAAACAGAGTATGATGCAAAAAATAAGGTCGGACATTACTGTTTTTTCTGGGTACATTTTAATCAATAATTAAACAGAGACGATGCTAAAATCGAGGCCTCCAAGGTATATCGGGGATCTCGTGTTTTAGAAGCGGTTGCTGAACTGAGTTAATCTTTGCCTTTTATGTATAGATATGCATTCTTGAAAGTTCTTAACACTAGGAAATACACCATAATTCTTGGGTGTTCTTAAACACTGCTCAATACTCCATAATTTGGCTCGTTTATAAAAAAAGAATAATGTTAAGGATCTTTAGGAAAGAAGAATCCTTTCCGTCTGAAATGCTGTTGAATTTCTTAGGATCCAAGGCTATCTGCCGAAGATCTTCCATAGCTTTGTAACGCAACTCATGTCTTCCTCCAAGAGCACTTGTTTCCAACAGACTTATGTAATTAGATATAAGATTACTTCATTTGACTCCTGTCCTTTTCCATGACACTACTGAGATGAGAAAGATGATGAAGCAAGTCCCAAAATAAGTACCAAAGTATATTTATCTTAACATATATATTCATCTCCAAATACAATACACCTTATCCAAAGACTTTCTCATAATCAATGCATTTTTTTTTGCATCTCTCGTTGGGCATGCATCCAGTGCCTTGTGGTGCTTATTGTTGAAAGGAAGTTGGATATTATTGTTTACTCTTTTTGATCGCTTGAATTGATTAAAAGTAACAAGACAAAAGGGGACAAGGCTCTCCTTGCAAGCATAATAACCTTCCATTATGATTATCATCTCGTTCATTGTTCGAGGGTTGATTGACCCCTCAAGGCCTCTGGTTACATGATAACATGATAATAGCTTAAACTCGGACTTCATCTACCTTCAAGAGATCAAAATCGATGGGGAGGACCTGTAGAAGAGATTGAAGCATATTTCATTGTCACATACGTGGATCTTCACCATGCACCCCAAAGGAAATGGTGGATCGGCGATTCACATTAACAACAAGTGGATTGATAGACTCGTGAGCACCCAAGAGGACCAAAATCATTGGTGGATTGGTTCTTCCTTCGGGAAACCTTTTCATTTCACCATTGTCTCCATGTATGCTCCCAATTTTGACTCGAAGAGGATTACCTCCTGACATTCTCTATTCTCTCTTTCTCACAACATTGTGATTTGTGAGGATTTCAACATGGTTGAAGCTCTTTTTGACAAGTGGGAAATAGAGGGAGGATTATTGATGGGCAAGGGAAAGTCATTTGGGACCATATCAAGCTCTACTTGGACCTAGTTGAAGTTAAAGATGAGATTGGATTCTCTTCGTCGAACCTCCAATCCGGTGTCGATTTGAGGAAAGCTAGACTTGATAGAAGCTATGTCGCCCAAAATATTATCAACATGTCGGGGCATCCCTCTCTCTCCTAGTGGTGTGACCTTACTATTTCGGATCATTACCATGTTATTCTTACGTTTAAGCGGATCGATATTCTTAAGAAAGCTCCTTGGTTTCATGCCAATACGGCGACCTTCTCTCTCCCCTCTATCCAATAGGAGATTTCTTTTGCTTGGAAGTCGGTCTTATCCTCCCATTCGTCACCTGCCAAATGTTGGAGGATCACTGTTATGGAGACTCATCGTATTCTGGCCAGGGCCCAAATGATTATTCGTAAGGTTTGTCGAGTTCGGAGGGAGAATCTCTATCAATGATTGAGACGTCTGGAGATGGAAGTGAAGAAAGGCCATTCTCAATACCAAATGGGGCTACAAAAAATCATAGGTATGTAGAGATACCAAGTAGAGATTCAAAGGAATAATCCTAAAGTGTTCGTTAAATAATGGTGGAGACGTAAGGCATACAAACCTACTAAAGAGATGCGCAGACTCCTCAAGAAGAAGCAAGAAATGGATTCGATCCCCTTAATGTTCGACATCAAAGGGGTTGAATGCAAGACTATTGAAGAGAATAGCTTGGTGATTCTCAATCACTTTCCCTAGCTTCTGGGAGTCTCTACCCCCCTTTCTCCCTACATGCGTGATTGCATTGCGACCATCTCTAGAGTCAAGACCTCTAGAATCCCACAAAATTTGAAGCCACTTCTAGAAGCTCCCATTTTGGATGTTGAGATTCTCGAAGTTATCGATTCACTTCCTAATGGAAATGCCCGGGTTTGGTTGGTCTCATCAAGAGTTTTTAAAGACCTTTTGAGATGTGGTGACTACTCCTCTACATCTAGTGTGGAAAGGGGTGGTTTTGTTTGGTGTGTTACGTAAATGTCTCAATAATGGAATCATCAAGGCACAACCCGAGATCGTAAGTATGAGACATGATGTCTGGATTACAAGAACTCCCTTCTGGGAGATGAACTGGCTACACTAAAGAACTCGACAGGATCTCGTACTACGAGATTACAAGGGGACAAGATAGTATGTCCAAGAACTAGACTAGAACAAGGAACAATACAAGAACTAGAACTGTAACTTGAAGAGTACTTACTTGGCGGTCATGACTCCTTGAGCTCCCAAGACTGGTATTGGCAAGACTGATTATGAATGTGGCCAACCCCTCCTTATATAGGTTTTCCAAGGGCGGTTCTAGGGCGGTTACGAATTGATGATGTCATTGATGATATCATCAATTCATAGCATGGTCTCTGGATGTCAGAATCAAGCAAGAAGACAGTCAATCTTAGGGTTTTGGCACGTTCCAGACGCAATGGAAGCATTAGTTTCCCCAAATTCTGAACCAATAATGAGATATAGGATTCACATGGAATCTGAGATTCAGGATGGTTTCCCTTGTCCATGACATTACCTCCCCCTCAAGCGATGAGTTCCATGAGGAGCGGTCACGTTCTCTGGTCTCGGCTTGATTGGATTTCTCTTATGGAATTCGCAAACCTTGATTGGTGCTCTTTGAAGGTTTTCTGCAGGTTCCCAAGTACGATCGTTGATGTCATACCCTTTCCGATGAATAAGGTACTCTAATCGTCCTCGGGATATTCTCGAATCTAGGACATGCTCGACTTCAAATTCTTCATGATCATCAATCTTGATAGGTGGTGAAGGACTAGGTCTCTCCCCCCTCAATGGTGAAATCTGATATGGTTCCAACATGGATACATGGAAAACTGGATGTATTCTCATGGTACTTGGTAGCTGGTGCTTGAAGGTGACTGGATTAATCTTGGCCAAGATGGTAAATGGACCAAATCTTTGATGATCTAACTTTGCACAAGGCCTTGAACTTTGCAAGTTGTTTTTGAGTAAACATACTTTATCCCCAATTTGATACGATGGATTCTGGACACGATGTTGATCTGCATAGTACTTATATTGTTGTTGAGCTTTATGGATCTCTTCCTTGAGTTCTTTGTGAATGTCCATTAGGTACTGGGCCTTGTCTCTGGGATCTGGGTTCTTGACATGATGTGATAGCTGTATATCCATCCTTGGATGTTGTCCATAATTAGCAAAGAAGGGAGTCTGCTTAGTAGATGAATGAACACTATTGTTATAAGCAAACTCTGCAAAGGGTAAAAGCTCAAACCAATCATTTTGATGATAGTTGCTAGTGCAACGAAGATATTGCTCTAGGACTTGATTCACTCGTTCTGTTTGTCCATCCGTTTGTGATGATTTGTTGTAGATAGTTTAACTTGAACACCAAGGAGCTTGCAAAGACTGTTCCAAAAGCTGGATATGAATTGTGGACCTCGATCACTAACAATATCATCAGGCAATCCATGAAGCCTAAACATATACCTGAGGAAAAGTCTAGCAGTGGCTGCACCTATGATTGCCTTGGTAGTTGGAATGAAGTGTGCCATCTTTGTAAATCTATCCACAATAACAAGAATGCATCATACTTATCTGACTTTGGTAGATCTATGATGAAATCCATAGACAATGAAGCCCTTGGCCTTTCTAGAATAGGTAGAGGTTGCAAGAGGCCATGAGGTTTATGTCGGGGTACCTTAGATCTATTGCAAGTATCACAGGTTCGAATGCATTTCTTTGACTTCCTTCCACATCTGAGGCCACCAAAAGTCCCTTGATATGAGTTCTATTGTTTTATTCACTCCAAATTGTCCTGCTGCAAGGTTGTCATGGCATTGTTGAAGAACTTGGATCCTGGGCTTTCCTGGAGGGACATATAATAGGTTCTTATAGAGTAGTAAACCATCCTTTTCTTGAAATTCGTTTACTTCTTGGAATTTTCCTTCTTGAGCTTTTTGCTTAACGTTACGAAATAATTCATCATGTGGTAGATTCTCACGAATCAACTGATTCAAGGCTGAATCTTCATGATGGCTTGAAGAGATAGCTGCTAACTGGAGATGCTCAGGCTTGCGTAATACACTCTCTTGTTGATCAAAGACATCTTCATCTTTGGTGCAAGGTAAGATCTTCTGGACAGGGCATCTAACTGACATTGATGATGTCTTGGACGGTATGTGATGACAAAGTCGAATCTGGATAAAAAGTTACTTCATTGAGATTGCCTTCTATTGAGAATCCGGGTGGTCATAAAATACTCTAGGTTCTTGTGATCTGAATACACAATGACTTTATGAGCTTCTCCTTCTAGATGGTGACGCCACGTATCAAACGCGTCTACTATGGCAAGAAGTTCTTTATCATGAATTTCATAATTAATTTCTGGAGGGGAAAAATTCCTTGAATGATATGCAACTGGATGTAGGTGTCCATCATCTCCATATTGGGAGAGAATGGCCCCTAGAGCAAAGTCCGATGCATCTGTCTTAAGTAAGAAGGGCTTACTGGAATTAGGATGAACTAGAATTGGAGCGGTAGTAAATGCTGATTTCAAGGTCTGAAAGGCCTTCTCTGCTTCTTCGGTCCATGAGAGTGGAGTTCCCTGTAAGCATGGTAAGAGTTGTCACTATCTTGGAGTAATCTCTAATGAATATCCTATAGAGATTGGTAACCCCAAAAAACATTATACATCTCGAACACATGACGGTGGTTGCCAATCAAGGATTGTCTTAATCTTCTTAGGGTCCATAAAAATTCCTTTATCTGATACTATGTACCCTAAAAATTCCACTTTTGTCTTATGGAAAGAGCACTTCTCCAATTTCGCATATAATCCTTTTTCTCTTCGTTTCTCTAGGACTATCTTTACATGATCTTCATGATCCTCTAGATTTTTGGAGAATATCAAGATATCATCAAGGTATATTACAACAAAATCATCTAAATATTCTCGAAAGATATCATTCATCATATGTTGGAAGACAGCTGGAGCATTTGTAAGACCGAATGGCATGACTACATATTCAAAATGCCCATACCTTGTTCGAAATGTTGTCTTCCATTCCTCTCCTTCTCTGATCCTGACAAGGTTGTAAGCTCCTCGAAGATCAATTTTTGTGAAATATTTTGCTTTTCCAAGGCGTTCCAAGAGCTCCAATATGAGTGGTAGGGGGTATCTGTTTTTTATAGTGACTTTGCTCAATCCACGATAGTCTACACACATCCGAAGGCCTCCCAAGATGGAAGGACCTCAGACTCCTCACCTTGCTCTTCTCCCCTTTTTCAATTTCTCCACATGGCTCGGATTTGGTTTGCTCACTATGGAAGAGTTGGAAAAAGGTCAATCAATTTGTTCGGAAAAGTGAGGATTGGGGTGGGAGGCCGACATTAGACATAATGATTCAATCTGGTTCCCTATCAAGGGTATCAGAGATGTCGAGACATGGAACGTCCATAAAGATAAGAAACTTAGGAACAAAGGTTTTCGTTTGTGCAAACATCTTTGGAATCAAGACACATGCCAGTGGATTCAATTTGAGGACATTGATTCAAATGTAAAGTGAACTATGAAGAATGGACCCTTTTGCAAAGCAGATTCATCGCTTGGGAATGCTCGGAGACTCGCCTGCTCATTGGCCAGGACCCTCCCCACCATGAGGGTCTTAGGTGGTTCAATGGTAATAGCCTTGAAAAAATTGTGAGATTCAAGAAGAATCTGGACCTTCATGTGATGCTTAATAAGAAGTGGTGTCTTGATTGGTTGAACTTGTGATGGGAGTTTAAGTTCCCGTCACTTTGGCATCCACTCGTCGAGATAAAAAAGTCGGTGCTTATGTGGCAAATCCTCCACTGGGAAATTTGGACCAATGCAAAGGCTAGAAAAATTTGCGGGTTACCCCCATGGTGCAAAAGATGCTTACATGGTAACGAGGCTTAGGGAACCTCTTCTTCAGGTGCTCCAAGTCATGTCGATCTCGCATACCCTTGAGAATATCTTGCAGTTTCATGGATGAATCCTTTGGAAGCAAGCACTATTGGGTGAAGTGATCGGGTGTTCCTCATCTTTATGGAATGCGATTAAAGATGAGACCCTCTAGAAAATCTAGAAGGAGAGGTGTGCTACCAATTTTGGAAGCCCTCCTATAGAATGTTCGTTAGAAAAGTCTCTTTGCTTATTAGGCAAAAGAATTTACAATTGTAAGAAACTCTTGCCTTTCAGACATCATAGATGGTTTTTTCTAGAGAATAATAAGATTAAAAGCAAGTGGGCCCCACATGAAGGGGACAAGATGGTGATCTACTTCTTTGTAGATCTCTCTAAATTTGTTTGATCTTCCCTTGTTTTGTGGGATTCTAGGGATCCCATGGACACTCGTTCACTTGTAGATTTGTTTTCTTTATTAATTAAAGTTTGGGAGAGTAGGCGATTGCCGAGCTTCCATTCTGGGAATAAAACCATCTGACCACCAAAATCTCACACAGGCAAAGGTAGAATGCCTAGAATATATTAGGAATGAAGGAATGAAGAGAGCCTAAAGGCCGACTAAGGGTAGGAACTTGGTAGGGACAACCTTAAGTTCAGATAAGGAGATTGATTCGCACTGAAGTCAACACT
This sequence comes from Ceratopteris richardii, assembly GCA_020310875.1. NCBI lineage: Eukaryota > Viridiplantae > Streptophyta > Polypodiopsida > Polypodiales > Pteridaceae > Ceratopteris > Ceratopteris richardii. The sequence continues at coordinate 98,730,161 of CM035438.1, read as the reverse complement.
TGCCCTAATGAGCATCTGAAGGCCAATAGTTTTTCTGCATAAGAATTTGGTTTTAACGTCTCATCATAGCATGTGATGAAGAGTGTCGTGCTAGTGCAACCAACAAGATTTGAACCCATGCCCCCCCTCCCCCCAAAGGAGGCTTAAAATTCACCCGTTTGAAGATAAAATTGCTCAACAATGCCTTGTGCCATTATCGAAGCTCTAGTCACTTTCTTAATAGCTTATCCGAGAAATAAAAACCTTTGGAAACATATCACGAACGTGGAATATCTTTGGAACATTGTGTATTTATTTTGATAATTGATTTATTTCAGCTGTTTTGGGTAAATTTGAATCGATGAATGTAGCTTCCGATAGAGATGCGAATAGCACATGATCAATTGTGCCCTAGTCCACCTTCACTATATATATATATATATATATATATATATATATATATATATATATATATATATATATATATACATACATACACACACACACCTCTGTTCTTGTCTGAAAGATACTTCCTATGCATGATGGTTATTTCTATGTTAATCTCCAAGAAGAGAGAATGAAAACATCTAGAGGTTGTTGCAAAAGAAAGAGACAAAGGAACGGAGGCCCTGAAAATTTTCAAAATTAGGCATAATTTTTCTTCTTCAAATTTCCATGATATTGTGAAGAGATGGATAGGTATGTGCTTGAAGATGAAGAGGTGTTGCAAAATCCTTACTCTACACCAGCCAAATGAACTCCAGGAGTATGTGGTGGGCCCTTTTAGCTTGCCAATGGATGTATTAGACACCCTATGTACCTTGGAAGATCACTCTCAAAAAGATAGATCAAAACAGATAAGTTGGAGTTAGCTTAGAGGTGAAAACTTGCTATTCTTGGTTCATACACCTGTCCAGTGTTTTACATAATTCTCTGAGCACAGCAGCAATTAGCTTAATTCCTCTTGGGGAAGTCTAGGTAGCTTAAAGAGATAACTTTCAAGAGTAATCGCATCAAAAATAATAAACCACACACTGAGAATGAGTTTTAACAAGTGATTACATCATCCCGATTTTCACGGGCTGCTACAGTTTGAGATGAGTGAGCAGAAAAATGAACATAACTCCAAATTTAGGAATCCAATGATTATGAAAATTTTTATGCTTATACTAGACAGTAAGCTGCATCAAACAAGCTTTAAATCATTGAATTTGGATAAGTAACCACTGAGAAATGGCTCTGACAAGGAGAGTGAAAAAGTCGGGTACCTGACAGAGAAGTGAAAATGACAGACATGGTTGACTTCAAATGAACATAACTGAAGATTGCAACATTCAAATGTCATGAAAATTTGTGAGCATATAGTAGACTTATAGAGCTAACTTTACCAAGTTAAATCACTGAAAATGATGCACCAAGCTTAGAGAAAACATCTCTGCAATCTGACTAAGAAAACTGAGAGTAATGGCAGTGAGTAGTACACTTCACAAGAACATGGAAATATGAACCCAAATGATAATGAAAATGAAAGTATATTGCTTGTACAATACAATGGACTTAATGATACATATGTGTGCCTTGGAATCACACCTTGATATGGCATAAAGCTCAGCTCTTGGAGGTCTTCACATAGGTCTCTCTAACCACGACTAAAACTGCCATCTATTTATAGTTGAGTTTGGGAGGCTAACTTCCCTCAATCACTGTCCAATCAATTAGTGATTGATTTGATTCTCTACCTACCACAAATCATGAATTCGTGGCTCCTCTTTCCATTCTTGATCAAGTGGACTCAACCACTTAAGATTCTTTCACTTTTACATTAAGTAAACTCTTCAAAAGTTGTTCACAAGTGAACTTTAAATAGTCTTCATTTTGAGGCTTCTTCTAAGGCTTTGTGAGACTCAAGCCAATAATTAGGCTTGTGATAGACTTTCTCGAACAGCTCCCCCTCAAGCCAAGTATGCTTGAGGTCTTCATTCTTCCATAATTACCATAAATAGTTGGAGCTCCTAACTCCAATCCAAGATCTTTGAATAATGTCTTCATCCACATAGCTTCTTGTGTAGCTATGGCAAGACCTTTGTATTCAGCTTCAATAGAAGAGAGAGCAACTATGGGTTGCTTCTTGGATGACCATGAAATAAGCTTTGAACCTGCAAAGGTAAGATAACCTGAAGTGCTCCTTCTATCTTCCTTGGAGCGAGCCCAATCTGCATCAGAAAATAGCTTCAAACCTAAATCAAATACATAAGGATAATAAAGTCCTTCATTTATGGTTCCTTTGAGATACTTGAGAATTTTTTTGGCAGCATCCATATGTGGTTTCCTTGGTGTGTGCATAAATTGACTTAGCACACTCACACTGTAACATATATCTACTCTTGTCAATGTGGCATAGTTGAGACTACCCACTAGCCTTTGATATGATGTGATGTCCTCTATGAGTTCACCTTCATGTGAGCTCAATTTGTGATTGACCTCCATTGGATTACCTGCAATCTTACAATCTTGCATCTTGAAATTTTCCAACATGTCCTTAATGTACTTTCTTTGAGTGAGAAACAAACCATGATCTTTGTATACAACTTCCAAACCTAGGAAGTAGGTAAGTGAACCCAAATCACTTATCTTGAACTCTTCTCTCATCTGATATTTGATCTTCTTCATACCATCTGCATCATTTCCTGTCAATATAATATCATCTACATATACACATAGGTAGATGACCTCAGAATTACTCTTTTTGATAAAGAGTGAAGGATCTGCCTTGCTTGGTTGAAAGCCTTTGTCCTGCAAGAATGAAACAAGCCTGAAATTCCAAGATCTTAGAGCTTGCTTGAGACCATACAATGCTTTGTTAAGTTTACACACATAATCAGGATAAACTTGATTCTCAAAACCAGGTGGTTGTGCCATATATACCTCTTCTGTTATCCAACCATTCAAAAATGCATTCTTTACATCTAGTTGAAGTATCTTCCAATTCTTGGAAGAGGCAATACTAAGCAAAACCCTAATATTAGGCATCTTTGCCACAGGAGAGAAAGTCTCCTCATAATCAATTCCCTGAGTTTGTGCAAAGCCTTTTGCTACAAGCCTTGCCTTATACCTGTTAATGGAACCATCAGAATTCTTCTTCAGTTTATAGACCCATCTTGAGACTATTACCTTCATGGATGAAGTCTTGGGCACCGAATCCCAAGTGTTGTTTTCCTCAATTGCTTCAATCTCTTCCTTCATTGCATGCTTCCATTCTGTTTTTGCTTTGGCCTCTTCAAATGATGATGGCTCCTCTTGGTTTATGTCCTGTGCTATGTAGATAGAATGTTTAGTTACTAATGAGGTGTCAAACCCATACCGTTCTGGTTTTTTCTTTTCCCTCATAGATCTTCTTAGGCCATGATGTGATGATTCTGCCTCATGTCGAAGTTCTTGCAATTTTGCTTTACCTTTAGACTTCCATGCTTTGATCTTTTCCATCTGAGATTCTTCATCATCCTCTGAGGTGTGTTGTTCTTCAATCTTTGGTTGTTCTCTACCAAGCTTTGGAAAATCTTCTTCAAGATTATATGGTAAATTGACCTTCCTACATGAATCTTCATACCATGAATTGTTTTCATCAAAAACTACATCTCTGCTCACCAAGAATCCTTTGTTGGTAGGGTTGTATAACCTATAGCCCTTTTGATTGTTGTCATATCCAATAAATACACACCTTTCTGCCTTTGGATCCATCTTGCCTCTAACCTGTGAAGGAACATGAGCAAAAGCAATACATCCAAAACTTTTACAATGATCTAAGCTTGGTCTTCTTCCATTCCAAGCCTCATATGGAGTCATTCCATCAAGGGATTTTGAAGGCAACCTGTTAATCAAGTAAGTGGTTGTAGATACAGCCTCAGCCCATAAGTAATTAGGTAAATGCTTTTCATTTAACATAGACCTTGCAGCTTCAACAATTGTCCTATTCCTCCTTTCTGCCACTCCATTCTGCTCAGGAGTGTACCTTGTAGTTACCTCTCTTTTGATTCCTCTTTCTTGAAGAAAAGAATCAAAATCATGGGAGAAGTATTCTCCCCCTCCATCTGACCTTAGCCTTTTTAGTGATTTACCTGTTTGATTCTCCACAAGAGCCAAATATCTTTTGAAACATGAAAAAACTTCATCTTTGTGTTTCATAAAAAATAGGATAGTCCATCTGCTGCAATCATCAATAAAGGAGACATAATACCTTGATCCAGATATTGAAGCCTCCTTGCTAGGTCCCCATACATCTGTATGAACCAACTCCAAGAGATCTCCATGCATATAACCTTTCTTCATGAATGGTAACCTGTGAGACTTTCCAAATTGACATGCACTACACTTATAAATCATATGCTGTTTTGACAAATTAGGGATTCCAAGTACACTTTGGTCTCTGGAAATTTGCTTTAATGACCTTTCACCAATATGTGCTAACCTTTTGTGCCATACTTCCAATTCTGTGAGTGTCTGACTACCATAATTAAAGAGAGCAATGTTTCTAGTGTCCTGTAATTCAAATGTGAACAATCTACCTGTCTTTTCACCTTTTGCAATTTTTTTGAATCCTTGACTTGGATCTTCAACAAATGCTCCTGCCTTTGTGAACCTGACTTGCAACCCTTTCTCTACTATCTGCCCAACACTTATCAAATTCTTTGTAATGGTAGGGACATAGAGTACCTTACTGAGTAGGTTGATGTTTCCATCAGGTGCTTTGACATTGCCTATTTTCTCCACAGGATGTTTTGTATCATCTCCTGTTTGTACCTCATGCTTATTCCTTGGATCTTCTAAATCTGATAGGAGTGCCACATTTCCTGCCACATGATTTGAACAACCTGAATCTATGTAGAAAACATGCTCATCAGATTTACCTTGTGGCATAGCCATGTTCATGATCAATAATGAATCCTCTTTGTTTGAGTCTTCTGTGTAGTTATTGAAGTCTCTCCTTCCTTTGTAGCCTCCTTGATAGTTTGAATGATTGTAGTTGTTGTAGTTGCCATGGTAGTTGTTGAACCTTCCTCTTGAGTAGCCATAACTTCCTCTATTGTATCCTCTGCCTCTTTGATTCCTGGAATTCCTAAAGCAATTTTCAGTTGTATGATTAGTTAGTCCACAAATAGAACATGAGTTGGAGTCTTGGGATCTCCCCCTGCCTTGTCTACCTCCTCTTCCTCTACCTCTACCATGTCTTCCTCTACCTGCATAGTTAGCTTGATATGTACCTACTTCATCATCCACTTTCTTTGCCTTTCCTTTGTTATCTCTGGACTTGCTTTTATCAGTGTATAAAGCTAAAGATTGATTACCTTTAGAGCTTTCTCCATTTTGATAAGCTTTGCCTATTGAGTAAGTAGTTGTCCAATGAGTGTATTGAAATCAGGTACATGCATGTCCATGTACAAATCCATAGCTATGGTGAATGCTTCCCACTTGTCATCTGCCTTCAAGCCATTGATAACCTACCTTACAATTTGCTCTTCATCTATTACCTCTCCAATGCTTCCCAACTGATCCGCTATGTCCTTGAGCTTTGTGACAAAATCAGTCACATTTTGTTTGGGAGCCTTCTTGAGAGTTGTGAAATCCAGCCATAGTTGATGCTTCCTAGCTTTGGTACTTGAAGAAAAGAAAGCTTCAAGTGCATCCCACACTTCGTGAGATGTCTTACAACTTCTAATGTGAGGCAACAAAAAATCTGAGATAGAGTTGAGGAGATAAGACCTTGCAAGTGCATCCTTGGAGCACCATGTGCTCAATCTCTCTTGCTCTTCTTGTGTTGGTTGACTTTTGTTCTTGAAACTTGGCATAACTTCATCTCCAGCCACATAACCATATAAACTTCTACCTTGGAGATAAGCTTCCATTCTTAATGACCAAGATGAGTAGTTACCTCTGGCCAATTTGTCAATTGATGAAGGAAATCCATATGCCATGTTGTCCAACCTTGCTCTGATACCACTGTGAAGAGATGGATAGGTATGTGCTTGAAGATGAAGAGGTGTTGCAAAATCCTTGCTCTACACTATCCAAATGAACTCCATGAGTATGTGGTGGGCCCTTTTAGCTTGCTAATGATCTATTAGACACCCTATGTACCTTGGAAGATCACTCTCAAAAAGATAGATCAAAACAGATAAGTTGGAGTTAGCTCAGAGGTGAAAACTTGCTATTCTTGGTTCATACACCTGTTCAGTGTTTTACATAATTCTCTGAGCACAGCAGCATTTAGCTTAATTCCTCTTGGGGAAGTCTAGGTAGCTTAAAGATCTAACTTTCAAGAGTAATCTAATCAAAAATAATAAACCACACAGTGAGAATGAGTTTTAACAAATGATGACATCATCCCGATTTTCACGAGCTGCTATAGTTTGAGACGAGTGAGCAAAAAAATGAACATAACGCCAAATTTAGGAATCCAATGATTATGAAAATTTGTATGCTTATACTAGACAGTAAGCTGAATCAAACAAGCTTTAAATCATTGAATTTGGGTAAGTAACCACTGAGAAATGGCTCTGACAAGGAGACTGAAAAAGTCGGGTACCTGACAAAGAAGTTAAAATGACACACATGGTTGACTTCAAATGAACATAACTAAAGATTGCAACATCTAAATGTCATGAAAATTTGTGAGCATATAGTAGACGTATAGAGCTAACTTTATCAAGTTAAATCACAGAAAATGATGCACCAAGCCTAGAGAAAACATTTCTGCAATCTGACTGAGAAAACTGAGAGTAATGGCAGTGAGTAGTACACTTCACAAGAACATGGAAATATGAACCCAAATGATAATGAAAATGAAAGTATATTGCTTGTACAATACAATGCACTTACTGATACATATGTGTGCCTTGGAATCACACCTTGATATGGCATAAAGCTCAGCTCTTGGAGGTCTTCACATAGGTCTCTCTAACCACGACTAAAACTGCCATCTATTTATAGTTGAGTTTGGAAGGCTAACTTCCCTCAATCACTCTCCAATCAATCAGTGATTGATTTGATTCTCTACCTTCCACAAATCACAAATTCGTGGCTCCTCTTTCCATTCTTGATCAAGTGGACTCAACCACTTAAGATTCTTTCACTTTTACATTAAGTAAACTCTTCAAAAGTTACAAGAGGTAGTTCACAAGTGAACTTTAAATAGCCATGTAAATGCACTAGAGGAGTCCTCTAGATGCATAAACCCCAAATATTTTAACATAGGCCTTGTAAAATAATAGGAATTTAGTGATGTCCAATAAAAGTGCGAGTCTCTTGTGTGAAAGGACACTTTCTAGAGCACATGTATATACGTGACTTGATGAATCTTTGCAAGAACGTTTTGCCACTATGAGTAATCAAGCTAAAAATTTGGAATTTGCTTCTTCTCTACTGAGTATCTTCTTCTCCAAGAGCTTGTGTGTGTGTGTGTGTTTGATGCTTGAAATGTGTGTTTAGGACTGTTGCCTACCCCTCCCTATGAGGTTTTAGCTATTGTAGTGCATGTGTGAAGCTTGGTGAGTTGTGGAGCTGAAGCAGTGTTTCCTACCATTCACTATTTTTCTCTTAACTGGAAGCCCATTTGTCTATCATTAGATGTGTCTCATCAAGAGCTTCAAAATGAATGCACTATTGACCACATTTGGAGTTTGGAGATGAGAGAAAAGCTCTAATTTTTAACTTATTGCTATCAGAAGTATTGGGACGTGCATTTTTAGAAAGATAAGTGACTTGGGTGGTAGATGAACTTTTGTTACATGCATCATTAGTACTTTCAGTTCATTTGCCATCATGTGTGCACTAGATATGTCTAGTTTCATGGATAGATAATCGAACATGTATTATCCACCACTATATGCACTTGTGGGCGATTGAGGTATCGTCTGAGTTGACACAAGTCCCTAAGGCTTTTTGACTTAGGTACATATGTTTTTGGTGTTGTTGACGGGGAACTAGTCCAACCAAGCTGCAAAAGTGATGGTAATAGCTTCGGAGTGAAAACATCATGTGAGGAAAAGCAATTTTAGTTAGTGAAAAGTGTCAAAAACCTTTTCAAGTCTTGTTAATTTTCACACTCAAGTGGTGTGTCTAATGAGTTTGTAGGTTTAGGAGGAAAGGATTCAAAGAGTTAGGGTGTAGGAATAGAAGAATAGGTAGAATAAGAGAAGAGGATTTACCACAAGAAAAGCCCCAAAAAAATGTTTTCCATTTCAATTCAGACTTAGGGTACTCCAAAAGCATAAATTACATAACATATTTCATTGGGAAGTCATTTGTATGAACAATGGTATCATGAAGAGCGGAAACTAAGATTGTCTATCCCGTATTGTGCAGAGCTTGGGGTTTGGTTAGCGATTGTGACAAACTATTGAAGGGTGATTGGTTGAGGTAAGGACTCCATGGCTCACTACTCAAAAAATTAATTGAACATTGACAAACATGACATGGAGTAGAGAGAGTATCACTAAAGGGTTGTGAGAGTAATTTTTCACCCACAGTCGATGGAGGGAGAAAACGAGTGTGTAAGGAGTGTAAGGAGCACTTTGCACTAAATTTTTTGAAAATTAGACCTTGCTAGGCTGAAGTATCACGATCCGTTGAGTTCAGGTATCACAATACTTGAACTCCCTTGTATCGCGAAACTCACCAAGTAACGTGTATTGCCGGGTTGAGGTATCATGTATTGTGTATCATGTATCGTGTATCGTGTATTGGTGTATTGTGTATTGCAAGAAGAGTTACGTATAGTGAAACCTAAAAAGTATCGTATATCCTGCTAGCAAGGTATCGTGTATCGCTAGTAGGCAAGTATCATATCGTGCAAGACCGGTATCCTGTATCACCTGACTTCAAGTATTGTGTATCGCAGTCATTGAGTACTGTGTAATGTGTATTATACCCTTGAAGTATCATGTATTGCCCAAGACAAGTATCGTATATTGTACCCGAAGTATCGTGTATTCCCAAGAGAAGTATCACATATCACCTCGAGTGTGTATCGTGTATAATGAGCCCACCAATATTGTACCGTGAGAAATTAGTATCGTGTATCATTTGACCTGAGGTATCATGTATCGCGCTCCTAAGGTATCATGTATCATGGGAAAATTAAGGAGACTGAAAGAAAGAAGTAGGAGGAAATAACAAATTAAAATTATCCAAGACGGTCAATCAAGCTTAGAAAGACCCTCGAGCTAGGTGGTGAATGAACCTAAGATCTGGACGAGTATTAGGTAGTCCAAGGAGTGTCATACCTTCTGCTAGAAGTGAAGCGCAACCAAGCATCCACTCTATCTACTCAGAAACATCTAGTGACTCTAAGGAGGAAAGAATATTCATGGCCTCCAAGGACATGCATAGTTCAGTGCCGAGGAAGGTTATATGTTGGTAGTGGAAGGAGAATATCAGACCTCCCTACAATATGTCTCCACTAACTTGCAAGGAATACCCATCTACCTCGACGACCTTAATAGGTTTGTAGCAAGAATGAGAAACATGAAAGAATCCAAGATAGTTCCAAGACAAGATATCAAATACAAAGGTGGTGTCTATATGGACAAAATAAGACCAATCTATGTAGTAAGGGAAGAGCCTAACCAGATAAATGAGAGAGGAGGATTAAGGAACAAGTAACCTCCAAGAGAACCAATAATGGAGACATAGTGACTACACTAAGGGGAAAGTCAGTGGTCACTCAGATGTTCAGAGGAGATTTGATACCCGAAGATGACTATCTGATGGATGTGTACTTGGTGAATGGATCTGACCTACTATTACAAACCGATTCACCTACACAAGGAGGAGTCATCAACCCAACCACTATATACGAATTGAGGGATCCTAAAGATTTATCTAGAGCTAGCTACCTAGACAAGAATCAAAGGAGATATTGGTTGGTGGATGGTGTTGATAGATCCAGGCTGAAGTACATGGGATTGCCTATATTCCCTCCTTGAGAATAGTGAACTACCTCACAAAACCTATTTGGAACCCACCCAAGTATGAAAAACATGAGGACAAACCACACAATGAAGTGTCCCCATCAGACCTCATGTGCAGTTTGCTAGGCTGGGAACTAATCCCAATAGCCAAACTAGCCAAGGAATATGAAATATGAATATGCCATCCTTTATGGCAACACTATCTCAATGTGTAGGACGGAGAGTGCACCCAGTACGACTAGTAGTTCCTATCATTATTTGACACCAGAACCAAGTTGAAGGCTAAGAACAATTCAAGTAGCTAAGTGTATGAGGAATCATTATGATGGCATAGGTGAACCGTATGACCATATTGTGGAATTCAAACAAGTATTGCATGTAGAACAAGTGGATGATTTCTTTGTTCAATATGAATCCTTCAGACTAACCTTGATGGGAATAGCTTTGAATCGGTTCCAGCCATTGGACACCAATTGTTTTGACAACATTGAACAATTATTCCATAAATTCATTGGAGAATTCACCAAAAGAGGAATCAAATAGAATTTGTCTTCATTAATCAGTTGTTTTAAATAGTCCCCTAACGAGACTGTAAAGAATGCAACCATAAGATTTGATCAGTATGTAGACAGATGCCCGGTAACTGAGAGACCTTCTCAGTAGAAAATGATATAGTTGTTCTTAGATGGTCTAACTAATAGGACATTAAGAACCTTGTTATATGCGAAACTATTGCAAACACTAAGTGAATGTTTTCAAGAATGCATAGACTTGGAAGAAAACTTAGCAGAGAACCTCAAAACCACACAAACTTCCACTAACTCGGAGGACATGAGGAGAAATGCTACTTCTAGTATGAGCAATGGAGAAGAACTCACAGAGTTGGTAGCCAAGAAATTGGGAGTGTAGGGATAGAGGAACTACCATAACGCCCCCATGAGAGTGCCAATTATAAGAAGATGCACACATTGGAGTGAAGATCACCTATTCCATGTCTGTGCAAGAGGAGGTTTAGGGTTACAACAACCTTATCCATATAATAGGCAACTAATCCAGGGACCTAACATGTATTGTCATATTGAGAAAAAGTACACCAATCATTATAATAAGATTTTCCCGTTCAATAGACAAATAAGACCAGCTATACCATTTTATTCGAGACCTTACGGATATCCTCCTAGCGAGCGACGCAAAAGAGTTCCAAGATACAACCCATAACCAAGACCACAAATAGATCCAAGACTAGCTGAGGAGGGAGGATATGGTCAATGACAACCAGTGCTAAGAAAACAACCGCTATACCCATAGAACGTAGTACCGGTGAAGTATACTCAACCAGAGGATTGTCCAAAGAACCCCAGTAAGGTCTCTTCTACTACTCATATCAATGTGACGGAAGTGATTGAATCATCTGGAAGTGACAAGGAGTATATAGTGCCACTAAAGGCTATCACTTGAGCCAAAGCCAAAGAGAATTTGGAAAAGGAAGCACTACATGAGCTTTTGGTTGAGGCAAAACTAGAACCTAAAGTTCAAGTGGTTGAGGACTCAGAAGAACTAGAAGAGACTGACAAAACAAGAACAACTCAAAGGTGGAAAGCAAGCAGAGAAAAACTCAAAAACAAATGGATTGAAAAGATGATTGAGGAAGAAGAGAAAACTATGAAAGAAACAAAGAAAGAGGATAACCAAGAGATACAAAAGAAATCTCATTAGGCAGCCAAGGAATCCAAGCCCAGGTTAGCAAGATCAATGTTAGTAGATCCCATGCCGAAAGACGTGAACATGTGGTTGAAAGCCTATCAGTCGAGAATAGAGATAGAACCTAACATAAAGTGACATGAAAGAAGTTATCCAAGAGGGGACTTGGAGAAGGAGAGATTGGGAATATGCAAAAAATTGATTGAGATGGCTCAAGCCACACTCAAAAATTCCATACCAACCCTCCCTGATACTAGGATACTAGAAAACCGACTCCAAGAATGTGTAAACGATACCAATCAAGAACACAAACAAAGACAACAAGATGAAGGGAGAAAGGAAAATAACCACCTTAAAAAGGAAAAACAAGATTTTGGTAATTCTAGCGATAGAAGCTACCTTGCCTGGCAACCTTTGGGCTCGAGTTCAAGAAGGTCAATGGAAGAGAAGTGGGAACCCCTGTCTGAGGAGCCAGACACCATTGGGAAAATTTACTTGTAGTGGAAATTGAGGAGATATATGAAGAAATATACATTTTGGATCAAAATAGGGAGGAACAAAAATAGTATATCCACACTTTCCAATTACATGGGGGAATATAAAAGAAATTCAGAATTATTTCATGCTCCTACAATTAGGCAGAGAGAAAGAAAGTTTCATGATGAAGCATCACACATTATCAAAACTCAAGAAGACAGAAGTACAATGTTCTTTAACTACGGAAGAGTTGTTATGGATTAAATCCAAGCTATGGAAACGCTTGGTTGAGCAATTAAAGACAAGAGTGGAGGAGAAACCCAAGGTGAAGAAAGAAGAAGAGGCTCCACCCACCATTCAAATTCCAATAGATAAAGTGGGAGAATTCAACAAAGGATATGAAGAAAACACATTCTTGCCCATCACATTCAATGGATACATGACCAAAGTGATTTTAGACACAAGAGCGGGAGTAGGAATAGCCACTAAAGAGATATGGGAGAAATGGAGAAAATGAGCCCTACGACCCACTCGAATGAAACTTCAATTGGTAGATGATCATGTTGAATGACCATTAGGAATCTTAGAAAATATAATGTTGACCACATGCAGAGTGGAATGTGAGCATACCCTATCTATATGTCAATTTGGAAAGGCCAGTAATTATAAAATGATTTTAGGAAGACCATTCATGAGACAACTGAGAGTTGTACAAGATTGGGGAAGAGATACATTGTATCTACAACATAAAGGCATGACCACAAAAATAAATTTACTTACTTTGGCATATAGAGATGTACCCCCATTACAATGGACGCCTGTCCATAAAGAGGAAGATGATCTATCCATTCATAACAGAGGATCGAGTGATCAATCATGGATGAATGAGGATGTCCAGCTATGGATGTGTAAGGAAGCAAAACGAGAGGAAAAGAAGGTGCAATTGTGGCCGATAGAGAATGATAACTTTAGACCCATAGACAATCCAACATTCATGCCACAAATATTTCTCCATGAAGCGTTTGAACCTCACGGATGGATGGAAATATTAGCCACACTAGATTTGTGCATGAACGAGGAAGTCCTAACAATGAATGAATGTATAGATGAAGAAGGATATGATGTGAACCTTTACATGGTAATCCTCCAAGAAATGGAAGGTGGCAAGAAATTAAACGTGACGAGCAACTAGAAGAACCTAGAGTACTCACCATAGAAAAGTATCAAGAGAAAATAGGGCAATGAGGAAGTTCGAGCTCAAGTAGATCAACAACCTGATCTATTTGAAGTTCAAGAACATTTCAAGTGATATGAGATAGGAGAACGAAAAGTAGCTATCCAAATGGCAAAGAGAGAAGCTCGGGAAGGAGAGGCATACGATAACAAGGAGCAAACCAAGAAGGTGCAAACAATACCAAGTGTGCCTAGATCTCTAGAAACATGTTTTCATGTTAAGGCAAGGAAAAATTCTAGGACATTGTATCCAAGAATGGCATCTCTACAGGCAAAGATAAGATAAAGATAATCCTAGACTTAGCTAGACCAAAAATGTGAAAGAAGTCCAAGCTTTCATGGGACATTGTGGTTATTAGCAACAATTCATCCATATGTATGCGATAATTGCAAAACTATTGTATGGATTATTGACACAATTTACATGGACAAAAGATTGTGAAAAGGATTTTAACGAGTTGAAGAAAATATTACATTCAACACCCATTTCAAAGTATCCAATTGGAGTAAGCCATTTCATATTCGTGTGGACGCATCCAACTTCGCAATTGGATGTATATTAGCACAACATGTGGATGAAGGAAAATTATATCACCCAATAGCATACGGGAGTAGACATCTGAATCAAGTAGAAAGAAATTATGCAATCACCAAATGAAAAGGCTTAGGAATGGTGATACAATTGAAAAATTCCAACATTACCTCCTAGCCAATAAATTTAAGTTCTTTATTGGTCTTCAATCTCTATTGTACTTGGTCAATAAACCTTGTAACACTGGAAGGCTAGTAAGATGGTTTCTACTACTGATGGAATTCAAATTTGAAGCAATGGTGAAAAAGGGAAACACTCACGTAAGAGCATATCACTTATCAAGAATGATGCATGGAGAATCACCCACAAGAGTAGCATATGACCTATGAGACACATACTTATTTAACTTGCAAGTGTGTCCAAAATGGGCAAAAAAATTGATGCCAATACTCACCTATGGACCACATCATAGGACCAATAAGGACAACAAGAAGGAATTCATGCAATCACAAAACCTGCATATTATTGTGGGTAGTTTGTACTTTAAAGACTCTAATGGAGTATTGTTAAGCTATGTAGAAGACGATGAACATAAGAGTCTATTAGCAGAAGGCCATCAGAACAAGTGGAGAAAGCAGAAGGGTGTTCATGGAACAATGAGAGATCTGAAAAGGTTAGGCGTGTATTGGCCAGATATGTAGAAAGATGTACATGAACATATCAATGATAGCCAAGAATGTAAGGAAAATCCATCTGATGAACTTTCCTCTTTATGTTACTCCACCATTGAAGTTGAATGGAGCAAAGTTCTCATGAATTTCTTGAAATCATGAACTTATCGTGAGGGAGCAAGCCTAGCCAGAAGGAAAGCTCTAGAAGAACTGAGCAAGGATTATGGCATTATAGGAAGACAACTATTCAAGAGAGGAAAGTATAATCAGTTACGATTATGTTTTCATGACGGAGAATACTCACCAATCTTAGAAATGGTGCAGGTAGGCGCAATTGGGGCTCATTTTTCAGTCGATAAGACTATCAAAATGATTATCTTTGCAGGCCAGTGGTGGCCAACCTTACATATGGATGCAAAAACTTATGTACAAAGTTCTGAAGTATGTCAACAAACAAAGTATCCTATAAGATGAGATGGCATGCCTCTGATGTTGGTGCAGAGCCATCAACAATTGAAGTTTTTGAAGTCAAAGAATGAAGACAAGATCAACTTTTGAAGCATAGAAGAAGTTTACATTCAGGAGTTGAAAGAAATGTACACATATGTACATTAGTTCAGAAATAGGTCACATATATTTTTGATTAGTCATAAGTTTGTAAATATTTACCTATAAATACTATGAAACATGTCGGGGCAAGTATGAGAGAGTATGAGAATAGAGTAACTGAGAGTTGTAAGAGTCATTAGACATATAAGAAGTTAGTTGAACTCTCTCTCATCATTCAGTTGTAAACTCCTTTAGAAATGGAAGAAATTTGCACCCGATGTTTCTGCGTTTTCTCCTTCTATGTTAGATCTTTTGTGAAATGCTTTTGTACAAGTCTAAATCTATAGGTGATTGACCTCTGTACAAATTTTTAGCCTCTAATTGTGACTAGGCTGAGTGAATTATGTGTAGGAACATTTGTATGTGAAGAAGTGTTCACTGGTTCCTGAAATAGGTGCAAAATTTGAAGTCAATGATTTGATCAGTTCTCCTTCCACAGGTTAAAGTTTTGAGCAAGTAAGCACTTAATCTTTAAGTTGGAAGATAAGCTACTTGTGGCTAAAAGCATTTGCTTAAAGGGGTTCTATTCTTGGAGAACTATTTCTTAGAAGTTATAGGTGTCTAAATCAACTTCTCAGAAGTACAATTTTAGACATAGGTGACTTGTCAAGTTGATTTCTCAAAATCTACTGAATCTTTTGGAGTGATTCAACTTGGAGGAGGTGCGCAATCTTTAGGCGACACGTTGTGCAAAGTTTTATAAAAAACTTTACAGAATTGATAGGTCAATGAGAAAGATAAGTGCAGCAGACTTTCTGTAGAGTCATCATCTTCACAGATTTTCCAAAATCCTTATAATTGAGTATTGATCCTCTAAATTGGTGAAGGTTCTGACTTACTCTTGATATAGAGGTGCTCTAATTTCAAGAGTAGGTTGTTCTTTTGGAGATTAACACTCTCCATCAGTGGTATCAGAGCAGGAAGCATCAGAATTGAAGGAAGGAGGATCCCGACTGCTGCAGATGCAAAGAATTCAACATTTAAAGGTTCAGAAGGTGAAAGTTTGAGGATAAAGCTTGAGAAGGAGATCATACGACATCAAGGAAGTCAAAAGGAGCGTCATTCGAAGTAAAGGTAACCTTATACTTTATAAAGATTGAAGAATTCAATACACAGGTGAAGAAAGGATGGGAGATTCTCTTCAAATAGAGAAGTTGGATAGAGACAACTATCCTGCATGGTCTATGAGGATGGAAGCTCATCTAATGAGCAAATATTTGATAGGATATATTACAGGTGAAGAACAAAAGCCTCAATTCAGACATCCTAGTGTTCCAACTAGGGAGGAATTGTCAGATTTGAAGAATTGGATGAAGAGAGATGCTCAAGCTAGGAGCATTATCTATATGGCAGTCAATGACTACTTGCTACCTCACATTAGAGGTCTTGAAAGTGCAAGTGATATATGGAATGCTTTGGAGGAGCATTTTCAAGATACCACAAAGTCTAGGAAGGCATCCTTGTGGGTAGAATTTACTACATTCAAGAAGAAGGCCTCTCAATCCATCTCAGATTATGTAACCAGAATGAAGGACATTGCAGATGCATTAGGAGCTGTTGATGAAGACATTGAGGAGGATAAATTGGTAAGGCAAATCCTTACAGGTTTGAGAGGTGATGACAAATGGAAGCCATTCATTCTATCTACTGAATTATCACTTGATCATTTTACTTCTGACCTAAATCAGTTGCTAGGACATATGTTAACCTTTGAGCAAGATGTCAAAGGTGAAGGTGACAAGAGTACAGTTCATGCAATGTACTCAAAGGATAAGAAGAAAATTAGCAAAGGGAAGCAACAAGCAAATGAACATGAAGGCACAACTAGTCAAGCCAACTTCCTAAGAGGAAGAGGAGGTGGCAAAGGTAGAGGAAGAGGCAGGAATAACAAAGATGGATTCAAAGCTTGCTGGATTTGTGGTAAGACAAATCATTTAGCTAATGATTGTTGGCATAATAATCAGAGTAATGGTGGATATAATCAGAATTTTAATTCAAGAGGAAGAGGTGGCAGAAATCAAAGAGGTAACTTCAGAGGAAGAGGTAGTAGGGGTTATTTTAGAAGAAATGCAGGTAGATGATTCCAAAGTCAACAATACAACAATACCTACTAGAATTATGCTTCAGATCAGAAGGAGGATTCAACATTGATAATGAATGCAACTTGTGAGAGACCAAGTGAAGAACAAAGAGTTTTCTACATTGACTCAGGGTGTAGCAATCACCTGAGTGGTAACATAGCAATGATGACTGATTTAGAAAATAAGGTATCTAATCATGTTGTTCAAACAGGTGACAATACAAAGCACAATGTGAAGTCAATTGGATCAGTGAAGGCCAAGGATGGTAGCACCTTATTGAGTAAGGTCTTGTATGTTCCTACAATTCCTAAGAATCTGATAAGTGTAGGACAAATTGTTGACAAAGGTTATGAAGTGAGATTCACTAATGAAGGAGTGTTTGCGGAAGACCCTAGCAATGGGTATAAACAGATTGTTTCAGGGAAGAAAGAAGGAAGATTGTTCACATTGAAGATTCAAGGTAATGTTGGTCATGCCTTGTTCACATATGGAGGACATAAGATCTCTGAGTTAGATCTTTGGCACAAGAGGCTTGGACATTTTAACGAAAGAGGTATCAAAGATATGATTAACAATGGTTCAGTGCTTGGATTGCCTAATGTTACAGGTCAACATATGACATACAGATGTGAGGCATGTCAATTAGGTAAGGCTCATAAGCAATCTTATTCCAAGCATGGTTTCATGTATTCAGAGAAGCTTGAGTTGGTACACATAGATGTGTGGGGACCATCAAAGGATTTCAGTATCAATGGTTCAAGATATTATGTGATTTATGTTGATGATGCTACCAGATGGATCACTATATATGTGATCAAAGATAAGTCAAAAGTATTCAACACATTCAAACACTATCATGTGTATGCAGAGAGAATTACAGGTCATAAATTGAAGAGACTAAGGTCAGATGGAGGGGGAGAGTATTTCTCTAATGAGTTTAGTGATTACTTGTGGAAAGCAGGTATAAAAAGGGAAATCACTTGCAGGTACTCCCCTCAACAAAATGGTGTAGCAGAGAGAAGAAATAGAACTCTTGTTGAGTTTGCAAGGTCAATGATGAAGGAGAAAAATTGCCCAAATTATTTGTGGGCTGAGGCTATAAATACAGCTACTTATCTGGTCAATAGGCTACCATGTAAAGCCTTGCAGGGTATGACACCATATGAGGCATGGTGGGGTAAAAGACCTACATTAGACCATTGCAAAGTATTTAGATGCTTGGCATATGCATATGTGCCATCACAATTTAGACACAAATCGGAACCTAAAGCTGAAAAGTATGTGTTCATTGGTTATGATGACAAGCAGATGGGTTATAGATTGTGGAGTCCATCCACAAAGCAATTCATTGTGTGTAAGGATGTTACATTTGATGAGCAAGGTACTTGGTATGCAGGTACTATCAATATTAATACAAATGATGAAGAAATTGTGAGTCAAAAGAAAGGTAAATCAAAGGTTCAAATATTTGATGAACAAGAGAATAATGAAGAGCATGTTGAAGTTGAAGAAATGCCAAGATTTGATCCTGAGTGTGAAGAACCAGAAACCTCAAGGAGTGGGGAACTCATAAGGTCATCAAGACACAAGTGGCAACCTACAAGGTATATCTATGACACTTCTTTTTTGGCTACAAAAGATTATGCTTATATGATTAAAGCAGATGAAGACCCTTCTACATATGAAGAGGCAAAAGGTAAGGAAAATTGGGAGAAAGTTATGTAGGAAGAATATGATGCATTATTGGAGAATCAGACATGGGATTTGGTTCCTAAACCAAATAGCCAAAAAATTATTGGATGTAAGTGGGTTTACAAAACAAAGAGATTTGCAGATGGAAGTGTGTCTAGGTACAAAGCTAGACTTGTTGTCAAAGGGTTTGCTCAAACATATGGTATTGATTATGATGAGACCTATAGTCCTGTGGCAAAGATGACAACCATCAGGACACTCATAGCAATTGCTGCATGTAAAGGTTGGAAATTATGTCAATTAGATGTGAAGAATGCTTTCTTGAATGGCTATATTTCAGATGATGTTTTCATGGAGCAACCTCAAGGATTCAGAGATGGAAGGTATCCAGATCATGTGTGTAAGCTCAAGAGAGCTTTGTATGGCTTGAAACACGCCCCAAGGGCATGGAACTATAGACTTGTGAAGTTCTTGAAAGAACTTGGATTTCAAGTATCTAAGGCAGATAGTAGCTTGCTTGTTAAAGCAAGTGATGATGGGTTCATTTACATGTGCATGTTAAACGTAAAAGTGTTAAATGTAAAATGTTTAATATATTAAAATGTATATTTTAAACGTATCTCTTAGATTGTAACATCTTTGACTAGCCAAAAGTCGTTACCAGACCAACGTGGGTTCTTGGGAGTGGGAGGGGTCTGTTAGACAGAGGCCCTGTACTTATTTCCCAAATCTTCATCACAACAACAAAAGCACTAATACGCGTCTTAGCTCAGTTACTAGCATTAACTGGACAATACTTGATTTCTATGTTCCTGGGTACCGAACTTCTTCAGACTACCCTGCTATTGGAACAGAGCAGTAGTCCGATCTTCAGACTCAACAGTATGTAGTAAATCAACCAGAGCGAACACTATAACTGACAGATTCATCCATCACAACACTTTACAACGATCTTCAAATAAAGGTTCACATTCACCGGAGGTACTAATTCTTCCTCGTATTTGGAGTCAACAGATAATAACACCGAACACCATGAATCCGATAATACAAACAAAATATATTTCAACAACGCTTCAAGTTACCTATTCAACTCACACAGTAATGCCGCCACTTATAGTACTTAACAATCTGAAGAACACACAACAACGCACACGACGATAGTAATCAGACACGCCATCCATTACTCAAACACTCGTTACGGTGAACTATAGTATATGCAGACGATGCAGAGCATACTCAACACCAACAATACTCAAGACTTCACAATAGTATAAACAATACTCTCACAAATATTCAGGCGATCAATCTGGCAATTCCAGAAAAAACGTCTCTCTGACCATTCTCTTTACATTCCTTTATATAGATTTTATAGGATGCGCGTATCAACTTTTCGCGCGTATTTCAAAAAACTCCGTTACATCTGGCATCTGTTACATCTGTCCCACTCTGGCGGCCGACTAACACTGGCACGCACGGTGGACTCGAACCCGCAAGTCATTTTTGTTTACAAAACTATTGTTCGTCAATGATTCCTTCTAAATACATATTTCTGGCTAATCTAAATGTACGGGCGATTTTTTTCGTAAGAGTTTCTAATAATTGTTTAAGGGTGTCTGGCTCTAATACTTGCGCATCTACTCTAACAGAGCTAAGGGCGATGGCTTCGGTGAGCAAAATTTCGGCCTGTGTTTGCAAAAAGGCCTCCTGTAGGTAGAAGTCATTTGATAACGCCGCATCTCTGGATGTCTTCATTTCAGCTACTTGCTTCTGCATATCACTGACTCGGTCTTTCTAGTTGCGCAATTGATTATCTAGTCTTTCGAACTGTTGGTTCTGGAACTGTATTGTTTTGTGATATGCATCTCTTTCTCTTCGAGCATTTGCTAAATCCTTCTGATATTTAGCTTCCCTGAGTAATTGATGTTTAAGTATATTGTTGACTTCGTCAAGGGATTCTTTCGTTCTCTGTAGTTGTTCTTCTGTTTGCTTAGCTTCTCTCTACTGCTCCTAATACTTCTGTATTGCTTCCTGTAGCTGGACTCTTCTTTCTTCGAGTAGGTTTCCTAGCGCGATTCTGGTATCTTCTATGTCTTTGAGTGTTTGATTTAGCTTTGTGATCTCTGCGTCAGCAGCAATCAATAAATCTTCTTTTTCATGCAGTGCTGCCAGAGCCTTATCTCGTTGGCTTGTGATTTCTTCCTATGCTTGGAGTGTGACCTGTAATTGCTTTATCTTTTCATGGAGTGCGTGGTTTTCTGCTTTTGCTGCCTGTAACTCTTCCTGGAGGGGGGTGATATCTGCCTCCATCATTTCCAATTTGCGTTGGAAGTCATCTCGTGCATTGTCTGTGATTTGCTTCAAATGTTGTGGCAGTTGTTGGGATAAGTTAATCAAGAGGCGTCCCATAGATTCTTACTCAGAGAATACTGGAATGGAGTGGGGTGGCAGAGGAGGGCGAGGTTGTGAATTAGATGCGGTGAGGAGTTGTTGGGAATTTGGTGGGGAATAATTGAGGGAGGATGACGAGGATTTAGTGTTTTCGGTAGGGTGACTGGGCTGGATGGGAATGCGGGGTGGTTCTGGTGGGGGAATGGGGTTAACTGGTGGTGGTTTGGGAAGGGCAGAGTCAGTGGTTGTTACCTTTTCTATTTGTTTAGTTTTTGCATTGTTGGCCTCTGTGGATTCGACTGCCTTAAGAAGTTTGTCTAGTGCTTCCCTAGCAGATTGTTGCTCGTCTACCTATTGCTCTGATTCTTTTTCGATCGAAATTGTTTCTGTTTCTGTTCGATCTTGTTGTTCTTGTTGTTCAGCCGACGATTCATTCTGCATTGAGGTGGCTGTATCATGGAATGTCTCCTCTTCGTGCTTCTCATCTTCTTTATCGTTATCTTTATCTTTTCCGGCTGAGCCTTGTGCCTCACTTTCGGATGAGCTGATCCTGATGCGTTTCCGGCGGAATAATTGGTTGAGCTCTTCTTCATCTTCTTCTTCCTCATCCTCTAGCAGCTGTATCGACTCCTCATGTCTCAGGACGGGCCCTCGTGGTGGTGGTTGTGCTGCGAGTATGGCCGGAAAAAGAAATGAAATAATGTGGGGTAATCTAGATCGAGGGGTAGTTTCTTTATTAACTTGTTTCACTATGGCTACACATTCCTTGTGGATACAGTGAAAGAAAAAGGAGGCGAAGTTGACGGGTTCTTCGGCAGCTAGAACGATGGCGGAGTAGAAAGGGCGGGATATGCCGTAGGTGCATTTCTGGAGGTTTAGGATAGTGACTAAGAACTGGAGTGCAGTTCTTTCGGGTTCAGGGCGGCAGAGGATGGCGTACTCGTTTGATGAATTGCGGGGGAAGAGTGCTGTCATTCGGGCTACGGGGATGCTTGGGCCATTCTCGCGGCCTTGTGGGGTGAGGCGGAAGGCTTCGGCAAAGGCTTGGAAGGTTACTACGATTCGAGATGGTAGGGAGGGGAAGATCCATTTTCGCTCAGCGATGGGGGATTGGGCAATGGCAGGTATGATCTGCACAAAAAAGGGATGGGCTTCCACTGAGTGCCAAGGCAGCTCAGCGAAGTTGGCCAACCCTCGGGTGCGCAGGTATTCTTCTACCTCGGTAGGGATACCATCGCAGAAAGCTGCGTAGTTCACCAATGCTTCCATGGTGCACACGAAAACAGAGCACAGCACACGGATACACAGAACACAGAAAACACAAGCACAATCACAAGAACACAATAGCGTTTTTTGGCGAAACCAAAGAGATTAAGTAGAGACATTACGGTGGGGGGGTAGGAAGTGATGGTGATCATTGTGCGGTGGTGGAATGATACTGCTTTCAATTTGGCGTGCATGCTCGAGTAATTAGTAAGGAGGGTGGCTTATGACAAAAACGTGGCTATTTAAAAGGAAAAGAACAGAAGGAAAAGTAAAAAAAAAAAAAGCAGTCCACCGCCGAATGTTTTAATGCGGGCTAGCAGCGTGTTGATACGGCCGCAGCTTCGAACCGTTGATTGCTTTTGGAAGTGGATTTCCGGTCAACGTAGTCAACCGAAAAGTTACTGGACCGATTTGCTCTGAGATCTTGTAAGGGCCGAACCACCGTAATTTGAATTTGCCTGCGGATCTATTTGACTTTGCATTATAGAAAAGTACAAGTTGACCCACCAAAAACACTGGAGTCTTCAGGTTTCGATCGTGCGTCCTTGCCTGTCTTAGTTGGACTGATCAACCGTAGAATCAGGTTCCGGTTGAACTGCTGGTGTCGTTGGAATACAAGAAGGCACTGGACTGAACTGTTGTTGGAACTGTTGTCGAATTCCAGGTACTAATGCCAGTAGTTGGCCCAGAGGCAGAGTGATAGATGCCTTAGATAGGATTTCCTAGGCCTGTTGAGATTGATTGACAGGCTCCACTGATGTTGAAGTTGATGGCTCTGCTGATGCGAAGGTGTCTACGGTTGGTAATGTATCTGTTGTTGATGATGTCCCCGCTGCTGACTCCCGTTGTTGTGTTCCTTCCTTTGTTAACGATGGCTGGGTTACCGGAATAGGCTCTGGGAAGACTGGTGGTTCTGTTGTGGTCCATTGACTAGCCTTGTTGTACATTCTGTGTTGTTCACGTATCCCTCGTTCAAATATTTCTACTGTCGGCTGCAGTTGTTTACCAGATCAGGTCTGGACTGCAGCAGCCTATGTTTCCACCGGTGTGATTTGTACCATGTTGGCCATTGGATTTTGACGTTCCTTCTTCCTTTGATCATACTTAGCTGCATCCTTACAAAATCTCCTAATATGTCCAAATTCACCACAAAAATGGCAGCGTAGTGGTGGTAAATTGGGATTTTCCGGTGGTGGTCCGTTCTGCCAGCGGTTTGTATTATAGTTGTTATTTCTCTGTCCTCTGTAATTTCAATATCCTTGCTGCTCGTTGTTTCTCATTTGCAGAGGCACATAGTGGTTGGCTGGCTGCCCTTGTTCCTGGATAATTGCATTGACAGTCGCTGTTCCCTGTACTCTAGCGTTGTATGCGCAATTTTCAGTGGTATGTCCGGCAGTGTTGCAGATAGCGCAGAATGTCTGATTAAGTGCGCAATTGGCACTATTATGTCCTGAATTTTTGCATGTGATGCAGTATACTTGTCTGGTCATATCTTCGATAACATTTTTGTTTGTTTTTAACCATTCCAGATCTTCTGTAAATCCGCCGACTTTGTTTTCTAGTTGCAGAGTCATTGCGATGACTGCATCGAGTGTCATAGCTCCGACACATCTTATGATCATGATCTGCTTAAGTTGTGGAGTCAAGCCATTGATGAACCACTGAGTGATAACGTCATCGGGTAAGTTAGCATGGGCCGGTGGTAGCTGCCTTAAGTGTGTTCTGAAGAGAGTAGCATACTCCTGTACGGTTTGATTTGCCTTCTGTCTGTTGTTCTGTAGATACTCAAAAAATTCGGCTGGATTCTTTTTTAGCCTGAATCGCTACAGAAAAGCATCTCGTACTGCTTCGTAGGTGCCAAAGTGATTAATATCATATTCTGTAAGCCATCTAGCTGGTTCATTGACCAGTATGGCTTGAAAGACAATAGCCTTATAGGCCTGATCCGGTGGATGGTTGAGAACTGCGTAGCTTATCTCGAAAGTGCATACGTGAGCATCCGGATCATCTCCTGGGAATCCACCAAACTTCGTGTACGTCACTCCTGTTGGAGTCTGCCTAGGTGGACATAACTGTTGTTGTTGTTGTTGTCCGTTCATCGTGAGTGTATTATACCTTCCTTCTGTATCTCGGGGCTGAATATCTGCACTATCGAAATCTGTATCGTCAGATAACGCACTTTCCGGTGCGATGATCTTGCTTAATATGCTTCGAATCTCTGTTTCAAACTGCTTTCCTTCCTTCTTGATGTCCAGTGTATGGGAAATCGCTTCCAAGCGCGGTGGTTGGGCTGAAGATTCAGCAGAAAATGCTAAACCGTCACCGAAAAACTGTGATTCTCTTACCGAAATATCACCGGAATGAACCGAAATTATGCCCGAATACGGTGTTTTTTCGCCTTCGCCGATTTCTTTGACTAGAGTGCTTCTAATCGTAGATAAATCTGAATCTTTTTCCAAGATTGTTAAACTAGTTTCCAACTGCGTCTTGGTAGGTTTTGGAATTACTAGATCTTCGACAGACTGTGCCGAAATAGTACCGGAATGTATTGGAGGCATAACACGTTCCACCGGAATATGACCGGAATCAGTTCTAACGTTCTTAACTTTCTTGACAATTGGGTCAGACCTAGTTGTACTCTTACCTCCCAAAGTTGGCTTTAGTACATTAAGTACTCCAGACTGATGGTTCTTGGGATACGTTTCACCGGATCGAGTAACCGGCATGTATCATCTTTTGTACTAATCACGTAGTATTACTAACGAAACAGTTTGCAACAATCTGGTTCTGTTGCTACTTCCAATCGAACGATAATCTAGATGTTCGATTCTGACAGACTACTAGCAATCTTGATGCCACCTTCCCACAGACGGCGCCAAGTGTTAAACGTAAAAGTGTTAAATGTAAAATGTTTAATATATTAAAATGTATATTTTAAACGTATCTCTTAGATTGTAACGTCTCTGACTAGCCAAAAGTCGTTACCAGACCAACGTGGGTTCTTGGGAGTGGTAGGGGTCTGTTAGACAGAGGCCCTGTACTTATTTCCCAAATCTTCATCACAACAACAAAAGCACTAATACGCGTCTTAGCTCAATTACTAGCATTAACTGGACAATACTTGATTTCTATGTTCCTGGGTACCGAACTTCTTCAGACTACCCTGCTATTGGAACAGAGCAGTAGTCCGATCTTCAAACTCAATAGTATGTAGTAAATCAACCAGAGCGAATACTATAACTGACAGATTCATCCATCACAACACTTTACAACGATCTTCAAATAAAGGTTCACATTCACCAGAGGTACTAATTCTTCCTCGTATTTGGAGTCAACAGATAATAACACCGAACATCATGAATCCGATAAAACAAACAAAATATATTTCAACAACGCTTCAAGTTACCTATTCAACTCACACAGTAATGCCGCCACTTATAGTACTTAACAATCTGAAGAACACACAACAACGCACACGACGATAGTAATGAGACACGCCATCCGTTACTCAAACACTCGTTACGGTGAACTATAGTATATGCAGACGATGCAGAGCATACTCAACACCAACAGTACTCAAGACTTCACAACAGTATAAACAATACTCTCACAAATATTCAGGCGATCAATCTGGAAATTCCAGAGAAAACGTCTCTCTGACCATTCTCTTTGCATTGCTTTATATAGATTTTACAGGATGCGCGTACCAACTTTTCGTGCGTATTTCAAAAAACTCTGTTACATCTGGCATCTGTTACATCTATCCCACTTCGGCGGTCGACTAACATGCATATATGTTGATGATATAATTCTTACAGGTACAAATGAGAAAGGCATTCAAAGCCTAAAGAAGCAAATGGAGAAAGAGTTCAAAATCAGTGATTTGGGAGACTTGTCATATTTCTTGGGCATGGAGATTTCTTACACTCAACATGGAGTGTATGTGACTCAAGAAAGGTATTTGAAAAACTTGTTAATCAAGTTTAAAATGAATGATTGCAGGGTAGCACCTACTCCAATGGAGGTGAATCACAAGTTGAGTAGATATGGTGGAGAAGAATTTAAGGATATGAAGCTATATCAGAGTTTGGTTGGTAGTCTTATCTATGCTACATTAACTAGGCCTGATTTATCATTTGTAGTTGGGGTTTTGTCCCAATTCATGCATTGTCCTAGGAAAGAACATTGGATTGTAGGTCAAAGAGTGTTGAGGTACATTAAGGGTACACTCAAAGAGGGTTTGTATTATGGTTTTACATCAGATACAAACATCAAAATATATAGTGATGTAGATTGGGCAGGTAATCCTGATGATAGAAGGTCAACCTATGGATACATGTGTTATGTGGGAGATAAGTTAATCTCTTGGTGTTCAAAGAAGCAACACACAGTTGCTCTGTCATCTACAAAAGCAGAGTACAAAGGCATGGTTGAAGCTGCAAAGGAAGTGATATGGGTTAAGACCCTGATGAAGAGTTTTGACACTATACAGAGTACACCTATCGTATATGGAGATAACATGAGTTCATTGTATTTAGCTACTAACCTTGTTTTTCATGCTAGGACCAAACACATTGAGATTCAGTATCACTTTCTAAGAGAGAAGGTGATGGACAAAGAGATTGAAGTCATACATACTTCAACTAAACATCAGATAGCTGATATGCTTACCAAAAGCTTGGATGCACCAAAGCTACAGAGATTCAAAGACATGGCAGGCATAAAGAAAATAGAGAAAACCTCAATTGATGATTGAGGGGGAGCTGTTGATGCAGAGCAATCAACAATTGAAGTTTTGGAAGTCAAAGAATGAAGACAAGATCAAGTTTTGAAGCTTAGAAGAAGTTTACATTCAGGAGTTGAAAGAAATGTACACATATGTACATTAGTTCAGAAATAGGTCACATATATTTTTTATTAGTCATAAGTTTGTAAATATTTGCCTATAAATACTATGAAAAATGTCGGGGCAAGTATGAGAGAGTATGAGAATAGAGTAATTGAGAGTTGTAAGAGTCATTAGACATATTAGAAGTTAGTTGAACTCTCTCACATCATTCATTTGTAAACTCCTTCAAAAATGGAAGAAATTTGCGCCTGATGTTTCTGCGTTTTCTCCTTCTGTGTTAGATATTTTGTGAAATGCTTTTGTACAAGTCTAAATCTATAGGTGATTGACCTCTGTACAAATTTTTAGCCTCTAATTGTGATCACGCTGAGTGAATTATGTGTAGGAACATTTGTATGTGAAGAAGTGTTCATTGGTTCCTGAAATAGGTGCAAAATTCGAAGTCAATGATTTGATTAGTTCTCCTTCCACAGGTTAAAGTTTTGAGCAAGTAAGCACTTAATCTTTAAGTTGGAAGATAAGCTACTTCTGGCTAAAAGCATTTGCTTAAATGGGTTCTATTCTTGGAGAACTATGTCTTAGAAGTTATAGGTGTCTAAATCGACTTCTCAGAAGTACAGTTTTAGACATAGGTGACTTGTCAAGTTGATTTCTCAAAATCTACTGAATCTTGGAGTGATTAAACTTGGAGGAGGTGCGCAATCTTTAGGCAACACCTTGTGCAAAGTTTTATAAAAAACTTTACACAATTGATAGGTCAATGAGAAAGATAAGTGCAGCAGACTTTCTATAGAGTCATCATCTTCACAGATTTTCCAAAATCCTTATAATTGAGTATTGATCCTCTAAATTGGTGAAGGTTTTGACTTACTCTTGATATAGAGGTGCTCTAATTTCAAGAGTAGGTTGTTCTTTTGGAGATTAACACTCTCCATCATCTGAGACCAATGATTAGTGTCAGAGCATTTACGAAATGGGGTATTGATTTCATAGGACCAATAAATCCCCCAACAAAAGGGTCACATGCTGAGTATATTATTGTAGCCATGGATTATTTGACAAAATGGGTAGAATCTAAAGCAAGTAGGAAAAATGATGCCTAAACTATGGAAAAATTCTTATTTGAAAACATATTCACCCTCTTTCAACTCCCAATTGAAATTATTGGTGATAGGGGAACACACCTCATCAATGAGATCATTGAGTTTGTGATGAATAAATTTCTTATAATACATAAGAAATCAGCTTCGTATCAACCTCAAGCCAATAGACAAGCTAATAGTTCCAATAATGTGCTATGCCAAGTCTTAACTAAGATATTTAACAATAGAAGTTCTGATTGGGACAAACAATGGCATCATGTGATTTGGGCCTTTCATGTAGCATACAAGAATGCTATTGGAACTACCCCTTTCAATCTAGTCTATGGACAGAATGCAGTACTGCCAATTGACCTTTTAGTCCCCACTTTAAGAGTTGCCCAGCAATATGAATGGATGGGACATGAATTATCTAGGCAATTAGATCAAATGGAGAAGTTCCATGAGACTAGGTTGTGAGCTATAGCAGGTATTTATGCTACAAAAAGAAGGCAAAAAGCCGATTATGACGCCCACATTAAAGATAAGGGATTGAAAGAAGGAGATCTAGTGCTAGTGTATCCATTGAAACAACATGCGAAGAAACTGCAACAATGAGGATATGGAATGCTATTGATAAATCAAATTTCAACTAGTGAAGCAATTAATTTGGCTAGACTAGATGGAGATGTACTACCGAATTACATAAGCAACTGTAGACTCAAGAGACACATGGAACTGTTAAGTGACAAGATGTTAGCAAGACTTTTAGGAGCACAAAACAAAAAAAAAAGAAGAAAGAATAAGGAAAGAAGCCTAATTAGAAGCTCTAGAATGTATATGAAATCATAAGGAGTGGATACGACAATGAGATGAAAGATATTTACAAGGAGAGGAATCTATCCCACTGGCAAACTATCAAGCAGATAAAGTAGATTCACTAGGCGATCCTATCGAAAGACCATATTTGAACCTAGGTATTGGTACATATGATTACCAACTAGTAGATGCATTAATCAACATAGGAGTTGCATTGACTTGTATCACAATCTCTTTAGCAAAAGAACTGAAGGAAAAAATTAATCCAACGAATGCATACATGATAAGAATTGGAGGAAACACCATTGAGTGTCAGGGAGATATTTTAATGTCCTTGCATCTCGGAAACACCACCATGAACCAAAGATTCTTAGTTTGCAAGGATAGAGACCTCCTAGAAGAATTGGTCCTAGGCCAGGATTGGATCTTTGAATATGAAGTCGATATCCACATCACCCAAGTATACATATCGGCTAGAATAGATCATAAAGAAGTATTTAGTCTTCTAGATGAAAAACCTTTAAAAACGATAGGAAACAAAATAGCTAGGATCACAA
The DNA here is from genome assembly GCA_020310875.1 of Ceratopteris richardii. Taxonomy (NCBI): domain Eukaryota; kingdom Viridiplantae; phylum Streptophyta; class Polypodiopsida; order Polypodiales; family Pteridaceae; genus Ceratopteris; species Ceratopteris richardii. Next base: position 98,700,263 of record CM035438.1, on the reverse strand, counting down.
GCCTAGAGGAACCAGTGCATGAATTCCCAACGAAAACCTTATACAATGATTGCTCTACTTCCCATTCATCTATACCTTGCACAAAACTTCATGATCAAGCTCTAATTCTTCCCAAGAGAGTGAGCTTGATCAATTGAGTGAGGATAGTCCTTTTCAAAATACGAGCAAGAAAATCAGACAATTAGTGATCTTCTCAATCACAAGGTGTTGGCAGTAGTCAAGGCATTAAAAGTCAAGGACGCCAACGTAAAGAATTAGAGCAGAGAGAAGGACCAAGCAAGCAATGCAGTCAAAGAAGATCTGGCAATTAAGGCCACACAAATATTCCAAAAATTAATCCTTTATAATAGTGATGTTCATCACTACATGAACATTGTAAATACCGTTTTTGGTAGAGTAGACTCCATTTTGTTCAAGCCAAGGAGTCTTGGAGGTTGAGGAGTATTAAAAATAGCTACATACCAATTTTCATAATTTTTAGACTTCGTTTGAACCCTCAAATAAGCCCTGGAACCTTATTTTAACTAGGCCAAACACTAGGTGTGGACAAGACCAAAGCCAGTCAAAAACTATAAAAAGAGCTAGAGAGCTCATTTTTTAGGTTAGCTTGTTAGAGTTTTGGGCTATTGTAAGAGATTTTTTGAGTAATACAAAGAACTCCGTTGTTCCTCTCTTTGTTCTTGCCTTGTGTGCTCGTGTGTGTATGTGTGTGCATGCTTGTGTGGTTCTCACTCACGCACTTGTGCGGTCATTTGCTAATACTCATCATACTAGTCCTCACATCTCAAGGGATGGACAATTATGAGGTGGATCTCCTCACGTTGGTACTTTCCATTGTGCTAGAGTGACACCAAATTTGGCGCCATTGTCGGGGAGAGAGCTTCGAGGATGAACGTGTGATGGTAAGATGTAGAGTTATGACATTGGAGTTATAGGTAATTTCTTTACTTTTCCTTATTTTTCTCTTTCTTACTTCATCACCATCATCATCCTCACCATCTCCCACCTCGATCTCCACCTTCCCAAAATTCTAATTTTTTGGTCATATCACCTTTCTCACCTCATTCCCCTCATTTCACTTATGAGAGAGAGTGAGAGAGAAAATTTGTGTGTGGTGTTTTTGCACATTTCTTGAGCGTTCTTGCAGGTATGGACTTCCACAGTAGCTATAGCAACTCGAGCACGTACATAAAATGTTAGCATAGGTCCCGGGGCGTTGAGCTTTGTCAATCACGATTGATAGAAAAATCAGTCGTTTGGTAAAACTAAGTGCATATTCACACTCTAGAGGGCTTGCACATCATTAATCCACAAAAGGTTTCAAAGAATTTGCAAAATTTTTATCCATCAGGATTGAGAGCATCAATCGCGATTGATAGCGTCCATCGCTATGGACAACCTATCCATCGCGATTGACAGACCTCGACGAAAAACCAATCAATCGCGATGGACACTTGTGTCACTCTAGCACAATGGTGAGTACCAACGTGAGGAGATTCACCTCATAAATGTCAATCCGTGGAGATGTGAGGACCAGTATGAAGACCGCAAGCGAGTGATGACACAAGTGTGTGAGTGAAAGCACATAAGCATGCACACACATACACACACGCGCGCACAAGGTAAGAGCAAAGAGTGGAACAATGGAAGATCTTCGATTACACTAGAAATCTCATACAAAGCTGAAATCTACAACAAGCTAACCCTCTAAATGAGCTCTTTAGCCCTTTTTATAGTTTTTGAGTCGTTTTGGCCCTGTCCAGACCTAGTGTCCGGCCTAGTTAAAAATTAGGTTCTGGGGCTTATTTGGGGGCTCAAACGGAATCTAAAAATTATGAAAATTGGTAGTATGCTACATCTAATACTCCTCAAGCTCAAGGACTCCTTGTCTTGAACAAAATGGAGTTGTAAAAATAGAAAATGGTATTTACAATGATTTTTAGTGATAAAAATCACTACTTTTATAGGGATTTCTTCTGAAAATTTGACAAGTGCTTCTTGGAGCTCCCTACTTGCTCCTTCTTCTTGTGTCTCCACTTCCTTGATGCGCTTTTATGCCTGTGCTTGACCTTGGGCTTCAACACTCCCCCCCCTCTTGAGTCTGTCGTCCCTGACAGACCCTTGTTGTAGTGGTTGTTCCATGTAGTACGTTGAGAGGTAGTGTCCTTTACGTTCAACAGGAGCGATCCCTCTTCCCAATGTAGCCTGATCGTTTGTTTGCTAGCTCGTGCAGTTTGTAGTCCCTTTGTATGTACTTCTTCCTTGTATTCCATCTTGATGGTGCATTTGTGAGCTTTCCAAAACTGCTAGCTGCTCAAAGGGGGTGGTCAATGTTGATTATGAGCAACTCTCGGTGGTGGATGGCTTCCTTGCTCTTGTAGTGGTCACCTTGATGTCCTCTGATTCATCCAAAGATGGCTTTCATAGTTTTCATGCCAAGTACTTGTAACCCATAATGGATGATGGGTCAGTGCATTAGTGCATGGGTTGGACGAGATATGTGCCTTGTGCATGGCCTTGTAATATAGCCCTATGCATGCGTACTTGGAAAATGCATGGGAAGAAGTATGGTGCAAGAAATTGGGTCTTGAGCGAAGTGCTCAAGGGTATGCCGACGAAGAGGTTTCCTAATCTATCATGGTTATAGTGTTGTTGAAGCATGCATATCTTACCATGTTGAAAGGTCTTTCGATCTTCATCTCTCCGTGTTGTACTCCATCATCGTGTTTGACTATTGGCTTGTCGTTTTGTTGAGGAATGGCCTTGCTGCTGGATGAGCTTCTTCAAGCGCATGGTCATGTCTCTCTTTGTCTTTCTTTCTTTTCTCCCTTTCTCTTCTCTTTTTTTTTTGGAACAATGGCATAAAACAAGAATATAGGTGTTAGTGTCAATAAAATATTTTACATGTGTCAGGTGTGTCACATGTGCCTGGGATTCTCAATTGTGCCTATGCACGGCCGTGTAATGTGGCCCTAGATTAATGCATACTTTGGAAATGCATGACCGGAATGGTGCAAAAGGCAAGGTTATGCCATAGGCACATGGTTGTTGTTGGTCGAGGCTTTTTGATGTTAATTCTAGACTTGATGCAATCTTTGTTTGGAGATGTCGATTGAATCTTGCAATGATGTAATCCTTCTTATAGGGATCCATTTGAGAATGGTACGTGGCTTTGTGGAGATCACTTCTGGCCCCTTCATCGTGGAATGGTGTCTAAACGTTTGCATCCAACGTGGTTGGCTCTTTGATTTTATGGAAAAGCAGATGTCATTTTAGCTTGCCTCATTGGTCGATTTACACTTGCATTAGTATGTGAAGAAGAAGAGAGATTCGCTGGCCTTTGAGCTCGTGCTTCCATGATTGAGTCCTTTTGCTTCGTAGGGTTATTGACACACAATATTTTCTTTACAAAGATTAGTTTTAGGAGAACTAAGAGAATGTGTGACCTCTGGATTTGTGAGCATGCAATTGTCTAATTCTAATGTAATGCATTGTTCATGTACCCAAACTTGAAGAAGTTGACTTCTTAGGTTCAAGTTGACTGCAAGGTCAGAGATCCAATCTTGACCTAGGACAAGTGGCTCTGTAAGGTCCGCATCATGACACACTAGCATTTTGACTTTTATTGGAACATCTTGAAGGTAGATGGGAAGTTCCACCTCGCCTAAACAAGGGGTTTCCACACCTCCCAATCCTATGAGATATGCTTCTATGGGCTTGATGTCCAACTGCAGGTCTTGGCAGTATGAAAGTCTAAGTGCACTAGTTGCTGCACCTGAGTCAATTAATGCTCTCACGGTCTTTGCATTCTTCCCTTGTCCTACCGCTATGGTCACAAATGGACGTCGATCAATTATTTGAGAAGCAGTTAGGTCCGATTTTTGGTACATGTCCATGTGAGATTTTGGAGCTTTTGTGTTGACCTCTAGGCCTAATCGTCGTAACTTATTTCTTCTGATTGTCTCTCGCCTCTGCTTGTGCTTCTTCTCTAACCCTTAACTCCTCTTCTTTTCGCTTCTTGGCAATGTTGAGTCTCATTAGCATTTCCTCTGTAAGAGGTTCTTGATATAGCTTGACTCGACAACCACTGATATAATTTGGTAAGACATCGCCTTCTAGTGTGGCCAATTGAACTGCACCGCTAGTGGAAATTCTATTAATGATCATGGGTCCATATCCTCTTTTTTCCAATTTACGGGCATGTTGCTTTAGTGTATAAACCAACACCAGGTCTCCCTCTTTCAAGCCTTTATCCTTGATATGTGCATCAAAGTATGCCTTTTGCCTTTTCTTTGTAGCATAGATGCCGGCCGCTGCTCGTAGCCTTGTCTCACCTAAGCGTTCTAAATTAAAGATCCTCGAGGATAACTCATGTCCGTTCTAATCATGCTCTTGTGCTACTTTTAAAGTTGGGATTAGGAAATCCAATGGTAGCACAGCATTTTGTCCGAAGACCATCTGAAATGGGGTGGCATTGAGTACCGTTTTATAGGCAGCTCGGTAGGCCCAAATAGCATGATGAAGCTGTTTGTCCCAATCAGAGCGTTTGTTATTTACGAGCTTTGTCAATACGTTACATAGGATCTTATTCGTGCTCTCAGCTTGTCCATTAGCTTGTGGATGATAGGGGGCAGACTTCTTATGTATCACCAAGAATTCTTGGAGAAGATTTTCAATGACTTCATTCAAGAAGTGTGTGCCTCTATCACTTACTAACTCTATTGGTAATCTGTATCTTGTGAACACATTCTCAAATAAAAACTTCGTTGTAGTTTGAGCATCGTTCTTTGTTGTGGCTTTGACTTCTACCCACTTTGTGAGGTAATCCGTGGCTACAATAATGTATTCGGCATGGGAGTTTCTAGATGGGGGGTTAATAGGACCTACAAAGTCTATGCCCCACTTCGAGAATGCACGCCCTCCCATCATCGGCCTCAAAGGCATCTCATCTTTTCTAATTGGGTACTGGGCACGTTGGCATGTATCACATTTCTTCACATAGGTATGTGCATCCATATGAAGAGTGGGCCACCAAAGTCCTGAGAATAGAATAGTCTTAATTACTCTATCAAGCCCAAAGTGTCCACCTGCGACACTGCTATGTGCAGTTTCTAAGACTTTCAAATACTCTGATTCATGAACGCACAATCTTAAATAGCCATATTTGCATCTTTGGTATAGGTTATCGCCTACTAAGGCATAGTCTTTAGCCTCCTGCTCCATACTTCATTTTCTTGCTAGACTTGCCTCGCTAGGCAATGTTCCTGATCTTATAAATTCTACCAATGGAGCACTCCAATATGGAATTAATGATATGTGATAAAGAGTAGCATGCTCCACCGGGGGTCTCTTTTGGCACACTGGACAATTCTTGATCCACTCATGAATTTCTTTGTCTATACTAGGCCAATACACTCCTAAACGTTTTAGATTTTGCAATGTTCGTTGTTTAGAATAGTGATTCCCTAGAAATCCTTCATGGGCTTGTTGCAACCAACTACTATGTTCATCATCCTCGACACAACAAGCTAGAACACCTTCCGTGTCTTGTTTATACATGCTTCCTGCCAATATTTGATAGCTTTGTGATTTTACGATCTCGTTTTTGTTTGTTTTTACATTCGTGTTTGCAGGTCCAAAGATTAGGACTGGTACCAACTTATTTGCTCATTTAGGAACAACTTCTAGATTGAACAGATAGGCGTCGGGCAATTCATCAGACACTCCTTGCGGTGCCTCACCTGAGGTGATGCGAGATAGGTGATCCGCTCTGAGGTAAGTCTTACCTTTCCTAACAACCACTTCAAAGTCATATTCCATTAGTAAGAGGAACCGTCTTACTAAGCGTCCCGTATTGCAAGGTTTATTGACCAAGTATAATAACGCTTGATGATCAGTGAAAAATTTGAACTTGTTGGCCAATAGATAGTGTCTAAACTTCTTCACAGCATATACCATGCCTAAACCTTCTCTTTTGGTTGTGGTGTAGTTTCGTTCAGCAGCATTCAATTGCCTGCTAGCATATGCTATAGGCAAATCTAAATTCCCTTCACCAGTTGGTTGTGACAGCACACATCCTATTGCATAATTGGATGCATCCACGTGTACATGGAATGGCTTATTCCAATCAGGAGTGGTCAGTATCGGTGCTGTGCACAAGCGTCTCTTCAGCTCATTGAAGGACTTCTTGCATTCGTCGTTCCACTCAAAATTTTTCAACAAGGCATAAAGAGGTTTAGCTATGATTGCATACATGTGAATAAACCTACGATAATATCCACAATGGACCATAAAGGCTTGTACCTCTTTAACATTCCTTGGCCTCGGCAACTCCGCTATGGCTTTTACCTTGTCCTCATCTGTTGATATTCCGTTTTTAGAGACAATGTGACCTAAGATTTTACCTTGACGTACCATGAACACACACTTCTCTGGGTTGAGACACACTCGATATTTTCTACACTTGTTGAAGATCTGTCTGAGCTCAGGGATGTGGTATCTTCGCTCTTGGGAATGAGCACATAAATCATCCACATATACCTCTAAGCTCTTTCGCAAGAACTCTTTGAAGACATGACACATGAGCCGTTGAAAGGTTGCAGGTGCATTGGTGAGCCCAAATGGTATCACCCTAAATGCAAAGATTCCCCATTCTGTGGCGAAAGCCGTTTTTTGTTGATCTTCTGGGGCAATGGCTACTTGATTGTAACCTGAAAATCCATCAAGGAAGCTCTAAACTTCCTTGCCTGTCACACGCTCTAATAAATGTTCAGTGATTGGAAGTGGATAACTATCTCTGATTGTAGCAGCATTAACTTTTTTAAGGTTAATACACACTCACAATTTTCCATTCTTTTTGGGCACCACTACAATGGAGGACACCCATTCAGTATGCTCAATCTCATAAATGAATCCAGATTCAATCAATCGATCAATTTCTTCTTTTATAAGTGTCATTATATGTGTAGGGCTTATGTTTGGTAGGCTTGGCATCTGCTATCATGGGGATCGTATGAGAACAAATTTTTGGATCTACTCCCTTCAAGTCTCTATAGTGCCATGCAAACACGTCCCTATATTCCCTTAACAAGGCTACCAACTCTGCTTCCTCTTCTTTACTTAGGTCATCTCCTATGTCATCTCTCTTCATTCTCTTCGATGGTGACTATGATTTTTTTGGTCTTTTCTTTATTATCATATGCTTCTCCTATTGTGGCCTCTCTCTTAGGCATTCGTACCAAAATTTTCCGGTCCTCAACTTCATATTTTTTGAAATTGTCTGGTACTTCAAACAATTGCTCCTCCTCTCCTTGTTTCCCTACTTTTCTTTTCTTTTTCTTTTGACTATGTTCACTCCCATCCTTTGAATTTACCGTTTTGATACTTGTGAGAGGTTCTTCTTCTTTTTGTGTAAATACTCCTATGTCTTCTAGATAGTGCTCCTCTGAAATAAAGCAACTATCCATCACAATGGACTCTAGATCAACATCGTTCTCTTCTTCTTTTATGACATCACTAGAGTCACATTCTTCTAGCAAGGATTGACACATGAACACTGAAATATCATATCCCTCCTCATCACAATGAGGTGTCCATTGTTCTTCATTGACAGCAATGTCCATGGTGGCTAGGATTTCTGCCCAACCATGAGGCTCAAATTCCTCATCTGGAAATATCATCGGGGTATAGGCTGGGTCTCGAACTGGTCTATCTCCTTGAGAAGTTCCTTTTTCTCTTGCCTTTAAGCGTTTTTCCTCTTCCTTTGCGACCTTGCACATCCACAAATGAGTATCTTCATGCATCCAGGATGTATCAGATGAACTCTTAGAATGCACATAGATTGAATCTTCTTGATCCTTGTGGATAGGATTCCACTGTAAGGGTGGTACATCTCTGAAGGTGTAATCCTTCAAATTGACCTTGGTTGTAACCCCTAAGCGTTGCAAGTATAAGGAGTTGGTTTCCCAATCCTGTACAACCTGCAGTTGTCGTAGGAAGGGCCTTCCTAGGATCATCTCTTAGACATTATTATTTCCAAAGTCACATATAGCAAATGCGTGTTCAAACTCTACACCGCAGGTGGTTAGAGTTATCCCTTCAAGCAATCCTAGAGGTCGTTCAAAATGACCATTGGCCATTTGAAGCGTCATTCTAGTTGGTCTTAATGTGGGCTTGCCCCATCGCTTCCACAAGGAGGTGGTTGCAACAGCAGCACCAGCACCAGCACTTGAATCTATGATTGCTTTGGTTGTGTAACCTTGGTAGGTGATTGGAAGATAAGTATTACCTTCTTCCCCTTCACTCATGTCCCCTATTTTATGAAGAGGTATCTCTGGAACTTTCTCTTTAGAGCCTGCTTTTGGCATTTTGGAATCAAGTTCGGGAACCTGATCCTTCACATGATCCCATAGCTCGGGTTTTGCTTTGAGCAGCTCCTCTACCGTGAGTTGACACTGAACTTTAGTGTTCTTCACGACGTCAGTGTTTCTTGGAATCATCGAGTCTTCATTTCTAATCACTATTGTGGGAGCTCTAATCTGGACAGATTCAGATTCCCATGGGCATGTGAACTGTGGCAACTCTTGTAAAGAATTAGATTCAAAATCTAACCGTTCATCTTCTTGTTGCTCTGTTTTTTCTCCATAAATGGATGGAATGTCTTGTGGAAATTGATCATGAAGGTCATCAATCTCAAGGATAGGAGGAGGATTATCCTTCTCCTTGGCCCATTTCTCTTCTTGTATTTCCCGCAAGAACGTTTGAGAGTGTTGTTGAATTGAAAGAGGCTCTCCATCATCTATGGAGTCAGGAACATAGACTTTCTTTGGTGATTGAGCACTGAGAACAAGATTTATCAATTTTTAGAACATGCCCACCATTCTCGGGGCTCTGCAGAGATAGACCAGTGAGTAGTAAAATGCAGATATCTCCAAAATTTTAAACTAAATGACCTTGAAAATTTACATGCGAAAACTAGACATTATGAGCTATCTAACGCAAGTTAAATTACTGAAAAAGGTTCAGTAGAACTCGAGATATGACCTTCTGAAGTTACTGCTCTGAGTGAGTATAGCAGAGAACAAAACAGAGAAGTGAATGATGATAAATGTATAAATTCATATATGATTACAACCACATTGGCAATGAATCTTTGCAAAATGGGAGTAGAATGATAGAGCTATGGAGTAAGCTCTTTAATGTCTACAAAATGACATGAAGTGGTCACGTACAAGGCTTGCTAATCGCCTCTTCCTTCTTGCTCCTTTTATAGCTATTCTTGGAGGGAGTTTTGAATTCGAATTCAAATGGCTCCACCTAAAAGTGATCCCCAAAGTTAGGAGATATTCCCTCAGCTCAAAAAGTCGTGGGTTTTGGTAGTTAGAGCCACAAAATTGCTTTTACATCATGCATGAGGTAAGCCATCCTTTTCCTTTTTCTTTTTTCAATTACAAGAGATAAAAATGAACTCTTTTACAAGAGGTGTTCACATGAGTACTCATGTGACTTACAAATGAGGATGATATCAAATATATCAAGCATGTAGGCTTGGGTAAAATGCACCAACAGCTCCCCCTCAAGCCTAGCATGCTTGGCCTTCAAATCAGTCTTCAATTGTCCTTGATTTCCTGCAAGCCAATCATCAACTTGAATCTGCTTAATTTTGTACCATCAAGAGATTTAGTCAACATGTCGGCACATTGCATATCTGTAGAGACATAGGATAGTTGAATATCCTTGCTCATTAGCTTCTCCCTTACATAATGGTAGTGGACTTCAATATGCTTGGTTCTAGCATGGTATACCGGATTAGCTGCTAGATGTAGTGAGCTTGTGTTGTCACCAAAAATATGAGGTGTTAAAGAATGAAGTCCAAGATCTATGTACAAAGACTTTAACCACATGATTTCTTGAGTTGCATTAGCCAAACCTCTATATTCGGCTTTGGTAGAAGATAATGCCACCGTTGGTTGCTTCTTCGATGACCAAGAAATGATTTTTGAACCTGCAAATGATATATACCCTGATGTGCTTCTTCTATCATCTTTAGATCCGGCCCAATCTGCATCTGAGTAGACCTTTAGCTCAATATCTGAAGTATATGAATAGAACAAACCTTCATTCATGGTCCCCTTTAGGTACTTGAGGACTCTCTTGGCCGCTTCCATATGTGGTCTTCTCGGCTTATGCATAAACTGACTCAATATGCTAACACTATAGCATATATCCACCCTTGTGAGTGTTGCATAGTTCAAACTTCCAACCAAGCTTTGATAGCTTGTGATGTCTTCAATTGGCTCTCCTTCATAAGCAGTAAGCTTATGATTTTGCTCCATAGGTGTACCTGACACTTGGTATTTTCCATCTTGAACTTCACGAGCATGTCATGGACATACTTCCTTTGTGTGATGTATATACCTGAATCTATGTAGATCAACTTCAATCCAAGAAAATAAGTGAGTGGTCCGAGGTCACTTATTTTGAACTCCTCCTTCATTTGACTCTTTACCTGTTTGATTCCTTCAAGATCATTGCCTGTGATAATAATATCATCAACATACACACATAAATAGATCACTTCAGATCCATTCCTCTTTATGAACAAAGAGGTATCCGCCTTGCTAGCTTTGAATCCTTGGTCCTGCAAATAAGTTACCAATCTAAAATTCCAAGCTCTTGGAGCTTGCTTCAATCCATACAAAGCTTTCTTTAGTTTGCATACATAGTTAGGATGATGTGCATCCTTATATCCAAGAGGTTGTGCCATATACACTTCTTCAGAAATCCATCCATTCAAGAAAGCATTCTTTACATCAAGTTGATAGAGATTCCAATTTCTAGATGCAGCAAGAGAACCCTAATTGTAGGCATTTTTGCAACAGGAGAGAAAGTCTCCTCATAATCAATACCATGGGTTTGAGCAAACCCTTTAGCAACTAACCTTGCTTTGTGTCTATTTATACTTCCATCTGGAATTGATTTTGTATATCCACCAAGATCCGATTATCTTCATAGATGGCTTGTTAGGTACAAGCTCCCAAGTGTCATTCTCTTTCAAGGCTTCCATTTCTTCATCCATTGCATCTCTCCAAGCTTTCTTGCTTTGTGCTTCTTCGAATGTGGTAGGTTCTTCATTGGTTGAATCCTTTGCAATGTAGATGGAGCGTTTGGTGACCAAAGAAGTATCATAACCAAACCTCTCTGGTTTCTTCTTCTCCCTTGAAGACCTTCTAAGTGGTTGATGTGAGCTCTCGGGTCCATATGTAGCATCCTGCATCTTTGCTTTACCTTTGTTCTTCCATAGCTTTAGTCTTTCCAAGTCTTCTAGGTCAATCTCCGAATCACTTTCTTCAATCTGCTTTGGCTCCTTTGGTTGAAGTGATGGAAAATCTTCATCCAAGTCATAAGGCAGCTTCACTTTCCTGTCATCATCAAACCATGATTTGTTTTCATCAAAAATTACATCTCTACTCACAGAAAATCCTTTATTGGTTGGATTGTACAATCTATATCCTTTTTGGTTTTGATCATAACCAATGAATACGCACTTCTCTGCCTTGGGATCCAATTTCCCTCTTACTTGAGAAGGAATGTGAGCATAGGCTAAGCATCCAAAGATTTTACAATGCTCTAGACTAGGTCTTCTTTCATTCCACACTTCATATGGAGTGGTTCCATCTAGTGACTTAGATGGAAGTCTATTTATGAGATATGTGGTTGTCGACACAGCCTCTGCCCATAGGTAGTTCGGCAATCCCTTTTCGTTGAGCATGGACCTTGCAGCTTCAACAATAGCTCTGTTCCTCCTCTCTGCTACACCATTGAGTTCGGGTGTATACCTTGTAGTGACTTCCCTTTTAATGCCTCTTTCATGCAAGAAGGCATCAAATTCAGAAGAGAAGTATTCTCCTCCACCATCTAATCTGAGTCGTTTCAAAGTCCTACCTGTTTGGTTTTCAACAAGAGCAATATACTTCTTAAAGCAATTAAACACTTCATCCTTGTGCTTCATGAAAAACAGAATGGTCCACCTGCTACAATCATCTATGAAAGACACATAATATCTTGAGCTTGATATAGATGGCTCCTTACTTGGACCCCACACATCCGTGTGCACTAGATCTAAAGGATTTTGATACATATATATTTTCTTATTGAAAGGTTGTTTATGAGCCTTGCCGAGTTGAAAAGCTTCACACTTATAAATCATGTGTTGCCTTGTGATATTAGGCAAACCAAGTACACTTTGGTCCCTGCAAATTTGTTTGAGTGTCCTCTCACCAATGTGAGCAAGCTCCTTTTGTGCCATATCTCCAAATCTGTTAGAGTTTGAGATCCATAGCTAAACAAAGCTATGTTCTTTGTATCTTCCACTTCAAAAGTCAAAAGCCTTCCTGTCTTTTCTCCTTTGGCAATCCTTCGAAAGCCTTGCCTTGGGTCTTCAACATATGCTCCAAATCGATTGAATCTAACCTGCAATCCTTTTTCAACAATCTGTCCAACACTTATTAAATTTTTGGTAATTGTAGGGACATACAAGACTTTGCTTAAGAGGTTCATATTCCCATCTGATGTCTTCACATTACCTATCTTCTCCATTGAGTGCTTTGTGTCATCTCCTGTCTGCACTTCATGCTTGTTATGAGGATCTTCCAAATCAGAAAGTAAAGCCACATTTCTTGCTACATGGTTTGAGCATCCCGAATCAATGTAAAATATGTGATCATCATCCTTACCCTTCTTCGCTGATAGATTCATAATCAATAATGAATCTTCTTGACTTTGGTCCTCTGCATAGTTATTGTAATCTCTTCTTCCTCTATGGCCACTTTGATAGTTGTTGTTGTTGTTGGAATTGTTGTTGTAGTAGTTGTTGTTGTTGTAGCCTCCATTGTATCTACCTCTATTTGATCCATAGCCACCTCTATTGAATCCTCTTCCTCTTGAGTTCCTCGAGTTCCTGAAACATTCTTCAGTAGTATGGTTAGATAAGCCACATATGTTGCAAGGTTGAGATGATTGGAATCTCCCCCTACCTTGCTTTCCACTTCTGCCTCTTCCTCTAGCTCTTCCTCTACCTGCAAAATTTGCTTGGAAAGAGCTACCTTCATCCTCATTCTTCCTATTCTTTGACTTGTCCTTGACCTTAGCTTTATCAGAATATAAGGCAGAAGTTTGATTACCTCTTGAGGACTCACCACCTTTGCTAATCTTTGCTTCATGAGTGAAGAGTTGGCCCATGAGTGTGTTGAGGTTGGCTACATGCATATCCATGGATTTATGAATGACTCCCACTTGTCGTCAGCTTTGATTCCATTCATGATTTGTCTAATGATTTGCTCCTCTTCAATTACCTCTCCAATGCTTCCAAGCTGGTCCGAAATCTCCTTCATCTTTGTGACATAATCAGTCACATTTTGCTTCGGGCTTTTCTTCATTGTTGTGAACTCCATCCACAATTGGTTCTTCCTCGCTCGAGTGTTGGAAGAGAAGAAAGAAGCAAGTGCATTCCAGGTCTCTCTTAATGTCTTGCATCCCTTGACAAGAGGTAAAAGAAAATCAGAGATTGAGTTTAGAATATAGCACCTTGCAAGTGCATCCTTCGAACACCAATTCGAAAGTCCTTCCACTTCTTCATGTGATGGTTGCCCTTTGTTCCTCATGGTTGGCATTGCTTCATCTCCGGATATGAATCCATATAGATTCCTCCCTTGAAGGTAAGCCTCCATCCTTAGAGACCATGCCGGGTAGTTGTTTCGATCCAATCTGTCAATTGTTGATGGAAATCCATCTCCCATGTTGCTTGACTATGCTCTGATACCACTGTGAAGAGAGATGGTGGATGCAATCCAAAGATGAGTAGGTGTTGCTACAACCAGCTTCACACCAGCCAACTGAGACTTCAGAGTTGATTAGTAGACCCTTTAAGCTTCCTAAATCCACCAAAATATCAGCCAAGTACTTTGGAACATGTATCCCAAAAGTTTAAGTCAAGACAAAACTAGTTGCGAAATGACTAGCTCCCAAAACTTGCTATTTTTGGACATACACCTGCTCAAAAAAATGAACAATGCTCTCAACCTGGTAGGAGTTAAAAAAATTCCTTTTGGGCATATCAAATAAACTTAGCAAACTTCCCAATCCAAGTTAAAACACTTCAAATGATGGACTGAGCACTGAGAACAAGATTTATCAATTTTTGGAACATGCCCACCATTCTCGGGGCTCTGCAGAGATAGACCACTGAGCAGTAAAATGCAGATATCTCCAAAACTATAAATCCAATGACCTTGAAAATTTATATGCAGAAACTCGGTAGTATGAGCTATCCAACGCAAGTTAAAGTACGGAAAAAAATTTAGTAGACCTTGAGATATGACCTTCTGAAGTTACTGCTCTGAGTGAGTATAGCAGAGAACAAAACAGAGAAGTGAATGATGATAAATGTATAAATTCATATATGATTACAACCACATTGGCAATGAATCTTTGCACAATGGGAGTAGAATGATAGAGCTATGGAGTAAGCTCTTCAACCTCTACAAAATGACATGAAGTGGTCACGTACAAGGCTTGCTAATCACCTCTTCCTTCTTGCTCCTTTTATAGCTATTCTTGGAGGGAGTTTTGAATTCGAATTTGAATGGCTCCACCTAAAAGTGATCCCCAAAGTTAGGAGATATTCCCTCAGCTCAAAAAGTCGTGGGTTTTGGTAGTTAGAGCCACGAAATTGCTTTTACATCATGCATGAGGTAAGCCATCCTTTTCCTTTTTCTTTTTTCAATTACAAGAGATAAAAATGAACTCTTTTACAAGAGGTGTTCACATGACTACTCATGTGACTTACAAATGAGGATGATATCAAATATATCAAGCATGTAGGCTTGGGTAAAATGCACCAACAGAATCCCATCCATAGGCAACAGACGATACAAAATCAGTGCATTCCATAGGATCAAGATCCTCATGGATGCATGAAGACACCCACTTATGGATGTGTAAAGTTGCAGAAGAAGAAGAAGAGAAAAGAGAAAAATCAGAGAGGTAGTTGCGAAGGAAACTCATAGATCAATTCATGACCCAGCCTATGCACCTGTCGTATTTCGCGATGAAGAATTTGAACCCCATGGTTGGGCAAAAATCCTATAAACAATGGATGTAGCCATCAATGAAGAACAATGGACACCACATTGCGACAAATATGGCTATGACATTACAATTTTCACGATAGAGCCAATTATGAACTTTTTATATGCATCTATAGCCCTAATGGGTCACTTATCTTTGTATATTCACTTGGTAATATATACTATATTGTGTTGTGCTCCAAGCTTCTTCTTCCTTAATGTGTTGGTTGTTCGGTTCTGTAGACCTCAATTGGTATCAGAGTAGGTCATCGCCTCATCTAGGGCTGCATCCAAACCCCTTCGATCATAGTCTCAAGATCATGTGGAAATAGGTGAGCATACTCGACACGAAGAGGAGTTCAAATCATCTTTGCTTTGTGGTGTCAGAAATTTTAACTGAACCCTTTTCAACCTCTAGATGCATTATCCTAGTGACAATGTAGGAATTTTCTTCCTTTTCTGCCAAACATATGTATATGCTATGGTTTTCCAGTACAAACATTTCAAAGTTTTCTATAAGTTTAGCACAGATCAATAGGGCATTTTTGTTCAACTTTTTGAGATACATTTAGTTCTCTACATTAGGGTATTTAGTCAATAACGATGGATGAATGCAACTATGTATTCCATATATTGGCTGTTGTGGATAAGTTAGATGATACTAATAACTGATTTTGGGCATACATGATGTGTCATGTATTGGTAGAGAAAGGTTTTTGGAATATTGTGTAGGGTGTTGAAAAACATCCTAAGATACCTAGAAATACAATTATTGAAGGTGATGCACATGGCATTGACGATGATTATCTTTAATCTCTTGGTGCTGATGTGGGATGGGAGAGATGCTCAGACACATGCATTGATAGTTTTATCTATCAAACATGCCATTATCCCTCACATTCACTCTTGAAAGAAAATAAAGCATGCGTGGATATAGGTACAACTTTATACTAGGCAAGAGATGAGGCTCATGTTTCCAACCTCTGATAATAATTTGGAGGGCAAGCATATGAATGAAGAGATTTGAAGGAGCACATCTAGTAGAAGCACCTAAAATCTGCTACAATTTTTACAGAGCTCAACAAGTTAGTTATGTTCTACTTTTGGATATTCAATCATTTTTTTGTATTATGGTATTTAGTCAATGGTCATCGTTGAAATTAGTGAAGTATTTTGTATGTTGGCTATTGAGAACAAATTGAATGGCACGAATTTAAACCTGTTATGGGCATATAGGATGTGTCATGTATTGGTAATAGAAGGGTTGTGAAATATTTTGCAGGGTATTGAAAAACATCCTACTACACATGTGGTTACAGTTATTGAAGGTGATGCACATGAAAATGAAGATGATAATCCTCAAATTCTTGTGTGTGTTATGGTTCTTATTGCACCTACTGTACAGAAACTTTGTTGGGATGGAAAATATGCTCAAGGACATGAATTGATAACTTTATTTGTCAAATGTGCCATTATACCTCACATTCTCTCTTGCAAGATAGCAAAAGATGCTTGGGATACACTTAAAAACTTATACTTGGCAAGAAATGAGGCTCCTATCGCTTACCTTTGAAAATAGTTGGAGAGTGAGCACATGAATGAAGAAGATTCCATAGAAAGGTTTTTAACAAGTATCAAAGATTTGAAGGAGCAATTGATTTCTGTTAATGAAATCTTACGAGATAGTTAACTTGTGTAGATTGTTCATAATGATCTTCTAGATTCGTATTAGAATTTGCTTGTATTCTTTGTTTGATGAAAGAGTTAGTCTTGATCTTGTTGCAAGAAGTTCAGCCCAAGCATAACATGCCAATTATGCATGTTACAATTCAAGATTTTGTAGTTAATGAGAATGGAAAAGGTAAATGGAACTCATCGACTAGTAAGAAAGAATTTCTGAATGATGTAGAGTTGAAGAAGGAAGAAAACGATAAGCACAAAACATAAAGGCAAAAATATTTTTGAAAATACTGTAAGGCAAATGATCATGTCATAAAGATTTTCATAAACCTTGGCAAACTTTCTGTTGTTCCACCCAAAGATCAGATCCTCGAAGAATTTCGGAGATAGCACTCCATTTTCCACTGAGTACAGCAACTCTTTGAGAATACTAAGTGTTTCTTCAATGGAAAGAGATACATGCGTCTCAAGACCCAGAGGTAATTCTTGGACGGAAACTTATTGAAAACTATTTTCTTCTTTTCTTTCTCCTTCAATCATTCTTAACCTTTTCAACTATAAGATCATAACTTCCGTTCTTTTTCATTTGTCAAAAACCTATCTCAATCTCTGAAATATGGTTAGTGAATTCTTCATAAATATTAACTCAATATTCACATACATTTCAAAAACAATAATTGTCATTTAATGTTTATTGGAATTTCCTAGTCATCTTGATCATCTTCCTTCTAGTCTTCAGCCGGTGGTTCCATCAAAAAGGTAAAACCTTAGTGCAAAAAGCTTGATAACATGTAAGCCTCAATACAATCCCCTCATAAAAATTACGTAAGCTCTTTGGAAAAATGCATCTTCATCTTCCATACATGCAAAATAGCTTCTCGAAACACATTAGTAGGCATCTCGCAATGGAACAAATGGCTTTTCCTTTTCACCAAAAGTTTCTTGTAACACGAACTTGCAAGTTTTCGTTTTCGTATCTAAAGGACAAAAAGAATAATTAAAATTGATGTCCATTGGTTTCATGATTTCATGAACTATTATTGCCAATTTTTCCCTATCTGCATGTTTATGATTTGACTTACTTTCTTGTTCATCTTATTCATCATCTATACTTATATCTTCATCATTTTCTGGTTCTTTAGCCTCATGTTCTTCTTTATTTGAATATGATTGTTCATTTCTCAGTTCCTTGTGTATTCCTTTGTAATGGTTCTTCTTGATTCACAATTATGAAGGTTTCACATGTGTTAGATGGAACACTGTATTTATGATCACTAGAGTGAGTGTCTTGATGTTTCTTTCATATCCAATATTACTTGAATAGTAAAAATAGGCTTGCATGCCACCTCTTCCTACATTCAAGTGTAAAGGGATATGATCGTGAAAAGTACATATTTTCTTCTCAGTTTAACATACTATCTTATTTCCACATGCACGTTCATATGCAACACAATTCCCATATGTATGACCAATTTGATCAGACCAAAAACATCTAACAATACATTTATGGTTTTGATTCAGTCAGGGACATGCTTATGGCGAGGTAAAGGTTTTCATTCCATAGAATGTGTAGACATATTGTGTACTTGTGCTTGATATTCATCTTTATGCTTGCATATTGTAATCTCTTGTGCTTGACTGTATAACGTATCTAGACCTTTTTCTACATGTGACAATTCATATTGCATTGTGTGATCTAGAGACCCAAACTCAATATTTAATGGCGCATGTAATGCTCTAATCATGTCTATCAATTGTATTTGCTTGAGTCAATTTGGAGAGGGTCAATGAGTCAATTTTAGAATCAAACGTTGCATCTATAGATGAAATAATTCATGATTCCATATTATAAAGAAATTCTTCACTATCAAGGTCCATCTTCCTATGTAAATGTGCAAAATAGAAGTATGGAATACCCAGAATTGCCTTTTCTCCACTCGATGAGTGCATGATGCACCTTTCGACAACTCTAAGTTTTTTCCAACTTCTGAGTCACCGTGCGATGGAATTTCATATCGAGTTCAATGTCTAGGTGAAAGGCTCGATTGATGGATCAAATCCACTATCGGTATTCCAAGTGATGACATATGCAGATAAAACTCAAAAGATCAAATGAAGAATCAAATAAAATAGATCAATTACGAAATCATGAGAACATTTGGAAAAACATGTGTTTCTTCAAGTCCATGCAAGATCAAAAGAACTTAAATACTACTTGTGTCTTTTTCCTCATAAGACATCGTTAAGTTATCACTTTCTCTAAGAGAAATGGAATTTGATTCCTAATTGCAACTTGAACAATCATTATGGTCAAGCCATGATTCCAAATGCTTTTGATGTTAGCTCTTGAAGTTGATTGTAACACTCTAAAAATACGTTTATGATTTTGATTCAGTATTTTCTATGTTGCTCTAGGAGGGAAGTGCCTATGCACACGTTCTTTCTATGTACATTGAATCAACAATCAAGTGATTATAGAAATGTAGAGAACCGAACCAAAACTCATTTACCCCATTGCATTACAACTTTCATACACATCTACGTGTAAGCAACCGATCGCTGAGATGTACGATTCAACGTATACAGAGTCATCAAAATTATGCACAATAGCTTGCGAGAAACTAAGAAGTAAACCAAAGCGGTAACACCAAGTTCAGACATTCTGTAGTTGTGCTAAATATTGCAGAGGCAGAGATCCGACGATCATGTGAGCAACGATCACAGAGGATCTAAGATAAACTTTTTGGTTCATCATCTGCGCATATGAACTCTTCCCCCCTTTGTGTTTCGTCGGTTTGCACACATTTGTCCTATATCCTTGGCCCTTATGAGCTTGGTTCTCATTTTTGGACTCACAAACGTGATGTAACAGCCATGCTCATCTCCTCTTGCATCGTATTATCCCTTCCTTTTTCCGTGTCAATGTGCGACAAGAAGACTTCCCCTTCGTCTTCGATCGTATCTCCGAGGAGGCACCTTCCCACGGAGCCACCGAGGCCATATGCACCTCAAATTGACACGCACATGTACTCATGGAAACTCTTGTTTTGATGATGAGAAGTCTTTCTCCACAACCGGATGATTTCTTTACTTCCAAAATATAATCCACAACGCCAATTCTTCATTGTTGTCTTTGAATCGGAATACCTTTTTCTTCGAATGTCCTTCTCACTTCTGATTTCTTGTGTGCTCTCAATCATAGGCCTTCCTCCTCATGCATTCTGTGCCTGCTTTCTATCATACGACATGTCATTGTTAAAGTAGGGGTCCAAATTGAAAGGCGTCCCGAATTGAAGACCACCCCATTTTTCATTTGATAATCTAATCGTTGTAGTTGACCTCTTAACCTCTGCATATTTGCACAGTTCACCGTGAGTTCTAATTTGGCTTTGTTTCTGGCTTTTGCTCTCATAGAGACATGCCAACTCCAAGTCGATGATGGCTCACATAGAACCTTTGACGAATAAGGCCTTAAATTGATAAATGGGCCATCAAATCCACTCCTCTTCTTTACCTTCTATCGAGCAGAAGAGAGACCCCTCTTGAACATACATGAAGCTGACATGGAATATATATTTTGAATCTATAATTGCTGAAGGTTTCCTCATATTTATAATGGATAAACCCTATCTATGCTTTGAAATAGTATTGAGAAGCCATTGATTTAGTGCTAAACCAACATTAGTTGACTTCCTTCAAACATCCTTGATTCAGTATATGTCACATAAAAAATCTTGTCACATCCAAGAATTGTTTACTAGAATTTAGCTTCTCTAAGAGTAGAGATGGGAATCTCTACGACACACACCTCCACCAAACGTGGACATCATCCTCGATGGGCTAAGAAGTACCTGCTTTCTTCTTCAAAGATAATATCATCTTACAAGTGTTCCAAGAAGATCTTGGAAGTTACTCACTTTGTGTCTTCTTACATACTTGATCATGAAGTACCTTGAGATCATTATATTATCCTGCTTGAGTTTAAAATTCTTTGAG
Source organism: Ceratopteris richardii (assembly GCA_020310875.1). Classification (NCBI taxonomy): domain Eukaryota; kingdom Viridiplantae; phylum Streptophyta; class Polypodiopsida; order Polypodiales; family Pteridaceae; genus Ceratopteris; species Ceratopteris richardii. The sequence goes on along the minus strand of CM035438.1, from coordinate 98,679,462 downwards.
TTTTAGTTCCCTTGAGGATCAAATCTAACTTCAAGATCCATTCTAGGACTAAAAGATAATTATCATCACACGGTCCAATGTCCCATATCATGTTTCCAACATCAATCTGAGTATAAAATATGGTGTCCCATACAACCCTATTTTATATTCACATTAATGTGTGAGTGGTACTTATCCTAAATTATAAACATTTCTTTATAGAGTACCTTCTTACGTCAGTTCTTTAAATAAATTTCAAAGTTTTGGGCATTGCCTCTATCTTGATTTTCTAAGTTTTGGATTCCTTTATATGATCATTTCACAATCTCATGCTTTGCCTTGGAAACTTGAAAACGTCTTGATAGAATGTCCATTCTATCATAGGGTTTTCAAGTGAAAATAAATTAGAATTCCAAGTACTTAAATTTTCACCGATTTAAGTCCAATTGGTTTATTATTGACCAATTTATAGCCATAAGGGTTTTTACTTCTTATCTATAGATTCCTTTCTTACTGAGGTTTTAAGTACCTACCCCACTAGGGAGAACTTACAGGAATCCTCTATTGCGTAAGTCTAAGCATTCACTCATGCTTTTTGGATTATATTGAGATCCCTTTAAGGATAGATAAACATTTACATTATACCCTCAACATACTAGTGATATATTTAGGTAGTGATGTGTGTGAACACTCTAGGACCGTCGGGGCACTTTTTTCCCTCTTTAGGAGGTGTTTTTTTCCCCAGCTTGTATATACACCTATTGACCTAATGGGCTACTTATCTTTGTACATTTTAATGGTAATACATTCAGTATTGTGTGTTCTCCTCTAAGCTTCTTCTTCTTCCTTGTGTTTTTTGTGTGCTTTCGTAGACGTCCAAGTCCAACAATTGGTATCAGAGCAGGTTGTCGCTTCATCTAGGCTCTTGTCTACACCTATCCTGTTGCAGTCTCAAAATTGCTTGAATTATGGTAAGCATACTCAGGGTGTTTCGGAGATCAAAATTGCTTTGCTTTGTGGTGCCAAAATCGCGATTTCAGCTCATTTCGGCCTCCGAATGCACTATTGTAGTGCTTGTGTAGGCTACTTCATCTTTTTGTGCCGAAGATATATACTTGTTTTGGGTCGCTATCGAAGTCTGCTATAGGTTTAATAGAATTCATCTGGGCAATTCTGTTCAACTTTTTGAGATGCAATCAATTTTCTACATCAAGGTATCTTAGTCACCGATCATGGCTGAAAACAGTGATGTATTCTATGTGTTGGCTGTTGAGGATAAGTTGGATGGTACCAACTACCCATTATGGGCTTATATGATGAAAAATGTATTGGTTGCAAAAGGACTATGGAATATTGTGCAAGATGTTGAAAGACGTCATGTTACACCTACGAGTACAGGTGCAATGGCTGATGGAGATCGTATCGAAGATGATGATATTCTGCAGACTCCTATTCGTGCTGATGTTCCTATTGCACCTACTACAAAGCAAATTTGTTGGGATGGCAGAGATGCTCAAGAACATGCATTGATAGCTTTGCCTATCAAACGTGCCATTATTCCTCACATTTACTCTTACAGAATAGCTAAGGATACTTGGATACACTTATCACATTGTACCAGGCTAGGAATGAGGCCCGTGTTGCTTATCTACAAAAAGAATTCGAGAGTGAGCACATGAATGAAGGTGATTCTATGGATAGCTTTCTCACAAAGATCAAGGGTTTGAAAGAACAATTGATTTCTACTCATGAAGTTATACCAGATAGCTCAGTTGTGTAGACTATTCTGAATGGTCTTCTTGACTAATATTAGATTTTTGCTTCGAGTCTTCATTTGATGATGAAAGGCAATCTAAATGCCTTGTTATTTGAGGAGTTAGTCTCTCTTCTGTTGGAGGAAGGCCAGTCTAGGTAGAAGAGGTCTATTATGCATGTTGCAGAGCAAGCTTTCTTGGCTAGTCAAAAGGGCAAAGGTAAATGGAGCTCTTCTACTAGTAAGCAGAAATCTGCAAATGTTGCACATTCAAAGAAGGAAGACAAGATGAGAACAAATCAAAAAAGAAGAAATTGTTTTGCAAATACTGTAAAGCAAATGGTCATGTCATCAAGAGCTATCCAAAACTAGCTGCTAAAGAGGCCAAGAAGAAAGAGGCCAGAATGGTTGTTGTAGAGGCCCCTACACCAAAAACAGAGTCTGCTAATGTTATGCAGGAAGAAGAATGGGCATTTACTACAGTTTGCACTTTTGACCCATCTTCTGATGAGCATTGCATATCTGTAGTAGACTCAGATGATTGGTACTTTGATAGTGGGGTGACCAAATTTATTACCTCGGAGCGCAGTTTCTTCTCTTCACTAGAGTAGTTTCTTTTCTTCGCTTGAGCCTGTCCCTACATGGAATACTATTACATGTGCCAACAACTCCTCCTATCATGTTATGGGAGTTGGTAAGATCATTTTGACTACTGATAATGGTAGTTCTTTCACTTTATCAGATGCCTTGTTTGTGCCAGGGATCAAGAAAAATACGTTATCAGTTTTTGCATTAGCCAAGATTGGCTTGGTTGTGAATTTTTTTCATGAGAGATGTATAGTTCATGATCTATCAAATGGGGACGTCATTATTTCTTCAGACATTTTATGTTGTGGGCTGTATAAGCTCATAGACTATGAAAGATCTGCAAATGTTTTGGCATGTGCAGTACATGCTTCTCAAGCTATGTCAGATGCAAAGCTTTGGCATGCACGCTTGGGTCATCTGAATTTTGCTAGTTTTTTTTAAGTTTTCTCCTATTATTTAGACTTTGCATTCATACCAGAGATACAATTACGGAACCTAGCATCCATCTATTGAATGTTAAAGTTCAAATGATGTTAAGTTTTAATCACTTCTTTGGTTTTCCTTACTCCTTAGGATGAAATCAAAGTGAAAACTTCAAAAAAATCTATGGATTTTACAAATTTGGAACATCTCAACTACCTTTTGAATTTTAAAAGTCCAATTAGCTTAAGTTCCAATTCATTTTTTATTGGGTGCTATCACGTCTTGGGATAGAATCAAATAAAAGAATTGCAAATGATCCTACTTGGATGCATGAATTTTTACATGTAAGCTTGTCATTAGGATTCTAAGTTTTTTCTAAACTTAGAGTCCTCATGGAAATTTACAAGTAGACCTATTACCTTTTTAGATAATCAAGAATTTTGAATGCTTGACTTTAGCCAGCCTAGTTTACCTAAGCAAGACCCCTAATATGTGATACCTAAGTACCACTTTCAAGAAAAATGAACTAGATACTTGAGTTGCATAGTAGCTAAGAGATTTGCAACTAACTAGTTTGCCATTTTTCCTAACTGTCTAACTCGAGTTAGAAAAATTAGGTAACGATGACCGATGAGGAAAGTACATTTGTTCAACTACTTAGAAAAAAATCATGCTTAATCATATCAAAATGCATATTCTTGCATGCAAATTCATGTGAATACATTCACGGATTTGCATGTTTTCTTTTAATGCACCAAACTTAAATCAAGCACCTCTTGAGCTTGCTATGCATGCATCCAAGCATCCATGCACAAAAAATATACTTCCTACATTTCAAAAAGATATAAACATACATGTGCACAAAATTGAGTGGATATTATACTTTTCTCATGCGAGAAAGAATTTTATGTGCATAAAATAATTTTTTAAAAGGAAAAATACACCAACATTCTTTCATTCCCATGGGGTAATATATAGATGCATGCTTGTGCTTAATGAGTTTTTCAATATGCTAATTCTCCTGAGCTTTCTTTACTTTGCATCAATATTATCACAAATGAAGTTTGCTACCATACTTCAATGATAATAAAATGCATCCTACATGAACACATAGAGCAAAAACAAATATTCAAATCAATCATTAACTTGGAAAATACTTATCTCCTGATCAAGCTACATCCTTCCGTTGTTCCTTGGAAAGAGCAATTCTCCTGGTCCATAAGAAAAATTACATACTCCTCCGTTATTGTTGTTTCCTCTTGTCCGCTTCTTTTGAAGAAATGAAGCCTTCCTTGAATTATGCTTGTCTTTGGCCATCGTTTACCTTCGGATGATGTGTGGATGATGTTTCACTTGAAGTAGGTTTGAAATGTAGCACATGAAAAATATATATACTAGCCGAACTTTCTGTTAGTGTAGTGGTTGAGTTATATCTATCCGATTGAGATGGATTTAAGTTAGATACTTCCCTGGATCTATATGTTGAGATTGATTCTCATATGATCTTATTGAATATTTTCCATCGCAAATGTTATGGCGGATGCATCACCATGCATTGCACCTCTAAAGGTTATGAGTCCAAATCTCAAAATTGACTTGTGAGATCCATAATCATCTAATTGCATGGTTCCGTGGCTCAACGGGTTTTTATCCCTCCACCAGGTTATGGTTCCGAGTCTCATAACTGCAATCCAAAGATAGAAGAGTCTTTTTTTGTGGGAGAAGCATGCTTTTCTGTGCCCACACATCATGTATTGTTCTTGAGGGGAAATTGAAGGGGCTTATGGATACCATGCTCTCACCTCTTTTGTGGAGTTGCAACTACTGACTAGTTTAAGTTGATATGCTTTGTTATGCTAGGAGACAGGAAATGCACTCACATGGTTGGCTGAACTAGTCTTTGATAGCCCAATGCTCAATGATGCATAGTACCTGATATCAATTCCCATGCTATTGAGTAGAACCTTTGCTCAGCATGTCTTTTGCATGTAATGGTGTTGGGATGTAAAAGATTTTTATTAGATAAATAAATGTGCAACACGATATCTTTCTAAGGAAGAATGTAATAAAGAAAGTATATGATCTAAGGGTCTAGCCTGTTCAGATAGATCTGAAAGGAAGAATGCTCTTTCTAACAATGAATGTAATAAAGTAAGTCTATATCTAAGTTCGGCCTGTTGAGACAGATCTCAAATCAGATACCATTTGGTCACTCTTGTATGGCCAAAGGTCTCGAGACTAGAATTAAGCATAAGTTCATGTGCTGTCCTAAACAAGTGATCCAATTAACCTAGTGGTTAAGTCTCAAGGTTGTGAAGGAAGAGGTCTTGAGTTCAACACCCGCTTGTGCACACTCACTAGCTCATCTCACACAATTCCTAGAAAATAGGTATTTTGCTATTCCAACTAACTTGGAGTCACGATAAGGCATCCACGAGCAAAAGGGAAATTTTTGGAATTCAAAAAATATAATTTGGAGAATTTGAGATACATGATCAAGACATCATCTCATAAAGAAAATGATGAAATATCAAGCTTTCCATAGAAGCTCCATCTTGGGAAGAAGATGATGATGAATTCTATAAGGACTCCATGAGAGCTTAAGGAAGATGATGAGCCACCAATCTCACCATGAAAGCTTACTCTAATACCAATGCAAGAGAACAACTACAAACACCACGTGCTAGAGTAATGACTCTCCTCCCAACCTTATGCCTCTATATATAGCTACTTGATCAACAAGGACCAAAAATGTAACTAGATTCTACAAGTGCATGTGCAATCTCCAACATTTCTTTAATAGCTCCCACTAGAGTCTACTAGTGGTTGGAGTGATCTCAATCACTTCTTTACTACCTTCCACTAGAGTCCACTAGTGGTTGGTGTACTCACCACTCGAGTTCAATCTCCTTGGACTCAAGTTAACTCATATTAACTTGAGTGAGAAGGCTCTAGAGATCATTGGGCAAAACTCTCTCCCCATACTTCCCATGGGGATTGAACCCAAGACCTCTTTCTTCACAACCTTGAGACTTAACCACTAGGATAATTGGATCACCTATTTAGGAGAGCATGAACTTATGCTTAAGTCTTGTGTTGAGATCTTTTGCCATACACAAGTAACCAAATGGTGTCCCCTTTTAGATTTGTCTAAAAAGGTCGGACCCTTAGATCATAGACTTACTTTATTACACATACATTATTAAGCATGCATATTATATATGCATGCTTAATAATGTATGCATGCTTCCACACATATCTAACTCCAACAATTGGTATTAGAGCAGGTCGTCGCTTCATCTAGGGCATCGTTGACACCTCTCCACTTGTAGTTTTACAATCACACGAATTTTGGTGAGCATACTCAACGTGTTTTTCAGATCAAAACATCTTCGCTTTGTGGTGCCGAAATCACGATCTAAGCTCGTTTCGACCTCCGAATGCACTATCGTAGCGATTGTGAAGGTTATTTCATCTTTTTGTGACGAAGGTATATACTAATTTTAGTTTGCCAATATAAGTGTCCCAAAGTCTGCTACAAGTTTAGCAGAAGTCATCTGGGCAGTTCTGATCAACTTTTTGAGATACAATCAATTTTTTGCATCAAGGTATTTTGGTCATCGGCCATGGCTAAAAGCAGTGATATATTTCATATGTTCATTGTTGAGGATACGTTGGATGGTACCAACTACCTGTTGTGGGCTTATATGATGCGACATGTATTGGTTGCAAAAGGAATGTGTAACATTGTGCAAGGTGTTGAAAAACGTCCTATCACACCAGCAACTATTACAACTACAAGTAATGAAGCTGATGTAGAAGGTGTCAAAGATGATGATATTCTGCATATTCTTGTTTGTGCTTAAGTTTCTATTGCACCTACTATAGAGAAAATTTTTTGGGATGGCTAAGATGGCCAAGCGCATGCATTGATAGCTTTGTCTGTCAAATGTGCCATTATTCCTCACATTCGCTCTTGTAGAACAACTAAGGATGCTTAGGATACACTTACCACATTGTACCAAGCTAGGAATGGGGCTCGTGTTGATTAGCTCCAAAAAAAGTTGGAGAGTGAGCACATGAATAAAGGTGATCGTATGGCAGTTTTCTAACAAAGATCAAAGACTTGAAGGAATAGTTGATTTCTACTGATGAGGTTTAGGGTTTAGGATTGGTTGTGAAATTTGTTGGTGATAGATGTACAGTTCATGATTTTTCAAATGGTCACATGATTATTGATTCTGGCATTTTATGTCGTGGGCTTTATAAGCTCATAGACTATGAAAGATCTATAAATGACTTGGCATGTGAAGTACATGATTCTCAGGCTATGCGAGATGCAAAGCTTTGGCATGCATGCTTTGGTCATCTGAATTTCGCTAGTTTGCTACGTCTATAGAAATCTGAAATGATGTCCTCTTTGCCCAAACTTGAGGCACCTAGAAAACATGTTTGTGAAGGCTGTATTTTGGGCAAAATGTAGCGTTCCTCCTTTCCAAAAGATGGTTCAGTTCGGGCTACTCAGAAATTGCAGCTTGTACATAGTGATGTCTATGGTCCTATGTAGATGCCTTCTTCTGGAAATTATCTTTACTTTGTGAGTTTCATAGATGATTTTTCCAATCATGCATGTGTATATCCATTGGAGGCAAAGTCTGAAGTGTTCATGTGCTTCAAGCGGTTTTTGGTTTTGGCTAAAAATCCATGAGCATGTAAAATGGGCACCTCAAAAGAATGGAGTTGCTGATCAAAAGAACAAGTCACTCATGGAGATGGCTAGGTGTATGGTCAAGAGTCAAGCTTTACTACATAGTTTCTAGCTTGAGGCTATCATGTGTGCATCATATGTACCTAATAGGTGTCCCACAAAAGCGCTATAATCTATCACTCCATATGTGGGTTGGCATGACTGCAAGCCATCTCTTGCTCATCTACGTGTTTTTGGCCATTTGGCATATGCATAAGTGCCTGAACAACATCGTAGAAAATAGGATGATAAAGCACTAAAATGTATTTTTCTTGGGTACAGTTCTGAAAGTAAAGGCTATCGTTTGTATCATCCACATAGTTAACACATTCTAGTTAGATGTGATGTTGTTTTTGTGAAAGATGCTATTGAGCCATTGCTTTCATGTACTAAGGAGACATCTATTAGCTCCAAAGACATGTATGATACTTTGCTGCCCCTTTTTACAGGTGGATAGTCTAGTGCTGGTCGTAATGAGGCAACTTTTGAGCCTTTGCAGGTTTCATATGATGATGAAGATCATTCCATTTCTTGTGCAGATTTATATGATGCACTTGTTGATGAGAGAGCCGATATTGAGTAGGAAAAAATTATGCCAAAATGGCTGGTGTAGACTTCGCGTGACAACAAATTAGATGCATCTCTGTCATATCCTACTGAGTCAGGCTCTAATAGTTCCTCTTCTGCATCAGATTGCTATATTGTGGCTGCCTCTAGTCCCTCTAATGAGAGTGAGCGTGTTTTTTTTATGAAGCACAAAATTCAAAAAATTAGATGGCTGCGATGCAATCTGAATATAATGCTATAATGAAGAATGGTACTTGGTCTTTATGTGATTTGCCTCCTAGCAAGAAGGCAATTGGCACTATGTTGGTTTACAAATTGAAGCATAAGCATGATGGAACAGTTGATAGGTATAAGGCTAGGCTTGTTGCAAAGGGTTATGCACAGGAAAGAGGCATTGATTTTGATGAAACCTTTGCTCCTACATGCCGAATGACTACTGTTTCTAGCATCTGTGCACTTGCACCTCATCATGGTTGGAATGTACATGAGTTGGACATTAAAAAAACATTTCAGAATGGTGACTTGCATGAATCCTGAAGAGAGAATGGCATGTCCTTGCACACAGTGCAAGTATCAAATTTATCGGAAACGACGGATTTGTACTGCACATGTTAGAGAGTATGGATCCTTTGATAGGAGTCGACTAGAAAACCTACGCTACCATTCGCATGGTCCCTAGGTGAGCAGATGGACCCAAACGACATTGCACCGGTAACCTCTCGTGGACAAAAGAGAGCAAAAAAGGACTTAGACGTAGAAGCAAGCACTAATAATATTACACAGAATGAACATATGGAAAAGATGCTTGAAGCATTTTATGAGATGGACAAAGATCATGATGGTGAAGAAGGTGTCGAGAGTTTCATGGACACAACAGAAATTCCACGATCAGAAGTTGATGAAGAATATGAAAACATGCGAAGATTATCTCGTTTACCACTTCACAATGGAGCAAAGATATCTGTACTACGTGCTTCACTCGCGATGCTCAATCTGCAATCCATTTATGGATGGTCAAATAGTAGTGTCACTGAATTGTTCAGGTAAGTGGAGAACAAATTGGCTTTCATTGTTGGATCACAATAACTTCATTTACTAATATCATTTTAATTGCTTATTGCAGGCTTCTTAAAGATAAAATTTTGCCAGAGGGCAATGACATGCCTCCAACGCGTGGAGATGCAAAAAAACTTTTACAGTCCATTGGAATGGATTATACTAAAATTCATGCTTGTCCGAATGATTGCATTCTCTTTGGAATGAGTATGAGCATCTCCACGTATGTCCAAAGTGTGGAGCAAATAGATTTAAAACTATCTGTTTTTCAGCCCCATGGCTTTGTGTAGAAAGGGCATGAAAACTAGGTGTCTAGGTTAAGAAACGGTTTATATGGTTTAAAGCAAGCACCATGTGCTTGGTATGAAAAGATACATGCCTATCTAATTGCACATGGTTTTGAGAACATTCCATCTGAAAGCACGTTATATGTTAAGCATGCTAATGATGTACTTCTGATCATTGTGGTTTATGTTGATGACATGCTGCTCACTAGTCCTCATGAGAGGCGTATTGCTGATCTGAAGGCTCATTTGCATGTGTCATTTGAGATGTCTGATTTGGGGCATTTGCATCATTATTTAGGCATTCCATTTATGCACCTTGATGAGTATAAACCTATTGCCACTCCTACGGAGACAGGTTTACGACTGAGTCTTCATGATGCTGGAGATGCATTTGATGCTGTTCTCTATCACCAAGCTATTGGATGCTTGATTTACTTATGCATTACTCGGCCAGAAATTTAATTTTCTGTCTCATAGATGAGCATGTTTATGCATTGCCCAAGAGTCAAGCATTGGCAGGCAATTAAGTGCATCTTTTGTTACTTGAGTGGTACTCGGCTACTTTGGTTGTTTTATCCCAAGGGGGATCACTACCGCCAGATTTGCATGCTTTTTTTGACTCTCATTTGGTTGGTTGCTATGGCACTCGTGTGTCCACTAGTGGCTTTTGCTTCATGCTTGGTAGCTCATGTATATCTTGGTTAAGAAAGAAGCAGCCTAATGTGGCCACTTTGAGTTGTGAGGCTAAGTATTGGGCACCTTTCACAGTGATTTTTGAGAGTGTGTGGCTCAGATGCCTTATGGCTGATTTGGGTGTTGGTCAGTCTTCTGCCACCACCATCTTCACTCATAGTCAGAGCACATTGGAAGTTTCGAGGAACCCTGTATTCCATGCTTGCACTAAGAACATTGAGGTCCATTATCATTATGTCAGGGAGAGGTTCTATACTGGGGAGATGAGCTTGGCATATGTGCCCATGTAGGATAACATTGTAGAACTTTTCACAAAGGCTCTGCCTAGGGAGAAGTTTGAAGCTTTCTGCAAAGCTTTGGGCTTACTTCATTTTGTGGAGTGATTTCCACATAGCTTGGCAGTTACTTATACATGAGTGCCAGCTCCTTGTTCACCACATCACTTCTAGGGGGATTTGCTGATATATATTAGGTACTGATGTGTGTGAACACACTAGGAATGTCGGGGCACTTTTTTCCCTCTCTAGGAGGTTTTCCCCCAACTTGTATATACGCATATTGCCCTAATGGACTACTTATCTTTGTACATTCTAGTGGTAATACATTGATTATTGTGTGTTGAGCTCCAAGCTTCTTCTTCTTCCTTGTGATGTTTGTGTACTTCTGCAAACGTCTTACTCCAACAGGTCACACTCACAACTCTTCACTCATTTCCACTCATAAATTAACATAATCTTATTCTTGCTATTTACAAACATAATTTATGTGCAAATGCATGTGCATCTAAGGGAATAAAAGCATGCGTATAGACATTCTTTATGCAAACTTGAGATGCAATACAATTCAAATGGTGCAAAAAAATAAAATGTGGGCTTCGATTCGTGAAACAAACTTATTGAATGCTATTGTCTTATTTTCTTCCTCCTTCAATCCTTCTTAAGGTGTTCAAATATAAAATCATAACTTCCATTCTTTTCCATTCATCAAAAACTTATCTCAATCTCAAAAATATGGTTAGTCTATTTATAAACATTAACCCAATATCTCCATACATTTAAAAAACAATACTTATCATTTACTATTTATTGGAATTTCCTAGTCACCTTTATCATCTTCCTTCTAGTCTTCAACCATTGGTTCCATCAAAAACATAAAAACATAGTGCAAAGATCTTGATAACATGTAAGTCTCACAGCAAATCCCTCATATAATCACATCACTCTTTGGATCAATGCATCTTCATCTCCCATATGTGGAAAATAGCTTCTCGAAACACCTGGCAGGCATTTCACAGAAAAATAAATGGTTTTTTTTTTCATCAAAAGTTTCTTGTAATAAGAACTTGTTAGTTTTCTTTTTCATATCTGAAGGACAAAAAGAATCACTAAAGATGATGGCAATTCGTTTCATGATTTTAACAATTATTCCTGTCAATTTTGGCCCTATCTACATGTTCATGACTTAACTTACTTTCTTGTTCATCTTGTTCATCATCTATACTTATATTTTCATCCTCTGCTGCTTCTTCACATGTTCTTCTTTATTTGAATATAATTTTTATTTTAAGCATTTCTGAAATACTTGTGTGCTCATTTGTAATGGTTCCTCTTCATTCACAATTATGAAGGTTTCATAGGTGTTAGATGGAACACTATATTTATGATCACTAGAGTGAGTTTCTTGATGTTTCTTTGACATCCAATGTTTCTTCAATCTATTGAATCCTCTTTGGGTATGTATTGAATGGTCAAAGTAGGCTTGCATGCCACTTCTTCCTACATTCAAGTGTAAAGAGGTTTGATCGTGAAAAGTACATTTTTTCTTCTCAAGTTCTCATATTATCTTATCTCTACAGGCACGTTCACATGCAACACAATGCCCATATGTATGACTGATTTGATCACAACAAAAACATCTAACAATAGGATTATGGCTTTTATTTAGTCTTTTCTGTATTGCTCTAGGATGGAAGTGCCTATGGTTAGGTAAAGGTTTTTGTTCCATAGAATGTGTAGACATGCTATGTACTTGTGCTTTATATTCATCTTTATGCTTGCATCTTGTAATTTCTTTTACTAGAGTGTATAACATATCCAATTTAATTTTCACATGTGACGATTCCTATTGCATTGTCACATCTATAGACACAAACTCATTATTTACTTGCACATGTAATTCTTTAATCGTATATGTCAGTTGTGTCATTGCTTGATTCAATTTTGAGACAAATGAGGTACGATGAGTCAAATTTTGAATCAAACTTTGAGAATATAAATAAAACTGTATTTGATTCCATATAATAATAGAAATTCTTCACTACCAGGTTCCATCTTCCTATGTATATGTGCAAGCAATTAAAAAAGAAGTACGGAATACCTAGAATTGCTTTTTCTCCACTCGATGAGTCCGTAATGAGCCTTACCACAACTCCAAGTTTTTGCCAATTCTTGAGTCAATGTGTCATGGAATTTCACATCGGGTTCAATGTCATAGTGGAAGGCTGGATTGATGGATCAAGTCAGATACAAATGTTGTGTTTATATGGTACTGTACTTGAGTAAATAACCACACCATTTATCCAAAGGAATGGGTACGAGAATGGGAATTTATGAATCCAATTGCACGCATAAACATGCATTGATGTTCCTTATTACACTACACCGCATAGAATTTCATAACAATAGCATTGTGTATTACTCAGAGACTTATACATTATTCTGGATAAACAACACGATTGCACAATAGTAGTATAGAGCATCATCTGAAAGAATTTTTGAATACACCACTCCATATCAACTTCTTCCGAACTTTGCTCCTTACAGTGATGTAATGTAATGAGTTACTTCGTTCTTCTTCCTAACCTTCACACCGTTCCATACATTCGAATTTAAAATAAAACATCGAAAATTACAAACCTCGAAAACTATTGAAATCTTCGCATCTAAAAATCCCCTTTTCCCATAACAAAGTAACACTGGCATGCATGATGGATCCGAACCCACTGATTGTAAAACAAGATATTTACAAATCATCATTGTTATTTTGCATTTTTGGGAACATTATCCTCTCTATATGATATCAGTGTTCTTTAAACATCTCTTCTATATTCTCTTCTGTAAGTCAGATTTTTGCTTCAAAACATTCGTCCAGATGTAGTAACTTCTGACTGGCACTTCTATACCTAATTGTTGTGGCATCTAATTTCGGTATTGGATTCTGCAATCTTTCTAACATATTGTTGAAAGCTTTAGTTACAATAGTTATTTTATCTATATACTCCTTGGTAAGCTTTTGCACTTCATCTAACCTTACTTTGTATGTTAACTCCAAAATTGAGGCACTTTTCTTTACATCTGCAACCTCTGTCTCTTTACTTTCCAGTACCAGATTTGCATCTGCAGAGTGCTACTTCCACTCTTCAATTTTTCTTTCTAGCTTGGGGATACTAGCAAACTCTATAGAAACTATATTAAAAGTTTCTTGGATAGTGCGGAGTTTTCTTCAAGGGCTGTAAATTCTGAATTCCACTTTGCCAGCCTCTCCTCTACTTCCGCAATAGGTACACCTTATCTTTTGTTCACTTCTTTTCTCTTTGACCTTTGTCTTGAGCCTTTGGACTTCTAATTCATCCTTTTGTGTTTTAGCGGCAAGCTCCTTGATTTTCTTTTTCAACTTCTGTTTAGCGTTTTGCATTTGTTCAATTTATGCCTAGACAAGAGCTATGATCTTTGACTTTTTTCAGTTGTGATCTTTAGCATATTTATCTCTGTTAGAGAATCATTCAAATCATCCATTATTTCTTGAGAATCATTCAAATCATCCATTATTTCTTCATGTGCAACACTTTCTCTTCCCATACTCTCTGCCATGATTTGTTCTCTTTCCTCCCTTAATTGCCTTATTTCTTCCATCATTCTCACTTTCTCTGCTTCCCACTTATATTTTTTCTTGAGTGAGGGCAATATACTTCTTCTGAAATTCCTCCAACCTTACTGCACTCCAATGAATTCCTATAGCTAATTCTTTGAGAAGTTCCAAATAAACTGTTTCAGTAGGATACATCTAGGGATAGATAAAATCGCTACATTTAACTACGGATAGCTTTAATTTAATGTCATTTTGTTTCCATTTATCTTTTAGTTCACAGAAGGAAAATGTGTTTGAGACTTTCGTTTCTTTTCTTCTTCAGCACGGTGTTGTTGTTCCTATTCTTCTTCTTGTCTCTTGCATGCTGCCTCTTCCTCTCTTCATGATACCTCTTCCTCTCTTGCCTTCCTCTCAGCTTCTTCCTCCATGGATTTTCTCTTAGCTTCCTTCCTCTAATTCTCCTCCACCTACTGCCTTTAGAACTACTTATCTTCATCTCTATCATTCGTTGTTTGTTCTTGGGAAGTCCCTTGTACTCGCTTCTGCTTTGTAGCTCTCTTCTTTAAAATTTGAAGGAAAATCTTCATTCTGCATATTGTGTATTCTCAAGGTAAGAATACTAGGCTTTTGGTAAATAACAAACTAAATATGACTCCAATTTTAGTGTGGATAAATGCATTAATGGCTCTTCTGAACCTTTGAAACAATCTTCTCATCTCCTTCTTTAACTTCTTGAAAATGATTTCGGATGAGTTCACCTGCGTTTTAGTCGATTCCTTCATCAATGCAAACAACTGTTGGGATACTCCATAATGTTTTGCCTATAGGTTGATTATGATGGTCATTAAAATTAATCCTAGCTTCATTCCTTTTGAAAGCTAGTTGAATCGATATTCCTCATAATAGGATTTTCGTAACAATTCGTAGATTTTCGTTGCATCCACAGACTCTATGCTAGTTGTAATACCTATACTAGCCACATGGAGTCCTTTTGCGATCAAGGTGGATGATAGTAGGAAGGTATTTCCCTATCTGCAGGCTTATCTCCTGGATATTGAGGTCGTTGCCCTGAATCTATGGTGCTATCTCCTTGGCAATATCTTTCATCTATGGATGAGGATGAATGCTCCTTCAATCCAACAATTTGCATTGCAGAAGTCCCGTGCACTCAAACCATTGCTTTTGTTCTTATGAGAGTGCCTCTAGTATGTTCAGGAGATGACAGTTAGAGAAAGTGACCACCATATTTGCATTGTTGTGTTGTCTACTGACTACTATAGATTGTTGTTGCTATGTTCTTTCTACTCGCCTTACTCACTCTGCTTGTGAATTTGCCAAATAACCTATATTAGGCATGATCCTCTAACTTTTATAGTCTATGTTCCTATGTTTAGAGTGTTAGGTCTGCATCATTATTTCCCTAAATGGTATCTTAACTCTAATGATTCTGTACTCATCATGGCTCTCAAAATAAGAATTGCACTATCAGATTCGAAACGTTATGACTTTCATGGTTGTTGATTGCATGTACATTTTGCATGTATAGTAGTTACTCTACTTGATTATTGTTGACCATTGCACAATTGTCTATTTTCCAATTTTCAAAGAAAATATGTTTTATTTATGTAAATATATATACTTTTATTTTATGAATTGAATCTTGAATCTGGAATGGACCGTTCCACCCCAATTTGAGTTTCCCCATTTTCCTTTTCATCTTGGAATGGAAGTACAATACTAGATGCAGGCTGCAAAATCTTCATTCATAAAGTTTGGTCATGCCCTTTCTTCTAGCAACTCTACATCTCCTGTAGTAATAAAATGCTATGATACGGATGCTCATCCAATTGGCATAGCTGATCCATCCGATAAGTGAATGAGTCTTTCGGCACCAATCACTTATGGAACGCAATCCAAAGACTTGGTACTACAAAAGCAAATGGAAGGATTGCCTCCTATCCGTAAAGCAATTTGAAAGGGGTGCTGCCAATTGAAACTTTATAGGTACCTAGAGCAAAATGGGAAGAATAATATCCCATTGATCCATAGAGTCAAGCAGCATCTTTTGTAGCATGTGGAGTAGAACCTTGTTGGTACTTTTAGACAATCCATTTGCTTCTGCGTAATAGGGACGAATAAATTTATGCTTAATCTGATACTTCGAGGTTAGTTCTAAAATCTGTTGAGAGATTTGGCAACTCCCTATCCAACTAGAAGCATAATGTGACCTCCCAAGGTACACTCAACTGGACAATGTTCTAGTGTTCTGGTTATTTCTCAAAGTTATTATAACGATTTCCCAAGATATTTCCACCACTCATAGTAGACTTATAGAGCTTTCTAACAAAATAAATTTCATCTAAAATGGATGCTCACACATGAAATGGCAATGTCTGCAAGTCAGGCTACTTTGCCAACACTTTCACAGACCTCTGCAGAGACACAGCTTCACTCGAGATACAATAACTCAAAGAATATGCAGAGATAGATCCCGATATTTGAACCACAATTAGAGAACTAAATTAGCTATGCAACAAGAGTGAAATCAAAGCAAATGTGTTTCTATAATTGGAGAACCCTTGGATACAACTCAAAGAAATAGAGACTAGTCACTACTAGCATAGACAGTGAGATATCCTAACCCAAACTTCGGATGGAAGCAAGAAGGGGGCTTGCTTAAGCTAGGGGGTTGCTTGCTGGAGTTCTAGCACTCGAAGAACACTCCAATACACAAAAGAAACACACAGGATCACACTAAAAATCATGATCCAAGCCTTTAAATACAGCAAGTAGACTCCTACAATCTAGGAACCTCTTTTCCTAAAATTGCTCCTCTCTAAGTTAGAGGAACTGAATGGAATGATTTGGGGAGTTGTTGAGTGATTCCTTTTAGGGAAATCTCATGAATTGAGGCCTTCCTACATTGGTCCACTTTTACAAATTATTTTGCCCACGAATTCGTACTTTGAAGCTTGATTTTTTAACACTCCCCCTCAAGCTTCAATCTTCATCTTCATCCAAGGTCCTTCATGCTAATGCCTTGCTTGAATTTCATGAGCTTTGTGCCATCCAATGCCTTTGTAAACATATAAGCAGCTTGGTCTTTTGTACCTATATGAATCACTGAAATCTCCTTTTTCAATACCTTTTCCCTTATGAAGTGGTAATGCACTTCAATGTGCTTGGTTCTTGCATGGGAAACAGGGTTTAAAGAGAGGTGTATGATACTCAAGTTATCACAATAGATAGGATATGCATCAATCTGCAAATTCAAGTCCATAAACAACTTCTCAAGCCACATAAGTTCACATGTGACTTGTGCAAGTGCTCTATACTCAGCCTCTATAGATGATAAAGAAATTGTTGGTTGCGTCTTTGACATCCAAGATATAACTTTACTTCCAACCTTTATGAAATAGATCCAAACCATGCAAGTATAATCATCTATAAAAGTCACAAAATACCTATTCCCTCCTAAGGATGGCTCCCTTGTTGGTCCCCATACATCTGTGTGAACCAATTCAAGTGGATGTTAACTGATGTATCCACTCTTCTTGAAGGGAAGTCTTGATTGCTTACCCATCTAACAAGCTTCACATAAGTTCTTCATTCCTTGACCTTGAAAACTTGGTAGAACTTCTACTAGCCTCTTTTGCTGCATCTCCTTCATCCTTTGAATGTTAATGTGGCCAATTCTTTTGTGCCACAAGTCCAACTCCGCAATATTACCAAAAGTAAAGTATACATGATGTGATGGATTTGGTTTTACCTCTAATGTAAACAATCTTCCTTGCTTCTTTCCTCTTGCAACCAGCTTGTAGCCTTGTTTTGGGTTCTCCAAAAAGCATCCTCCTTTGTTGAATCTCACTTGTGTTTCCCAAACCCTCATGCTTCAGTGTAGGTCTTGAATGTGTCCTATCATATTGTTGCTAATGTGTTGTGAAAGAATGAAAATAACTTTTTTTCAAGCTCATTCCATTCCCTAAATGCTCTCAGCTGCTCATTGGCTGGATTATCCCCCAACCTAGGTCTTGGATCAGTCCCATTGATCAAACCCCAAAGACCCTTGCCCATGAGATAGTTTAACATCCTAAACTTCCAAGGTTGATAGTTGCCTTTGTCAAGTTTCTCTATTTGAGTGTTGAACTCAGCCATATTTTGCTTTTCCTAAGGTTTGGAACTATTCGAATACCTCCTTGAAGTGCTAGTGATGCAAAAGTAAACTAATGTTACCTCCAAGGTTATATCTCCTTTAATAAAATCCAAGTAGGCTTCACTTAACGGGATCGAGTGCTCCCCCTTGATGAAAATCTTTGTCGAACTTCCTTTGGTGAAGAAACCTTTTAAAATCTAGCTCACATAGCTCTTTTGCTTTGAAACGGATGCCCTCCAAGCACTTCAAAATGCTCTGATACAACTGTTGAGAGATTTGGCAACTCCCTATCCAACTATAAGTGTAATGTGACCTCCCAAGATACACTCAACTGGACATTGTTCTAGTGTTCTGGTTATTTCTCA
This sequence comes from Ceratopteris richardii, assembly GCA_020310875.1. Taxonomy (NCBI): domain Eukaryota; kingdom Viridiplantae; phylum Streptophyta; class Polypodiopsida; order Polypodiales; family Pteridaceae; genus Ceratopteris; species Ceratopteris richardii. Next base: position 98,660,984 of record CM035438.1, on the reverse strand, counting down.
GAGCTGGTACAACAATTTCATATTTTAACTGCTCACAATAGACTTAAAGATCTATCAAAAAAAGACAAATTTCATCTAAAATGGATGCTCACACATGAAATGGCAATGTCTGCAAGTCAGGCTACTTAGCCAACACTCTCACAGACCTCTACAAAGACACACCTTCACTCCAGATACAATAACTCAGAGAATATGCAGAGACAGATCCTGAGATTTGAATCACAACTAGAAGACTATATTAGCTAAGCAACAAGAGTAAAATCACAGCTAATATATTTTTACAATTGGAGAATCAATGGATACAACTCAGAGAAATAGAGACTAGTCACAGCTAGCATAGAGAGTGAGATATCCTAACGCAAACTTGGGATGGAAGCAAGAAGGGGGCTTGCTTAAGCTAGGGGGTTGCTTGCTGGAGTTCCAACACTCTAAGAACACTCCAATACACAAAAGAAACATAGGGGATCACACTAAAAATCATGATCCAAGCCTATTTTAAATAGAGCAAGTAGACTCCTACAATCTAGAAACTTCTTTTCTTAAAATTGCTCCTCTCTAAGCTAGAGGAATTGATTGGAATGATTTAGGGAATTGTTGAGTGATTCCTTTTGGGGAAATCTTGTGAGTTGAGGCCTTCATACATTGCTCCACTTGTACAAATTAGTTTGCCCACGAATTTGTACTTTGAAGCTTGATTTCTTAACTAAATCAACTGATTCAAAAAATGGGTTTCCCTATCTCACACTAATTCTAGTGAAAGGCCGTACCGTGGAAAGAGTTGAGTATGAAGTTTCATGGCTACTATTTGTGACAACCAATGGGAGCACATGGATGGCTTATGAAAGCAAGAAGACATCGAATGTTGGCTACATCGATCGAGATCTCAACTAGTCCAAGATCAGCAAAGGAGAAGCTATCAAAAGGCAATATCCACACTTTCTAAAGCATACGAGCACTTGAGGAGAAGCTAGAGGAGCATCTTAGAGCTTAGTATTGCTGAGTATAATGCACAAATAGAAAATTTAGAGAAAGGCAATTATCAACCATGGAAATTTAGAGTTAGCAACTACCTCATGGGCAAATGATTGTGGGGTCTAATAAGCGGCATGGAGCCAATGCCTTGTGTACATGATCCCCCACTTCAAGGGCATGTCAAGGCACTAAATGAATGGATAGAAAGGGATAGGAGAGTCATATTCATTGTATCCCAACACATAAGCAATAGCATGATAGGGCAATACAAGATTTGGACACATCCAAGAAGGTTTAGAAGACATTGGAGATATTCTACTCTTTATTGACCAAGGCAAGGAAGATTTAGCTCAAGAATGAGCTAAATAATTTTAGGAAAGCACCAACTACTAACATAAATGAGTACATTCTGAAGGTTAAGGACCTTGTAGATGCCCTATGCTGAATTGGGAGCCCAATCAAAGATGATGATCTTGTTGCACACACTCTCTATGGCTTGAGAGAGGATGAAAGGTGGAAAAAATTCACCACATAAGTTTGTGAGGGATTCCCTAGTAGAATTTGATCAATTAGTCACATTGATGGTGATCGAGGATATGAACGACAGAGATTCACAAAAAGGGCAGTCAACCGCAAGTTTTCTATGCAGGTAGAGGCAAAGGCAAAAGAGGTGGACAAAAATCCCAAGGAGGAGGGAAAGGAAGGGCAAACGCAAGCTCATGCAACCAAGAAGGCTCCAACCAAAGCTAAGGATCAAGAGAAAGAGGAAGGAGTACAGGAAGAGGAGGAGCATCACATGGAAGAGAAGTATCCAATGGGGAATGCTACAATTGTGGAAAACCGGGCCATTATGCAAGAGATGGTTGGTCCAAAGGAGGAGGCAATCAAGGATACAAAAGGAACCAAGGTAGTTATGCTAGTAAATCAGCAAATTTAGAAAGTGAGAACTTGATTATGATGTATGGGTCAAGTGCAAGAGTAAATTCAAAATTTACATGGTACATTGATAGTGGTTGTAGCAACCATATGAGTTGCAATAAAGATGTTTTTTAAAACTTTAAACTCACCCATCAATCAAGGACATGTAGAGAGAGGAGATGACAGTGAGCACAAGATTACACATGTGGGAGATGTTGCATTGAATGGATGCCAAAGCTCCAAGGTGTTGAAGGATGTGTTGCATGTGTCAAACATCACAAAGAACTTGATTTCAAAAGGCCAAATGGTTGAAAGAGGTTATGAAGTGAGGTTCAATGATCAAGGATGTGCTATTGAAGACCCATGCAGGACTACAAGCTCATCGCAAAAGGAAAGAAGCAAGGAAGACTCTTCACCATGGAGGTAAATCCATCAACCCCTCACACTGTCTACTTGGCAATTGGAAATAAACAGATTGCAAAAATCGACTTATGGCATAAAAGAATTGGAGACATAAACTTAAAAAGGATGAAGGACATGGAAAGGAAGGTCTTGATGAGTGTTCTACCTGATCTTACATCTCAAAATATGCATCATTTGTGCCATGCTTGTCAATTAGAGAAACAAAGAAGATTTCCATTCAAGAAGGGAGCACATGTGAGCAATGAAGTGCTGAATCTCATACACAGAAATGTATGGGGACCTACAAGGAGCCATCCATTGGAGGTAATAGATATTTTGTCACATTTATAAAGGCTTCCAACCTTAAGAGTACATGGAGTTAAACCTTATGAAGCTTGATGTGGTAAGAAAACCAACCTTCCACATCTCAAAGTATTTGGTTGTGTGTGTTATGTTCACATACCTCAAGAATTGAGACACAAGTTAGACTCGAAGGTAGAAAGTTGTATATTTCTTGGACATTCTTTAGAGAAAAAGGGTTTTAGATGCTATAATCCTTGCATCAAAGAGTTTAAGGTGTCTATGAATGTAATATTTGATGAGTTGATGCCTTGGTATGGTAGCAAAGATGTGTTAGAGATTGATGATGCATATGAAGCTGGGAAGAAGTTCAAAGAGCAACAACAAAGCATGGAAATAAGTGGTCCAACTACTTCAAGCACACCATCAGAGGAGAATAATACATCATATTGACATGGAAGGACAAGGAATAAAGCTCATTCAAGTGAAGGAAGTAGCAAAGGAAAAGAATAGGCAAATGATGAAAAATATCGATGGGTAGACATGGAATCTACAAGTGACGAAGATATGGAAAATTTAGAAACTATAGGATTTAAAGCATCTAGACCAAGGAGGAGGAGATCCTTGCCACCTAGTGGTGAGGTAAGTTCATCAAATTAGGGTTAAATACCATGTTCAAAGGTTAACTTATGATTCATTCATTGCAAGACACTATGCCTATATGAGTCAAGTTATAGATTGTGAAGAACCTAACTTTTTTGAAGAATCAAATAAGCATAGGGAATGGATTGAAGCCATGGAAGAGGAGTTCAAGGCACTTTAAGAAAATGATACTTGGTTAGTGGTTCCAAGAACTAAGGACATGAAAGCCATTGGCAACAAATGGGTGTACAAGGTAAAGATGAATGTAGATGGAGCATCTCTAGGTATAAAGCAAGGCTGGTTGCCATAGGTTTTGCTCAAACCTATGGCATAAAATTTGAGGAAACATTGAGTCTAGTAGCTAAGATTTCCACCATAAGAAGTTTGATTTCAATTTCAGCCTCAAAAGATTGGAAGATGTACTAGTTGGATGTGAAGAAAGCTTTCCTAAATGGAGAGCTTGAAGATGTAGTCTTCATGGAGCAGCCCCAAGGCTTTGAAGATAAGAGGTTCCTACATCATGTATGCAGGCTTAAGAAGGCTCTTTATGGAATCAAGCAAGCCCCAAGGGCTTGGAGCCAAAGACTTGTGGACTGCTTGGTAAAATGTGGATACAATTAGAGTCATGTAGACCCATCACTCTTTGTGAAGAAGGAAGGTAGCAAAATTGTTTTCATATGTATATATGTTGATGATGTGATCATTAGAGGGGTTGATTAAGCCAACATTAAGGACATGAAGAGGAAGCTTGGATGTGAATTTAAAATCTCTAATTTAGATATTTTAAGGTACTTCCTTGGGATTGAGCTACTATATAGAGAGGAAGATATATACTTGATGAAGAGGAAATACATTCTAGATCTCTTGAAGAAGTTTGTCTTGTGTGATTGCAAGCCCATATATTCCAAATCCATTAGAAGTAAATGTTAAACTAAGTGCTCATCAAGGTGAAGAACTAAAGGATTTGAGCATGTATAGGTTAATGATTGGTTCTCTCTTGTATGCTATTATGACAAGACCAGATATTGAAAATGTAGTTGGAGTGTTATCTCAACTTTTATAGGCACCGAGAGTACCTCATCCTGTTCTACCCAAGAGGGTACCTAGATACTTCAAAGGATCAATGAATGAAGGTCTATATTATCCACTTGATGATGGATTAAATGTACAAGCTTATGTGATGCTGATTGGGCAGGTTCCCAAAGATGATAGGAGCACTAGTGGTTATGTTATCATGCTAGGGAAGAAGACTATCTCATGGATGTCAAAGAAGCAACCAACACTAGCTCTCTAAAAGATTGAAGTTGTGTCTAGAGGATTAACACAAGTCTAATGTGAGCTTATTTGTCTCAAGAAGTTTTCTATTGATCTTGATTTCGAGGTTAAGCAAGTACCTTTTTTTTTGTGACAACATAAGTAGCATATGGTTGGCTCAAAATCTAGTGTTCCATGCAAGGTCCAAGCATATAGAAGTGCATTACCACTTTACTAGAGAGAAGATCATGTCAAAAGATGTCAAGGTGGAGCATGTCAATACAAAGTACCAATATGCACATACATTTACCAAAGCTTTGGATGGAGTAGAGCTACAACACTTCAAGGCATGCATTGGAATGAAGGAACTAGGGATTGAGACTTGAGGGGGAGTGTTGAAAATCAAGTCTCAATCATCCAAAAGGGATCAACCACGAGTTTTGAAAGTGGACCAATCAAAATGGATGAGTCAAAGCCATGGAATCAAGTTAGAAACTCCACCAAGTTCAATTAAATTCAAATCTCAGCAACCAGCCACCAAAAGGTGCACCTAGATTAATTGGTGGGTGGTTAGCTAGATTGTAGGAAAAGTAAAACTGTATATAAGCATCATCCCACCTTTGTTTCTTGAGTTGTGTGAATTCCATAAGTTTTCCAATTAGTTTAGTGAATTCATAAACTCAAGCAAGCAGCCCCCTTGCTTGCTTACCTTATTTTCTCATGATTTTGCTCCTCTCTTTCTAGAGGTGTAGTTATGCTTTTCCAAATTTGATTGTACCAAATTAAAGAGCATTGTTTCTTCTCTCATTTTAATCATTTTTATTGATTTTTATTGACACATTATTGCAGCACTTTGGCCTTGAAGACTGTAAATCTATTGCCACTCCTATGGAGCAAGGTTTACAATTCAGTCTTTATTATGCTAGAGATGCATTTGATGTTGCCCTCTATCAATAGCCTATTGGATGCTTAATTAGTTTGTTACTAATTTTCTTGTTACTAATTAGTTATTACTAATTAGCTTGTTAGTATTTAGCTGTTACTAAGTAGCTTGTTCTTGGTTAGTTGTTTGTAATTAGCTATTACTAACTAGCTTGTTACTAATTAACTATTACTAATTAGCTTGTTACTAATTAGCTTGTTACTAGCTAGATTGTTACTCATTAGTTTGTTACTAATTAGTAGTTACTAATTAGCTATTACTAATTAGCTTGTTACTAATTAGCTTGTTAATAATTAGCTATTACTAAGTATCTTGTTCTTGGTTAGGTGCTTGTAGCTAGCTATTACTAATTAGTTTGTTACTAATTAGCTATTACTAATTAGCTTGTCAAGAATTAGCTTGTTACTAACTAGCTTATTACTAACTAGCTTGTTACTAGTTAGCTATTACTAATTAGCTTGTTACTAATTAGCTTGTTACTAACTAGCTTGTTACTCATTAGCTTGTTACTAATTAGCTTTTACTAATTAGCTTGTTAGTAATTAGATACTACTAAGTAGCTGGTTCTTGGTTAGCTGTTTGTAATTAGCTACTACTAATTAGCTTGTTACTAATTAGTTTGTTACTCATTAGCTTGTTACTAATTAGCTTGTTAGTAATTAGATATTACTAAGTAGTTCATTCTCAATTAGGTGTTTGTAATTAGCTATTACTAATTAGCTTCTACTACTTAGCTATTACTAAGTAGCTTCTTACTAATTAGCTTGATAGTAATTAGCTATTACTAAGTAGTTGGTTATTGGTTAGTTGTTTGTAATTAGCTATTACTAATTAGCTTGTTACTAATTAGCTATTACTAAGTAGTTGGTTCTTGGTTAGCTATTTGTAATTAGCTATTGCTAATTAACTTATTATCAATTAGCTACTACTAAGTAGTCTGTTACTAATTACCTATTAATAAGTAGCTGGTTCTTGGATATTCATTTGTAATTAGCTATTACTAATTAGCTGTTGGAGAATTCCTCTCTTAATCGCAGTGGAAAGTGTAGAAGACCTTCTTAGGATCAAGACTCTTGCCAAGAGCAGAACCTTCAAATGAAAACTGGTACCAACTGAAAAATCCAATGAACTTGAAACTTTGGTCGCTCAAACTAGACACCTACAGCTTTCAAATGAGCTATCAAACACTTAATTTGGAGTAGATTTGGGTTGGCAACTCTTTGATTCAAAATAGGCTACCTGTTCACTAAGTTAGGCTAAAACCTGGACTTCACTAAAACCTGAATAACTCACAGAGCATAAAGAATTTCATAAAACTCTTTTAGATAGAGGAATTACTTGAGATAAGTTTTCCAACGAATGTTTAAACACTAAAATTGGATACATATGTTGAGGGATATGACTCTCGACTACCCAAAAATGGGTGTGCGGCTGGACATACTCTATGAGAGTGAACTGAACGAAATGACTCAAACCAATTGAACTAGCTACAATGGGACTGCCACGCCTTCTTCCTCTATTCTTGAGTGTCCTCCCTTGCCTCTTTTATAGCCAAGTGACCAAAAACTCTCATGATGAGTTTGAGAGCTCTTCTCCATCATTTCTCCACTACTTTGGACAGCCATTCCTCTTATAGTTTAGTTTTTGGATTTGATTCTCTTTTGAATGATTCTCTTTTGGCCTCCACTACTTGCTGAAGTAAATGCTTCTTCGTTTCATTTTGTATTTTCCTTCTACTTGAAGAAAATCCTTTTTACAAAAATATATACGAGCTTACTTCTTTATTTTTAACACTTCCCCTCAAGCTCACATGTGAGCTTGCACCTTCAGCCATATCCTACAAGTTGATGTCATCCTTGAACCTCTTTAGCTTAGAAGCATCTAAGGACTTTTTAAACATGTTTGCAACCTGGTCATTAGTTCTAATGAACTTTATATCCACATCCTTGCTCAAAACTTTTTCTCTAAATAATGCACTTCTATGTGCTTGCTTCGTGCATGAAACATTGGATTGTTTGTCAAGTGAATGCTTGACATGTTGTCACCATAAATTGGAATGGTCTCCACCTGCACATCAAGATCAGCCAAGAGCTTCTTAATCCACATAGCTTCATAAGTTGCAAAGGCTAAACCTCTATATTCAGCTTCTATAGATGATAGTGCAACAGTAGGTTGCTTCTTTGAGCTCCATGTGATAGGTTTGCTACCTATCATGAACACATAACCTGACGTGGATCTTCTATCTTCCTTCGAACCAGCCCATTCAGCATCACTGAAGCCTTTTACCTGGAATTCTTCATCATATCTATAAAACAAAGCATGATTGACTGTGTGCTTCACATATCTTAGCCCTCGTTTGGCTGAATTTAAATGTTCACTTGTTGGAGCTTGCATAAATTGAGAAAGAACTCCAACAATATAACACAAATCTGGTCTTGTGATCGTAGCATAGATCAATGAACCTATAATACTCTCCATCATTTGAGCATAGCTTCACATTTGTGTCCATAGGTTGAGTGAGTGGTTTGCATTCAGTCATTCCAAATCTGAAAAGAACATCCAATAGGTACTTTCTTTGCATCAAGTAAATGCCATCTTTCCCATAGACTATCTCAATGCCTAAAAAGTATTTCAGCTCACCAAGATCTAAAATTTTAAACTCCTTATCGAGTTTCCTTTTGATCTCTTGTATTCCTGTAACATTACTTCCTGTTATGATGAGATCATCAAAGTATATGCAAACATATACCTGCTTGCCTTCTTCTTTCTTCATGTAGAGAGAGGGATCTGCATTACTTGGACTATACCCACACCTTGTGAGGTACTCAACTAATCTTTGATTCCAAGCACGTGGTGCTTGCTTCAGCCCATACAAAGCTTTCTTCAATCTACAAACAAAATTTGGATGCTTTTTGTCTTCAAATCCAATCGGCTGACTCATGTATACCTCTTCTTGAAGTTCACCATTGAGAAAAGCATTTTTTATGTCAAGTTGGTACAATGGCCATCTCCTTGCTGCACTCACTGCAATCAAGGTTCTAATTGTTCCCATCTTTGCATGGGCTCAAAGTCTCTTCATAAATGATGCCGTGAGTTTGCTTGAATCCTTTTGCTACTAGTCTAGCTTTATGCCTTGCTAGAGAACCATCAACATTTCTCTTTATTTTAAACACCCATTTACTTGGAACAATCTTCATACCTTCAGCCTTTGGAACTAGCTCCCATGTGTGATTGTCCTTAAGAGCTTTCATCTCTTCTTGCATAGCTTCTCTTCTTGCATAGCTTCTTGCCACTCTTTTTGTGTACATGCATCTTCATATGCATCCGGTTCTTTGTCTCTAACCACCTGTGTCATATATGCAAAATGCTTTGCAATAAAACTATCATAGCTCAGCCTTGATACCTTGCTCTTGAACACCTCCTTTCATTTCCTTTTGAACATTGCTTCTTCAACCGGTTCAACTTTACCTTTGGTGTGATCACCTTTTCATACTCTTCTTCACTTGCATTTGAATCACTATTGTGGGCAGCACTTTCAGCTTTAGATCTTTCATAAGCTGATGTTGGTGATGAGGAATGGCTGCTTAGCCTCCCCTTCCATGTTGAGCTTTCTCCAAGTGATGTAGAAGCTTCTGGACCTGACATTTGAGTGCTTGTTTGCTGAGATTCGTCTTGGACAGCACCTCCATCATCGTCGCAATCCTCTTCAAGAATCTTCTCTTTCCCTTTGTCTCCAAACCATGGTCTTAGCTCATCAAATACCACATCTCGTGAGACTCGTAGCTCCTTTGTCGCCGGATTGTAGCACCTATATCCTTTTTGCTCCGATGAATATCCAATAAAAATACATTTTTCGGACGTTGCCTCCATCTTTGTCCTTAGTTCTTGAGGGATGTGAACATAACACATACATCCAAAAACTTTGAGATGTGTAAGGTGAGGTTTCTTACCGGAATAAACCTCCTCGAGAGTTAGATTATGTACTCCAGCTGTTGTGCACTTGTTCATCAAATAAACAGCCGTACTAGCTGCTTTAGCCCAATAGTTTAGTGGCATCTTGATCTCGTTGAGCATGCATCTTGCAACTTCTGTGATATGTCGATTTTTTCTTTCAGCTATTCCATTTTGTTGAGGTGTGTACCTACTTGTAAATTGTCTCTTGATGCCATTTTGATAAAGAAAATCTGAAAATTCTTTGGAGAAATATTCTCCTCCTCCATCGGACCTCAAGGTCTTTATGTAGCGTCCTGTTTCCTTTTCTACCTGTGCTTTAAATCTGTTGAACATGGAGAACACATCTGATTTTTGTTTTATGCAAAACATCCATAGTTTTCTTGAATGATCATCGATAAAAGTGACAAAATATCTATTACCAGCCACTGATGGTTGTTGTGATGGTCCCCATACATCTCTGTGTATCAAGTCGAGGACATTCCTTGCCACATAGTTGCTCTTCTTGAATGGTTGTCAAGTTCGCTTTCCTAGTTGGCATGCTTCACAAAACTCATGTAGTCTGGCATCATTGAATCTTGGAAGACCTCTTACCACTTCATGGTTGCTCATGTCCTTGAGCTTGGGAATGTTGATATGTCCAAACCTTTTGTGCCACAAATCAATTTCAACAATCCTCTTGTTTCCAAACTGAATATACATCACCTTTCCATGTGGTTGTTGAATGTCCAAGGTGAACATCCTACCTTCTTTCCTTCCTTGAGCAATGACCTTGAATCCTTCTTTTGGATTCTTTATAAAGCAGCCTTTTTCATTGAAGATAACATGATATCCTTTCTCTACCATTTTTCCTACTGAAATCAAATTCTTTGCAATAGTAGGAACATGAAGAACATCAGCCAATACCTTTCTATCTCTAAGCTTGATATCTCCAACATGCTCAATTGCGTGTTGAGTGTCATCGCCGGTCTCCACACATCCATTTCCACATGGAGCTTGTAGCTTTGTGAATAAATCTCCTTGGCATGTCATATGGTTGCTGCAACCTGAATCTATGAACCATTTTTTGTCATCACTTCTCGAGTTGTTGTAGTCATGCTTCATGGCAAGCATGATTTGCTTGTCTCCTTCACTTGATGTACTTGCATAGTTATTTTGGCTCCTTTGGTTGCCTCCATTCAGCCTTCCATTCTTTTGCCAACAATCATTTTCATAATGTCCTAGTTTACCACAATGATAACATGTTATACCTTTATTAGGATTGTATGAACTTCGACCTCTTCCTCTATTTCTTCCTCGACCTCTTCCATGTGTGTTGTCATTTGAGTTATCCTTGTTGCCTTTCAAGTTGTGTTAGCTGGAATTTGTGTAGTTGTAGCTTCTTCCTCTTCCTCTCGAGCCTCCTCTTGAGTTTCTTCCTCTACTTCTTCCTGCATATAACATTTGAATATGGCTGTCCTTACGTTTGTTGCCTTCTCCTTGTTGAGCTACCTCTTCAGCCACAAGATTGGGTATAATCTCATCGAATGTTGGTAGAGGATCTCTATAAAGAATGTTTGTGATGAGGGACTTCCACTTTTCTTCACTCCTCAAGCCATTGAGGGCTGTTTGGATGATGTCTTCCTCTTCTATCTTGCATCCAACTGATGCTAGCTGATCTCGAAGCTCCTTGATCCTCAATGTATACTCACTAATGCTTTGGTTTGAGCTTTTCTTCATGTTGTTGAGCTCGTTCTTGAGTTGCATCCTCCGAGACCTTGTTGAGGTAGCATACACCTTCTCCAATGCGTCCCAAACTTCCTTGGCTGTTTCTAAGCTTTGCACATGACCAATCATAGTGTTAGAAATAACTTGTGAGATGAGGAACATCACCCTTCGATTCCTCTCTTCCCAATCAGCAAATTGTCTCCTTTGTGCCGGAGTAATGTTGGGATCTTCAAGGTCCACCGGTTGTGGATCATCTCCACTAACTAGACTCCATAAACCTTTACCTTTAAGGTAATTTATCATTCTATACCTCCAAGACTAAAAATTATCTTTGTCTAACTTCTCAACTTGTTGTCCTGAATCAGCCATTGAAAACTTCCAAGATTGAAGTTTACCTCAAGTATTGTGTGGCGCTCTTCCTTGACTTTACAAAGCTCCCCCTTGATTTGTAGCTTATCCTTTTCTTTAATTCAGCTCCAATGCTATGCCTCTTCAAGATCCAATGCTCTGATACCAATTGTTGGAGAATTCCTCTGCTAATCGCAGCAGAAAGTGTAGAAGACCTTCTCAGGATCAAGACTCTTGCCAAGAGTAGAACTTTCAAATGAAAACTGCTACCAACTGAAAAATCCAATGAACTTGAAACTTTGGTTGCTCAAAATAGACACCTAGAGCTCTCAAATGAGCTATCAAACACTAAATGTGGAGTAGATTTGGGTTGGAAATGCTTTGACTCAAAATAGGCTACTTGCTCACTCAGTTAGGCTGAAAACTGGACTTCACTAAAACCTGAATAACTCATAGAGCATAAAGAATTTCATAAAACTGTTTTAGAAAAATGAAGTACACAAGATAAGCTTTCCAAAAAATGTTTAAACACTAAAATTGGATACATATGTTGAGAGATATGACTCTCACACGCAGACTACCCAAAAACGGGTGTGTGGCTGGACATACTCTATGAGAGTGAACTGAACGAAATGGTTCAAACCAATTGAACTAGCTACAAGGGGACTTCCACGCCTTCTTCCTCTATTCTTGAGTGTCCTCCCTTGCCTCTTTTATGGCCAAGTGACCAAAAACTCTCATGATGAGTTTGAGAGCTCTTCTCCATCATTTCTCCACTACTTTGGACAGCCACTCCTCTTACAGTTCAGTTTTTGGATTTGATTCTCTTTTAAATGATTCTCTTTTGGCCTCCACTACTTGCTGAAGTAAATGCTTCTATTTTTCATTTTGTATTTTCCTTCTACTTGAAGAAAATCTTTTTTGCAAAAATATATACGAGCTTACTTCTTTATTTTTAACATTAGCTTGGCACTAGTAACCTATTACTAAGTAGCTGGCTCTTACTTAGTTCTCAATAATTAGCGGCTACTATTTAGTTTGTTAATAGTTAGTTATTATTACGTAGCTAGTCATTGGTTAATTGTTTGTAATTAATGATTACTAATAATCTACTACTAATTAGCTTGTTACCAATTAGCTATTATTAAGTAGCTAGTTCTTAGTTAGTCCTTAGTAATTATCTAGTACTAATTAGCTTGTTAGTAATTAAATATTACTAAGTAGCTAGTTCTCGGTTAGCTATTTGTAATTAGCTATTACTGATTAGTTATTACTAAGTAGCTAGTTCTTGGTTAGTTGTTTGTAATTATCTATTACTAATTAGCTTGTTACTACTTACCTATTCCTAAGTAGCTTGTTCTTAGCTATTAGTAATTAGTTATTACTATTTATCTTGTTAAGAGTTTATTATTATTAAGTAGCTACTTTTTGGTTAGTTGTTAGTAATTAGTTATTACTAATTATCATGTTACCAATTAGCTAGTACTAAGTAGTTGGTTCTTGGATGGTTATTGGTAATTAGCTATTACTAATTAGCTTGCTACTAATTGGCTATTACTTAAGAGCCAATTTCTTGGTTAGTTGCTTGTAATAAGCTATTTCGAAATAGCTTGTTACTAGCTAGCTATTACTATAATTAGCTTGTTACTAGTTAGCTATTACTATTAGATTGTTACGGTATAATTAGCTAAAATCGTGAACTGATGATTAAAAATAGGATTACTTGAGATACATCAAGAAGGTGAACAGGATGCTCCAAATATTGATTTATGCCAAGTCGTGTCCTGCTTATATCCTTCTTATTTTGTGAAACCCTGCTCTTTGTTGCCCAAAACATGATAATCAAATGCTTGACCTCTTGTGTGATACATGTGGTACATGTTGCCCTACCACTTACCTTCTAAAAACTATGATCAGACTCAACTGTACTTAACCGTCAGATCGTATCATAGACGACTTTCTTGCTTACTCCCAATACCCTAGAAAGTCTTGAAATATTTATCTGATTTGTTGATGAATATGCATCACTATTTAGAGCCATCATGAATGTTGATATTCAACACAAGGTCATAAGAATTCTTTCTCATACTTTGCAGTGTATCCTGAAGATTGATGAAAAGGGCACATGTTACCTGATCTTTGTTACTACCCATTACATCAAAAAGTTCCCCAATACATGGACTCTACAACATCCTATTTAGTGCCTTGATTTTATCTTCACAACATAAGTGTCTAGTTTTCTTTTTAAAATACTTGATGATCTTTTCCACAATGCAATCAAAGTTGCTTGAACTACAATTAGCATTACCCTCCACATAAGTGCCTGACCTTGACGTTATTGTGTCTCTATATTTCCTTTTCTTTTCCTTCCAATAACATCTTAATGCTTGCTGATGAGTATCCACTACTCGTATGCACCTACATCAATCATCCAAAACCTCAGATGTTAGATACAAAGAATGAACAATATGAAACTAAATGGACACTGTTAGGCATACTTTTAAACCGGCAACAATCATCCACAATCTGAGATGTTACTCATATATAAATTCCCTTTTTTTTTAGAGAGTAGTAAAAAAGTAGATTAATGAGGGAATTGTACAAAATGTGCAGAGGCAAAGAACCCACATATCACCATAAAATCAATGTCATCAGTCTTTACAACGAGAAGCTGCACCATCTAACCATACCCAATGTTGGCTTAAGTCAAGGTTTAGCCCTCTCAGCCATTGCCAATGTAATTGGAAACACTGTTGCACAAAAAAGGTCTCATGCTTCTTGTCATCAAATATGAAGAAGTTGATTACCTTTTTAGGAATGATCTCCAAGCCAAAATATGTGGTATGCACAAAAATAGTTATTTGTACAGAGTTAGGATGCAGCACGTAGAAAAAATATGTATAGTGATGGAGTCCCTCTCATTGTTCCCACACAACATGCAGCACGGTGTTGCAAGGATTTCCTTACCTAGATTTATATATAGAAAAATAAAAATATTTTGATTGAAAGTTAATCCGATGATATCTCTCATGTTTTTGAATGCATTGGTTTAAAATGACTAATGTTATCTCTTGGGTACCTAAAGGAAAAAGAAGAAATTATATACAAAATGAAAGGATAATTGATTCTTATTCTTACTCTTCATTTTATATTTTTTATATGTTTTTGACATCATGTATATGTGTATTCATAAAATTAAGAATGTTCATTTGTGTGAACTTATGTTTATAAGGTTATGTATCTATGTTTATGTGAATGTACTAATTTATGTATGTGTTGATGTGCTTATGAATATATATGTGAATGTAGGGTTCATGCCATAAGTATGTGTTTGCATATGCATGCTTAAAATATAATATGTGTGCACCTATGTTTACGTATTTATGATTTATTACCTACCTAAGTTAGGGTATAATTATGAAGTTCCATAAAAATATATGAGTACATTTAAGCCATGAATTGTTTAGCTTTCCGTTAAGTGAACAAATATGTGTATGTGTGATAATATGTTGTATGTTTGCCTATGTTTAGTTTATGAGGTTCGATATTTATGAACCATATGAATAGATCCATAACATTTAAAGAATGTATCTTTATTAAAAGAGTATAAATATTATCCTATGTATCTACCCATGCAAGTTTATGTGTAAAAACATGTGAATATAATTATCTATATATATGAAACCATGTGAATGGGTATGGAGTATTTTAACTTCTATAGAAACAATAGTTATAAGTTTTTATAATGTTAAAAACCTATATATATTAGTGTCATTATATGATGTGTTATATGATAAATTAAGTATCTCATTATTATATTTAAGGTAATAGAAAATTTAATTATTAAACTAAAGGAATTAATATAAAAAATACTAGTTTGTGTAAATATTTTAATCTAAATTATTAATTAAATATCAAATCTAACAAAAACAAAAGAGAAGATTTATATACGTGGACAATTTAAAGTTTTAGTTTTAGTTTATTTCTAAAAATATGTTAGTTAAGTTAGTATGCATGTTAATTAACTAGTTAAACTAACTAGTTAAACTAACTAGTTAAACTAACTAGTCAAACTAACACTAACATTTAGTGATCTAATTGCACACGTATAAGTTTACTATAACTATATATATGCGTCATTTTCCATTGAGTTTTCCTGATGACTTCTTCTGCAGGTACGGATCCTACTAGGAGGGAGAGAGAGAGAGAGTAAGAGACAAAGAAGGAGAGAGAGATAGAGAGACACAGAGAGAGGTCCTACTATGCTAACCTCCCCGTTGTCTACCTGATTCATAAGCCACGAGAGAGAAGCTGACACAGGTGACTGCTGCTGACTCTATGATACAGAGTAGTGGAGACAGCGCTGCCTATCGATGACGCTGAGAGAGAGGAGGTTATTGGCCACTTCTCCATTCTGACAAAGGCTAGTGGCGTTCTTGTTGGCGCGCTCTACTTAGAGACAGAGAGAGAAATTTGCTTGGCTTTTGTGCACTGTGTGCAAAGTGGAGAGAGGATTGCTGGATGTTAAGAGAGAGAGTAAGACCGTCAAGGGTGTTGTAGATTAGCAGGTAGCCGACAAGCAGACTAGAGAGAGAGAGAGAGAGCGGGCGTTGATGGCCGGGAGGAGAAAGTGGTGCTATCTGAAGAGAGAGACATATGCGCGTTAGGGAGAGAGTCCCGCAGTCGCTGGTCTGCTGGCTGCTCACGTGAGGCTCGGTGCTGCGTGTCAGATACGACAGAGAGAGATGAGTGGTTTAGGCTGAAGCGGGTGACTTGCCCAAGCGTCTAGGAGAGAGAGGTCACCAGGAGAGAGAGTCATGTTCTCTGCTTCACACGAGAGAGCCCTGGACGATGGCAGATGCACAAAAGTGCAGAGATAGGGAACGAGAGAGAGAGAGAGAGAGAGAGAGAGAGAGATTGCAATTTTTTTCTCTTTGTCGCAGATGCTAGAGCTTTGAGTGAACGCATGTATTAGAGAAAGAAGGAACAAAGCTAGGGAGCACACTTCTGTGACGAGCTTCTGAGATATGCATGAAGAAGGATGTTTGCTGAAGAAGAAAATATAAGTTCTGCAAACTATAAGAACAACTGATGTGAAGGTCGATTAATGTGTTTTACAACTGGATATTGAGAGGAGTTATGCGTAGCAAAATTGGGATCGGGAGGAGAGTATTGTGATCCTTCAACTTACTGGTAACAACGAGGAGGGACACATCAAAACATGCTCGCACATGTAAGAGAAAGAGATACAGGGATTCATAATCTCTTCGAAGCTCCGATCAATAACGTATCTCTGGTTCTACTTGGATCTATTACTTCTGTTTGTGTACTATTCTTCCACGTCTATAGGCAAGGGAATTGGCTATTCTAAGAGAATTAGGTGCTCTAAATTTGGACGACGAAGGCTCATCGCAGGGAAATATACTTGCATTATATTGACTGTGTACCTTCGAAACTATGATTCAAAAGGGAGGTTTGGATCTTGAAGCTTACTGCAGCACTATTCACATGAAGTAAATGCTCACTATTGTAATGTGTTTCAGCATTGACGTAGAGCTAAAATTTGCACATGAGGACCGTGTGATCAACTTCTGATTTAATGCGCATAGTTGAAAAAGCCTCTCCTACTCAGAAGTCCAGTGACTTTAACAACTTTAATGTTTTGCAAGATTCGTTTTAAGGAAAACAAGTGAACATGTTCTTTAGTTTCGGCCTTTTGCTGATAGAGTCCCGTCGTACTGCATTAGCGACTTTTCTTCTCATCTGCTTTCAACGATATCCTCCAATAGGGCTTCCGCTTTGTCCGACGATAACAACAAGGCATAATATGATTCTAAAGAAAGTGTTGGCAGTTTTAGAGATTCTGTGAGTCATAATTCTGAAAGTCGAGTACAATAATTTTAATTAGTTACTTAAATTTGTTGCGCATATACACTATGTTATTCCTTCGAACTCTGAGAAATCTGCATTGTACTTTCTCTTTTATACAGATACATATTGTTTAACACCCTGTTTATGCATTTGATGGTTTACTTTGAACTCTTTTGAATCAAGTTCTACCTCCTTGATTTGAATCATGTGATGGTAAAAACTACCCAAATTGACTCTTTTTTTAATACATTAATTCGCAAACTTGAAGGATGATTTCATATAGAGAAGAAACGCACTTATATATATTTTTCGTCGGATTGTTTATGTGTTGTTAATACAGGTTATTTTGCAAATGCATTACTGAACAATCTTCTTTGAGTCGAAGACACCTGAGATTGCTCCAAGCACCCGGCGTGCCCCCGTATTTTTGACGGTTGGCTTGATCCACCAGCCGTCACTTTCGTGCCGATATTTGGTGAACCCAACGTGAAGCGTGACGATAGTGTGTTTAGGGCTTACGTTGTATTTTAAGTTCTTATTTACAATATCTAACTTCATTTTCTTCTTGTATGCAGGAAAGTGAAGAAAGAAGTAGTGACGAAACGAGAAGAGTTTGATGTTTCCTTTTTCCCTTGGTGTTGAGGGTTGGTCTTATGACCTGAGCGCCTCCACGCGAAGAAGGTTATCCAACTGGTGGAGCTTCCTCATTTCATTTCCCACCCCTCCCCCCCCCCCCCCCCCTCCATCAACATACAAGAGGATCAAGACATATTCACATTCACTTTAGTTTTGTATTTAGGATTTATAAACAAAAGCTTGTAAAAACATATATCACGTTCACTTTAGAACCTCTTCAGCAAGCAAACATCAAGTAAGGTTTTTTTTTAATGTTCTTTAATTTTAGTTCAGACACATCACTTGAAGGTTGTTTTCATTTGCACTAAGATTTAAGCACTTTCATATTTGCATTAAAAGAGTATATAAACCTTTCTTTTTTATTTAGGAAAGACAATTTTATTGAAAGCATTTAAATATCGGCATCTTCAATTTTAGGAAAAGTTATTTTTTGCATCACCAAAAAGAAAATATTTTATTTCTTCAAAGAGAAAGATTGTTTGCTTTATTTCAATATAAGCATAAAAAGAGTTTAGATTTAGGTTCTTTTGATTTATAGTTATTGCTTTTATTTTTCTAAAGAAACTATTATTAAAGAAATTCATAGTAAATTAAAAGATTTAAATCAAGAAAAAATATTTTATAAAATTTATCTTATTAAAAACCCTTTAAAATTAAAAAAGTTTAAAATTTTAAATTCTAAAAAAGTTCTAAATTCAAAAGAGTAAAGTAAAGAGATAAGTAAAAATTTAGGTTTGAGAAATTAAAAAGATTTAAGAAAAAAAAGATTAGAATTAGTAAAGCCTAGAACTAGGTAAAGCCACCATTCCTAGCTTTATCAACTAGTGATAGATTTAGGTAATTTAGAGAGCAATTAGAACCTGCTATTAGGGAACTTCTTCTCCATTCAAAGCGTTATCAAGAATGCAAAATGGAAGAGATGTTCAAGAACATGATGATTGAGAAGCAAGGAACACGTACAGTCCAAGCTATTCTTAAAGAAAAAGGAAAATTTACTGAATTGAACATTACGGAGTACCTGGATGCATTTGAGGAGCAAGTGCAAATCCAAGGATTACCTGATGATGTGCTAGTTAAATAATTTGGCCGTGTTGTTTCGATTTCAATTCTAGAAAATATACAAGAACATGCCAATAAACCTTGGGAGGAATTGAGAAAGGAACTACATAGAATGTTCTACCTAGAGGACTTTAGCCAACACAGTCGGGAAGGTTTTTTGCATTGGTTGAACACTGTTAAGAGCAATGAGTCTTTAACTCATGTTCACGGTGAGTTTATGAGACGTTTGCCTCAACTTCCCGAAGATGATAGAAATGCTATTAACCCAGATGTAATTATATATGTTCTTAAGATACTTAGTCCTAAGGAGAGGGCTAAAATTGAAAGGTGTATAGAAGAGCCAGGAAAAAGGTATGGGCTAACTGATGACTGGGAAAAGGTAAAAAAAGAGATAGAGGCTATTGCTCAAATGAAGCAAAGACAAACGATTTTGTATGCTAGACTAATGTTTCTCAGCCTAGAGAGACTCCTCCTACAAGGCAAGTTGACATGCCAATGCCTACTACAATGGCTACGACTAATAATTCAATTGCCACTAAAGCTCCGATAGAATTCCAACTCGACATTCTATGTAAACAGATGGAGAATGTCATGAACATGCAGACATCTCTTTCAAAAGAGGTTGCTAATTTGAATAAATAGGTTTACTCCATGAGCTTTAACGATCCAGGGGCTAGCAGTAGTGGTATAGGGCAAGCACCACCTATTCAACCAGTTATGCCTCAGTATATTCCTCCTCAACCAGTCTCTCAGCCATCACCACAGCCAACTCCTCAGTTTGGACCATAGACAGCTCCTGAGTTTGCACCACAGCCAGCTCCATAGTTTGTTGCTCAACCACCCTTTCAAAGAAATAATGAGAAAAGAGGGACTGGTGGGAAGCGTTGTGTATGGTGCGATAGTCAGAAGCACGCAACATTTTCTTGTGATGAATTAAAAAGTGCTAAAGAGAATCAATTAGTCATAGAAATAGACAGAAGATTATGTATCTTTAGGTCACGTCTTCCTTTGTCTGTTAATTAGGCTAAAGGAGGAATGAAAAAGTTATACGAAAATTTAAGAGTCTCAAATGGGACTACCAGTACTTCGGCTGCAAGACTAGACCCAGTCGAGGATTGGCCTCTTTCAAGGCCTATCCAAAATCTGTATTCGATAGAGGCACTGGTACGAGCTAGAGATGAAATAATGTATAAAACTGCATGGAAATCTCCTGTAGATCAATCCTCTATTTTTTCTCACATTGCTAATATTGAGAAAAAACGGAGACAAGAAGATATGGAGGACGATATAGAAGAAGGAGATAGGAGGGTAACTAGGAGGCAAACGAGAGAAGATGAAAAGAAAACTGATAAAAAAGTTCAGTTTGATGAATCAAATTTATCTCAAGAAGAGAAGAGAAAAATGATAAAGGAAGGCAAAAAGCCAACCGATGAAAATGTTCAATCGCAAGAAGAACAGAAGAAATTGGAAAAATAAACCTCTAAACCTGGAAATAAAGAGGACCAAAAGCAAAATGAAGAGAAAGGGAAGATAAAGGGTAAAAGAGCTCCACGTTCTATGATGATTTCCGAGCTCGAAAAGAAAAAAAATGCTAGGGAGATTTTAAATGACATTCTTCTAAAAAGTCAAGTAACGATATCACTTGAACAAATATTTTCCATAGTGAAACTGGAGTTCAAGGACAGTTTTATTCGATTGATTAGAAGAAGACGTTTTCCTTTGCCACAAGATGAGGATATGCAAGACGTGGCAGAGAAAACTCTAGCTATGAATGATGCAATCGCATGAAGTGGAAGTGACTATGAGGAAGATGAAGAATTCACAACGGGAAGCGTAAATAGAAATTTTCTAGTTCCCATAGAACCTGATGAAGAAATGTTAAAGAGTGAAAGTAAATTCAATACTACCTTCTGGGCACGAGGCACACCAGAAGTGAAGATTAGAATCGGTGATGAGAAGGATTCCTGTTTAGCTCTAGCTCTCATTGACTCGAGGTCAGAGATAAACGTTATTTCAAAGAAGTTCTTTGACAAATTTAGATGGCCAATTGACAAAGAGCACGGCTGAAGGATGAGAACAGTTGACAATGGCTCAAGCATTTTATTAAGAGCATGTGTGAATGTGCCTATAATGATAGGTGGCGTTGGAGAAGAGTTTCACTTCTTCATTCAAGACAATTGTTCATATGAAGTAATTCTCGGACAAACATTTATAGCTCAAATGAGAATGGAAACAAAAGCAATGAAGGATGGATCAGCATATGCAAGAATTCGATCCAAGTCAGGGATGGATTCTTTACAAGTTATGATAGTATACCCAAATCACACTAGAAATAGAAAGAACTTAAGAAGAAACCCCATTGACTCGATCAATCATGTATGTGATGATCCACTAGCTGTAAGAGAATATGGGGCATATTATGATCAAAATTTCTGCTAGACTCCACTATTGAGCGAGTCAATAGTGGACGTTGTTTTGATGTCTCGCCTATTAATGAACATAAATTTGAAGATTACTTAATTTGTACTCCTACGACTAGCTTACATTATATTACTAAGGAAAATCTTACAAAAACATTTAGAAATTAAACTGAAATATATTTTAGAAAATCAGGATTAATTTCAAGTGACAAGAAAATTGAGTATATTATTGAACTCTCAAAAAGTTCTACTTTATTAGAAGAGTTAGAGAATATTTCTCAAGAAAATTTAGAATTAAAACTGATTATTCTTAACTCTATTCAAGAATATGAGATTATTAGTGAATTTATCCTAGAACATGAAGTTAGCATAGAAACTAAATACAAAACTGTAGAAAAGAGAAATCAACTTTTGGTGTTAATTAAGTGCTAATAGTTGGACATTTATGTGGTCATTGAGGTTGTAGATCCTATCCAGCAAAAGTTGATGCCATTAGTAGAATCTCTGAGCGATGTCACAATGTAAGTGAAGTACGGAGATTCTTAGGTGCATGTGTTTTCTATGTCATTTGGATCCCTCACTTTGCTCATGTAGCAAATCCACTTTATGATTTATTAAGAAAAAGAAAGAAATTCTTTTGGACTGATGAGCATTCTAGATATATGAGACATATAAAGCAATTTCTTATCAATGCTCCTATTTTAAAACGTATTGACTATACAAGAAATAAGCCTGTAATACTAACCGTTGACATTAGTCCTATTGGTATAGGCTGGGTCATTGGGCAGGATG
The DNA here is from genome assembly GCA_020310875.1 of Ceratopteris richardii. Lineage (NCBI taxonomy): Eukaryota > Viridiplantae > Streptophyta > Polypodiopsida > Polypodiales > Pteridaceae > Ceratopteris > Ceratopteris richardii. The sequence goes on along the minus strand of CM035438.1, from coordinate 98,638,769 downwards.
ATGAGGAGGAGCAAAGGTACGCAGTTCGCTTTGAAGCGAAGATTGTTCATGATACTCAAAGGAATTATCCTCAAATTAAGAGAGAATTATAGGGATTAGTTACAACTTTAAAAACAGATAAGGAATACTTTAAAGAGCTAATGTAATAGTAGAGACCGATTGTCTTCCGTTAATAGGTTTAATAGCAAATTGTTCATCTCCAGACATAGCTATGCTATGATGGATAGCCTTTATTAAATTCATTCATCCTGCTTTTGTTCATATAGCCGGTAAACATAATATTGTTGCTAATATTCTTTCAAGAGCAAAGTTTGACAATGATAGTGAAGCACTAATAATCATATTAATTTAATAAATTATGAAACATGTACCTATACGTATGAGAGATTTAGAAAAAAGGATTATGAAGGAAACTGGCGAGATATAGGAAATTATCTGAGTTTGTTTTAGCCTCCCTCAAGCTGGTCTTCAAATCGATTCTGGAACATCAGAAGAAATCTTTCAACTTCTTCTTGAAAGATGGATATCTTTGGAGATATGCTAGAGGAAAGGTTTGAAACCCTCAAAGAGTACTAGGTTTGAAGGTTTTTCAAGTGTAAGTTATGCAAGAGATGCATGAAAGCCTTTGGGCTGGTCTTTAAGGCTTTGTTGCTTCATATGAAAAGATTGGGGAAAGCTATTGGTGGCCGAGGATGTACGTAACTGTTAAAGAATTTGTGAGCACTTGTAGTACATGCCAGTTACATTCCTCTGTTAAGCATAGAGATCCCCTTCATCTGACTATCCACCTTGTATTCATAACAAGTGGGTAGTCGACCTTGTGACCATGCCTAAAAGCATTAGTGGTATGAGATACATCGTTCTTGCACGAGAGGGTTTGACAAATCCTGTCGAGGGTAGAGCGCTTTGTTCCAATACTACTTATAATGTATACATATTCCTTTTAGAAGAAGTATTATCTAGATTTGGATATATAGAAAAAGTAGTAGCTGTTGGAGATAGACGTCTGCGGAAGCACGCGAACAACACAAGGAAGAAGAAGAAGCTTGGAGAACAAACACACAATAGTGAATTTATTAATAGAGAATATACAAAGATAAGTAGCCCATTAGGGCAATAGGCGTATATACAAGCCGGGGGAAAAAAACCTCCTAAAGAGGAAAAAAAGTGCCCCCGCGGTCCTAGTGTGTTCACACACATCACTACCTAAATATATCAACAAATCACCCCTAGGAGTGATGCGGTGAACAAGGAGCTGGCACTCATGTATAAGGAAGTGCCAAGCTATGTAGAAATCACTCCACAAAACGAAGTAAGCCCAAAGCTTTGCGGAAAGCTTCAAACTTCTCCCTAGGCAGAGCCTTCGTGAAAAGGTCTGCAATGTTCTCCTACGTGGGCACATATGCCAAGCTGATCTCCCGAGCAGAGAACCTCTCCATGACATAGTGATAATGCACCTCAATGTGCTTAGTGTGAGCATGGAACACAGGGTTGCTCGCAACTGCTAATGCGCTCTGACTGTCACTAAAGATGGTGGTGGCAGAAGACTGGCTAACACCCAAATCAGCCATAAGGCGTCTGAGCCACACACACTCAACAGTCACTGTGAAAGCTGTCCCATACTTAGCCTCACAACTGGAAGTGGCCACAGTAGGCTGCTTCTTGCTCAACCAAGATATACATGAGCTACCAAGCATGAAGCAAAAACCACTGGTGGACACACGAGTGTCATAGCAACCAGCCCAATCTGAGTCAGAAAAAGCATGCAAATCTGGCGGTAGTGATCCACCCTTGGGATAAAACAACCCAAGTAGCCGAGTACCACTCAAGTAGCGAAAGATGCACTTAACCGCCTTCCAATGCGTGACTCCTGGGCAATGCATAAACCTGCTCATCTGTGAGAGAGCAAACTGAATATCTGGCCGAGTAATGCATAAGTAAATCAAGCATCCAATAGCCTACTGATAGAGAACAACATCAAATGCATCTCCAGCATCATGAAGACTCAATCGTAAACCTGTCTCCATATGAGTGGCAATAGGCTTATAGTCTTCAAGGCCAAAACACTGCAATAATGTGTCAATATATTTCGTTTGACAGAAAGCCATTCCACCATCAACTTGCATAAACTGAATGCCAAAATACAGATGCAAATGCCCCAAATCAGACATCTCAAATCAGGCATGCAAATCAGCCTTGAAATCATCAATATGCTTCTCAATAGGACCAGTGAGCAGCATGTCATCAACATAGACAACAATGATTAGAAGCACATCATTAGCACGCTTAAGATATAAGGTGCTTTCAGTTGGACTATTCTCAAAACCATGTGCAACTAGATAGGCATGTATCTTCTCATACCAAGCACGTGGTGCTTGCTTTAAACCATATAATGCCTTCTTTAACCTGCACACCTGGTTTTCATGCCCTTTCTACACAAAGCCACGGGGCTGAAAAACATACACTTCTTCATGCAAGTCACCATTCAGAAATGTTGTTTTAATGTCCAACTGATGTACATTCCAACCATGATGGGCTGCAAGTGCACAAATGCTCCTAACAATAGTCATACGCCATGTAGGTGCAAAGGTCTCATCAAAATCAATGCCTCTTTCCTGCGCATAACCCTTTGCAACAAGCCTACCCTTATACCTGTCAACTGTACCATCAGGTTTACGCTTCAGCTTGTATACCCACTTAGTGCCAATGGCCTTCTTGCGAGGAGGCAAGTCACATAAAGACCATGTACCATTCTTCATTATAGCATCATATTTAGATTGCATATTAGCCATCCAATTTTCTGAATTTTGTGCTTCATCAAAAGAAATAGTTTCATTCTCATCACAGAGACTAGACACAGCCATAGCATAGCAATCTGATGCAAAGGAGGCACTATGAGAGCCTGAACAAGTACGATATGACAAAGGTGCATCTAATTTGGTATCACACAAAGTCCACACCAGCCATTTTGGCATAGTTTTTGCCTGCTCAATATCAGCTCTTTCATCAACAAGTGCATCATGTAAATCTGCATCAGAAATGGAATGATCTGCATCATCATATGAAACCTGCAAAGGTTGAGAATTTGCCTCATTAGGACCAGCACTAGACTATCCACTTGTAAAAAGAGGCATCAAAGTATCATACATGTCTTTGGAGCTAACAGATGTCTCCTTAGTACATGAAAGCAATGACTGAATAGCATCTTCCACAAAGACAACATCACGGCTAACCAGAATGCATTTAGCCTGTGGATGATACAGACAATAGCCTTTACTTTCAGAACTGTACCCAACAAAAATACATTTTACTGCCTTATCATCCAATTTTCTGCGATGTTGTTCAGGCACTAGTGCATATGCCAAACAACCAAAAACACGCAGATGAGCAACAGATAGCTTGCGGTCATGCCAAGCCTCATATGGAGTGATAGGTTGCAGCGCTTTAGTGGGACACCTATTCAGTACATATGCTGCACACATGACAGCCTCAAGCCAGAAACTATGTGGTAAAGCCTGACTCTTGACCATGCACCTTGCCATCTCCATGAGTGACCTATTCTTTCGTTCAGCAACTCCATTCTGTTAAGGTGTATACGGCACTATACACTGGTGTTTTATCCCAGGTTCAGCCAGAAATGCATTAAAATCAGAAGACATATACTCCTCCCTCGATCAGAACGGAGGGTGCCCATTTTACATGCTGACAGATTTTCAGCCAAAACCCAAAACTGTTTAAAGCACATGAACACTTCGGACTTTGCTTTGAGTGGATATACCCATGCATGCCTGGAAAAATCATCAATGAAAGTCACGAAGTAAAGGTAATTCCCAAAAGAGGGTGTCTGCATAGGACCATAGACATCACTGTGTACAAGTTGCAATTTCTACGTAGCCCGAACTGAACCATCTTTTGGAAAGGAGGAACGCTGCATTTTGCCCAAAATACAGCCTTCACATACATGTTTTCCAGGTGCCTCAAGCTTGGGCAAGAAGACACCATATCAGATTTCTGTAGGCGTAGCAAACTAGCAAAATTCAGATGACCAAAGCGTGCATGCCAAAGCTTTGCATCTCACATAGCCTGAGAATCATGAACTGCACATGCCGAATCATTCACAGACCTTTCATAGTCTATGAGCTTATACAGCCCATGACATAAAATGCCAGAAGCAATAATCATATCGCCATTTGATAGATCATGAACTATACACCTGTCATCAACAAATTTCACACCCAAGCCAATCTTGGATAATGCAGAAACTGTTAACAGATTCTTCTTGATCCCTGGCACAAATAAAGAATCTGACAAGGTGAAAGAACTACCATGAGCAGTAGTCAGAATGATCTTACCAATTCCCATAACAGGATAAGAGGAGTTGTTAGTGCATGTGACGAGTGAAGAGAAGAAACTACGGTGCGAGGTAATATGTTTGGTCGCCCCACTGTCAAAGTACCAAACATCTGAGTCCACTATAGACATGCACTGCTCATGAGAAGATGGGTCAAAACTGCAAACAGTAGTAAACGCCCATTCTTCTTCCTACACAAGATTAGCAGACTCTATTTTTGGTGTAGAGGCTTTTGCAACAACCATTCGAGCCTCCTTTTTCTTTGCCTCTTTTGCAGCCAGTTTTGGACAATTCTTTATGATATGATCATTCCCTTTACAGTACTTGCAAAACAATTTCTACTTTTTTTTATTTCTTCTCATCTTTATCTTGGTTCTTCGAATGTGCAGCATTTGCAGATTTCTGCTTACTAGTAGAAGAGCTCCATTTTCCTTTGCCCTTCTGACTAGCCAGGAAAGCTTGATCTGCAACATGCATAATGGACCTGTTCTACCTGGATTGATCTTCCTGCAACAGTACAGAGACTAACTCCTCAAATGATAAGGCATTCGGATTGTCTTTCATCATCAACCGAAGAGTAGAAGCAAAACTCTGATATGAATCAGGAAGATCATTGAGAACGGTCTGCACAAGTGAGCTATCTGGTATAACCTCATTAGCAGAAATCAACTGTTCCTTTAAATCTTTGATCTTCGTTAGGAAACTGTCCATAGAATCACCTTCATTCATGTGCTCAGCTGAACTCATGTATTGTCAGAAACTGATATTTCCAGTACATATTCATATAATTAATTGGATGAGTTTAGGTTAGAAAGATAATGTTTCACGAGAGGAATTATTAGCACTTAGGATTAACCAATTAAAACAAGGTAATGAAAATCTAAAAGAAGCAATTAAAAAATGGAAAACATCTAGACATAAAAATAAAATATATTTTGATAAGAAACATAGACTGAGGCCTCAACCAATAGAGAGTGGTGATTGGGTGCTTGTGTATGATAGTACATTTGATACTCAATACGATGCATACTGGAAACTAACTAAACGTCGGTTCGGACCTTATGTTGTTGTTTCGGTTTTTGAGACAGGTACTTATAAATTACGAGAATTCGATGGTTCTTTGTTGAGAAATTTAATTGCAGGGAAAAGGGTTAAACTATTCAAGAAGCGAAATAATGAAGATTATGAGATTGACAAGATTGATGCTGACGAAGATGTTGATGAAGATTAAAATATCTGTATTAAATCAGGTGAAAAAGTTTTAATTAAAGATTTGTTTGATTTTTTGTATTTATGCACTGCATTATTGAATGAGTTAAAAGGATATGTTCAAATTTATTTAAAAAAAAATCAAGTAGAATTTAAGATATTAAATATCTGATATATTTGTGATTGATGCATGAAAGACTTGTATTTATATGAATAAAATCAGATATTTTAATATAAATTTTGGAATTGAAAGCTTGTGGAAGATATACTTGCCTTATTATAAATACATGTATATGCTGAAAATTTTATCCATTCGTAAGTGGGATTTTTGTATCTTACTATTTATTCCTTATGAGATCTGACCTCTAAATGAATTAAAAAAATAAAACTTCATACCCAATTAGCTTATATGTATGTGTTTGTAGTTGGTGCACTATGTTGGGCTAGTAGGTGGGTAGAACAACCTTGGTCAGGTGATCAAGGCCATGAGCTGACGCTAGTTTCATTATAGGCCTAACCTTTATGTTGTTATGTGCTTGCATGGGTCGATAGGCGGGTGGAGTTATTCTGGTCGGGTGATCAGAGCCAGGAGCTGACGTCGATTTCATGTAGGGCTGACATAGTTTTGTCGTGTGTTATGCCAGGTTGTCAGACAAGTGGAATAAACTTGGCCGAGTGGACAAGTCTAACAGTCGCATCCAATTTCGGTATAGGCCGATTTGTTAAAAATAAATAAAGAGCTGAGTTGGGGTGAAGTAATAAAGCAAGAGAAAAAAAATGATATGAAAAAAAGAAATGAATGGAGAATCAGACCATAGAAAATAAAAGTAGGAGGCATATAATTCTATTAACTGATAAAAAAGTTTTGGTATATGCTGTTATGCAGGATAAGTTACTTATTCCAAGCAAGTTACATGAACAGAAGGACTATGATACTTATGATTTATTCCTATAAATGCTTGTTTAAATGTGGATTCAGAGATATAACATGATATTTATATGACTTATATCTACTTTATTTGTTTTAGAAGATTTGTACTAATCTTTTTCATTGCACAAAGCATGAATGCATGATAAAGTAAAACTGTGAAAATCTGAAATTTATTTACAAAAGAATTTGATGCTGCTTTTCTATTGAACTGCAGGTTGGCCCATCGAGGACGATGTGCAGGTTTGGTGGGGGCAGATATCGAAAGGATTCCTTACTTGGATTTATATATAGAAAAAAAAATATTTTGATTGAAAGTTAATCAGATGATATCTCTCTCTCATATTTTTTAATGCATTGGTTTAAAATGACTAATGTTATCTCTTGGATATGTGCACGAAAAAGAAGAAATTATATGCAGAATGAAAGGATAATTGATTCTTAATCTTACTCTTCATTTTATATTTTTTATATGTTTTTGAGATCATGTATATGTGTATTCATAAAATTAAGAATGCTCATTTGTGTGAACTTATGTTTATAAGGTTCTGTATCTATGTTTATGTGAATGTATTGATTTATGTATGTGTTCATGTGCTTATGAATATATATGTGAATATAGGGTTTATGCCATAAGTATGTGTTTGCATATGCATACTTAAAATATATATATGTATGCACCTATGTTTAAGTATTTATGAGTTATTACCTACCTAAGTAAGGGTATAGTTATGAAGTTCCATAAAAATATATGAGTACATTTAAGCCATGAATTGTTTAGCTTTCCATTAAGTTGTTGGAGATAGATGTCTGCGGAAGCACGCGAACAGCACAAGGAAGAAGAAGAAGCTTGGAGCATAAACACACAATACTAAATGTATTACTAGAGAATGTACAAAAATAAGTAGCCCATTAGGGCAATAGGCCTATATACAAGCGGGGGAAAAAACCTCCTAAAGAGGGAAAAAAGTGCCCCGGCGGTCCTAGTGTGTTCACATACATCACTACCTAAATATGTCAACAAATCCACCTGAGAGTGATGCGGTGAACAAGGAGCTGGCACTCATGTATAAGGAAGTGCCAAGCCATGTGGAAATCACCCCACAAAAGGAAGTAAGCCCAAAGCTTTGCGGAAAGCTTCAAACTTCTCCCTAGGGAGAGCCTTTGTGAAAAGGTCTGCAATGTTCTCCTATGTGGGCACATATGCCAAGCTGATCTCCCCAGTCGAGAACCTCTCCCTCACATAGTGATAATGCACCTCAATATGCTTAGTGCGAGCATGGAACACAGGGTTCCTCGCAACTGCCAATGCGCTCTGACTCTCAGTGAAGATGGTGGTGGCAGAAGATTGGCCAACACCCAAATCAGCCATAAGGCATCTGAGCCATACATACTCAACTGTCGCTGTGAAAGCTGCCCCATACTCAGTCTCACAACTGGAAGTGGCCACAGTAGGCTGCTTCTTGCTAAACTAAGATATACATGAGCTACCAAGCATGAAGCAAAAACCACGGTGGACACACGACTGTCATAGCAACCAGCCCAAGCTGAGTAAAAAAAATGATGCAAATCTGGCGGTAGTGATCTCCCCTTGGGATAAAACAACCCAAGTAGCCGAGTACCACTCAAGTAGAGAAAGATGCGCTTAACCGCCTTCTAGTGCGTGACTCCTGGGCAATGCATAATCCTGCTCATCTCTGAGACAGCAAACTGAATATCTGGCCGAGTAATGCATAAGTAAATCAAGCATCCAACAGCCTGCTGATAGAGAACAACATCAAATGCATCTCCAGCATCATGAAGACTCAATCATAAACCTGTCTCCATAGGAGTGGCAATAGGCTTACAGTCTTCAAGGCCAAAACGCTGCAATAATGTGTCAATATATTTCGTTTGACACAAAGCCATTCCACCATAAACTTGCATAAACTGAATGCCCAAATAGTGATGCAAATGCCCCAAATCACACATCTCAAATGAGGCATGCAAATCAGCCTTGAAATCAGTAATATGCTTCTCAATAGGACCAGTGAATAGCATGTCATCAACATAGACAACAATGATCAGAAGCACATCATTAGCACGCTTAACATATAAGGTGCTTTTAGCTGGACTGTTCTCAAAACCATGTGCAATCAGATAGGCATGTATCTTCTCATACCAAGCACGTGGTGCTTGCTTTAAACTATATAATGCCTTCTTTAACCTGCACACTTGGTTTTCATGCCCTTTCTGCACAAAGCGACGGGGCTGAAAAACATACACTTCTTCATGCAAATCACCATTCAGAAATGTTGTTTTAATGTCCAACTGATGTACATTCCAACCATGATGGGCTGCAAGTGCACAAATGCTCCGAACAGTAGTCGTACGGCATGTAGGTGCAATGGTCTCATCAAAATCAATGCCTCTTTCCTGCGCATAACCCTTTGCAACAAGTCTAGCCTTATACCTGTCAACTGTACCATCAGGTTTACGCTTAGGCTTGTATACCCACTTAGTGCGAATGGCCTTCTTTCCAGGAGGCAAGTCACATAAAGACCATGTACCATTCTTCATTATAGCATCATATTCAAATTGCATAGCAGCCATCCAATGTTCTGAATTCTGTGCTTCAACAAAAGAAACAGGCTCATTCTCATCATAGAGACTAGACGCAGCCATTGCATAGCAATCTGATGCAAAGGAGGCACTATGAGATCATGAACGAGTATGATATGACAAAGATGCATCTAATTTGCTATCACGCAAAGTCTGCACCAGCCATTTTGGCATAGTTTTTGCCTGCTCAATATCACCTCTCTCATCAACAACTGCATCATGTAAATCTGTATCAGAAATGGAATGATCTGCATCATCATATGAAACCTACAAAGGCTCAAAAGTTGCCTTATTAGGACCAACACTAGACTATCCACCTGTAAAAAGTGGCATCAAAGTATCATACATGTCTTTGGAGCTAACAGATGTCTCCTTAGTGCATGAAAGCAATGCTTGAATAGCATGTTCCACAAAGACAACATCACGGCTAACCAGAATGCGTTTAGTCTATGGATGATACAGACGATAGCCTTTACTTTCAGAACTGTACCCAACAAAAATACATTTTACTGCCTTATCATCCAATTTTCTGTGATGTTGTTTAGGCACTAGTGCATATGCCAAACAACCAAAGACACGCAGATGAGCAAGAGATGGCTTGCGGTCGTGCGAAGCCTCATATGGAGTGATAGACTGCAGCGCTTTAGTGGGACACCTGTTCAGTACATATGCTGCATACATAACAGCCTCAAGCTAGAAACAATGTGGTAAAGCCTGACTCTTGACCATGCATCTCGCTATCTCCATGAGTGACCTGTTCTTTCGTTCAGCAACTTCATTTTGTTGAGGTGTATACAACACTGTACACTAGTGTTTTATCCCATATTTAGTCAAAATTGCAGATAGTAGTAAACACATAAGATTTGCAGACTCTGTTTTTGGTGTAGAGGCCTCTGCAACAACCATTCCAACCTCTTTCTTCTTCCTGCACAAGATTTGCAGAATCTGTTTTTGGTGTAGAGGCCTCTGCAACAACCATTCCAACCTCTTTCTTCTTTGCCTCTTTAGCAGCCAGTTTTGGACAGTTTTTTATGATATGATCATTCCCTTTATAGTACTTACAAAATAGTTTTTGCTTTTCTGATTTCTTCTCATCTTTATCTTCCTTCTTCGAATATGCAGAATTAGCAGATTTTTGCTTACTAATTGAAGAGCTCCATTTTTCTTTGCCCTTCTGACTAGCCAGGAAAGCTTGATCTGCAACTCGTATAATAGACCTGTTTTGCCTAGACTGATCTTCGTGCAACAGAATAGAGACTAACTCCTCAAATGACAAGGCATTTGGATTGCCTTTCATCATCAACCGAAGAGTAGAAGCAAAACTCTGATATTAATAAGGAAGACCATTCAGAACGGTCTGCACAAGTGAGCTATCTGGTATAACCTCATCAGGAGAAATCAATTGTTCCTTCAAGTCTTTGATCTTTGTTAGGAAATTGTCCATAGAATCACCTTCATTCATGTGCTCACTCTCCAACTCTTTTTAGAAGTAAGCAACACGAGCCTCATTCCTAGCTTGGTACAATGTGATAAGTGTATCCCAAGCATCCTTAGCTGTTCTGCAAGAGCGAATATGAGGAATAATGGCACGTTTGACAGACAAAGCTATCAATGCATGTGCTTGGGCATCTCTACCATCCCAACGAATCTCCTCTGCAGTAGGTGCAACAGAAATAGCAGCACGAATAGGAATCTGCGGAATATCATCTTCGACACCATCTTCATCAGCTCCAGCACCTGTATTTGTAGTACCTAAATATTAGTCCTATGTATCTACCCATGCAAATTTATGTGTAAAAACATGTGAATATAATTATCTATATATATGAAACCATGTGAATGGATATGGAGTATTTTAACTTCTATGGAAACAATAGTTATAAGTTTTTATAATGTTAAAAACCTATATATATTAGTGTCATTATATGATGTGTTATATGATAATTTAAGTATCTCATTATTATATTTAAGGTAACAAAAAATTTAATTATTAAACTAAAGAAATTAATATAAAAAATATTAGTTTGTGTAAATATTTTAATATAAATTATTAATTAAATATCAAATCTAACAAAAACAAAAGAGAAGATTTATATACGTAGATAATTTAAAGTTTAAGTTAGTTTTAGTTTATTTCTAAAAATGTGTTAGTTAAGTTAGTATGCATGTTCATTAACTAGTTAAACTAACACTAACATTTAGTTATCTAATTGCACACGTATAATTTTACTATAACTATATATATGCATCATTTTCCATTGAGTTCTCCTGATGACTTCTTCTGCAGGTACGGATCCTACCGCGAGGGAGAGAGAGAGAGAAGGAGAGAGAGAGTGAGAGAGAGACAGAGAGAGAGAGGTCCTGCTGTGCTAACCTCCCCGCTGTCTATCTGATTCATCACCCAGGAGAGAGAAGCTGACACAGGTGGCTGCTGCTCACTCTGTGACACACAGTAGTGGAGACGGCGCTGCCTGTTGATGACGCTCAGAGAGAGGAGGTTATTGGCCACTTCTCCATTCTGACAAAGACTAGCAGCGTTCTTGTTGGCGCTCTCTGCTCAGAGACAGAGAGAGAAATTTGATTGGCTTTTGTGCACTGTGTGCACAGTGGAGAGAGGACTATTGGATGTTAAGAGAGAGAGTCAGACCATCAAGGGCGCTGTAGATTAGCACGTAGCAAACAAGCGGACTAGAGAGAGAGAGAGCAGGCGTTGATGGCTGGGAGGAGAAAGCGACGCTATCTGAAGAAAGAGACATATGTGCGTTAGGGAGAGACTCCCGCAATCGCTGGTCTGCTGGCTGCTCACCTAAGGGTCGGTGCTGCGTGTCAGATACGACAGAGTGAGATGAGTGGTTCCGCCTGAAGCGGGTGACTTTCCCGAGCGTCTGGGAGAGAGATTTCGTCAGGAGAGCGAGTCCTGTGTTGCGCTTCACACGAGAGGGCCCTGGATGACGGCAGATGCACAAAAGTGCAGAGATAGGGGCAGAGAGAGAGAGGGAGAGAGAGAGAGAAAAAGAGAGAGAGAGAGAGGGGGACGGAGAGAGAGAGAAGTAGAGATGCATGCATATGAATGTGAGATATATGCACATGTATGAATGATGCATGCATGTGAGAGAGGTACGAAAGTGCACATATGTGAGAGTGTGTGTACATGCATATGTGAGAGTGTGTGTACATGCATATTAGAGAACATGTATGCATGTGCTTGAGGAATGCATGAGTGCATATGCATGTGAAGTGTATGCATGCATGAACGAATGTTAGTATAGATGCATGTATGAATGTGTGAGATGAATGCATGCATAAGCATGTGCATGAATATGAATAATGAGTGTATATACATGTATGTTATGTATGTGCATGTACATGTATGTGAGATCTATGCATGAATATGTGTGAGCATAAACATATATGTTAGTTTGTATGTGTGCATGTGCATGTGTGATAGAATTAGCATGTAGGCATGTATGAATGCATGAATGATGTGCATGTATGTATATGCACGTAAGTTAGGAAGAAGTGAATGTGTGCATGAGCGATAGGTGATGTATGCATGTGTATGTGAAGTATGTATACATACTAGCATAAGTGCATATGTATGTTAGCATAATATGTATGCATGTTTAGTGTATGTATGCATGAGTAATAATGCATGATTGTATGAATGATTGATTTTACATGTATCCAAGTGCATTTAAGTATGTGTAAGCATATGCATGTATGATAATAAGTGTGTATGAATGCATGAATTATATAGGTATGCATGTTTGCATGTGAAGAATTATGTGCATGTGTGCATAAGAAATGATGTATGTATATAAATATATGTAAGTAGTATGTTAGAATTCATGTATGCATGTATGTTAGTATATGTGATGCATGAATGCATGAATGAAGTTTACATGTATGCATGTATGTTTTTGTATATGCATATGAGTATGCATATATGCATAAATATATGTGTGCATGTGCATGTATGATAGAATTAGCATGTGTCCATGTATGTAAGAGATGCATGTGTACATATACATATGTAATGAATTTTAGTGAATGAACATATGACAAGTGAACGCATGAGTATGTGAAGTAAATTTGCATGTATGTGTGTATTTATAAAGTGCATGTATGCATGTGGGTTAGCATGTATAGTGCTTGAGTATGCATGCAAGTATGATTTTATTCATGTAAACTTGTGTATGTTTACGTAAAAGCATATGCATAAATACATATACATATTAGAAGATTAATTAATATGTGTTAGCATAAGTTTAAAATTATGTTAAGTATTGAAAAATATATTATTAAATGAGTATTTTATATTTACTAAAAGCATACTTATGTTTTTTTCTTCCTGATGACCTCTTCTGCAAATCACTGTGAAGAGATTGTGAAGGAGATTACGAGCTTATGAGATTACGAGTCTACAAGATTGCGACATTTGAAGATTGAAGCAACATATGATCATTTAGAAATATAAAATTTGTATAGGATTATTCTCAAGGAATTGTATTAGAACTTATCATAAAGTTTTGTATAGGCTTAAAAATTAATCTTGAAGTTCTTTAAACTTTTACTCTGCAATTCAACTAAGTTTTTTTCCATTTTGATTTCATATGTCGAAGGATTTAGGGTCTACATGCAATTCTGAATTAGTGTCTACAAGCAGTTTTGATATTAATAGTAAAGAATTAGAGAACTTTATTATAGGAACACTTCTTCCATCTTCTATTGATAACACATTTAATAACTAAAATATAGAAATAGAAATAATTAAAGATAAAATAGTTGACGAAACTTTATATACAATAGTACGATCGTAATCTTACCAGGGTTTTACCTTTACTATGTATAGTCTTACGAGAACATCATAACAAAGAAGATCTATTTCCACCTAATTTAATAAGAAAAACTAATTCAAATTAAATTGAAAACAAAGTAGTTGATATAGCTAAAGTTAAAATAACTAGTGAGGAATTAGTTTTGCCTTCTTATTTAGAAGGTGTAGCTAGATATAGAACCGCACTTCCTTATGGCTCACAGTTCTAAGAAACTTCTTCTTAATTTAAACTTAAATAGATTAAGAAACTTTAGCTTTTATCATTCACAAACTGAGAATTCAATCCAAGACTCAAAGCATACTTAGAAACAGCCTGCGTGTAGTCACATGGTTAGGTTAGCGTGAATCTTTTAGATGAACGTCGGCCTCCCTTCACACCCGTCTACGATAACGTAGAAAAACTCAGAGGGGAGAAGAGGTACTGCGGCGTACTCTCCAACGTGCAAGACAGAAAAAAATAGTTATCAATATTCCCCACTCAGGACGCAGCATGTAGAAAAAATGCCTATAGTGATGGAGTCCCTCTCACTATTCCCCACTCAATATGCATGACGCAGAAAAACTCGCAGGCGAGATGAGGTATTGTGGCATACTCTCCAACATGCAGCACGCAGAAAAACCCACGTCATGAATGCTCCACATAGGGAGTTGGAAAAGCATTCCTACTCTGCAATCCATGGAAATCGCATCAAGCTTTGTAATGTCTTTTCTATCCCAAGGATACATGCTAGTGGTGGCTTCCAAAGTCTGTTTTTGGCTCTTAAAAGAGTCCATTTTCCAATTCAACTTGGGCTAATAATATCCAATACAAAGCTTTTGGGTCCACCCTATTCTTGACAGCATGAAAGTTAGGAACCTAAAGTGCAATGAGTAGAAGCAAATGCAAGAACCGATTCTTTAGAGTTGATTAAAGCCTCCGATTTTGTATTGCGCACATACGTCTTCAATTGCCCATCAAGAAAATCGCGGAAAGATTCGGTCATGACTCGTTACAACAGCACATGATCAACAAAACCATAGCCAAGAAAACTTCTGCCTCGCAGGTGTTGGGAAAGATGGATGGATGCTCCAAGAGATTAAGTAGGTACTGCCAAAACCTGCTTTGTTCCAGTCCTCTTTTGCTTTAGACTTGATAAGTGGACCTTCTTAGCTTTCCAATGATACCATAAGATGGCCTATGTACTTTGAAAGTGATGTGTGCAATGGTTGAATCAAAACAGATAACTTTGAAACTCACAATCTCAAGAAAACCTTCTATTTATGTCTTGATACCTACTGGATCTTTTGCTCAGTATGACCAACATAGTAGGAATTGGAAAAATTCCTTTTAGGAGTATCTAATTAGCTTAGCAAGCTAACTATTCCAAGTGGAATGATGTAAAAAGATAAACTATGCTAAGACAAAACAATTTAGCAAATAAAGCTATCCCTCCGATTTTTTAGGATTGTAGCAGACTTTGACCAGTGATCACCTCGACGCTGATTTCTCTGAAATGGCTGAATAGAATCTCTTCAAACTTTGATAGTGTATAAAAAACTTTAAACTGAATCCAACAAGATTTGAATCACTGAATTTGATGGCCAAATGACTGAGATATGCACTCCACAAGTTGACAGACTTTTGAGTAGTATGACAGAGAACTCAGAAATGAAATATGTGATTGTATGTATTAACGAATACTTGTATACAAATCCATTGGCATGAAAATCATTGCCTACTGGTGTAGATAGGTATGGGCTAGAGTGAAGGCCATACACATACTCAAAATCAGTAATGAGAAGCTCAGGAGTGATGAGTTCTACCCGCGACTTTTCCATGACTATTTTTATAGGGAATGAGTAAAAATTTGAATTCAAATTCAAACTTTTGGCTCCCTATGATAAAGCTCCTATATCCTAGGAGATATTCCTTCAATCAAATAGCTAAATTTTTCCACAAATTCTTTTGGTAGGTGATTACAAAAGATTCTAAGTCAATTTGACTTTTACAAGAAGATAAAGTGGTAATTAACCACTACCACTAGTTCCTATGCTTCTCCACACATGTAAGGTCTTCAAGATATCCTTCAAGCCAAATGTGTAGGCTTGTGATTTACACCAACAGATCCCCCTCAAGCCAAATATTTTGGCTTGGACTTCATCTTCAGTCTTCATGTATGTCTTATAATCCAATCATTGCTTTGAACCTGCAAAGTTTGGTTCCATCCAAAGCTTTAGTCAACAAATCTGCACACTTCATGTTGGTTGATACATAGGTTAGTTGAATGTCTTTGCTTATCAACTTCTCTCTCACATAATGGTAATAGACCTCTATATGTTTGGTCCTAGCATGATAAATAGGATTAGCTGCAAGGTAAAGAGAACTTGTATTATCTCCAAAAATTATTAGAGACCTAGTATATAAACCCAATTCTGTATACAGAAGTTTGATTCAAATAGCTTCTTGTTTGGCATTAGCCAGTCCTTTATATTCTGCCTCTGTAGAGAACAATGCAACAGTTGGTTGCTTCTTTGCAGACCAAGATATTGGCTTATCACCTGCAAAAGAAATATATCCAGAAGTGCTCCTCCTATCATCCTTGCATCCTGCCCAATCTCCATCTGAATAAATTTTGATATCAATATCTGAAGTACAAGGAAAATACAAACCATGGTTTTGTGTACCCTTGAGATACTTCAAGATTCTCTTGGCAACCTCCATGTGAGGTATCCTTGGCTTGTGCATAAATTGACTTAGCACACTTACTCCATATGCAATATCTATCCTTATTAAGGTAGCATAGTTCAAGCTACCCACCATACTTTGATACCCTGTAATGTCATTGACTTCATCACCTTCATGGGCACTTAGTTTTAGGTTTACCTCCATTGGAGTGCTTGCTACTTTGGCATCCTGCAAATGAAACTTCTTCAACATATCTTGTATGTACTTTTTCTGAGTAATGTATATCCCTGAATTAGTGTATACTAACTCAAGCCCAAGAAAATACTTTAGTAGACCAAGATCATTGATCTTGAACTCCTTCATCATCTGGCTCTTGATTTGTCTGTTCCATTGACATAATTATCTGTAATTATGATGTCATCAACATAAAGACAAAGGTATATTACCTCTGAATTACTTCTTTTGATGAATAGAGAAGTATCTACCTTGCTCATGATAAAACCTTGGTCTTGGAGGTATGTAGTTAACCTGTAATTCCATGCCCTAGGTGCCTGCTTCAATTCATATAAAGCCTTCTTTAATTTGCAAACATATGTTACCTTATTAGGGTCCTCATAGCTAGGAGGTTATGACATATATACCTCCTCTAAAATCCATCCATTCAAGAAAGCATTCTTGACATCCAATTGATACATACTCCAATTTTTGGATGCAACCACACTAACCAACACTCTCATGGTTGGCATCTTGGCCACCGGAGAGAATATTTCTTCATAATCAATGCCTTGGGTTTGTGCAAAACCCTTGGCTACCAATTTGGCTTTGTATCTATTAATTGTGCCATCAAAATTTCTTTTAAGTTTATAGATCCATCTGGACCCTATTACCTTCATGGATTCCTTCTTGGGTACTAACTCCCCATGTATCACTTTCCTTGAGTGCTTCAATCTCCTCATCCATATCTTCTTTCCATTTTGATTTGGTTATGGCTTCTTCATATTATCTTGGTTCTTCATTTGATAAATCTTTGACAAGATAAACAGAATGTTTAGTTACAAGAGATGTATCATACCCATATCGGATAGGTTTTTTGTTTTCTCTTTGTGATCTTCTGAATGATTGAGTTGAAGATTCAGGTATGTCTTCAAGCTTCTTCATCTTCATTTTGCCCTTGGACTTCCATGCCTTGAATTCTTCAAGGTTGATAGTATCTTCATCATTTGAACTTGAGTCTTCATTCTGAGTAGGTTTCTCCTTTGCAAGACTTGGAAACTCCTCTTCCAAATCATAGGGTAGTTCAACCTTCCTGCATTCATTCTTATACCAAGAATCATTTTCATCAAAGACAACATCTCTACTTACCATGAATCCCTTATTGGTAGGGTTATAAAACCTGTAACCTTTTTTATCTAGATCATATCCAATAAAGATGCACTTTTCAACCTTTGGGTCTAGCTTACCTCTTATCTGAGAAGGAATGTGTACATATGCTACACATCCAAATATCCTGCGATGGTCAAGTGAGGGTCTCTTACCATGCCATGCTTCATAGGGTGTCATGCCATCAAGGGACTTAGAGGGTAACCTGTTTATGAGGTAAGTGGCAGTAGAAACACTCTCTGCCCATAGATAGTTAGGTAAGTTTTTTTCATTCAACATAGACCTAGCTGTCTCAACAATCAACCTATTTCTCCTCTCAGCTACCCCATTCTGTTCAGGAGAATACCTTGTGGTTATTTCTCTTTTGATGCCTCTGTCCTGCAAGAAGCAAATTCATTGGAGAAGTACTCACCTCCTCCATTTGACCTTAGCCTCTTCAAATTTTTTCCTATTTGATTTTCAATAAGTGCAAGATGTTTTTTGAAACAATTAAACACCTCATCCTTGTGCTTCATGAAGTACAATACAGTCCATCTGCTATAATCATCAATAAAAGATACATAGTACCTTGATCCTGAGACTAAGGGGTCTTTGCTTGGTCCCCATACATCTGTATGGACAAGCTCTAGGTAGTCTTCATGCACTGTAATCTTTCCTTGAGAAGGGTAACCTGTGAGACTTCCCAAATTGACAAGCACCACACTTGTAAATCATATGTTGCTTGGATACATTAGGTATTCCAAGCACACATTGAGCCTTGCATATCTGCTTCAAGGTTCTTTCTCCTATATGCCCTAATCTTTTGTGCCAAATCTCAAGCTCTAAAAGTGTTTGATCTTTATAATTGTATAGTGCAATATTCTTTGTGTCTTCTAACCCAAAAGTAAAAAGTCTACTTGATTTTTCTCCTTTAGCAATCCTCTTGAACCCATGCCTTGGATCCTCCACAAATGCTCCATATTGGTTGAATCTAACCTGCAAACCTTTCTCCAGAATCTGTCCAACAATCATCAGATTTTTTGTAATGGTTGGTACATAGAGTACCCTACTCAACAAATTTTGATTTCCATCACAAGTCTTAACATTTCCAACTTTAACTACTGAGTGCTTGGTGTCATCACCTGTTTGGACTTGATGCTTCCCTTTTGGTTCCTCAAGATCAAAGAGTAGTGCTACATTGCCAGCGACATGATTTGAGCATCCTAAGTCAATGTAGAATAGGTGGTCATCATTTATACCTGGTTTTGAAGTCATGTTCATGATCAAAAGAGAGTCATCCTGCTCCTCTGTATAGTTGTTGTAGTCCTTTCTGGATTTGAAACCTCCTTGGTAGTTGCCATTGTAGTTGTTGTTGTAATTGTTATTGTAATTGTTGTTGTAACCTGGGTGATGGTTGAATCTACCTCTTAACTCTGAGTATCCACCTCTTTGGTATCCTCTTCCTCTCTGATTTTTGTAATTCCTGAAACACTCATCTGTAGTATGATTTGATAAACCACAAATGTTGCATGGTGAGGAGTTATAGGATCTCCCCCTACCTTGCTTACCTCCTCTGCCCCTTCCTCTTGATGATCTACCTCTCCTTGCATAGTTGGCTTGGGAGGTAGAGCCTTCATCTTCCACCTTCTTGCTCTTGCCTTTATCTTTAGACTTTTTATCTATATATAGGGAAGAAGAGTTATTACCTTTGGATGTATCTCCATTCTTGTTGAGCTTTGCTTCATGAGTAAACAATTGTCCCATGAGAGTTGTAAGATCTGGAATTTGCATGTCCATGTAAAGGTCCATGGCAATGGTGAAGCTTTCCCATTTGTCATCAGCCTTGATCCCATTGACCACTTGCCTTACAATCTGCTCTTCTTCAATCTCTTCTCCTATGCTTGCTAACTGATCTGCTACATCTTTAATCTTGGTCACAAATTCTGAAATAACTTGCTTAGGTTGCTTTCTTAATGTTGTGAATTCAATCCACAACTGATTTTTCCTAGCCCTTGTGTTGGAGGAAAAATAAAATGATAAGGTTTCCCAAGTCTCTTGGGATGTCTTACAATTTCTAATATGTGGCAAAAGAAAATCAGAGATGGAGTTGAGTAAATATGACCTTGCCAATGCATCCTTAGCACATCATGTGTTGAGCTTTTCATGTTCTTCCTTTGTTGGCAATCCTCTTGTTTTGAATGAGGGCAATTCCTCATCCCTTGAGATGTATCCATAGACACTCCCTCCTTGTAAGTAGGTGTTCATCCTTAGTGACCATTCTTGATAGTTGTTCTTGTCCAATTTATCAATAAATGAAGGAAAACCATCTCCCATTTTATGTTAGTTTGCTCTGATACCACTATTGGGAAAGATGGATGGATGCTCCAAGAGATTGAGTAGGTACTGCCAAAACCTGCTTTGTACCAGCCCTCTTTTGCTTCAGACTTGATAAGTGGACCTCCTTAGCTTACCAGTGACACCATAAGATGGCGTATGTACTTTGGAAGTGATGTGTGCAATGGTTGAATCAAAACAGATAACTTTGAAACTCACAATCTCAAGAAAACCTTCTATTTATGTCTTGACACCTGCTAGATCTTTTGCTCAATATGACCACCATAGTAGGAATTGGAAAAATTCCTTTTAGGGGTATCTAATTAGCTTAGCAATATAACTATTCCAAGTGGAATGATGTAAAAAGATAAACTATGCTAAGAGAAATCAATTTAGCAAATAAAGCTATGCCCTTGATTTTTTAGGACTGTAGTAGACATTGATGACTGATCACCTCGACGCTGATTTCTCTAAAATGGCTACATAGAATCTCTTCAAACTTTAATAGTACGTAGAAAACTTCAAGCTGAATCCAAAAATCTTTGAATCACTGAATTTGATGGAGAAATGACTTAGACATGAACTCGACAAGTTGACAGACTTTTGAGTAGTATGACAGAGAACTCAGAAATGAACAATGTGATCGTATGTATTAATGAACACTTGTATATAAATCCATTCGCATGAAAATCATTGCCTAATGGTGTAGATAGGTGTGGGCTAAAGTGTAGGTCTCACACACACTCAAAATCAGTAATGAGAAGCTCGGGAGTGATGAGTTGTACTTGCGACTTTTCCATGACCATTTTTATAGAGAAGGAGTAAAAATTTGAATTCAAATTCAAACTTTTTCCTCCCTATGATCAAGCTCCTATATCCTAGGAGATATTCCTTCAATCAAATAGCTAACTTTTTCCAAGAATCCTTTTGGTAGGTGATTACAAAAGATTCTAAGTCAATTTGACTTTTACAAGAAGATAAAGTGGTAATTAACCACTAGCACTAGTTCGTATGCTTCTTCACATATGTAAGGTCTTCAAGATATCCTTCAAGCCAAATGTGTAGGCTTGTGATTTATACCAACAGCAGGCTCCATAACGAATGTATGGCTACCAAAGACAACAAACACCTACACAAAAAAACTCTGAGGTGAGATGAGGTACTCTAGCGGACTCTCATACCTGCAACAAGCAGAAAAACCCACGTCATGAACGCTCTAGCATGCGTACTGCTGCCTACTCCCACCCCACCACCTCCCTTTTACTCCTCTTTCAGTAACCATTGCATGATGCTCAGCTAAGAAGGATGGGGTTTTTCTAGATAATTAACTATGTCCTGGACATCACTTTTTTGTAACCATTAGCATGCGTTCACCCCTGCACAGAAGGTTATACTCATATATGCGATTAAAGAATAACACAAACACATTCGTGGTATAGGTTTTCATACAGAACAAAAGCGCTATAGACTTTATAATCCCACTAATAAGGCATTCATAGTTAGTAGGGATGTAGTCTTTGATGAGAATAACTCTTGGTTTGAAGATGATTGTAGAAAGGTTAAACTACCATATGACTTGGAAAATGATTTTCCAACCGTAACTCAAGAATACCAACATCAAGGAGAGGAAATCAACTAAGAATATGAGGAGCATGTTGATTTCAAAGCTTGGAAGTCAAGAGGCAAGTGCAAACACAAGAAATTAGAGGATCTACCCGAGTCTTCCAAACAAGTTTTAAGAAGTTCACAAAGAGAAAGTTAGAAGCCCATAAGGTATGGATATGATACATCCTTAGTCACAAAACAATTTATGTACAACACTAAAGATTCAATGGCAGAGGAGCCTACTTCATTTGAAGAGACTAAGAAGAAGAAAGAATGGATAGATGCTATGCATGAACAATGGATAGATGCTATGCAGGAGAATCACACTTGGGACCTAGTTCCCAAGGAACTAGATGTGAAGGTAATTTGTTCAAGCTAGATATATAAAGTTAAAAAGAACTCTGATGGTTCTATAAACAGGTAAGATTAGTGGAAAAGGGATCTGCCCAAGCACATGGAGTAGATTATGAACAAACATTTTCACCTCTGGCAAAGATGCCAACAATCAAGGTATTTGTGAGTCTTGCTGCATCCGAAAATTGGAATGCATTTTTAAATGGTTGGATATCAAAAGAAGTTTATGCTACACTAACAAGACTTGATCTTAGTTATGCAGTGAGAGGCCTATCACAATTCATGCATTGTCCAAAGGATCCACATTGGATTGTAGGTCAAAGAGTTCTCAGTTATATCAAAGGAACCATCAAGGAAGTATTATATTATCCTTTTACTTCAGATTTGAAGTTGAGAGCATATAGTGACTTAGATTGGGTAGGTAATCAAGATGACAGAAGATCAACTCATGGCTACATGATATATATTGGTGATAAGCTCGTAAGTTGGTGTTCAAAGAAACAAAATACAGTAGCATTATCATCAACTAAAGCTGAGTACAAAGGACTTGTAGAAGCAGCTAAGGAGGTCATATGGATGTAGACATTATTCAAAAGCTTGGGCATTAATCAAGATAAACCTACAATACATGGACATAACACAATTTCACTTTATCTTGCAAAAAATCTAGTATTTAATGCAAGAACAAAACATATAGAGATACAATATCATTTCCTAAGAGAAAAGGTAATGGCAAAAGAAAATGAAGTGGAGTTCATTTCTACAAAGGATCAGATAGTAGATATAATGGCAAAGAACTTTGATGGTGTGAAGACCTATAGATTCAAAAGCATGGTAGGAGTAAAAAGAAAAGAAGATGATATGAAGAAACAAAGAATGTCAATTAGTGATTGAGTTGTTGGAGAACCAATCACAAATTGGACATAATTTTGTAGGTTAAAGTCTAAGAAGAGCAGCACATGCCTATGTGCAAAGGGACAATTTCACACGTACTATATTTGTAAACTTTAGTTCTGGAATTTTTAAAACTCATGAGATTGAGAAAATCTATATAAGTTAGTTTCTATCAATAGACATGAAAAAAGAGAGCAAGAGAGATTTTGTATGACTCAGTATATTCACACATCTCTGAGCAAGAAATCACTTATAAAGTTCTAAGTTTTTCATAGCTATGAGAAGAACTAATTAATGTTTTAAGTACGAGACTCTCTCTTCCATCTTCATGCTTTGCCTATTGTGGTAATGACTTCAAAAGTTCAAGTTTCCCAAGCAACTTGATGCCTAACATCAAGTTTGTGTTGATAAGTACTTATTTTATTCTTTGAGTTTTTATCTACTACTCAATCTCCTTAAGACATGAGGTTTCTGAAGCAACTCGATGTGTGGCATCAAATTTCAATGTGAAGTTGATGCCTAGCATCGAATTACAACATAAAAGTGGTTTTTTTCATATTTGTGTTCAAGGGAGTATTTGAGGTGCTGAAAAAAGTGACCAAAAACACACCAATTTGATGCTTAAAATTGAATTCTTGTTGGAAGTCGATGCTAAATTGAAAACTTTTATATTTAGATAGGCGCTTTTACTAAATCACGCAAGATTTTCTATTTTTACAACTCAGATAAGGTCAACTTGTGAAGGTCATAACTTGGTGTATACTGCAAAGTTTTTAGCAACTAGTAGCTGCTTTGAAAGCTCCTCTCCCCTACTTTCATCCACTAGAAGATATTGGGAAAATACCATTTTTGCTAAGAGAAATAAGCAAAAGAGTGAAGATATGTCATTTTAGCAATTGTAAATTTCTTAAGAAGTAAAGTTCTCAGTTTTGGTTATCATTTTTCAAATTTTTGTGAAGCATTGAGTTAATTGTGACCATACTGGCTATCTAGTGTGACATTAATTCATTTCTTGTGATGTTTCATACATCAATAGCCTTATACTTTTCCAAGCTACCACTTGCATTCCTCTTGGTCATGTACACCCACCTATTTTGGACTATCTTCATTCCTTCCTTCTTGGGTACTAGCCTTCCTCCACTCTCCGTTGGTCTTTGGCTCCTCATAAGAATTTGGCTCCTCATAAGAATTTGGCTCTTGATGTGCAATGAGATTCATCACGTATGCATATTGCTTTGCCATGAAAGAACCATATGTTTACATTTGTGGGGAAGCCTTCTTCCTTGTGGACCTTCTCTCTTGAACTTTGGGATATTGCTTCTTGAGTCTATTGAGCTTTAGATTACGAGTAATGAACTCCTCCAGATCTTCCTCTTCTCAATCCTCTTCAGCTTCCCTAGAGTCATAGTCTATCTCTTGGAACCTTCTATACTTTGAATACGGGGATGGTCCTTTACAATCATAATTGTAAGAGTGATCATATGAGTGTAACTTAGATGAAGAAGCCTCTGGTCCACTGATTCTGATTGACTCTTGAGATTGAATCTATACATCAAAGTTTGCATACTCATCTTAATCCTCTTCATCCAACTTTGCCTTGCCTTTGTCTCCATAACATGACCATGACTCATCAAACACAACATTTCTTGACACATATAGCTTCTTTAAGAGAGGGTTGTAGCACTTGTAGTCTTTTTGCTCATTTGAGTAGCCAATTAACACACATTTCTTACTTTTGGGCTTTAACTTTGTTCTCACTTCACTAGGAACATGAACAAATCATACACATCCAAATACCTTGAGGTGCTCCATGGTTGGTTTCTTGCCATAATAGAATCTGTGTGGAGTCAAGTTGTGCACACCACCTGTTGGAACCCTTTTTATTAACTAACAAGCTAGATTCAAAGCCTCATCCCAATAAGAGAATGGTAATATACCTTCATTTATGAGACATCTAGCTATCTCAACCAAATGCCTATTCTTCCTCTTTGCAATACCATTTTTTTGAGGGGTGTACCTACATGTAAAGTGACTCTTTATGCCATTTTCCTAAAAGTACTTTGTGAATTCATTAACACTGAGTCACAACAAAGGAGAACAAAGACATGTTCTCTTTTTCTTTTTACCTAAATACCATTATATGAAGCAAAAAAGTGGGCATTTTACAATATCTAGAAAGCATCACGAGTCTTGCTTGTAAATATTGTCTTTAGAAGCTTGATCTCAGATCCCAAGTAGTCAAGATAGATATACTAAAATTCATGCTGCCATGAAAACTAGTTGTTGAGCATGACCAAGAATCCCACATCATGATCTTGGACAATAGATTAGAGTTGAAAAGGTACATGTAAGAACTCGCGAAGCTCCTTCATTACATCTATAACCTCAACAAGCACAGAAGATAGCTAATTAAGAGTTACTCGAAAGTTAGAGAACATGTGTTGTAAAAATCAGAGCATTTTAACAAGGCAATTAAGATCATCCCCTTTGTATGGTTAAGATCCCCATTGAATGCCTGGCCATATTAACAGAATATGAAATACACTTCACAAAAGCATTCCTAAGAGAAGATAATATTCAACAAAATTATACTAAGAAACATTCACACATGATCAGAGAAATGCTCAAGATAAATCAAGCTGAACACGAAGTGGAAGCAGAACTCCAAATTATATTTCCATTAAAATGATATTTTACATTTCATGTGTTTTACAAGAGTTATGTGAATCTACAATAGAAGCTGATCATAGCTTTCCTCAGGCTCAAGGGTATTGGTATCCTCTGGCACATTAGAACACCTATCTTGCCTCTCTTGCTCCAAGATTGGCTCTTCAAGGTCAGCCATGTCCCCAGGTTCATCTGCAAGTGGGGGAACAGGCTCCCTTGAAGCTGCTTGGAATCTCTCCGTATCTGCAATGTGCTTCCTTCCAACCTCTTGGTCTTCATCTGGGCATTCATTCAGCCCATTGATTCTCATTCTAATGAAGCTCACTTGAGCATCATCCTTCTCCACAGCTATGCAGTGCCTGAACATCTTTAAGGAGCAAGCCAGAGTCGTTCCTGAAACAGCAGAAAACCTATTAGAGGCTTCAATCAACAATGACTAATGAAAATTGTGAAAATTGAAATTACCTGTGCCCGAAAAAAGGTCTAGGACCCAGTCATCATCATTGGAAAATAGCTGAAGCAATCTCATTATGAGTTTTTGTGGCTTCTGATAAGGGTTAACCAATGTCATGTCCCCAGCTACATGACGAAGTTTCTTGGTAACGGCTGGGAACATGAGCACATTTGAGATCCCATTCTCATTGCAATGCTCCCTGACTCTCCTTTTGCTTACTTCATCATAATAGCCCACTGTAATGCATTCAGTGGCACTCACAAACCGATGCAAAGGAGTGTGATTTACGTTTGTCTTCACCCTGCAAAAAAGAACTATGAGTCACATAGGGCATCATGAAAGCCATGGAGATAGAAAGAAGATTACTTACCAAGTGAGGCACTCCACAGCATGACATCTTGCCTTCAGAGCAGTTGAAACAGAGAAAGACTGGTCTCTGCTATGGAAAATTACTATCCTCCAAAGAGGAGACATAGTCAACTCTGCAAAATCAGTGACCATCTTCCGAATCTGAGGGTGTTTGAAGGGTTCATCATCATTAACTGATCCTAACATCCTAAATCCATAGGGTATGTCCGCTATGAGAAGGGAGAAATGTTTTCTAGGCACAACAGAACAAATATTATTTACATCACTACAGAACACATTGTAATATACAGGCCTAAGGGGGTCTAGGGGATTGGAGAAACATTTAAGATCGGGTTCATCATCAAAATCCATCTCCTTCGCTTTCAGTCTAGATTTCTCATGCCTTGCTCTTTGAATGTGAGCAAGGAATGCAGGGGGGCAATCATCTAGTACCTCTGTAGACTTACTTTTCCTTGGTTTCTGCAGAACAAATTGGAAAAACAATTAGAAGAGCTCTTCAGTACAGCAAACAGAACATAAAGAACGGATGTATGGCATCGATTTCTTGTTGGGGTAGATGCTAGGCATCGACCTTCTACTAAAAATCGATGCTTGGCATCGACCTAGGGACCTAAGTCGATGCCTGGCATCGACTTTTGCCACGAGGTCGATGCCAGGCATCGACTTTTGTTGCAGGTCGATGCCAGGCATCGACTTATGCTGCAAGTCGATGCCAGGCATCGACTTATGCCCCCAAGTCGATGCCAGGCATCGACTTATGCTGCAAGTCGATGCCAGGCATCGACTTATGCCCCCAAGTCGATGCCAGGCATCGACTTATGCCCCCATGTTGATGCCATGCAATGCATCAAATTGTTTAGTATGAAATATTCTGATAAGAGAATCTACCCAATCACGAAACAGGATGAAATATTCTGATAAGGCTTTGTAGGATGATGTGGTTGGATAGTCTGCTTGGACCTCTGTCCAAGAAAAGCAACCCAGCCTCTTCATCATCACCTCCTGAATTTTCATGTACACTTTATGACTACAGACACATAAATATAAAAGAGACTAGGTTAGACAAGAAGCATGGGAGGAGGGAAAAAGGATCTGAGAATAACATACATACTTATTGAGCTCAGTAACCATCTCCTCGAGGCTCAACTCCTTCGAGATTACCCTTGACAAAGTTGATATGATCAATGTATCATCCTTGATTCCTTGAAGGGCCCTCCATGGGGTCAGCTTCATGTCCTCAGGAGCCTCCTCAATTGAAAGGTCAACTTTCCTTCCCTTTCCCCTCAGATCAATTTGTGGGTCTGGCCTCGACTTTCGTTGCTTCTGGCCCTTGACCTCCTTGTGCTCCCACATTGTGAAGATTCTATCCTGAAGATCCCAGATCTCACCTGATCTGAATGCCAGTTGAAACCATGGGTCATATTTCCTCAAGGCATCTGACTTTCTATTCTCATCCAATGCAATTCCAACCTCAATAAGGCATTGCTTTCGTAGATTGGGATGTATTCTCCCAGCTTCCTTCACAAGACAATCTTCGTATTCATGGTGGAAGAACCGAATTCTCTCTATGGAGGACATTTTCTGCCTGTAGTCATTATCATTGTTGTGATCCCAAGCAAGAAGCTTGGCTTCCTCAGTTGTAAGACCAGCATATATCTTACACTCTGCATACCTAAAGAAAAATGTAGTAGGGTGCTCCTTCACTAACTGTCTACGAGCCTCTGCAGAGTGTGAACCTCCAATCACATAATAAGTGTACTCCTCAAACAAATTCTCATTGAAATCCTCCACACAGCTGCACTCATGCGGATCCACCATTACAAGGAATGGCACAACAGTAGCATGAGGATTAATTTTCATTTTCTTCTTAAGATTTTGGACATGCAAATTATGTGGCTCCCTGATCTCAAGGGGCCTCCTCCCTGTGACTGGATCCACTGGTGGCCTGTGGATAATATTAATAGGCAGGTGGAACAACTGCCCCTTCTTCACAATTTTTCTTCTAGCTATGTCCTCCCTCATCTTATTCTGCTCAGTGCCAAGCACACCAGATGCAAGCTCTCCACCAGGTGCAACAATAATGTCCTCAGAGCTAGAGCTTGAGTCAGAAAAGTCCTCTTCTGCAATTATCTTCTTTTTCTTTTGGGGCTTTTTCTGCACACTCTGCTTACCCCTTGCCTTTACAGGGGTCGTCTTCTTGTGCTGTGTTGGCATGATATTGCCCTGTATCCATGGCATCAGGTCCTTGATGAAATTCACTGAGTCTCTGCATAACTGAGCTAGCTTCTCTGGAACACAGCACTCTGGGCACAAGAATTCCATCTTGCATATGACATTTCTTAATCCCTTGGATGTCTCCACCAAGAAAAGCAGGTTGTCAGAATCTTCATCTTCATAATCCAATTTGTAAACAAGGCCATACTGAAAACCTTGTGTTGTCGTGATCTTTCCTCTGCCATAGGCCCCTGCGAACACAAGGAGGACTGCATTCTTCTCTTCCACGTACTGAAGGCACCATTCGAGATTTGTCATGTCCCGAAGTGGACGATCTGTCTTCATGACCTCTGTCTCCCTCGACCTTTCCTTCATATTTGGATCCTCCACAGGAATTTTAATGCTACTCTGTCCACCTGAGGATATTCCTAGTGGGTTGCTGGCCTTCTCAGAGGATAATGGTGCAATAATTTTCTTTGCCTTTGCTTGGTGACCACTGCCTTTGTCACGTTGCTGGTCAGCAGAGCCCATGGTGACTCTGAGCTTCTTAATGGGCCTTTCATCCTTGTACTCCGCATCCCTGAAAGCAATTGGAAATATCAAGCAATAAGAAATATCAGCCCATGTCCATGCAAGTTATGGATTTTGAGCTTCAGGTCGATGCCAGGCATCGATGTTTAAGTGCATGTCGATGCCAGGCATCGACTTTGTGTGCAAGTCGATGCCAGGCATCGACTTGAGGGTGAAAGTCGATGCTAGGCATCGAATTGGGGGTGCAAGAGTCGATGAATGGCAACCATTTTTGGGCCCAAGTCGATGCCTGGCATCGACTTTTGGGCCAAGTCGATGCCTGGCATCGACTTTTACCCTCAAGTCGATGCCTGGCATCGACTTGAACACAAAGTCGATGCCTGGCATCGACTTGGGCACAAAAGTCGATGCCAAGCATTGATTTGGGCCCAAAAGCCGATGCCAAGCATCGATTTTGCACCCAAAAGTCGATGCCTGGCATCGACTTTTCAGTGCATGATGATGCTGGCAAGTCGATGCTTGGCATCGTTTTTTGGGACCAAGTCGATGCCTGGCATCGACTTGGGGCTGCAAGTCGATGCCAGGCATCGACTTGCACCCACAAGTCGATGCCAGGCATCGACTTGCAGGAGCAAGTCGATGCCAGGCATCGACTTGGGGCTGCAAGTCGATGCCAGGCATCGACTTGGGGCTGCAAGTCGATGCCAGGCATCGACTTGCACCCACAAGTCGATGCCTGGCATCGACTTGCAATCCTAAGTCGATGCCTGGCATCGACTTACACCTTAAAGTCGATGCCAGGCATCGACCTGTACATGCTTTGGATCCATATTTCTATAGGCAAGAAAAATAAAGACCTAGAAATGAGAAATTTACACAGACATACAGAGGGAATCTTTTTGGAATCTTTTTTTTAGTTATGATTTTGTCTACCTCTTGGTACTTTTGCCAACATTCTTCTTCTCCATCAGGCTTGGCTTGCTGGTATGCTGACCTCTGTGCTCCATGGCTGTCTGTGCTCTGTTGCTCTCTCTTGCTCGTGGATTTTGAAAATGCGAATGATCTCCTCCTCTGGTATTTATAGGCAATTGGGTAACTTGAACCAGAAACTAACTGGATCTAACTGAATGAGTCCACTTGCTAACTAAATCTGTCAACTTATCTAACCAGGGAATAGCACCCACACAAATAGGCTGTTTCAGAGCCACTTTAATGAAATATTCATAGACCCTTACAACTATTTATATACTCATGTAGAGATTTGTTTCTAAGAATCTCTTTCTTGGGAGAAAATCAAGTCAAAGTTGTGTTAAATGTGGGAGGCTAATGACATCTTCATAGTATTACCCTCCACACTTTAGTTCATATTCACATTTATCTTGTAACTCACTGTTGAAATGGAAAATCACTATGAATAAACATTCTAGTACAGAACCTTGCAACTATTTATATACATTTGCATGGAAATTAAACTTCAATGGCAACAGTATGGTATGTACATGAGGATTTCTAATCTCATGTAGATGTTTTTTCTTAGAGTCTGTTGCTTGGGAGAAAATTAGGTCTAAGTTGTGAGATTAATGACATCTTTATAGTGTTATCCTCCACACTTTAGTTCATATTCACATTTATCTTGTAACACATTGTTGAAATGGAAAATCAATGTATGAATATACTTTCTGTGTGCCTCTTTTACACATAATTCTTTTTCAATATACTTTCATCTACCTCTTTGATATCTAGCCAAGACCACAATAAAACCTAATCCTTGAAATCTTAACCAAATATAAAATTTCTTCTTGTATAGTGTTCAATGGCATAGCATATTCCAGTTGGAACTCAACTTGGATATATTCCAGTTGTAAAATTTCTTCTTGTAAAATTTCATCCAAACAATTTTATTATATATTCCTATTGGAACACAACTTTGATATATTTTGATTCATTCACAATGCTTAGACTGAATGACTCATATGAAGTTAGAAATCAACTGTGTTTCTCATTTGAATCAAAAGTGAATCAAATCTTTGGTTCCCTTATTAGTGTATATTTGAGTAATTAAGTGATTTGATGTAATTTGATGTTTTATGTTATTTAATGTACTTTAATAAGCTTTTGATTTCATATCTTCTTGATGTGACATTTGATGTGATATCTTCACTTGATCTCGGATTTCTACTTATTTAAAAAGGTCATTCATCTTCAGTCTTCTGTGAACTCAGTGAAGATGAGCTCAATCTTTTCAGTGGATGCTTGGGCATCAGCTTCCTCTGCTCATATTGATTCATTGTTCTCAGTTGAGCCTTTCCAGAGAAGTGATGATCCCTATGATTTAGAACATGCTGATGATTCCATGTTTTCTGTTGAGTCATTTAAGTTATCCAATTCACAGTGCAATGCTGCTCATACAAATGCACCTCTTGATCTCCCATCTGATCCAACCATTGATCTCCCTTCTGACTCAAGTGCATGTGGAGCAACGAAAAAGCAAAGCAAGCTCAATCTACGATTTAAAAGAAGGTCTCGTGAAGTAAGTCGAAAAAGATTTAAATTTCTTACTTCAGATAGACAGATTGCATTGGATATTGTGAAGCATTGTTGTGGTTTGAAATGCTTGTATAATTTAGGGATGAAGAAACTAAAGCACATAAGAGAAAAATTCCTCCATTTAGATAGTGAAAGGCAAGATATATACCTTGTTTCTTGCATGCAAATGATTGAGGATAACATGTCAGTAACGCGTGTTGGTTTTGAATATTTCTTTACTCAAGGGATGCCATGCTGTAGGGCTGCATTTAAAATTGCAATGGGTGTAGGAAATTTTAGAATACATAGGGTTCAACAAGGGTTTTTGAATGGGGATCTCATTTTGGATACGTTCCATGGTGGGACCAAAGGATCTGTTGGACGTCATGCAATGAATTGGATGATGAACTATTTTAGCTTGCATTGTGAAGTTATGCCTACAACTGGAAGGTTGCACTTGTCAGATAACTTTACTCGTCGAGAGGTATTTCAAATATATAGAGAAGACATGGAAAATAGAAATGAGAAGTATGTGTTGTATCGTCACTTTACTCGATTATGGAAGGAGGAGTTTAACAATGTTTCTATTCCTCGTAAAGTTAGAATGGGTGAATGTTCAGTTTGTGCCACTTTGAAAAACATGGCAAAAGGGGCTACAACACCACAAGAAAAGCATAATTTTAAAAACCTTCTTAACAACCATCGTGACAGTCAAGCATTAGAGAGAAAGAAAGCAATTCATCATCGAAGTAAGGCACTCAGAAATCCGGAGCGTTATATGTGTTTGTTGATCGATGGTATGGATAAAAAAAAAACTTGTTTGCCACATTTTTATCGCATCCCTAAGGACATTGGAGATGAAGTCCTTGTGCAAATGCATTTGGTTGGCGCTTTGGTATACAATGGAACTGTAATGTCCAAGGTTTTCTTCACATATCCGAATGTGCATAATGATCCAAACCTTACAGTTACTGTCATTCATCGTGTTTTGCAATCATGGAAGGGTCTTTTGCCACCAAATCTATATTTGCAACTAGATAATACTCCAAGAGAGAATAAAAATTCTACAGTCTTTGGATATTTAAGCATGCTTGTTGAGAAACAGGTATTTCAGAAGGTTAAGGTAAATTTTCTTCTGGTTGGCCACACTCATGATCACATTGATCAAATGTTCAGTACTTTCTCTAAGAAGTTGGCACGTAACAATGCTTTTACTCTTCCGATTTTATCTGAGCTGATTTCAGAAGCATATACTCCAAAACCAGAAGTTCAACACCTCACACAGATTTATGACTTTAAGCACTTTTGCTCAATGGGCCTTGATAACAGTGCTAAGGTTTTGGCTCCATTGCACAATATTAGTTTCAACCATGTATTCTTGATGAGGAGGGTTGATGAAATAACCCTTTTATTTGCAAAGCAGTATTCATCTTCTCTTGGGTGGGAGCCTACAGAGGGATGCTGTAACATAATCCTGGTAGGAGATGGTTGAACCACACCCTAAGAGAGAGGATTAGGAAGTAATCCTCAACCATGGCTTTTGGGGCAAGTGGTTAGCCCATCACATTCCTAACCAAGAGGTTTTGATTTTCCTAGGTTGTGAGTTCAATGATCGACCAAGGGGGGAAGAATGTAACATAATCCTGGTAGGAGATGGTTGAACCACACCCTAAGAGAGAGGATTAGGAAGTAATCCTCAACCATGGCTTTTGGGGCAAGTGGTTAGCCCATCACATTCCTAACCAAGAGGTTGTGAGTTCAATTCCTTACAGATGCAGATTCTTATTGCAGGTGCCTAATTTGTCTACTGTAACAGTGTATGGTGCAGAACAATCACCATATGAAGATAAAAACAATACAGAAAGATGTGGAAGTGTGGTTGATCAAAGTAAAAGCTGGATGCATGCACTCATTGAAAAGAAGAGACATATTGAGCGTGCAAAAAAATATGCTGGAGATCAAGATGTATCTTGGTGGGAGGACTTTTTCAATCATCAAGAAGAGATTATACAGTATACAATTGCAGGTCACTGGCCAGTTGATGTTCCATTCACATGGGATTTTTGTACACAAAGATCCGTGAATGTGGCCCAAGCATGTAATGCAGATGCACTTCAAAGTTTTATACATCCACCAGAAAGAAATATTTATGTAGGCCCAAGGATGACAAAACAGGCAGAAGCAAGATGGCAAGGAAATTTAATAGAGATAAATGTTGGAACACTTATTGCAGTACTTGCTGATGGTGATGAGGCTACCAGACCATTTTGGATTGCAAAGGTTTTAGAGATAACTAAAGATATTGATCAGAGAAGAATAGAGGCTTTGGTGGTGCATTGGTATTACACTAAAAGTAGTAATGCATTCACAGGTAAATATAACTTAGAAATGGTGTGTGATGCTAAACGAACAGGTTCAAAAAGGAAAAAGAATATTCGAAGCACATCCACTCTTAAAATGGATGATGTAGATATTCTTGTTTATGATTTTTCCTTGACAAAAACTGGTCACTTGAGGAAAGCAACCATCAACATGATAAAACAAAAGCTTCCAGATGTATGTGGTACAGGAAATCATAGGAAAACAAGAAGAGTTGTGCATGATCCTGCAGAATTTGGTATGTACGTGGATGAAGATAGAGCTCTTGTGGATATAGAAGAAGAAGAAGAGAGCTCTCAACAGTATGAGACTGAATCAAGTGCATCAGATGATGAGGGTGTAGACATAGATCGACAAAGTTGTGAGTTGCATTGAAGCTCTCAAACATTTTTAGTGCTTATGTAAATGCCTCAAAGTAGTTTGGTTAATGAAACCATGTTTTGTAGCAATTTTGAATAACAATCAGATATCCACCCATTAAAGATATGTCTAAAATGTTATTTTTGTGTAAAAACTATTGACTTCTACATTCTTATATATATTTTAGACATGTCAATGTCTTAGCATATAGATTTTGGACATGTCAATGTCTTATCATATACATTTTGGGACACGTCAATGCCTAATATAGTGAAATTTTGACTACATTTTGAGCTCATTTTTTTTTGAGAAAATGACAAAAAACGTCAAAAATTACTTGTTTTCACCTCATTTTTGTAATATATGTATATTGGTGTAAAGGAATTCCAAAAATGAGGTGAAAACATGTAATTTTTGACGTAAGTGTTCTCTTTTTACGACATAGTTCTCGTTTGTTACGACTCGCTGTTCATTAGAGATTTACTATTCCCCTCCATTTGACCTTAGTGTCTTGATGTGTGCATTACATTCTTTCTAAACAAGCGACCAAAATTTTGAAAGCATGAAAACACTTCTGTTCTTTCCTTGATAACATATGTCCATACTCTTCTCGAGTGGTCATCAATGAAGGTGACAAAGTACCTAGCTCCTCCCAATGAAGCCTCTCTACTAGGGCCCCATACATCTAAGTGTATAAGCACCAACAACTTAGAGGATCTATACTCACTCTTTGGAAATGGTTTCCTTGCTTGGTTACCTAGTTGACAAGCATCACAGAACCCATATAGATCTTGGCCTTCAAGATTTGGTATTCCCTGCACTAAACCTTCTTTGCACATGCTTTTTGACTCCGAAGTGTTGATATGTCTTATCTGCTTGTGCCAAAGATCAACCTCTGCAATCCTTTTGTTACCAATCATCACATAACATACCTTATTGTGTGTAGGAGCAACATCTAGTGTGAACAATCTACCTTCTTTCCTTCCCTTGGCAATGATCTTCCTCCTTGCTTCACCATGCACCCTTTTTCATCAAATATAACCTACATAACTCTCTCTAATATCTGTCCTACACAAATAAGGTGCTTCAAAATAGATGGAACATGGAGCACATCTTTAAGAGTCTTGATAGATTTACGTTCACCTATCTTCACATCTCCCACATGTGTACTTGGATGCTCAATGTTATCTCCTATCTCCACACAACCTTTTGAGCTTGGGATCTTCATATGAAAAAATGATTCCTCCATACATGGCATGTGATTACAGCATCCAGATTCTATATATCAGTTTGTGTCTTGGGATCACTAGTGTAGCCATGTCTCATGGCTAGAAGGGTCTCCTTCTCATCATCCTTCTTGGATTTTTTAGCATAATTCCCTTGCTTCTTCTTCTTCTTGATTTGCCATCCTTAAACCACAAACTTGGAGAAATATGATTATGTTTACCACATATAAAACAAGTTTTACTTGATGAGGGTTGTTCTTCCCTTTGCAATTCTTGCCCTTCCTTGAACATGACGCCTTGCTATCTCCTTTTGAATCTGAATCTTCTTCCTTGGGCTGCGTCCGCTTCTTTTTCCTCCTTTTCCCTTCTTGCCACTCTTACCTTTGCCTTTGCTAGCATATAGGACCTATGAGTGACCATCGTTCTTGGATGTATCTCCCATGGAAACTTCATTTGTATTCTAAGGTCTAAATACCAAATGCGAGAAGTGGTATGCACCCTAATAACAATAAATTCACAGGTTTATAGGATCTTCCAATAGATGAACCTTAACGTACACACCTTAGGACTCAAAAATATATGAGTGATAGATAGAGAGAGAATAGACAAGATTTCAAGTGTAAGAGTAAGCTATAAGGCTTACCTACACTATCTATATATGAATGTTAAATTACAATGTGTGAGTATTACTAGAGGAGATGGTGGATAATCACAAGAGATGAGTTGGTGTAGCTAAAACTTGCTTCACCCCTACTATAAGTGATGTCTAGAGAGTATTTTCGGCCTCCTTAGCTAGCTAATAATCATAACTAATCACCTATGTTGCTTGGAAGATGATGCACAAATGATAGGATCAAAATAGATAGGTAGGCATATGATTCAATGCACAAAACTTGCTATTTTGGTTGAGACACCTACTCAATGTTTTACTCAATTCTCTGAGTACATCAACAATTAGTAAAATTCCTTTTGGAGAACTTCAATTAGCTTAAAAAGCTACTATTCATGAGTGGAATCATCTAAAATGATAAACTATATGCAGAGAATCATGTTTAGCAAGTTAAGCAACTACCCCAACTTTTACGTGCCTTGACAGTCACAAACAAGTGAGCATTAATCGAATGATATCCAATGATTTTGAAAACAAAACTCAATGAAACTTTGTAAGATCAAATTAGACAGTATGCTTAAGATGTTGATTTAAATCATGCAAAATGATGCACTACACAGTGAGAACAACTGAGACAAAATCAGTGTTCTGATAGAGTTTGACAGAGATATAAGAGTAGGAAGTAATGAACATGTATTGACTAAATCATGTAAAGTTAAAAATTCATTGGCAATACGGCATTGCTCAATGAGTCTAGAATGAGAGAGCTATGAGGTGGTCTCCTTTTCTCAATGAAGGTACATGGAAATTATCTCAGTACCTCAAGATGCACGCATGATTTTCTTCTCATGTTTTATAGCTTTTGTTAGAGCCAACGATTTGAATTCAAATTCAAATCTCCACCTAAATGTAATCCTAAAGTATAGGATTGATTCTCTCTTGACTTGAACTACCAAATGATACGAGATAGATGCTTCCTAATTCCTTGTGGGTTTATTAAGCTTTTACAATGGGTAATTAATCTCAAAGTTACAAGAGGTTGTACATATGAAGCTTCTCAAGTGATATGCTAATACGTCAAGCTTATGTGTATTCATCAAGTATGTAGGCTTGGGCTTAATTGCACCAATAGCTCCCCCTTAGTCTTAACATGATTGATCTTCATTACTCCTTGATGTCTTGCAGCCCAATCATCAATTTGAACATGTTCATCTTTGCTCCATCCAATGCTTTGATGAGTAAATCTGCACATTGCGAATGAGATGATACATATGCTAACTGAATATCCTTTCTTAGCAATTTCTCCCTAACATAATCATAGTGCACTTCAATGTGCTTAGTCTTGGCATGGTACACAGGATTAGCAACCAAATGAAGTGAGCTAGTATTATCTCCAAAGATAATTGGAGTGTAGGAATGTATCTCCAAATCTACATACAATTGCTTAAGCCACATAGCTTCCTAAGTTGCATTAGCCAAACCTCTATACTCTACTTCTGTGGAAGATAAGGCCACAATTGGTTGCTTCTTGGATGACCATGATATGATTTTTGAATCGGCAAAAGATAGGTACCCTGAAGTGCTCCTCCTGTCATCCTTGGAGCCAACCCAATCTGCATTAGAATATAACTTTATATCTATGTCATAGGTGAAAGGATAGAATAATCCCTCATTCATTGTACCCTTTAGGTACTTAAGCACCCTCTTTGCAGCTTCCATGTGCTGCATCCTTGCTACATGCATGAATTGACTTAATGTACTCACAACATATGCAATATCCACTGTTGTTAAGGAAGCATAATTAAGACTACCCAAAAGTTGTTGATACCCTGCAATATCATCAAGTGGTTCAGCTTCATGTGAACTTAACTTATGATTGATCTCCATAGGAATATGTGCAACTTTAGTGTTCTCCATCTTAAACTTTACCAACATATCATTTATGTACTTTCTTTGTGTTATGAATATACCTGAATCTATATACACAAGTTCTAAGCCAAGGAAATAGGTTAACAACCCTAGATCACTGATTTTGAATTCCTTCATCAGTTGAGCCTTGACCTGCTTGATACCAGCAGAATCATTACCTGTAATAATGATATCATCTACATAGACACACAAGTAGATGACCTCTGATTTATTCCTCTTCACAAATAAAGAAGAGTCTGCCTTGCTTGCTATAAAGCCTTGATCTTGCAAGTAGGTAACAAGTCTATGGTTCCAAGCTCTAGGAGTTTGCTTGAGACCATAAAGTGCTTTTCTAAGCTTGCATACATACCCACATATCATTCAAGAATGCATTCTTTATATTTAGTTGACTCAAAGTCCAGCCTTTCCAAGCTGCAATAGCAATGATTGTCCTTATAGTTGACATCTTAGCTATAGGATTGAATGTCTCATCATAATCTATGCCATAAGTTTGGGCATAGCCTTTCACCACCAGTCTAGCTTTGTATCTGGCTATACTTCCATCTCCAAGCTTCTTCACTTTATAAACCCATTTATTTCCAATTATCTTCTTACCATGTGGTTAAGAAACAAGTACCAAGTCTTGTTCTCCTCTAGTGCATTGAATTCTTCCTTCATTGCTTCTTCCCATTGCTTCTTACCTTTCGCTTCATCATAGTTCTGAGGTTCATCATCTTTGACCATACATGCATAGTTCTCGTGAGTTATGTAAGAAGTATCATAAGAATACCTTTCTGGTGGCCTTCTTGTCCTACTTGACCTCCTTGGTTCACATTCTTCATGTGTGTTTGGATACACCTCTTCATCAAATAAAGGAGCTTCTTCATTTATTCTTGTTAATATGTACTTGCTTGAATATACGTTTTATCTCCATTCACCTGCACACTTGATTTTCCTTTCTCACATCATACTTACCTCTTCTTCAAATTCTTCAACTGTATGACTTTGATCTGCATACTAACTTTTATGTTCATCAAATGTAACATCTCTAGACACAAGGAATTGTTTGGTTAGAGGATTCCACAAC
Organism: Ceratopteris richardii; assembly: GCA_020310875.1. Classification (NCBI taxonomy): domain Eukaryota; kingdom Viridiplantae; phylum Streptophyta; class Polypodiopsida; order Polypodiales; family Pteridaceae; genus Ceratopteris; species Ceratopteris richardii. The sequence goes on along the minus strand of CM035438.1, from coordinate 98,599,301 downwards.
CTATAATCCATGTGCTTTTCATCATAACCAATAAACACATATTCTTTTGCTTTTGGTTCAAGTTTATGTCTAGGTTGTGATGGCACATAAGCATATGAAATTGATCCAAACACTTTACAATGATCTAATGTTGGTTTCTTAATCCACCATATGGAGTCATTTCATTTAGAGATGTACATGGTAATCTATTCACTGGATATGTAGCTATATTTATAGCCTCAGCCCAAAGATAATTTTGACAATTCTTCTCCTTGAGCATAGCTCTAGCAAACTTAACCAAAGTCTTGTTTCTTCTTTCTACTAAACCATTTGGTGTGGTGTATACCTACATGTTATTTCTCTCTTAATACTTGTATTCCAAACATAATAATTAAACTCTTGGGATAAGTATTCTCCCCCTCCATCAGAACTCAGTCTCTTAAGCTTTTGACCTGTGACTCTCTTTGCATATGCATGAAAATGCTTGAAAGCTCCAAACACTTCTGATCTTTCCTTCAAAACATACAGAGTTATCCATCTTGTAGAATCATTATTGAAAAGAACATAATACCTTGAGCCACTGATAGATCCTTCTTTTGTTGGTCCCCATACATATGTACGAATGAGCTCTAGTACTCCATCATGTTTGAATCCTTTCTTCGAAAATCGTAACCTCTGTGCTTTTTCCATCTAACATGCTTCACATTTATAAATCATATGTTGACTCTACACATTTGGTAATCCTAGTACATACTGATTTTTAACCATAGCTTTAATTCATCTTTCATTGAAATGACCTAATCTCTTATGCCATAGATCAAGTTCTGTAATCATTCCTTCACCATGTGTGAGCAAAGCTTGGTCAATGTTCCCTTGCACTCTTAAAGTTAAGATTCTACCTTCTTTCTTAACACAAACAATCATATTATATCGATTTTCGGGATCTTGAACAAATACTCCTTCATTTGTAAACCTGACTTGAAAACCTTTTTCAACTATCTATCCCACACTAATCAAGTTTTTAGGTATTGTGGGAACATAAAAAAAATTGGTTAGCAGATCTACTCCACTCGCATTTCACTTTTCCAATTGAATGTACACTATGTTTTGTATTATCACTGTTTCAAATGTATGACTAGAAATTCCTTTTTCCAATTTTGACATCGATTCTATGTTTCCTAACAAATGATTAGAACGTCCACAATCAATGTAAAATACCTTTAGATCTTCTTTATCTATCACTAATACTTTGACTTGGCTTCTTCTTGAATGTAGTAAAATCTGACCATAGACTTGCTTTCCTTGCTTTGGTAGTACTTTTGAAATGATATTCCAATGCATTCCATATGTCCCCAACTGATTCCAATCCTTTGATGTGTGGTAGCAAATGATCTCAAATTGTATTATAGATGTAGGCCTTTGCACTTCCATCCTTATTCTACCAATGGTTTAAAGCATCCAGTTCCTCTTTCTTTGGTCGGCTTTCATCTTCAAATATTGGCTTCTCTTCTCCACTTGTTATGTACACCATGATATCCTTACTCATAAGTAATGCTTTCATTCTCATTACCCATGAAGGCTAATTATCTCTGTCCAGTCTGTCAATGATGATATTCTTATACTTCAACCTGTGAGTTTAAAGGATAAAGAATAATACCTTTTGGATTTCTTTTTGTATAAATATACTTTTGAAGTAATCTTTTGATGCCTTGTGTCTTCAAATGCTTCAACTTTCAAACTTTAATGAAAAATTTCCAAAACTTCTCATACCTTTGATGCCTTTTGCTCTTTAGAACCTTTCTGCTTTGATACCACTTCTTAATGTATGAAACATCACAAGAAATAATGTGACACTAGACAACATCTATGATCACCATTAACTCAATGTTTCATCAAACGTTGAAAATTGATAGCCAAAACTGAGAACTTTATTTCTTAAAACATTTCTAGTCATTCAAATGACATACCTTCACTCTTTTGCTTCTTTCTCTTGGCAAAAATATTAATTTTCCAAAATCTTATAGTGGATGAAATTATAAGGGAAGAGCTTTCAAATAACTATTATTTGCTTAAAACTTTGCACTACACACCAAGTTATGACCTTCATAAGGTGAAGAGACACCAAATGCATGCAAGTCTTGTAGCTCATTGAACACCAAGAAAAATATACTCAAGGAGCCTCTAGGAGAGAGTCATCCAAGGGTCAAGGAGGTGAAATGAAAATCTCTAAGCTAGGAAAAATGCAGAGGAGGATTAAGGAGGAGCTATGAAGCCGACACCCCCTCTAGTCACTTGTAGGTAAAGACATAGTCTACTTATAATAGTTTTAACTCCTTGTATAGATATCCAATTCAAGAGATTTAAAGTGCATTATATAGCTTATACATGTGTCTTACTTTTCCTAAAAGGGCTTCTTGAAACCAATTTTATCTATAGAGAAATTGGTGTATCTCTGTAATCCTAATTTTTGCATATCTTGTTGGTGCAATTAAGCCCAAGCCTACATACTTGATGTATACACATTACCTTGATGTATTAGCATATCAATTGACTAAACCTTATATGTACCACCTCTTGTAACTTTGAGTATAATTACTCTTAGTAAAAGTGAAGCAAACTCACGAGGAGTTAGGAGGCATCAAACTCGTATCATTTGGTAGCTAAAATCATGAGAGAATCAATACTATACTTTAGGATCACTTTTAGGTGAACATTTGAATTTGATTTCAAATGCTAGGCTCCAACAAATGGTATAAAACATGAACTAAATATCCCACGTGTTATCTCGAGGTTCAGAGATCCTTCATTTGTCATTTCATTGTGAAGAAGAGCTCATACCATAGCTCTCTCATTCTACACTCATTGAGCAATTCCTTATTTCCAATGATCTTGTAATTTTACATGAGTTGATCTATACATGTTCATTACTTCCTACTCTCATATCTCTATCACACTCCATCAGAACAGTGATTTTGTATGAACTAGTTCTCACTGTGCAGTGCATCATTTTGCATGATTGAGAGCATGACATATTCAACATACTATCTACATTACTTCTACAAAGTTTCATCTACATTGTTTCACTCAATCATCAGACATTAATCAATGATTATGCATGGGTCTCTGATTGTGTATGCGCATAAAAGTTATGAGTGTTTCTCTACTTGCTAAACTTAATTCTCTGTACATGGCCCATCATTTTAGATGATTCCACTCATGAATGGTAGAACATTAAGTTAATTAAAGTTCCCTAAAAGGAATGTTGCTATTTATTATTGTACACAAAGAATTAAGTGAAATACATAGCAGGTGTCTTAACCAAAAGTTTTGTGCATTAGATCATATGCCTACCTATCTGTTTTGATCCTATGATTTGTGCATCATCTTCCATGCAACATATATGATAATTTATCCATATTAGCTAGTCAAGAAGGCCCACAACACTCGCCAACCATAATGTGTACTAGGTGTGAAGCACGATTAAGCTACACCATCTCATCTCTTGTGAGTATCCACCATCTCGCTCAACATATCCTACATCTTTGCATAGTCTATTTTTTAAAGAGTTGTTGAATGACCTGAACACATCCATTTGAGGATTTTTGGATTAGTGTAAGGCAAGTGAATCTCATTTTTGTTGTAGGGTAGCAAAAAAGGTGTATGAAGGGACCTAGGTATTGGGTTCATTTCACCTCTAATGTGCAGATCTGAGGGATTAAATTGCATCATGTGTGATAACCTTGATTATGAAACTCTTATTCTTGTTTTTCATGTGGTTGTTTATAGTAGGAATAAAATCGAGGATGAGAATCATTTAGAAATAGTTTTTAGTATGCCAAGTAAGAACACACTTTAGTTACTTTTTCCAAAGTCAACTATAATAATTAGGGCATATTATTTCTACTTAAGGAATTCATGTAGACCCAAAAAAAATCAAAGTAATTGTGGAATTGTATATACCTCAATCAATTAATGATGTACATTCTTTTCTTGGGTTAGCTACTTTCTATAGGAGGTTTGTTAAACATTTTTCCTATTTGCCACTTCCCCTTACTTTATTAAAGAATCACAATAGATCCATAAGACTTAATTTATTACCTCATTATGATCACTTAATTTCTATATGCCATTCACAATCATAATAATTTAACTCTTCGAAGATAAATTTCCATGCATGTATTTTTACATGGAACATGCTTATTTTTATTTAGTGATGGGACATGTTACCAACCATCCATGTCTATTTTATTTCTCATAAACTCAACTTAGTTTCTTTTTCAACTAAGAGGTATGTTACCAAATATGGAATGTTGATGAATGCTGAATTATTGGAGTTTATTATTTAGATATAAATGTGTTTTGCCTTTTGATATAGCAACTTACATTTCGTGAGGGCATGGATGGGGGTGGATGTATTCGAATGTGTCTCGATAATAAGCGAAATTATATATCCATATATTTTGTAAATAAACATAAGTAGAAGGTTTTTTCTAGAAAAAACATAAAAATAGTGGTTAAGATAATGATCGCTATACATTGTGATTTTTGTAAATAAAAGATAAGGCTCACCATAAAAAAGAGCAAATTTTTACTTTAATGCCTACTTTTCAAAGCACCACCCTCATTGTAATCTCTATTTTGGACGCAATAAAACAACTATAAATATAGGCACTCTATAGCTGACACGCCCACTAGAGTGCATGGGGGTGATTGCATCCAATACTCTGAACTATCTCCTCTATTGCACAACCTTTTTTTTGTGTTCTAAGATTTTGTATTCTCTATGTACTCATGTCCATAAGATTGTGGAACACATTTCCTCTCCTATTCTCCAAAATTTTTATACTTTTCACATGCACCCCTCATATGGTGCTCTTTCCTCGAAATTTTCACCACATTAGAACTGTCCCCTAGCCCTCTATACCATCCCTTCCCCACATCTACCCCTCCCATGACTCACATATTCCAACCATACCCTCCCCTCTCTCTATTTCACCATGATCCCCATCCCCCCCCCCCCCCCCCCCTTTTCTTTGAACTCAATTGTCTTCACCCCTTCTGGCTATTTCGTCTCTTTAAAATAAAGAACAAGTACTACTCTAATCTAAATACCAAGATTATCTAGCAAGGTCACCAGGATAACTAATAAATCCACTAGTGAGATCACTCAACAATGATACCACAAGGGGTGAGAGATGCATGTATCCACCCAAACAACTCTACCCATGTATATTCCTCTAAGCCAATGAGGAAATGTGAGGAGATATTTCCAAGTGTCCCTTTTACATGGATTCTAATCTAAGGTCTTCTAACCTTGGGAGTCACATGAAATAACATGGCTCTCATAGGGTTCTAAAATGATTTTCCTTAAGCTTGTATGTATAAGTCCAAAGGCTTGGTAAGCTTCCTCAAGGATTAAATATCATATCCTTAGGAAATATCTATCTCAAGGGTCACAATCCTTCCATTCAGAACAACTAAAGAAAAATAGCTCAAGTGTCCCCACCATCTTGGAGAAGATTAGCAAAGGTTTCTCAATAAACTCCAATCATTTTCCAAGTTTCTTTAAACCCTTAAAACCCATCTTTTGCACCTTGGAGCTATAAGTATAAACCATTCTTCCCCCCTTTTAAGATATTTTTGTCCTCAAAAATATATCCAAGTATATTATGTGGAGTATTCCCCCATGCCCCATGATCAATCTTGTCAATCATGGCCTTCATATCTTTAATTCAACTCTTTATTAGAAGTGGATTCTACCCCACACTAGATCTAGAATAAAGAGATTTCACATTCCATGTATGTATATGATCCTAGTTAAGATAGATGGGTAATTACACAAGGTATGTGTAGGGTCCATGGACGTGTAGAAGAAAAAACCCCTTTGCTAACTATATGAAAACAATCTTAAGAATTGGCGAATTCTAATGGAAAATGGAAGGGTGTGCGTGGGAATTGAAAAAAGTAACAGAGATAAAAGTTATGCTAAATATAAATAAAAAGGAGTAGAGTGATAGCACAACTGAATAGTGAGGTGGTAAAACACTTATCTTCTGAATGTGAGGTTTTGGGTGGGAATCCGCTCCTTGCTGGATGAGAGACTGCTTCTTGCTGCTCCTTAACTAAAGAGTGTATGTGTCTAACCAATGGCTATGAATGAAGCCATCGACACTGAGGAATCCAAAGATTTCAATGTTTTATTCGATGCCTTAGAAAGGTGGAGTTATGTAGGAGTAAACTATAGACATAAGTTGTAAGTAAATCATAGGTTTAAGTTCAAGAAATGGACCTTTCGAGAGAACCTAGAAACCAAAACATGAACTCGAATATGAACAAGAACAAGAATAGAAACTAAAACCGAAAGCAAAACCAAAATTGAAACTAGAAAATAACAACAAAAACAAAACCGAAACTCAAAAATGAAGACAAAAAAAAAAAAACAAAATCCAGAACCGAAATAGGGACAGAGAGAGAGAGAGACAAAGATCAAAAGGGTTGTCAAATAGACAGCGATCAGATGCAAAACAATTTGTGCCAAAATGCCTCGATAGTGATGTACACATGCTCTGATACCAGTGTTGTAGGATCTTACAAACATGCTGTTGCAGGGTTTCTTAGAAAGGCAAGAGGAATTTAGATTACATCTTGACTTTGAGTCATCCAAATTTACTCATATGCTAAGAGAATTTGTCAGCTAGGTCAGTGAATCAAGTCAATCACGAGTAACATGGCGGGACCCCCTTATCCCACAAGAACAAGGGTTTACATAGCTGGGTTGAATGGTAGTCACAACTACCATGGGGCAGAATCTGCAGTCGCACATGAGCCACATGATACATCACTCCAAGATTTACATGACCGTCTCAAGTGCTGCCAATAAGGTTGAACCCTCACACCCACCCCAAGCGGCGAGAGGTCCAACCACGAGGACAACGGCCTGGGACAACAAGTCATTGCATTGTTAGCACATCATTCTTCTGTAATAAAGTTAAGCATGCATTCAGTTGTACACTCAAGCATATTTCCCGTCTCCATTTCCAAGGATGGAGAAAAATCACATGAAAGCTTTAGTTTTTCCCTTAAGATTGAATATTTTGATTTAAATTCCAACCAGATTCTCAGCAAAGTTGGAGAAATATTTTTTATCTCTCAGAACACATTGATTTGAAGAGCCATGCTCAGATGCTTCCAAGCGGGAAAATCTTAAAAAATGAAAAAGGGAGTGAAGAGGATGCATTTCCTTCTATGGGCAATGAGATGAAACCATTGAGAGAGTTCATAGAGTTTGTGGACCTTTGCAAAGAACTCAGTAATATAGTTTTTACTGCTTGCAAGGTTGGACATGATTTATTTGATGCTTTAAAATGGCGTGGATATGGAAGTGAGTGCCTTAAACTGAAGGTATAATGGATAAACTCGCACCATTTCACAGTCTCAACCATTTCAACGGTGCACTTACATTCTTGGAAGAGCACACTTTCAATTTCACAGTCTCAACCGTTTCAAAGGTACTTAATTGCAACAGATTCTAAGTTGTGTGGCTTTGTACTATTGTAGCTGAAGTTGGAATGATGAAGACAAACAAAAGGTAACACTACCATATGATCTTGATTCTAACTCTCATCAATTAGGAAGCAAGCATGATACACACGTCCAGGATCCAAGAAGTGATATAGACGATGATCAAGATGAAAGGGAGAAGGATTACAAGAGGCAAAGCAAAGATACAAGAGGTTGGAGAATGCTCCAAACAAGCACCTAGAAGATCAACAAGAGAGAAGAAACAACCAAAAAGGTATGGATATGATTCCACATTTGTTATGAAGCATTCAATATACTTGGAAAAAGACTCTATTTTAGAGGGACCCTCAACCTATGAAGAGGCAAAGGGAAACCCTAATTGGGAAAACTCCATGAAAGAAGAGATAGATGCATTGAAGGAAATGGACATTTGGGATTTGGTTCCAATATCGCCAAATCAAAAGGTAATTGGTTGCAGATGGGTATATAAATTTAAAAGAAACTCAGATGGATCAGTTTGTAGGTACAAGGCAAGATTAGTTGCCAAAGGATGCTCACAAACTCATGGTATAGACTATGAGGAAACGTTCTCACCAGTTGCAAAGATGACTACAATCAGGACATTGATAAGTGTAGGTGCTGCAAGGAATTGGAAACTCCTCCAACTTGATGTGAAAAATGCATTCTTAAATGGTTGGATAAGTGAAGAGGTATACATGTCACAACCATCAGGTTTTGAAAACCCCAATCATCCATCTCTTGTTTGCAGACTTACGAAAGCATTGTATGGATTGAAACAAGCTCCTAGAGCTTGGAATCATAGGTTGGTTACATATCTTCAAGATCAAGGGTTCAAAGCTAGCAATAAGATCCTTCTCTATTCATCAAAAGGGGTCAGAATGAGGTTATCTATCTACGTGTATATGTAGATGATATTATTGTGACAGGTGATGATCTAAATGGCATTCAAAGGATCAAGAGACACATGCAAGCGGAGTTCAAAATCAGTGACCTAGGTAAGCTCACATATTTCCTAGGTATGCAGGTGATATATACAGATGAAGGAATGTATTTGACTCAGAGAAGATACATTGAGGATCTTTTTCAAGTTCAAAATGGAGAACACTAAACCTGCAGGTGCACCTTTGGAGATGAGTCATAAACTAAGTGTTTATGAAGGTGAGAAAACTGAAGACATTAAAGAGTATCAAAGCTTGGTAGGTATCTTGATATATGCTACTCATACAAGGGAAGACATCTCATATAGTGTGGGCATGCTTAGTCAATTCATGTACTCACCGAGAAGACCACACATGGATGCGGCTAAGAGAGTATTTAAGTATCTTAAAAGTACAATCAACGAGGGTATATTCTATCCTTACTCTTCAGATTTGGATATCAAAATCTATTCAGATGCAGATTGGGTAGGAGCTAAGGATGATAGAAAAAGTGCATCTGGTTACTTAGCATTTGCAGGTTCCAAGCTAGTATCATGGAGTTCCAAGAAGCAACCAACAGTTGCTTTATCATCAACTGAAGCAGAGGCTTGACCATAGCAACTCAAGAGGCAATATGGTTAAAAGCATTGTATACAGATTTTGGACTGGTGAGTTCCAAACCTCACATATTTGGAGATAATGTAAGTTCCATGCATCTAGCAGCAAATCCTATTTTCCATGCGAGAACCAAGCACATAGAAGTACATTACCACTTCATCACGGAGAATCTCATGGCAAAGGAGATTGACATTTCTTTTGTTCCAACTGAAAAGCAAGTAGCAGATATGATGACGAAGGCACTTGATGGAATAAAGCTTTGTAGACTCAAAGTTATGGCAGGTATTCAACCTATCAGAGAATGAAGACTCAAGAATACTTTAGCTTGAGGGGGAGCTGTTAGAACATCAAGCTTACACTATGCTTGAGGTGGATTTGATCTACATCAAAGAGTATCACATCAAAAGGATATCCGTTTGGGAGTTCTTTTTTCTTATGCTCATTTATTGTATTTTCTGAGAGATTTTTTATGGTTCATTTACCGTTGTAAAATCCTTGAGCTTTAAACATGTAAAGGTAGAAAGATAAATCCCAAATCTCATGAATTTATGGTGGTTAAATTGCATTCAATCAAGCTATCAATCACTTAAAAGTAGATCAAACTAGATCCTCATTTTTCCTAGATTGTAGGAAAGTGAATTGACTCCCTCCAACAACCATTCCCACTTTCATTTGAATTCAAACTTCACTTGTAGAAGTCATGGGGCACTCCTAGAGTCTATATAAAGACTTGAAATCACTTGTACATTACATGGAAGCAATATGCATACACTTGTGACCATCATTGTCTTGCTCCTTCAATTCTCCGCATCATCTTCTTCACCAGCAATAATTTTGTAGAGGATGTTGCTCTCTCTTCAGAGCTCGAAATTAAGTGCAAGATGGATCATTGGAAAGGTCGTAGTGTCTAAGTTATGCTTATATCTTTGCATAGGATTTGGTTCAGTAGATTGGAAGAAAGCTGAGTTTTTGTGTCTCGGGGTCAGTCTTTGCATATTCCTGAAAAATAGGAAGTACCACCAGTGAATGTCTCATTCATTCCTATAGCATATTTTGCTTACTCCTTATACTTTTGTGCATCCTATACATTCAACCCTATTTTTATCACTCCCATAAAATGATTTTTTCTAATTGTAATCACGTTGGTTGCTATGGGCATTTGAAGTTCATTGTCTCTTCCATAGATAGTAAGTTTTTTGAGCTAGTCGATCCGCAAACCTATCTGTTTTGTATCGACTCATTCTTCTTGATGCTCCAAAGTACATAGTGTGTTTCTTTGCACTTATCACATGCTTATAAGGTCTATTTGAGTCTCCATAAGCTCAAGGGCTGGTCTTGTGCCAGTTGTCTAGACCAAACTTTGTCGCTTCGAAACGCATTTTTCTACCTTCTACAAGCTTCTCCAAGTTCTGTCAATACATACATAGACATATACATACACACATGAATATATTACATAGATACATTCATATTACATACTCACATACAGATTACATACACAAATGCATATTCAGGATGTGCATGCATGCATACACACAAGTACATACACACCTACATACATATACACACACATTCACATATATACATACACACTCACACCTATACACACACATTCACATACATATACACACACTCACATACATACATACACACTCACCGAAGGCCAGCTCCATTATTGTGGAGTGATGCAAGATATCTTGAAGCTATTCTTTAGAAAGTTTGATTACTTTCTTTTTTAGGTGAAATGGTACAAAGTAGTCACCTCTGTAAGAAACGCAACAGTGAGATGGGATGAGAGTGGTTTGCTTCAATTAGATTTTACAAAGCTATGGACAGATGAAAGAGATACATTTTTAGTTCCCAAACAGTGTGAGCAAGTTGTTTTTATGCCAGATTCAAAAGGACCACAGTGTCTACTTATTTTACAAGTCTTCCCATGTAGTAGAAAAACTTGTGAGAATGTAGATGTAGAAGAACCTCCATTTGTAGTGGACTCTCAAATTCATTTGCTAGTCGAGAGGAAGAGATCATTGTCTGAGATGAAGAGCTCTTTGAAGAAAACAAGATACACAATGAAGTAATAGACAATATGGTATACGAGAACGATGATCAAGAAGGAGCTAGAATACCAAGAGATCTAGAAGTCACCAATGTAGAGATAGATATCTTCTGTGCATTAGATCTCTAAGAGGATGCTAGAATAGAGTATTTTTGATGCAAACACTTGTACGTACTAAGTTGTGTTTAGTTTTTTTCTATGTTGTTTTGTACATTACTTTTTCTCTATAGTACCATTATTATCGTATGCTAATTATTTGAGTTTTTTGTTGCAAAGCACGATGGGAGATAGTCCTTCAATCACTCCACATTCAATGACAAACGAGCAGTTATTGGAGTTTATATCTCAAGGACCTCCCACATATATGGCCATCGTGTCATAGTACTAGATCGCTCCCGATAGCCCTACCCCAGCCTCACTCCTGTAGGCCTCATTCCTACTGACCTCACTCCTTCCAACCTCAGTGTTGCCAACCTCACTCCCACTAGTGTCACTCATGGGTGGTGCTACTCCCACAAGAGGTACATCTGCTAGCTTTATGACTCCACCACGACTGCCTTCTTAGTCATCTCCTAGTGGCTATAGTAATCGACATATGCGTTCGAAATCTCAGTGCAATGCAGGTGCTAGCCCATCTCTTTGGTCGAGGTCATGCTCTAGAGGAGGAGGTTCAAGGAGTGGATCTACATGTGGCTCTGGAGGAGGTTGATGTTGTGGAGGCAACATGAGGGACGTTGTGCCTCCCACTTCTACTCTTAGAGTGAGTATCTCAGATGTAGGTATACCCTGTGGTACACCACGTACACCTTGGGGCGCTCATGACCATGATGACTAAAAGGTATATAGTATAGGTGAGGGAGCTCTGGTAATAGATGCGTTTCAAAAGACCATGCATCAATGCATACAACAGTTTTGCTTCCATATTTGGACACTATGTCAGGTTGCAATGGAGTGAACATGATAAATATCCTAGAAATTATATCACAGAAATGATCTATCCGGAGTTCAAGCCAGCACATGGCCATCCTATTGTCAGCTAAGAGTGGTTTTAGCACACAAAACATGAGGTTAAGTCTCATAAAAAATCTGGGGCTTGTGACGATTTCAGAGTAGGCTTACCAAAGCTTGTATGCTTAGATGCTAAGGAGTGGGATATGATTCGTGATGAGTACCAAAAGACTTCTGACCGATATTGCTAGCAACCACATGTGGCAGCCACACCTCTAGATACGATTAGACCATCACATTTGGGTAGTGACGGATATGACACTATGAATCACGAGTTTGTAAGTATCATTTTGATTATTGAATTTGTTTGTGTTAAGCATGTCATGTATGTATATCTAATGTTTTGCATATTTGTTGCAAGAGTTGGTAGTGGGTCATCCTCCGACACGATTCCAAGAGGCTTATGGATATTGCTATTGATTGGTTGCATCGTTGGAGGACTTGGAGGGATGTGGTGCAGTCATTTCATGGGAGCATCTATGATGAGGTGAGCTTATAAACTTGGTTTGGTTTTTTTAGTTGTTGTTTGTAAATATCATGTCAATTTGTCTCATTTCATGAATGTTCTTTGCTACAAGATTGAAAATATAGATGTTTTGATCCCTCTGGGCATGTATATGGTAGCCATGTGCCACAATTTTGTATTTGGCTTATATATGGCAGTGGTGCACTAGAATTCTATATTTGGTTTGTATATGGCAACGATTTGCCACATTTTGTCTTTGGCTTATATATGGTAGTGATTTGCCAAACTTTTGTACATGCTTCATTTATGGAATATATATCTCTTTTGTACATGGTTCATTCTCCTCATCTCTTTCATGTCCAATAGGTTTTTGCTTTATCAAATCATGTTTTGCTTCCCACTAGAGTACATGTCCCAACAATAGCTTGGATAGCTTGGAAATTTTGATATAGTAACATACAACACACTCTACCCAACAAAACGTTTGCAAATATGGTCGTTGGTATAAGTGCCGATATGCATGTTGGTATGCCCAATCACATACCGACATCCATACTAGCACTTTTGCCTAGGGGATTACTGGCACAAATATTGATGTTTATCATGATGCCCATACTAATGCTTAGACGGATGCAAGTACCAATGCATATACCGATGCAAATATCGGCTATTATATTGACTATTTTGTATTGACGAATATGTCGAAGCTTACACTAACATTGGGGAAAAATAACACCCATGCATTTTCCCCAGTAGAAGCCTCAATATACCCCTGATATATCAAAGTGCAATGAATCTGCAGATACAAAGCTAGAAGGGTGCATCGCCATGCGAAGAGGGAGGAGAAATATATATGAAATTTGTTTGCTCCTTTGTTTATTTGGGTGAAAAAAATTTTTCTTATGTCTAGCGTTGATTGTAAGAGGATTCAATGGTATAGATATGGTCTCGATGTTAAGAAAGATAAAATCCCATCAGACATTGATAAGTTACAGAATGAGAGCATAACTTTCACGTTTCTAAGCATAAAGTTAATGGTCAGGACCCAGAAGGGAAGTTCGGAAAAGATTTGAAAAAATCTAAGACTTCCATATGATCAAGGTCCATGGAAAGGGGGCCTAGTGAGAAGGCATGAATTTCCATATCTGTGAGCTGAGTTTTTGAAAATTGGTGCTTGAGCATTCCCTTCTTTTCGACAATATTCAAATGAGCATTTAGTAGGATTCCATGGACTCCTTGCAAGGTATTATTGATGTAAGAAGTACCTTTGGACACATTCCTAGAGGAGAGTGATTGTGAAGGTACCAATTTAGAACCTAAAGCATCATGAACATCTATCGAGTTTGATGGATCTATAGAGGAGAATAAAATTTCCTCTACCACTGTAGAAAAATTCCTACCTTTAGTGGATGATGAGGGATCCTCCAAGTGGGTTGGGTTGTCTAGTGCATGTCTAAGCCCTTGATGCAATTGGAATGGCTTATCTGAGTATGGAGCAACAAACAAAGAGCCCATAAGAATGACTAAGGGAGAGGTGTATTCCACTCGGGTTGAGACCTAAAGGAGTTTTTTCAGTTTACTTGGTTTGCGATTAGGAAGTGATGCAAAAAAATCTATGTGCAGGAGTTGAAGTGTTATTTTTAATTTGATAAGATGGATGTAGAGAATGATTCGGAATTAGAATTAGGCCAATGAGGTCATTGCAATTCATAACTGATGAGGATGGATTGATTAGGAAATTCTTATAATAGATTAGGGTAGGGGTGATTTTGTACAAGTCTCGGGCAAATTGGCATGGCATGATGACTATATATACTAAGGTGAATAGGCACTGGGTGAAAAATTTGTGGCCTTGGTGGATAGCTTGGGGCTGGTTTTATATGATAATGGACAGTGTATGGTTTTTTTGAGATGATTATGGAGGAATAACCTTGGGTGGATTGAGGGCTACTTACCGATGCTATCCATACCAATGGTCTACCCGTGACGTCCGTATGATCGGTGGAAATACTTGGAAGGATCACATTAGGCATACCGATGGTCACCAAAGCATCAATATGACCGTTTGAAATCGATCGTTGATATATGTTGCCATCAGTGGTATAGGTGCCGATTTAGGGGTCACTACGAGTGTTGGTAATTTGTTAACAAAAAGTAATTAGGGAGCAAACAAGGATTCAGTAGGCAAGGAATCATTGAATTTGAACGTGGGATAATTAAAATTGGGATCGGATGAAACATGGGAAATATAGAACTCAAGAATAGGAGGATAAGAAGGGGCAAATCAATTTTTAAGGCTACAAGGCAACTTTCGATTGCATGGACTAATATTGATCTTTCCTTTTTTCCTACTAGACGATCGATAAGGGCAATTTTGTGCTTGTAAAACTCGTGAATTCATGGTGAACTAAGGATGGGTTAGATTTCAGCTTATGGGATGGATGTTGACAGAATAAAGAGAAGATGATTTCTCACAAGGACAGAGTGAGCAATTTGAGGGTGGTTCAGAGCTATGTATGAGGCAATGAATAGTTGCCTTGATATTTTTGGGAAGAAGTTGACTGTAGGTGGGCGTGATGATTTTGTAGAAGTCCTATAGGGTGAATTTTGGACAAGATAGTCGTAATTTTGGGATGAATTTGGGCTTGGAGATTGATAGAAAATTCATGGACAGCAAGGAGCGTTTGAATAGTGGTGCATGTGGTTTGAGGGGAAAATTAGTTAGAAGAGTGGCGAGGGACAAGTTATCTAGAAGAGTGGCGAATTCCGATTTGGACTAGGGTTCAAGCAGTAAATAAATTGCATGAGACAAATTGACTATGAGGAGACAAATTTGGAGGAAACGCACTAATTAAACAAGTATCGCATGACATGAGAGTCTAGGTATGTATGGCATGAATTGAGAGTCTATGAAGGGGCTAAGAGATGAGTTTACCATGGATTCAATAGACCCAGGTGAATTTAGTTGGGGCCTACAATGAATCGGATGTGTTGTCTATCACACTATCATACATATTACTACGAATGGAACTGAGTCTATGATGTTGAGTGTATGAATTTCATATGGGAAGTGTGTAGCACTCGAATTGGGATAGTAGGGATGAGGAATTAATCACGGCAAATTTGTTCTAGGAAAAGTGTGGGAAGGGATGTACGATGGGATTCAAATTTGAATAGGTGGGAGGACAATTTTTGGGGAGCCAAGTTGGGAGTGAAGGAAGAAATATTACTTTGGGACATAGGATGAGTTTTCTAATGAGTTAGAAGGGATTCAAGATGGAGGTAGAAATATGGTTGGGATCCAACTAGAAGAAATATTTCTAAAGTGGTAAGTGATGAATTCTGAGAGGTTGGCGTGGTGGACAATTGTGGATGGAGGGTTAAGTTAGGGATGAATACAGATGAGATCCATCCTGTTGGGTTGGTTGGAATTTATATGAACCAATGGGGTCAATTCCATCCCACTTTAGAGGACAAGAGTGAGAAGATCAATTGGAGGGAATGAGACTAGTTATAGTTTTGGAAAGTGAGACTAATTCAAAAAGGTTGCAGTCGGACAAATTCACACAAGAGGAATTTGGAGGAACTAATCTTAGGAGGTAAGGCATGCTAGTTAGAAGATGACAAAGAAAAATTAAGGACTAGAATATTTACAATGTCTAAAATGTGTCCCTCGATTGATTTATTATTGTTCATAGAGTTTCACTCTACATCCATTTACTAATGGCAGGAGCATTGCTTCCAAAGTGGATAGTTGAATGGTAGCCTAGGAAGAATCTGGACCACCTTATAATGTCATCTTCATCCCGTGTAGAGTTTCTTCTCCTTTTTGTTTTCCAAACTTGATTGATACAAGATAACCAAAGAGTCTTCTTCTATTGATCTTTTCCACACGTGCGAATCATGGTACCCCTTCCTTTTTAGTTGATTGGTGTGTATGTTATTTCATGCTTTCCATATGAGTTCTTCCACTATATTAATTCTATAATGATATGCTTACATAGTCTAGAGAGCAACTTTTTCCCATCCTACCCTTATAGTGGCCTGAATGAGTTCCAAAGGAGATTTTCCCTCAATGCCATAGAGTAGGTGGAAGGATGTGTACCCAGTGGTAGCCTTGTAAATAATTATGGGGGTCTAAGGAACTACCAAGAAAGGTATGCCCCATGTAGTGGGTTGTTGGTGACACATCTTTTTAAGTAGGGTAATTACAACTTTATTTATGCTTTTTGTCTATCCATTAGCTATAGGGTAGTTATAGAGACAGAAAGAGAGAGAGAGAGAGAGAGAGAGAGAGAGAGAGAGAGAGAGAGAGAGAGAGAGAGAGAGAGAGAGAGAGAGAGAGAGAGAGAGAGAGAGAGAGAGAGAGAGAGAGAGATTCTCCCCCATGAAGTGCTATTGCACACATATAGAGAGAGATGGAGAGAGAGAGAGACAAAAAGATTCTCCCCCCTCTGGATCTTGCTACATTCCCACACAAAGAGAGAGAGACAGAGAGAGAGAGACAAAAAGAGAGAAAGAGAGAGAAAGATTCTGCCCCCTCTGACTGAGATTGCACATGCACATAGAGAGAGAGAGAGAAGACAAAGGAGCTTGCATGGGCATATAATAGATGTTTAGATGGTAGATGATCAAATGGAAGGAGCAAGAAGGATCCAACCAGATGCATGCAATGTGGGGGGGGGAGAGAGAGAGAGAGAGAGAGAGAGAGAGAGAGAGAGAGAGAGAGAGAGAGAGATAGAGATAAAGAGAGAGAGAGAGAGTAGAGAGAGAGAGCAAGAGAGAGAGAGAGGAAAAGAGAGAGAGACTCTCCTCCCCCCTTTGATTGCTACTATGCACACACACATACAGAGAGAGAGAGAGAGAGAGAGAGAGAGTATCTCCCCCTTGCGGTGGTTGTTGCACATGCACAAAGAGAGAGAGAGAGGGAGGGAGAGAGAGAGAGAGAGAGAGAGAGAGAAGAGAGAGAGAGAGAGAGAGAGAGAGAGAGAGAGAGAGAGAGAGAAGAGATAGACTCTCCCCCTTTTGGCTCTTGTTGCTGCACACAAAGAGAGAGAGAGAGATAGAGATAGAGAGAGAAAGAGAGAGAGAAAGAGAGAGAGAAAGATTTTCCCCCTTCGACTAGATTCTCCCCCTTCGGCCACTACTCAACACATACACACATAGAGAGAGAGAGAATGATAAAGAGAGAGAGAGCGCAAAAGAGACAGAGAGAGAGATAGAGAGAGAGAGAGTATTGCTACTACCACTAGTACTACTAATACCACTCCTATTGCTATTGCTATTTCAACTACCACCACCATTGGAGTGTGACAAAGATATGAGAGTATGAAGTAATGATCATGTATGAATTAAATCGTGTAAAAGTACAATGTCATTGGCAATAAATCAGACAGAGTGAGCCATGAGGTGAGCTCCTCTTCTCAATGAAAATACATGAAAATGATCTCTGAACCTTGAGATACACACAGGCATTTCATATCCTCTTTTATAGTTCTTGTTGGAGCCTAAGATTTGAATTTGAATTCAAATCTATACCAAAAAGTGAATCCTAAAGTATAGGATTGATTCTCTCTTGCCTCAAATACCAAATGATATGAGATTATATGTTTCCTAACTTCTCGTGGGTTTTATTCCACTTTTACAAAGGTAATTGTAATGCAAAGTTATAAGAGGTTGTACATATGAATCTTTCCAAGTGTAATGTCAATACATCAAGCTTATGTGAATTGATCTAGTATGTAGGCTTGGGCTTAATTGCACCAACAACTCCCCCTCAAGCCTAACATGCTTGATCTTCATTGCTCCTTGATCTCTTGCAGCCCAATCATCAATTTGAATGTGTTCATCTTTGTTCCATCCAATGCTTTGGCGAGTATATTTGCACATTGCAAGTGAGTTGATACATATGATAATTGGATATCCTTGCTAAGAAATTTTTCCCTAACATAATGATAGCGCACTTCAATGTGCTTAGTCCTGGCATGATATAGAGGATTAGCACCTAAATGAAGTGAACTAGTGTTATCTCCAAAGATCATTGGAGTGTAGGAATGTATCTCCAATTCTATATACAATTGTTTAAGCCACACAACTTCCTGAGTTCCATTTGCCAAACCTCTATATTCTACTTTTGTGGAAGATAAGGCCACAATTGGTTGCTTCTTGGATGACCAAGATATGAGTTTTTGAACCTGGAAAAGATAGGTACCTTGAAGTGTTCCTCCTATTATCCTTGGAGCCAGCCCAGTCTCCATCAGAATACATATTTATATCTATGTCAGAAGTAAAGGGGTAGAACAATCCCTCATTCATCGTACCCTTTAGATACTTAAGCATCCTCTTTGTAGCTTCCATGTGTGGCATCCTTGGTACATGCATGAATTGACTCAATGTACTTACTACCTATGCAATATCTACTCTTGTCAAAGTAGCATAATTTAGACTACGCACAAGTTGTTGATAGCTTGTAACATCTTTAAGTAGTTCATCTTCATGTGAACTTAGCTTATGGTTGATCTCCATAGGAATACCTACAACTTTAGTGTTCTCCATCTTAAATTTCACCAACATATCATGTATGTATTTCCTTTGTGTGATGAATATACCTGAATCTGTATACACAAGTTCTAAGCCAAGGAAGTAGGTCAATAACCCTAGATCACTGATTTTGAATTCTTTCATCAATTGTGATTTTACCTACTTGATACCATCAAAATCATTACCTCTAATAATGATATCATCTACATAGACACATAAGTAGATAACCTCTAATTTATTCTTCTTAACAAACAAAGAAGGGTCTTCCTTGCTTGCCACAAAGCCTTGATCTTGCGAACAGGTAACAAGCCTATGGTTCCAAGCTCTAGGAGCTTGCTTGAGATCATAGAGTGCTTGTCAAAGCTTGCATACATAACCTGCTTTTTCTTCATCTTCAAAACCTGGTGGTTGTGCCATATACACTTTCTCTCATATCCAACCATTTAAGAATGCATTCTTGACATCTAATTGATGTAAATTCCAATTTTTGGATGTAGCAAGACTTATCAATACTCTAATTGCTAGCATCTTTGCCACAGGTGAAAATGTTTCTTCATAATCTACTCCATGTGTTTGGGAAAAACTCCTTGCCACTAACATTGCCCTGTACCTGTCTATTGAACCATCCGAGTTCTTTTTAATTTTGTATATCCACCTTGAACCAATTACATTCATATCTGGCTTCTTGGGAACTAGATCCCATGTGTGCTTTTCATGCAATCCTTCCACTTCTTCCTACATGGGTTCTCTGCACTCTTTTTTCTTCCTAGCCTCTTAAAATGAAGAAGGCTCCTCTGCCATAAATTCTTTAGTGATGTACCCAGAGTGCTTTGTGACTAAGGATGTATCACAATCATACCTTATGAGCTTCTTACTTTCTCTTTGTGATCTCCTTAAGGTCTGATTGGAAGACTCGGGTACATCCTCTTATTGCTTATATTTGAACTTGCCTCTGGACTTCCAAGCTTTAAAGTCAATATGCCCCTCATCTTCTGAGTTGATGTCCTCTGCTTGGTGTTGATCTTCTTTTGTGAGAGTTGGAAAATCATTTTTCGAATCATATGGTAACCTGAATTTCCTGCAATCATTTTAAAACCATGAATTATTCTCATAAAATACTACATCCCTACTAACTATGAATGCCTTGTTAGTGGGATTGTATAGTCTATATCCCTTTTGATTTTGATCATACCCAATAAATATACATTTCTCAGCCTTAGGGTCTAGCTTCCCTCTAATTTGAGATGGGATGTGTGCATAGGCAATGCACCCAAATATTTTGCAATGATCCAATGATGGTTTCCTGCCATTCTATGCTTCATATGGTGTCATACCATCCAATGATTTGGATGGAAGCCTATTGACCAAGTAGATAGGCGTGGATACAACCTCTGCCCATAAATAATTAGGTAATTGTTTCTCATTTAACATAGACCTAGCTGCCTTAACAATTAACCTATTCCCTCTCTCTGCCACTCCATTCAATTTAGGAGTATACCTAGTTGTTACTTCCCTCTTTATGCCTCTCTCCTATAGAAATAGATCAAAATCATGTGAAAAATACTCACCACCTCCATTAGACCTAATTTTCAAGCTCCTTCCTGTTCGGTTTTCAACAAGTGCCAAATAGTTCTTGAAGCATGTAAATACATCATCCTTATGCTTCATAAAATAGACAATTTTCCACCTACTATAATCATTAATAAATGACAAATGGTACCTTGAGCCTGAGATGGATGGATCTTTGCAAGGACCCCACACCAATGTGTAGAAGTTCCAAATAGTCTTCATGGATGTATCCTTTCCTATTGAATGGTTTCCTATGAGCTTTACCAACTTGGGAAGCTCCACATTTGTATATCATGTGTTGCTTTAAGAAGATTGGCTTGGTTGTGAAATTTGTTGATGACAAGTGTACAGTTCATGATTTGTCAAATGGCAATGTGATTATTGCTTCAAGCATTTTATGTTGTGGGTTGTATAAGCTCATAGACTATGAAAGATCTATGAATGATTCGGCATGTGGAGTACATGATTCTCAGGCTATCTTAGATACAAAGTTTTGGCATGCACGCTTTGGTCATCTGAATTTTGCTAGTTTGCTACGCCTGCTGAAATCTGAAATAGTGTCCTCTTTGCCCAAACTTGAGGCACCTAGTTTTGGGCAAAATGAAGCATTCCTCATTTCCAAAAGATGGTTCATTTCAGGCTACTTAGAAATTGCAGCTTGTATAGAGTGATGTTTGTGGTCCTATGCAGACACCTTCATTTGGAAATTATCTTTACTTCGTGACTTTCATACGTTACTTTGTGATGTATGGTCAAGAGTCAAGCTTTACCACATAGTTTCTGGCTTGAGGTTGTCATGTGTGTAGCATATGTACTGAACAGGTGTCCCACTAAAGCGCTGCACTCTATCACTCCATATGAGGCTTGGCATAATTGCAAGCCATCTGTTGCTCATTTGCATGTTTTTGGTTGTTTGGCATATGCATTAGTGCCTGAAAAACATCATAGAAAATTGGATGATAAAGTAGTAAAATGTATTTTTGTTGGGTAGAGTTCTGAAAGTAAAGGCTATCGTCTGTATCATCCACATACTAAACACATTCTGGTTAGCCGTGATGTTTTTGTGGAAGATGCTATTCAGCCATTGCTTTCATGTACTAAGGAGACATCTGTTAGCTCCAAAGACATGTTTGATACTTTGCTGCCTCTTTTTATAGGTGGACAGTCTAGTGTTGGTCCCAATGAGGAAACTTCTCAACCTTTGCAGATTTACATGATGCACTAGTTGAGGAGAGAGCTTATATTCAGCAGGCAAAAACTATGCCAAAATGGCTGGTGCAGACTTTGCATGACAACAAATTAGATGCACCTTTGTCATATCGTACTTGTTCAGGCTCTCAAAGTGCCTCTTTTGCATCAGATTGCTATGCTATGGCTGCATCTAGTCTGTGTGATGAGAATGAGCCTGTTTCGTTTGATGAAGCACAAAATTTAGAAAATTGGATGGCTGTTATGCAATCAGAATATGATGCTATAATGAAGAATGGTACTTGGCCTTTATGTGACTTGCCTCCAGGCAAGAAGGCCAGTGACACTAAGTGGGTATACAAGCTGAAGCGTAAACTGGATGGTATAGTTGACAGGTATAAGGCTAGGCTTATTGCAAAGGGTTATGCATATGAAAGAGGCATTGATTTTGATGAGACCTTTGCACCTACATGTCGTATGACTACTGTTCGGAGCATCTGTGCATTTGCAGCTCATTATGCAAGTTGATGGTGGAATGGCTTTGTGTCCAATGGAATATATTGACACATTATTTCAATGTTTTGGCCTTGAAGACTGTAAGCCTATTGCCATTTTTATGGAGACAAGTTTACGATTGAGTCTTCATGATGCTTGAGATGCATTTCATGCTGTTTTCTATCAATAGGCTGATGGATTCTTATTACTCGGCTAGATATTGAGTTTGTTGTCTCATAGATGAGCAGATTTATGCATTGCCCAAGATTCAAGCATTGGCAGGCGGTTAAGCGCATCTTTTGCTACTTGAGTGGTACTCAACTACTTGGGTTTTTTTATCCCAAGGGGGGATCACTACCGCCAGATTTGCATGCTTTTTTTGACTCTGATTAGGCTGGTTGCTATGACACTCGTGTGTTCACTAGTGACTTTTGCTTCATGCTTGGTAGTTCATGTATATCTTGGTTGAGCAAGAAGCAGCCTACTATGACCACTTCCAGTTGTGAGGCTGAGTATAGAGCAGCTTTCACAACTACTATTGAGTGTGTGTGGCTGAGACGCCTTATGGCTGATTTGGGTGTTGTTCAGACTTCTACCACCACCATCTTCACTGACAGTCAGAGCCCATTGGCAGTTGTGAGGAACCCTGTGTTCCATGCTCGCACTAAGCACTCTTAAGCAAAGTCTTGTATGTCCCTACATTCACCAAAAAGTTAAAAAGTTTTGGATAGATTGTTGAAAAAGGATTGTGGGTTAGATTCAACAGATTTGGAGCATATGTTGAAGACCAAAGGCCAGTCTTTAGAAGGATTTCCAAAGGAAAAAAGACACGAAGGCTTTTCAGTTTTGCATGCATAACACAAAGGAAGTATGTGCATGACATGCTCGTCAAGTTCAAGATGGAAAATACCAAGTGTGCAGGTACACCTATGGAGCAAAAGCATAAGCTTAGTGCTTATGACAGAGATCCAATTGAAGAAATCAAGAGCTATCAAAGCTTGGTTGGAAGTTTGAACTATGCAATACTCACAAGGGTGGATATATGCTATAGTGTTAGCATATTGAGTTAGTTTATGCATAAGCCAAGAAGACAACATATGGAAGCGGCCAAGAGACTCCTCAAGCACCTAAAGGGGACCATGAATGAAGGTTTGTTTTATTCATTAAATTCAAAGATTGAGCTAAAAGTCTACTCAGATGCAGATTGGGCTGGATCTAGAGATGATAGAAGAAGCACATCCGGGTATGTATCATTTGCAGGTTCAAAGATCATTTCTTGGTCATCCACGAAGCAACCAACTGTGGCATTATCTTCTACTGAAGCCGAATATAGAGATTTGACTAATGCAACTCAACAAATCATGTGGTTAAAGTCTTTGTACATAGATCTTGGACTTCATTCTTCAACACTTCACATTTTTGGTGAGAACACAAGCTCACTACATCTTGCAGCTAATCCCATATACCATGCTAGAACCAAGCATATTGAAGTCCACTACCATTATGTAAGGGAGAAGCTAATGAGCAAGGATATTCAACTATCATATGTCGCTACAAATATGCAATGTGCAGACATGTTGACTAAAGCTCTTGATGGCACAAAGTTAAGTAGATTCAAGTTGATGATTGGCTTGCAAGAAATCAAGCACAATTGAAGATATATTTGAAGGCCAAGCATGTTAGTCTTGAGGGGTAGTTGTTGGGGCATTTTACCCAAGCCTACATGCTTTATATGCTTGATATTATGATCATTTGTAAGTCACATTTGTAGTCATGTGAACACCTCTTGTAAAAGAGTACACTTTATCTCTTGTAATTGTGAAAAAGAAAAAAGAAAAAGAATGGCTTACCTCATCCATGATGTAAAAGCAAAGTCGTGGCTCTAACTACCTAAAACCACGAATTAGTGAGCGGAGGGAATATTTCCTAACTTTGGGGATCACTTTTAGGTGGAGCCATTCCAATTCAAATTCAAAACTCCCTCCAAGAGTAGCTATAAAAAGAGCAAGAAGGAAGAGGTGATTAGCAAGCCATGTACGTGACCACTTCATGTCATTTTGTAGAGATAGAAGAGCTTACTCCATAGCTCTATCATTCTACTCCCATTGTGCAAATATTCATTGCCAATGCGGTTCTAATCATATGTGAATCTATACATTCATTAGTCTCTACTTCTTTGTTTTTTTCTCTGCTATACTCACTCAGAGTGATCTCCTTCTCTAATTGTCATGACATGCTTTCCTCTGGTACTTAATTCCTTTCTTTATATAAATCACCTATGCCATGTGGTTACTCTACTACATTGTTACCTCTACTCTTCTCTAACTTTGCACTTTTTATTGGTAGTCTATCAAGTTTGGTACTCTACAAAATCGGGTACCCTACTGTCTTATCTCTTTCTTTACTCTGCCACTTTTGGCGGGTCCCTAGCTCATAGTGGACTGGTTGTCCCACTTACTACTGCTCCAAATAATTTAGTCTTCGCGAATCACTCTAGTGTTTGTATTGGACAAACTTATGTTTTGGAAAAATTTGGCAAATAAGTCTTTCAAATCACTTTCAAATTTAGATTATAAGTAAAATTCTAGGGAAATTATTCCATGAGACCGATTTAAGTGACATTGGTCTTTTTTGCCTTGACTTACACCAATGAGACCAATTCTAGAGAAATGGGTGTCCCTTTCTAGATTACACCAATTCTACGAAAATTGGTCATCTTTCCTATAGAATTAGACTTAGAATATAAGAATACTTAGTTGTATCAAATCTTTTTGTAGGACTCCTAATTTAGGCTATTTAATAATCTATACTTATATATGTATATGCATATATGTATCTTGCAAAAGGAATTTAGTTATTTATGAATACCAATATACATTCATCTAATCATATACATGCATGCATGCATAATACCTACTCAAGGATGCATATAGATGATTCAATATTTATGTGTGAACACAATGGATTAGAAACAAAACATTCTTAACTTCTATGCATATGAACATTCCAATGCAAGTCTATGTATACATGTATGCATGCATGTATGTATGAGTCATGGATGAGGATTATATATTCACACACACACATATTATGTGTGTGAGGTGATTTATTTATCTATTTATCTATCTATCTATCTATGTTTGTTTTTTTGTTTCTTTATTTATTGAGTAATTTATTTATATACCAATATACATTCATCTAATTTTATAAATACATGTGTGCATGCGATTGATTATAAACAATATATGCTTAATTTCTATTCTTTTGAACATTTAATTTCATGTCTATGTATACACGTATGCATCCATGAATGTATGTAAAATGGATGAGGATAATATATGTATATATATATATATATATATATATATATATATATATATATATATATATATATATATATATATATATATATATATATATATATATATATATATATATATATATATATATATATATATATATATATATATATATATATATATATACATATATACACATACACACACACACACACATATATATATATATATATATATATATATATATATATATATATATATATATATATATATATATATATATATATATATATATATATATATATATATATATATATACACATACATACATACATATATATATATATATATATATATATATATATATATATATATATATATATATATATATATATATATATATATATATATATATATATATATATATATATATATATATATATATATATATGTGTGTGTGTGTGTGTGTGTGTGTGTGTGTGTATGTTTATGTATGTATGTATGTGTATGTGTGCGTGACTATGTGTGTGGTTGTATGTTTGTTTATACACACACATACATGTGTGTTTACCTATGTGTGTTGCATTCTAATGCATGCATGTATATCCATATGTACTTCTCGATTTATGAATGTGTATATATGTGCCAAGAACCTTTCTCCATCCCTAATATCTGTTTTTTCTCTATGTACCTATATGTTTTGCATTTTAATGCATGCATGTATATCAATATATACTTCTAGATTAATGAATGCTTGTATATGTGCGAAGCTCCTTTGTCCATCCTAACTATCTCCTTCTTGTCATCGTTGTTCAAAGACATCTCCTTTCCCTAGTCATGATACCCTCATAGTACAAAATCGAGTTCTAAGCACCACACACAATAGTCCACACTAAGTCTAAAAAAATTGCAAAGAAAAAAAAACACAGTACACGAGGAGCACAAAGATAGATTTTGTAATGCGGTCCAACTTACAGTCTGTGGCTGATGAGGCCACTGTATGTTTTATTAAGGAACATATACAAAAGTGTTTGACTATCATTTGGCCTTTCACATGGACACTAATGGTAACAATCTCCCACTAAAGGCCAATATGGCAAAAGTGACTATGGGAGAAACACAAAGAATGATAAAGAATACGTGAATGTAAGTATAGAAACTATACCTTCCACCTGATGGGCATGTTACAAAGTATACAAGTAACTCTCTAAGGTCATGAATCAAGTAACCCCCGTCAAGTGACAATAGTGTCAAAAGTTATACCTTGAAAGCGCTTTAGTCAAAGCATCTACAACATTGTCTCAATTATGAATCTTCTTAAGAATAATGCAATCCATGGCTTAGTAGTGTCTAATGAAGTGATATCTCACCTCAATGCGCTTGGTCTTTGCATGATAGATTGGATTATTAGCCAATGCAATGGCACTCTGACTATCAATGAGTAAATGAGGTACATGCCAAGGTATACCCATATCACAAGCAAGATGAAAAAGCCACAATGCTTCCTTACATGCCTCACTTGCTACAACATACTCTACTTCTGTAGTAGAAATAGCTATACATTTTTGAAGATGCATGAGATCTCCAAGAGATAGCACCTCTAGCAAAATGAAAAATGTACCTTGATGTAGACTTAGGATTATCTACACAAGCAGCATAATCAGAATTTGTGTAACCAATAATGGAAGCCTTCCCTCTACCCAAGCATAGACACTTGTCCTTAGTGCCACTTAGATATCTTAAAATCATCTTTACCACTTCCTGATGCTTCTTACTAGGATTCGACATATATCTGCTCACAACTCCCACTACAAATGCAATGTCTAGTTTCCTAGCTACCATAGCATACATGAGACTACCAAGAGTAGACTAATAAGGAATTCTGGTCATGAATTCCTTTTCCTCATCTGATTTGGGGCAATCATCCTTGCTCAATTGCACATATGTGGGTAAAGGTGTAGTCAATGCCTTTCCACCATGCATATGAAACTCTGAAGTACTTTGGATATTTACTCACTTTGAGACAAATGTATGCATCTTTTACTCCTATGAAAAGTAATGCACATGCTAGGAATATGTTTGGCATCCCCCAAATCCTTATATCAAATGTCACACTCAGCTTCTTTTTGAGAGTTGCCAAGTCATAAGAGGACTTCCTAGTAATCAGCATATCATCGACACAAAGTATCAAGCATATCAAGCTTCCACTTGAGCATCTTTTAGGTAGAGGAAATGATCCTCATTGCTTCTAGAATATCCTTGAGACTTCATAAAATCATCAAACTCTTGGTACCATTATCTAGGGGATTGTTAGGTTCATATAAGCTCTTCAACTTACAAAGTAGACTTTCTTCGCCACGAACTACATAACCCTTTTGTTCTTCCATATAGATCTCATTTGTAAGATCTCCATGCAAGAAAAGAGTTTCCACATCCATTTTGACTAGCTCTAAGTCGTCCATTGCAATGAATCCAAGAAACATCTGCAAGGTGTCATGCTTATCACTAGAGAGAAATCTGCAAGGTAGTCATCTGCAAGAATGCTAACTGGAGGCCTAGTATCCTCAAACACCACTCTTCTAACTTCAACCTCATTAATGGGTTGTTTATGCATCTTAGACTCATTGAAAATGACATCACTACATCTGATCACTGACCTTGTCTTTGCATCTCATAGGCAATGTCCAAATTGTCCTTCTTGACCATATCCAATAAAAATGCATTTCTTTGACTTATGGTCCAGCTTTTGCCTAAGGTTCTTGGGTATATGAACATATGCTTTAGACCCAAAAACGTGAATATGGCCATAACATGGTGGCTTCCCTATCCATAACTCTTATGCGACTTTCAAACCTTTGGTAGTACTAGGTGGAAGGTTAATCACATGAATTGCAGTTTATACTACTTTTGCCCAAAAGCCTTGTGAAAGGTTTGCATCATGGAGCATATAAACTACTCTATCCAGAAAAGTCCTACTCATCCTTTCAACTACACCGTTTTGTAGTTGGGTATAAGGAGTTGTAAACTCTCTAAGAATTCCTCTAGACTAACCAAAAAATCCAAATTCATGTGAGCTATACTCACCCCCATTATCTAAACGTAAGCCCTTAAGATTAATTCCTTTCTTGAACTTAGCTGAAGCAAGCCATTTTTTGAAAATAGGGAATACCTCATCCTTTGCTTTGATAGGATATACCCAAAATTTTCTAATAGCATCATCTATGAAAGTGACAAAGTAAAGAGAATTGTCTAATGACCTTGTGGGCATAGGAACATAAACATCTATATGAAGGAGATCTAAACGCTGAATTGAAGAGTCGATGTGCATCTTGTGCACATTCCTAGTTTTCTTTCCATATCATAATGCTTAGAAATGAAGAATCAAAGAAAGATAACACAGATAAGTATCCATAACAAGAAACATTACCCGTTCTACTACATGATATATGCCCCAAATGGCAATGCCAAATACAAGCCATAGGCTCTTCAATAATAGCTAACAAGTGTTCTTTCTATGATAAAAATTAAAGGACAAAGTGATCCTAATTTGTTTCCTTTTGCAATAACCATATTGCCCTTTGATATCCGAAAGGATTGAGCATAGAAGATCACCTTGTAACCAAGGCCATCAAGTTGACCATTTGACATAAAACTACGTGATAACTATGGTACATGGCATACATTATGCATAGTAAATTGTAAACCATCAATGAGCTACACAAACACATCTCCAATGCCGACAACATCTCACTAATAAGAATCTGCAAGGTTGAGAGTACTAAGAGGCTTTGCTGCATAATTAGACAACCACTCTCTATGTGGTGTCACATGGAAACAAGCACCAAAATCTAGCAACCATGTGTCAGAAAGAGAATCAACCATAAGAGCCTTAGTAGGCATAGTACTATCAAGTCTGAGCATATCACCATCATCAAAAATAGCATTGATTTCTTCAATCTTCATAACCAAAGTAGATGGTGCAAGTAGCTATTTAACATGCCCATAAACATTTTACACTTTACCTTTAGCATTCTTCAATGCATAGTCATGTTTCTTCATGTGTCCTTTCTTGTGACAATAATGGCATTTGGTATCCCTCTTCATTGATTTACTTCTACTCTTATTCCATTGACCATTATTTTCTTTGTTCTTGCTCTTACCCAGTTATTGATTCTTTCCTTGGTAAGAATCACAAACATCATGTGCATCTCCACTCTGAGTTCAAATCATATATTTTCTACAAATATCCTCACTCAAGGGTGCTCCAGATATGGATTTGTACACCAGTTTACCACTAGGTGGATTATTGCTAATAGCTATGCAAAACATATCCCATGATGATGGCAAGGTACATAACAACATGGTTGCTTTCATTTCATTACCCATGTACATTTTCTGAGCCTATAAATAAGAAAATATAGCATCAAACTCATTTAGATGAGCAACAACACTATCTGTGTCCATGTGAAGGTCATATATTTTTCTCATTAGATACACTTTATTTGATGTTGTTTCTTTTTCATATGTATTGCATAACTTCTTTCAAAGCTCCTCTCCAGTTTCATTGTCCAGTACTGTAAACTAAACATTATCTACTAGGTGCAATTGAATGGTAGACCTCGCCATTTCATCCAAGTCGTCCCAATCATCTTCATCCATGTCAACAGGCTTCTTTGAGATTCCATGTACAAGCTTCCATTTCCTCTTGTGAATTCACACATTTAATCTAATTCTTCCATAGAGCAAAGTTTGTGCCATCGAATTTCCAGATCTCAAAATGGTCTTTGCCCTACAAGTTAGAGCTCCTCTTGGGAATAGTTGACAAAAAAAATTGGAATTTTTTTTCCAAAGTCTCATCTATGAAATGAGCATATGATCACTATGAAATGCTCATAAAACTGCAATTAATGACATGTAAATATGCATAGGAAATCATTAGATCCAATACATATAATCAATCAATCGAAAGAAGCCAACTTGGCTTATCGAGCACCTATGAGCAACTAGCATACATCTCCTATGGCAAGGTTAGGTAAGTCTTCCACCTACACATCAGGGGAAAAATGGATTCTGCATGGGCCTTGTAAGGATTCCTAATTTTTAGGGATTTAACTACTTAATCTAGTGGTTTGAGGGAGCATAAAAAGCCACCAATGGTATTCTCAAATAAAATAGTGTTTGATAGATTAAATATTTGAATTACCAAAATGCAATATTTTGAGCCCTTGGATATTTGAAATCAGTGGCTTAGATTAAGTTGAAGGGCCTCTCGAGAGAGAAGGTGAAAACATTTGTGGGAGTTTGACCTATTCAAGCAGGCTTTTTTTGAGCACCATCTACGCAATCTTAGGCCCTTGGATTGATGCAATTCAGATGGATATCCGGATTTGGGACCGACCTTCACAACACAGGTCATCTGAGTCGTCCGATGGTCTTTTGATGTAAGGGGGGAGAACAAAAGGCACCAACATCATCATCACACCCATCAAAGCCATTGGATCAAGGCTCCATCTAAGGGCCATAGATGAAGGTGCTCAAATCACATGGGATTCAATGAGACCCCTCAGATCTAAGCTCCATCCAAGGGCAGATATCCATTCGTGCCAATTTGAAGCTTCATTTGATCTTAGCTAGAAGATCTAAAGCCAATCCAAGGGTCATAAAGCAAAGGCGCCTTGACTTTTATCTTTTAATCCCTACCTTTGGATTTGTGAGTCAATCCAAGGGCTAAAGTCATTTTTTAGAATTCAAAAACCATTCAAGTGGAGAGAACAGTGCGGCCACCACCCTCTTCTCATTGGTCCATCACTAATCACTCCTTAATCTAAAAGGCCCATGCAGAGTTCATTTTTTCTCTACTGGTCACGGAAGAGACCCGAACATCTCGGTGTCTCCCAATTAAGAAAAACCTCACCACAAACCTCTTTATCAATGTCAAAGGATTTATGCCAAAACTTAATCACTATACCAATGACCCCATTGACTGAGATAAGTGGTATCCACAAAAGCATACATAGTGTGTATGTGCTCAATATATGCTTTAAAATGGCACTAAAAGGCTAAATTCACAACCCAAACACTAGCCAACAACACATGTAAATGGTCTATCAACTCTATTCTTTCCACTAAGGAACTCGCATAAACTTGCAAAGGTTTCTCCCAACACAACTAAAACCTTTCAAGAACCCTATAGATTTACTAGTGTGGTTGAAAAGCACAGCCCCAAAGGTGAATATCTATTCGGAGAAGTACAAAGAGCACTCTTTTTTAAATTCGTGAACCTTTGTAAAGAGAACTATGTGCAAAAGTACTCCGAAATGGCTCCAAGATACACCCCAAAAATGCTTCAAATTAGGCTTTGACGGGAAAGGATGAAGCTTTGAGGGATCAAAGCATGTTCAAGGTAATGTTAACCTTAGTATTTAACCTTCTTCAGACACCACAAGAGTGTAGCTTAGTGGCAAGAGAGCTTGTTTGTTAAGTAGGCTTTGTGGAGAACAAACTCGAATGGCTGACCTCTCATGGAGTGCCAGGAACCTCTGACTTCCTTGATCGTTGTGGTCCTTCCTTGCACGTAGCCAACGGCACCAACAGTGACTTCGGTGACTTGGATGACAAAGTATGCTAAGGTCTATGCCTTGGTCCCTACCTTAGTCATAAGCCTTCCAGAAATCTTGGGTGGGCGGATGGGTGCTCTCTTTGCTACCACAAAAGGAACAAACGTTTTGCCTCAAAATGCTCTGATACCAATGCAGTATTTTGACAACAAATCACCATGCTAAACTCACTTGTTTAAGAAGTCCATGATGACACTCTCTGAGTAGAGAACCAAGCTCCAGGTAGTGCACATAGTAGTCCACATTAAGGCTACAGAATATGCAAAAAAAGCACAATACACAAGGAGCATGAAGATAGATTTCATAGGTGTTGCAAATGCAATCCAATTTATAGTCTGTGGTTGAACACACCACTATATGTATTATTAAAGAACATATAGAAAAGTTTTCAGCGGCCATTTTGCCTTTCACATGGACACTAATGGTAATAGTTAGATCCATGTACCTTTTCATTGACAATTGTGAAATTTTGAAGCCACATGAAAGTTGAACTATCGGAACCTATGCACATAAACTTTCATTTGAAGAAAATTCGTGCATAAAGAGTTATACATAGTTTAATTTTGAGATATTTGCTTATTTTTAAGTTACTATTTCAATTGCATGAATTGAAGATTTTTATCATGCCTCTCCATAAAATTCCAATTGTTTTGAATTTTGAGTATATGACAGAACATGCATTTATCAATCATATAATCAACTTTGAATACCATGTATGTTAGTTGATAGGTGAAATGATCAAATTTGGGATTTTTTATCTCTAGCATGGATTCACTAGAAGCATAGAGGCCTAGAAAATTAGCCATTTATCTTAGATCAACTTTTGTACTCAAATCATCTAGAACATGTACATATGCAATACAATCAAATAGTTTCATATGTGATAAGTTTTGGCTTTTAATTGTAATCTTTTCTTTAGGTGCAACTTGATGTACAATGGCATTAGCAGTTCTATTCATGATGTATAGAGCAATATGTACAACTTCTATGCATAACAATGAGGCATGTTTTTCTCAATGAACAAGGCTCTTGTTTTGGGATATGTCTATTTTTGCATTCAGCGATGCCATTCTATTGTGGTGTGTACATATATGAAAGTTGCATTCAAATTTCATGACTTTTTAGAAAAATATTGAACTCATTTCACATTTATTCACCTCCTCCATTAGATCTTAAGGTTTGCATATACTTATCTATTTGCTTTACTAGCGTAGGCTTGAAATTTTGAAACTAAGTAAACACTTCACTCTTCTCTTTCATGAGGTATACCCATATCTTTTGTGTATGGTCATCAATGAAAGTGACATAACATCTATAGCCTCTGAGAGTTGTGGTCTTTGGAGAACCCCTAACATGTGTGTGTACTATTTCAAGCACATTCTCACTAACATGCTTTTCATCCCTTTTGCATCTCTACAACCTTGAATGTCCATTGACAAGCTCCTTTGACTCCAGCAACTTCAGCCTCTGCAAATTTGCATGTCCAATTCCCTTGTGTCAAATCTCTATATCTACAATAACACCTTTTGCAAACATGGTTGCATTCATTTCAAGAATTTTCACATTCACGGTGAATATACAAGCAACATTGTTCCCTTTGGAAAACAACAATCCATTCTCTTTGTACTCATCTACATAAGAAACGTCAACATTGAACCTAACTTGTAATCCTTGATCAACCACTTGTCCAATAGAAACTAGATTCTTTGTTATTTTCAAAACATGTAGTACATCATCAAGATGTTTTACCTTTCGGTCCTCCATAGATAGGATGTGATGTGTCATAACATGTTTCAACAAATCCACGAATAGATAACCATTATGAAAGGTTGGTCATATAATTTCAGGCACGGGAATCAACCTATCAGACATTCCCATGGGATTTTTAAAAATCAGCAAGCATTGTATTCATCATGTGATGTTGGACAATGAATAGCTTCTCTAAATCATCTCCAATTTTGGATGCATAGTTTTTTTGATGCTTTTTGCTATTTTGATTCTTGAACCTACAATCATGTTCAATGTGATTAGGTTTACCACAATTCCAACATCCCTGATTGTCATTACCTAAATCATCTCTATGGAAATTTATATGGCCTCTTTGGCTCCCCTGTTGGTGCAATTAAGCCCAAGCCTACACACTTGATCACTTCACATAAGCTTGATGTATTAGCATATCACTTGGGAAGCTTCATATGTACAACCTTTTGTAACTTTGAGCTATAATTACTCATTGTACAAGATCAATAAACCCACAAGGAGTTAGGAAGCATATAATCTTGTATCTTTTGGTAGTTGAGTCAAGAGAGAATCAATCCTATACTTTAGGATACACTTTTTGGTAGAGATTTGAATTTGAATTCAAACCCTTGGCTCCAACAAAAAGCTATAAAAGATGAGATGAAAAGCCTGCATGTATCTCGAGGTTGAGAGATCACTTCCATGTACCTTCGTTGAGAAGAGGAGATCATCTCATAGCTCACTCATTACTCACTCATTCAGCAATCCCTTATTGCCAATGACATTGTAATTTTACATGATTCAATACATACATGTTCATTACTTCTTACTCTCATATCTCTCTCACACTCCATCAAACCAATAAATTTCTCTAAGCTGGTTCTCACTATATACAACATTTTGTGTGATTTAAAGAATCTCATCTTCAACATACTGTCTATTTTAATCCTACATAGTTTCATTTATAATGGATCACTGGATTGTCAGATATTAATCAAACATTGGTCACTGGTGTATGACTATCAAGGCCCATAAAAGTCGGGGTGTATGCTCTACTTGCCAAACATATTTGTCTGCATATAGTTTATCATTTTAGATGATTCCACTCATGATTGGTAGCTTTTCAAGAAAATTGAAGTTCCCCAACTTTATTAATTGCTATTGTACTCAGAGAATTGAGTAAAACTCTAAGTAGGTGTCAACAAAAATAACACGTTTTGGACCTTGAATCATATGCCTATCTATCTATTTTCATCCTATCATTTGTGCATCATCTTCCAAGCAACATATGTGATCATTTAAGATTATTAGCTAGCTAGGCAGGCCCACAATACTCTCCAGCCAACACGTATAGTAGGTGTGAACCAGGTTTTAGCTACACCAATGCATCTCTTGTGATTATCCACCAGAGTTCCATCAGAGTCATTAGATGGCATGACCCCATATGAAGCTTGGAATGGCAGGAGACCCTCATTCGATCATTGCAAGATATTTGGGTGCATTCCCTATGCACACATCCCATCACAAATCAGAGGGAAACTTGATCCTAAGGCTGAGAGGTGCATCTTCAAGGCTCAGTTGATTTTGATGGTATCAAGCAAGTCAAGGCTCAGTTGATGAAGGAGTTCAAAATTAGTGATGTAGGGTTGTTAGCCTATTTCCTTGGCTTAGAACTTGTGTATACAGATTCAGGTATATTTATCACACAAAGGAAGTACATAAATGATCTGTTGGTAAAGTTTAAGATGGAGAAAACACTAAAGTTGTAGGTATTCCTATGGAGATCAATCATAAGTCAAGCTAACATGAAGGTGAACCACTTGATGATATTACAAGATATCAACAACTTGTGGGTAGTCTTAATTATGCTACTTTGACAAGAGTGGATATTGCATATGTTGTGAGTAATTTGAGTCAATTCATGCATGTACCCAGGAAGCCACACATGGAAATGGAAAGCAGGGTGCTTAAGTATCTAATGGGTACAATGAATGAAGGATTATTCTATCCCTTCACTTCTGACATAGATATAAAGTTATATTCTGATGTAGATTGAGCTAGCTCCAAGGATGATAGAAGGAGCAATTGAGGGAACCTATCTTTTGTAAGTTCAAAACTCATATCATCGTCATAAAAGAAGAAATTAATTATGGCCTTATCCTCCATAGAAGTAGAGTATAGAGGCTTGGCTAATGCAACTCAAGAAGCTATGTGGCTTAAGCAATCGTATGCAGACTTGGAGATACATTCCTACACTCCAACTATATTTGGAGATAATACCAACTCACTTCATTTAGCTGTTAATCTTGTGTACCATGCCAGGACTAAGCACATTGAAGTAAATTATCATTATGTTAGAGAGAAATTGCTAAGAAAGGATATTCAGTTAGTATCAACTCATTTGCAATGTGCAGATTTACTTACCAAAGCATTGGATGGAACAAAGATGAATAGGTTCAAATTGATGATTGGATTGCAAGAGATCAAGGAGCAATGAAGATCAAGCATGTTAGGCTTGAGGGGGAGCTATTAGTGCAATTAAGCCAAAGTCTACATACTTGATGGATACACATAAGCTTGATTACTTGATGAATACACATAAGCTTGATGTATTATTATATCACTTGAGAAGTTTCATATGTACAAACTCTTGTAACTTTGAGTCTAATTAGTCATTGTAAAAGTGATGTAGACCCACGAGGAGTTAGGAAGCTTGGAATCTTGTATCATTTGGTAGTCAAAGTCAAGATAGACTCAATCCTATACTTTAGTATCACTTTTAGGTGAGGATTTGAATTTGAATTCAAATGCTTGGCTCCAACACAAAGCTATAAAACTTGACAAGAAAATCCCACGTGCACCTTAAGGTTCAAAGATGATTTCCAGGTACCTTCATTGAGAACAGGAGCTCACCTCATAGCTCTCTCATTCTACACTCATTGAGCAATGCCTTATTGCCAATGAATTTGTAATCTTACATGATTTAGTCAATACATGTTCATTACTTCATACTCTCATATCTCTGTCACACTTCATATGAAGAGTGATCTTGTTTGTGCTAGAAAAGTTTCATTGAATTTGGTTCTCACAATCGTTGGATGTCATTCGACTAATGCTCACTTGTCTGTGAGTGTCAAGGCCCGTAAAAGTTGAGGGAGTTGCTTTACTTGCTAAACATAATTCTTTGCATATAGTTTATCATTTTAGATGATTCCACTCATGATTGGTAGCTTTTCAAGCTAATTAAAGTTCCCAAAAAGGAATTTTACTAATTACTGCTATACGTAGAGAATTGAGTAAAACACTAAGCAGGTGTCTCAACCAAAATAGTAAGTTTTGTGCATTGGATCATATGTCGACCTATTTGTTCTGATCCTATCATTTGTGCATCATCCTCCAAGCAACATATATGATAATTTATGCTTATTAGCTAGCTACGGAGTCACATAACACTCTCAAGCCATCAATTATAGAAGGTGTGAAGCAGGTTTTAGCTACTTCAACTCATCTTTTGTGACTATCCACCATCTCCTCTAACATTTCAGCCTTGTGGTTTGCATAGAAAGGGCATGAAAACAAATTCCGCAAGTCGAAAAATGCATTATATGGTTTGAAGCAAGCACCACATGCTTAATATGAAAAGATACATGCCTACTTGATCACTCATGGTTTTGAGAATAGTCCAACTAAGAGCACCTTATATGCTAAGTGTGAAAATGATGTGCTTATTATCATTGTTGTCCATGTTGATGACATGTTGCTCACTAGTCCTAATGAGAAGCATATTGCTGATTTCAAGGCTAATTTGCATGCCTCTTTTGAGGTATCATATTTGGGGCTTTTGCATCATTATATGGGCATCCAATTTATATAGGTTGATGTTAAAATAGCTATGTTTCAAAAAAATATATCTTGACACATTATTGTAGCATTTTGGCCTTGAAGATTGCAAACCTATTTGCCACTCCTACAGAAACATGTTTATGGTTGAGTCTTCATGATGTTGGAGATGCATTTGATGTTGTTCTCTATCTGCATGCTATTGGATGCTTGCTTTACTTATGCATTACCTAGCTTGATATTGAGTTTGCCATCTCTCAGATGAGGAGGTTTATGCATTTACAAAGTGTCAAGCACTAGAAAGTACTTAAGGGCATCGTTTGCTACATGAGTGGTATATGGCTACTTCGATTGTTTTATCCCAAGGGAAAATCATGAACCCCATATTTACATCCTTTTTCTAACTCCCACTAGGTCCATTTCTATGACACTCTTGTGTCCATGAGTGTTTTTTGATTCATGCTTGGTAGCTCATGCATGTCTTGATTGAGTAAGAAGTAGTCTATTGTGGCCACTTCTAGTTGTGAGGCTAAGTATAAGGCAGTGTTCATAGTGAATTTTGAGTGTGTGTGGCTCATATGCCTTTTCGATGATTTAGGTGTTGGTCAATCTATTGCCACCACCATCTTCATTGATAGTCAAAGTGCATTGATAGTTGGGAGGAGCTGTGTGTTCCATGCTCGCACTAAGTACATTGAGGTGCACTATCATTATTTCAAGGAGAGTTTCTTTGTTGGAGAGATTAGTTTGGCATATGTGCCCACATAGGAAAACATTGTAGACCTTTTCACAATAGCTCTACCTAGGGAGAAGTTTGAAGCTTTCCACAAATCTTTGGGCTAAATTACTTTTGTGGATGGATCTCACATAGTTTCGCACTTCCTTATACATAAGTGCTAGTTCTTTGTTCATGGCATCACTCCTAGGGGGAATTGGTTTATATATTCTAGTAGTGATGTGTGTTAACACATTTAGGAATGTCAGGGCAATTTTTCCCTCTTTAGGAGGTCTTTTAGCATATAGGATAGCATGATTGGGCACATATAGGATGCCAAAGCTATGAATGAGGCTTGGAAGAGTTTGGTCAAATTGTATGAGAGCAATACAAAGGCACAAAAATTTGGAGTCAAGATTAAGTTTTATGCATTGGAGAAAAAGAGCATGTCAAAAAGTGACTACTATAAAAATCAAAAGCATATGTGAGTCGCTTGCATCTAGTGTGTCAATATAGATGATGATGATGATGATAAGGTGGAAGTGTGCCTTTGTGGTTTAGGAATTGCATATAAGCACTTTAGTACGTCTATTGAAACTAGGGAAAATATTCCAAATGTTGATGATCTTGTGACCATGCTGACATTTGAAGAAAAGAGCCTTAGTGAAGGCTCAAACTCCCAAGTGAAAGCTACTTTTGAGTAGGTATTCTACTCTTGTAGAGGAAGAGGGTGAGGAAGAGGCTTTAAAAGTAGAAGAGGAAAATGTAACCAAGACCAAGGTCAACAAGAAAACCATGCAAGAGGTAGAGGATAGTTTTGCAGCAGGGGGATGTTGGAGGAGATGGTGCATAATCAAAAGAGATGTGTTGGTGTAGCTAAAACTTGCTTCACACCTACTATAAGTGCTCATTGGAGATTTATTTGGGCCTCCTTATCTAGCTAATAATCATAAATGATAACATATGTTTCTTGGAAGATGATGAACAAATGATAAGATCAAAACAGATAGGTAGGCAAATGATTCAAGGTCCAAAACTTGCTATTTTTGTTGAGACACCTACTAAGAGTTTTGATCAATTCTTTGAGTACAATAGCAATGAAAATAATTCCTTTTCGGGAACTTCAATTATCTTGATAAGCTACCAATCATGAGTGGAATCATCTAAAATGATAAACTATATGCAAAGAAATATGTTTAGCAAGTAGAGCACATACCCTGACTTTTATGGGCCTTGATAATCACATACCAGTGAGCAATGTTTGATTAATATCTGACAATCAAGTGAGCCATTATAAATGAAACTTTCTTGGATTAAAAAGATATTATGGTGAATATATCATTCTCTAAATCACAAATGATGCACTATACACTAAGAATGATCTCAAACAAATTTACTGTTTTGATGGAGTGTGATAGAGATATGACAGTAAGAAGTAATGAACATGTATCTATTGAAGCATGTAAAATTACAATGTCATTGGCAATAAGGCATTTCTCAATGAGTGAGGAATGAGTGTGCTATGAGATGATCTCCCCTTCTCAATGAAGGTACATGGAAGTGATCTCTCAACCTTGAGATACATGCTGCCTTTCATCTCACCTTTCATAGTTTTTTGTGGTAGCCAAGGATTTGAATTCAAACTCAAATTTCTACCAAAAACTGTATCCTAAAATATAGGATTGATTCTCTCTTGACTCAACTACCAAATGTTGGAAATTAGGTAGGCCCATAACTAATTCCACAAGTCCCATAGGTCGAGGATCTACAACACAGATTTTAGTATCTTCCAAAATTGACAAACATGAACATACAACACTTAATCATACAATCATGAGACAAAGATAGAGAGAGATTAGACAACATGTTCAAAGTGTTTTGTATGTCACTCCTTTCTCACACCTTCATATATACAAATGTCAATTTACAATGTTGGAGTCAAAATTGTTGGAGATCTCTTAATCTCCAAAGGCTTGATCTATACTTATTTAAGAATACCTCTATACCAGTCATAGACCAAACTTTACACAAATGTTACCTTGATTTACAAAATCATTCAGTATCACTTCTCTGAGTGAAGTTTCTTCTTCCTCAAGAAGTCTACTTTAGAGTTTAACTTCATTACCTACACATAACTTCAAAGTTCTTCAATCTAATGATATACATACCTCTAAGCTACCTTTGCATTGTCGGGAAGTTGAGGACACACGACTCGTGGATCAAGCCAACCGCTAAATCCTTCGGCACATGCTGGGTCATTGAGACAATCTCAGGTCAAGTAGGTATATTTACCGACTAGGATAAAAGAAGAATATAATTCTAAATATATGAAACTATGAAAAATCTTAGTAATATCTAATAGGTAAGCTTATCACTCTATACTTCTAAGGACCGTATGGTTGAGCTGCCCTATACCTAGCAATAGCTTCTTGAGATGAAGGTAAAATTAAGGATTCCTCAATTATGTGTTCTTTAATAATATCTTCTTCTTGGTTTTCAATATGCTGTGGTTGCGTACATCTGATTAGAGGTGGTGGAAATGATCATAAGATACAGAGATTAAAGATTATTGCGTAGTTTTATCCTTAATGACTTCAACTTCAACTTCTATAATTGCATTACTTTTAGATTCAGCTGAATGCTCTGTAGACATCGATAATAAAGATCAATGGAAATAGTAAATGAATTAATGATAATAACAAGAATAGGTTTTAATAATGATATAGATAAATCTTTCTAAATGATAAAATCTATCTAAAAGGATGATAAATTCTATTGATTCCTATACAAAGAATATGGTAAATAGCTTGATCAAAGGGAATCTTCAATGGGTTTTCATAACATAGATGGATCTCTGGATCATATAATTTTTGAATTCCTCACTCTTTCGCAATGCTCTTCAGACACTTCTTCTTTCAATGTCTGCAAGAAACATTAGAACATAAGTATACCTCAATAAATCATTCAAATATGCATGCTAAAAAATATTCATACATATGTTACATATGCCTATAAATTCACACTAACATACAGTCTAATGCATATGCAAATATGTTAACACATATACTAACCATTTATATACTAACATACTTTTGGAAAGTTACTAACTCATACATGAATCAATCATGCTCATCCATTCCTATATGCACCTAACATGTATACTCATTCTCAATATTTAATCATGCTTACATTCATTCTTCCAATCATGCCCATACATGTTAATTATTCATACACTCATGTATGCTAACATAAGCTAATACAAACATTTCTCATACACATATACATGTTTCATGCATACACTTCTCATGAATACTAATGCACTTTACATGTATCCTCTAAATCACGCTCTTATGCTCATGCATTACATTATCATACTTACACCCCCCCAACATATTCATGCATGACATGCACATATTAAGCACATACATGTACTCTAATACATTCATTTATATTATATCTATACATGCTAATATATATCCATACTTATATAGGCTTAAGCTTAGATACATATGCATTTATATTCATACCTATATAATACATATCTATGCATACCTATATCATGTGTATATATATCATGATCATGCACATATGCATACTAACGCATCCATGCATATGTACGCATGCGATCTAATGCTCTCATAAACATGCATTCAAGCATATGCATATGCATGCAACCATCTATAAATATATGCATAGATTGTAGTTATAAAATTAATTAACTATTAAATAAATGAATTATTCATAAATTAATTAAGTATCAATTAAATAATCATAAAATAAAATAGGTAGCTATAAAACAAGTAATTAACTCTCTCTCTTTCTCTCTTTCTTTCTTTCTGTCTCTTTCTTTCGTTCTCTCTCTCTCTCTCCTCAATGATTGCGCCTATCTTGCATCTCCCATTCTAATCCTCTACGCATGTCGATTGCCATTTATTCTAGATCATGTGCCTTCCTCAAATCTTCAATGAGCTCCACCTGTATTTGAGAAACTCAGCTTTTTTCTCGTAAGGTCACCTCTTTCTCAATGATCTGAGCATCACTCTCGTCGGGTCGCTCTGCAAGTAATGTCTCTGAAAACACTTAGTTCCCCCTAGATGCTCTTTTGCTGTCTGGTCTAGATTTTCTACAGCCCCCTTCCTACTACCAGTTGTTCATACCCCACTTTAACACTCACGAAAGTCATATCCTCTCAGAGGACTTCCGATCCCCGAGAGAACTGTTCTTCCAATCAAGTTCAATGATCGTTTCAGCAGCTCATTTGGACCTATTCCACCATTATTACTCTCCTTCTTTCTCTCTCTCTCTCTCTCTCTCTCTCTCTCTCTCTCTTTGTGCACATGCTGGGTGCCTGCAGCGCCACGAGGAGGGAGGAAAGAATTTAGAAGAAAACAAAACTTTTACTCTCTCTAATTCTCTCTCTCTATGTAGTAGCCGCTGCCATTAATCCATCTCTCTCAGATTTGTCAAGATCAACAACAGTTATCCAACTCTCAAATCTCATCTCTCTATGCTAAAAATACACGGGAAAACTCTCTCTCTCTCTCTGACAATGATGTTATTGCGTGGCTATTTGCTTGTCACTGTGCGCGTTAACACCAGCAACGGTAAGGGGTTTTGCTTGACTCTCTCTATGCTTCATCTCTCAATACTCTCCCTCTTTTAGACAATCTGTGCATCTACATCGATCAGTGTGGAGGGAAGGTAAAAATGATAACTCTCCCACTATATGCACACGTGGAGTAGAACATGGCACTCATTCAAACTCTCTCTCACTTGAAAATTACGAAAAATCTAGCAACAAGAGAAGCTTTTCTCTCAGAATACGTTCAAGAAGCAAGAAGTGAAAGATTAAAAATGAGTACCTGCAAGAAACATTAGGAAGAAGTGGGCACAGCACACATATATATACTCACAGAAGTAATGAGCTTACCGCTCTTCTTGAGCTTGCTTTAATTCCTCAACCACACTTTACTTCACTTTCATTCACCACACTTTTATTTCTACTTAAACTACTTTAACCA
Source organism: Ceratopteris richardii (assembly GCA_020310875.1). Taxonomy (NCBI): domain Eukaryota; kingdom Viridiplantae; phylum Streptophyta; class Polypodiopsida; order Polypodiales; family Pteridaceae; genus Ceratopteris; species Ceratopteris richardii. The sequence continues at coordinate 98,555,688 of CM035438.1, read as the reverse complement.
CACAACTAACTCACACTCTTTAAATACATACTCACACACACCACTAATTATTTATCCACTTAATTTATTATTTTAATTTAATTAGCCTAATTTTTCATAATTAAATAATTCATTTAATTTAAGCTTACTTTAAGATTTTAATTAATTAATACCTTAGTATTTATATTCACACACACACACACAATTAAAGTAACTAATCAAATCATATTTTAATTTTTAATAAATCAATGTTCAATTTATAGATTAATTTAATTAAATGTCAATTGTTTTAATCCTTAAAACATACTAAAAACCCTTAGAAATCCCTTTGCAACTCATCAGAATCCTAGTTTGACCCTAGCATTAACCCCTTCAAACCCTAGCTTTAACCCTAGAATTAACATTCTAACTTAAATACACATGAATTAATGTAAGCCTACGGTCTTATACTCATGTTTCAATGTTTCATTGGCTTAATCACACATTAAATGAAAAGTTTAGGGTTAACCCTAATATGAGCACATGTTTTCTCCATCAATTTGTACCTGCAAACACTTAACGAGAGATTAGTTCCAAGAAAAACATTTAATGAATAGAGTAATAGAAGGTTTAGAGTTAACCAATAAACATGTTTTAATTTTCCTGGTCATCAACTGGAAGGTGAAAAACTTTTCGACATTCACCCCCACCAAACCTACACATCGTTCCGATGGGCCAACCTGCAGTTCAATGGAAAGCAGTATCAAATTAAAATCTATAATTTAACTATAAATAATATTACAAAAAATGCTTCCAATTTCTATTTATGTTTCTGATAATGAAGAAAATTTCTAAAATTACATAAATATAAATTAGAAATCGTTTCAGTCAATGCATATAGTCAAAAATACAAATTTAGAAAATCCTATAAAGGCTATTTAGATAATTGAGGTACTTACCATTCCATTAACCTTGTTCTTAAGTAAAGTTCAATTTATATAAGTATGCTTTCTTTTATTTCTTAAACGTTCACCCTAAGATACATCTAACTAACTCTTCTACAGCAAACCTCCGCCTCATATAGCCCGCATAATATTTCAGAAGTGGTTTTGAGACCACAACTGAATCGTTTTTTTTTTTTCATCGTGCAATAGCCATTAATATACTCCTTGATGTCTTCATTTTTCTTTCTCTTTTCTTAATTTTTCTTTACAACTTTTTTGTTAAAGGGGAAAGGCTTAACCCCTAATCAGAGGAGAGAATCTAGAAATTTGCTATAGTCAGAATTAGGATCTCACTTGCTAGACAGGTTCAGAAAGTAAAGAATTCTACTAATATAAAGTAAATTTCTCTTTTACTAGGGTCGCAGTTCAAGTTTTCCGCTCTCCTATCTTCACAATGCATTACAAGCTCTCTAAGTCAGACTTTCACCTATATACATTTTCCTACTTTACCTTCTTCTTGGTTTTCAATATGTTGTGGGTGTGTATGTCTAATTAGAGGTGGTGGAAATGAATCTACACTATCCTTAGGTTCGGAAGATGCAATGGAAAATAACGCTAAAAACCTAGAAAGACAATGATCATAAGATACAGAGATTAAAGATTCTTCTGTAATTTTATCCTTAATGACTTCAACTTCAGCTTCTATAATTGCATTACTTTGAGATTCAACTGAATGCTTTGTAGAAATCAGCAATAAAGATCAATGGAAATAGTAAATGAATTAATGATTATAACAAGAATAGGTTTTAACAATGCTATAGATAAATCTTTCTAAATGATAAAATCTATCTAAAAGGATCATAAATTACAGTGATACATATACAAAGAATATGGTAAATAGCTTGATCAAAGGGAATCTTCAATGGGTTTTCATAAGATAGATGGATCTCTGGATCATATAATTGTTGAATTCTTCACTCTTTTGCAATGCTCTTTGGACACTTCTTCTTTCAATGTCTGCAAGAAACATTAGAACATAAGTATACCTCAATAAATCATTCAAATATGCATGCTTAAGAATATTCATATATATGTTACATATGCCTATACATGTCATGGACAAAGGAAACCATCCTCAACCTTAGATTCCATGTGAACCTTGTATCTCATGATTGGTTCAGAATTAGGAGAAACTAATGCTTCCATTGCGTCTAGAACGTGCCAAAACCCTAATATGGACTGTCTAATTGCCTGATTCGGATATCAAGAGCTCATGCTTCGAATTGATGACATCATCGATGACATCATCAATTCGTAACCGCCTTTCATGACCGCCCTTGAAAACCTATATAAGGAGGGGTTGACCACATTCATAATCAATCTTGCCAATACCAGTCTTGGGAGCTCAAGGAGTCGTGACCGCCAAGTAAGTACTCTTCAAGTTCCAGTTCTAGTTCTTGTCTTGTTCCTTGTTCTAGTTTAGTTCTTGGACATCCTATCTTGTCCCCTGGTAATCTCGTAGTATGAGATTGTGTCGAGTTCTTTCGGGTATCCAGTTCATCTCCTAGAAGGGAGTTCTTGTATTCCAGATATCTTGTCTCATACTTACGATCCTGGGTTGTGGGATCGCTTGTATCATCTCTAGTCCAGTTTTCCATACCTATTGGTCTCGGGTTGTGGGACATCTTGTATCAGTCACATATTCTTGTATCATTTTCCCTACGTGGGTGTTCTTGTAATCATAAGTGTATTTCAGAAATCTTGTCTACTGTAGTCAGAGAGCACAATCTAGTGCTCCCCTGACATTTTGGCAAGACTAGCTTCAATCCAAGACCAGTCATCATGGAGAATGCTTATGAACAGATTGTAGCAACACTTTAGAGTCTCCAACAATAAGTCGAAGACCTAACTCATCGACAGACACAAATGGAGATGGGACATCCAGGGCATGTAGGTGCACTCCTCCAAGAATTACAAGAACGAATTGGGAGTCTTCAGACAAATCAAGGGAGTATGCAAGTAAATCAACGACCTAGTACATCCTTCATGAGGGAACCGAAGATCTGCATGCCAGAAAAGTTCGATGGTGATCGCACAAAGTTCCGGGGATTCTTGCAACAAGTCAAATTGTACATCCGTATGCAGCCTGATAGATACCCTGATGATGCATCCAAGGTCGGTTTTGTTGGAACCTTGCTCTACGGTCAAGCATTATCATGGTTCGCCCCAATCTTGGAGAAGGATCTGGTCGTACTTCATGACTATGAGGGGTTTCTTAGAGAGCTCATCGCTACATTTGGAGATGCAGACACGAGTTGAGTGGCAGAAACAAAACTTTGGAAGATACGTCAAGGTAACCGCCCTGCCTCTACCTATGCATCAGAATTTAGGCAGTTGATATGTGACCTCACTTGGCATGAAGATTATTTCATAAGCCAATTTAGATGGGGCTTAAGGGATGACGTGAAGGACCTTCTACTCAGGATGGCAGAGGTGAAGACATTGAATGAATACATCAACCAAGCCATTCAATGTGATAACCGCCTTTTTGAAAGGAAACAAGAAAAACAAGTAGAAGGAAGACCTCGCCAATGGAAACCTTTCCAGCCTACTCCTAGAGATGAGCCTATGCCCGAACCTATGCAGATAGATGTAACTAGGTTCAAGCCTCTAACACCACAAGAGAAACAAAGAAGGAGGGATAACAAATTATGTCTATATTGTGGAAATCCTGGCCACATTGCAGTTAATTGTCCCAAGAAGAGAACGAACTCCAAAGTCGCAGCCACCCTTGTAGAGCAGGGAAACAAGGAAGTCCAGTTGTAAAAGAGACCATACAGCCGGACCATGATATAAGAAAGGGTCTCATAATTCCATCCACACTCGTAGAAAGATGGCTTGCCCCTGTCAACTTAATCATGTCTAAGAAGACCCTTTCCCTTATAGCTCTGGTAGATTCAGGAGCGTCCTCATGTTTCATTGATGAAGGACTCATTAAGAAACATGGAATTCCAGTACTTCGGAAGAACAGACCAGTAGTAGGTGAAGTAGTAGATGGACGGCCTCTAGCTTCGGGGAATATAACCATGGAAACCATACCACTAAGAGTACATCTTGGTGACCATGATTCACACATATGTTTTAATGTAATATTGAGTCCAGTAAATATGGTTATCATTAGAATGCCGTGGTTAAAGAAACATAATCCAGAAATTAATTGGAAGAATAATAAAATTACCCCTCGAGATATCCAGAAGAACCCAACATATGTCAGAGCCAAAGCCTTCATATATGCAATAAGGAAGGAACCGACATATATGATCTATGCCATACCAGCTCAAGAATCTAAGAAAGATGATCCTGTGCAACTACCCAATCAGTACAAAGGCTTTGAAGATGTTTTTGAAAAGAAGAATGCAGACATCCTTCCAGAGCATAGACCCTATGATTGTGCCATAGAACTTCAAGAGGGAGCACAACTGCCCTTTGGACCAATCTACAGACTATCCTCAGAGGAACGTACAGAACTACGCAAGAACATTGATGAGAATCTAGCAAAGGGGTTTATCAAACACTCAAAGTCTCCAGCAGGAGCTCCTATCTTATTTGTAAAGAAGAAGGACGCGACTCTCCGGATGTGTGTAGACTATCGTGGATTGAATAAAGTCACTATAAAGAACAGATACCCTCTACCACTCATATCCGAGCTCTTGGAACGCCTTGGAAAAGCAAAATTTTTCACGAAGATTGACCTTCGAGGAGCTTACAACCTTGTCAGGATCAGAGAAGGAGACGAATGGAAGACAACATTTTGGACAAGGTATGGCCATTTTGAATATGTAGATATGCCATTTGGTCTCACAAATGCTCCAACTATCTTCCAACATATGATGAATGATATCTTCCGAGAATATTTAGATGATTTTGTTGTAATATACCTTGACGATATCTTGATATTTTCCAAAAATCTAGAAGATCATGAATGCCATGTAAAGATAGTCTTAGAGAACTAAGAGAAAAAGGATTATATGCGAAATTGGAGAAGTGCTCTTTCCATAAGACAGAAGTGGAATTTTTAGGGTACATTGTATCAGATAAAGGAATTTTTATGGACCCTAAGAAGATTGAGACAATCCTTGATTGGCAACCACCATGTGTTCGAGATGTACAATGTTTTTTGGGGTTTGCCAATTTCTACAGGATATTCATCAAGGATTACTCCAAGATAGTAACACCTCTTACCAAGCTTACTGGGAACTCCAAATTCTCATGGACCGAAGAAGCAGAAAAGGCCTTTCAGACCTTGAAATCAGCATTCACTATCGCCCCAATTCTAGTTCATCCTGATTCCAGTAAGCCCTTCTTCCTTGAGATAGGTGCATCAGACTTTGCTCTAGGGGCCATTCTTTCCCAATATGGAGATGATGGACACCTACATCCAGTTGCATATCATTCAAGGAAGTTTTCCCCTCCAGAAATTAATTATGAAATTCATGATAAAGAACTTCTTGCCATAGTAGACGTGTTTGATACCTGGCGTCATCATCTAGGAGCAGCTCATAAAGTCATTGTGTATTCAGATCACAAGAACCTAGAATATTTTATGACCACCCGGATTCTCAATAGAAGGCAATCTCGATGGAGTAACTTTTTATCCAGATTCGACTTTGTCATCACATACCGTCCAGGACGTCATCAATGTCAGTCAGATGCCCTATCCAGAAGATCTTACCTTGCACCAAAGAAGGGTGAAGAGGCCTTTGATCAACAAGAGAATGTATTACTCAAGCCTAAGCATCTCTAGTTAGCAGCTATCTCTTCAAGCCATCATGAAGATTGAGCCTTGAATCAGTTGATCCGTGAGAATCTACCACAAGATGAATTGTTTTGTAACGTTAAGCAGAAAGCTCAAGAAGGAAAATTCCAAGAAGTAAACGAATTTCAGGAAAACGATGGGTTACTACTCTATAAGAACCTATTGTATGTCCCTCCAGGAAAACCCAGGATCCAAGTACTTCAACAACGCATTGACAACCTTACAGCAGGACATTTTGGACTGAATAAAACAATAGAACTCATATCAAGGGACTTTTGGTGGCCTTAGATGTGGAAGGAAGTCAAAGAATACATTCAAACCTGTGATACTTGCAATAGATCTAAGATACCCCGACATAAACCTCATGGCCTCTTGCAACCTCTACCTATTCTAGAAAGGCCATGGGCTTCATTGTCTATGGATTTCATCATAGATCTACCAAATTCAGATAAGTATGATGCCATTCTTGTTATTGTGGATAGATTTACAAAGATGGCACACTTCATTCCAACTACCAAGGCAATCACAGGCGCAGCCACTGCTAGAATTTTTCTCTGGTATATATTTAGGCTTCATGGATTTCCTAATGACATTGTGAGTGATCGAGGTCCACAGTTCATATCCAGCTTTTGGAATAGTCTTTGCAAGCTCCTAGGTGTTCAAGTTAAACTATCCACAGCAAATCATCCACAGACTGATGGACAAACAGAACGAGTGAATCAACTCTTGGAGCAATATCTCCGTTGCACTAGCAACTATCATCAAAATGATTGGTTTGAGCTTTTACCCTTTGCAGAGTTTGATTATAACAATAGTGTTCATGCATCTACCAAGCAGACTCCCTTCTTTGCAAATTATGGACAACATCCAAGAATGGATATACAACTCTCAAATCATGTCAAGAACCTAGCTGCTAGAGACAAGGCCCAGTACCTGATGGACATTCACAAAGAACTCAAGGAAGAGATCCATAAAGCTCAAGAACAATATAAGTACTATGCAGATCAACATCGTGTCCAGAATCCATTGTATCAAATTCGGGATAAAGTATGGTTACTCAGAAACAATTTGCAAACCTCAAGACCTTGTGCAAAGTTAGATCATCAAAGATTTGGTCCATTTACCATCTTGGCCAAGATTAATCTAGTCACCTTCAAGCTCCAGCTACCAAGTACTATGAGAATACATCTAGTTTTCCATGTATCCATGTTGGAACCATATCAGATTTCACCCTTGAGGGGGGAGAGACCTAGTCCTTCTCCACCTATCAAGATTGATGATCATGAAGAACTTGAAGTCGAGCATGTCCTAGATTCCATAATATCTCGAGGAAAATTGGAATACCTTATTCATTGGAAAGGGTATGACATCAGTGATCGTACTTGGGAACCTGTAGAAAATCTTCAAAGAGCACCAATCAAAGTTCGAGAATTCCACAAGAGAAATCCAACAAAGCCAAGACAATATAATATGACCGCTCCTCGTGGAACTCGTCGCTTGAGGGGGAGGTAATGTCATGGACAAAGGAAATCATCCTAAACCTTAGATTCCATGTGAACCTTGTATCTCATGATTGGTTCAGAATTAGGAGAAACTTATGCTTCCATTGCATCCAGAACGTGCCAAAACCCTAAGATCGATTGTCTACTTGCCTGATTCGGATATCCAGAGCTCATGTTTCAAATTGATGACATCATCAATGACATCATCAATTCGCAACCGCCTTTCATGAACCGCCCTTGAAAACCTATATAAGGAGGTGTTGGCCACATTCATAATCAGTCTTGCCAATACCAGTCTTGGGAGCTCAAGGAGTCGTGGCCGCCAAGTAAGTACTCTTCAAGTTCGAGTTCTAGTTCTTGTCTTGTTCCTTGTTCTAGTCTAGTTCTTCGACATCCTATCTTGTCCCCTTGTAATCTCGTAGTACGAGATCCTGTCGAGTTCTTTCGGGTATCCAGTTCATCTCCCAGAAGGGAGTTCTTGTATTCCAGATATATTGTCTCATACTTACGATCCCGGGTTGTGGGATCTCTTGTATCATCTCTAGTCCTGATTTCCATACCTATTGGTCCCGGGTTGTGGGACATCTTGTATCAGTCACATATTCTTGTATCATTTTCCCTACGTGGGTGTTCTTGTAATCATAAGTGTATTTCGGAAATCTTGTCTACTGTAGTCAGAGAGCACAATCTAGTGCTCTCCTGCCAATACATTCATGCTACCATACACTCTAATGCATATGCAAATATGTTAACACATATACTAACCATTTATAAACTAACATACTTTTGGAAAGATACTAACTCATACATGAACCAATCATGCTCATCCATTCCTATATGCACCTAACATGTATACTCATTCTCAATATTTAATCATGCTTACATTCATTCTTCCAATCATGCCCATACATGTTAATTATTCATACGCTCATGTATGCTAACGTAAGATAATACAAACATTTCTCATACACATATACTTGTTTCATGCATACACTTCTCATGCATACTAATGCACTTTACACGTATGCTCTAAATCATGCTCTTATGCTCATGCATTACATTCTCATACTTATACCGCCTCAACATATTCATGCATGACATGCACATATTAAGCACGTACATGTACTCTAATACGTTCATTTATATTATATCTATACATGCTTATATATATCCATACTTATATAGGATTAAGCTTAGATACATATGCATTTATATTCATACATATATAAAACATATCTATGCATACCTATATCATGTGTATATATATCATGATCATGCACATATGCATACTAACGCATCCATGCATATGTATGCATGCGATCTAATGCTCTCATAAACATGCATTCAAGCATATGGGTATGCATGCAACCATCTATAAATATATACTTAGATTGTAGTTATCAAATTAATTAACTATCAAATAAAGGAATTATTAATAACTTAATTAAGTATAAATGAGATAATCATAAAATAAAACACATAACTATAAAAAAACTAATTAACTCTCTCTTTTTCTCTCTTCCTTTCTTTCATTCTTTCTCTCTCTTTCTTTCCTTCTCTCTCTCTCCTCAATGATTGCGCCTATCTCGCATCTCCCATTCTAATCCTCTACGCATGTCGATTGCCATTTCTTCTAGATCATGTGCCTTCCTCAAATCTGCAATGAGCTCCACCTGTATTTGAGAAACTCAGCATTTTTCTCGTAAGGTTGCCTCTTTCTCAATGATCTGAGCATGACTCTCATAGGGTCGCTCTGCAGGTAATGTCCCTGAAAACACTTAGTTCTCCCTAGATGCTCTTCTGCTATCCGGTCTGGATTTTCTACAGCCCCCCTCCTACTTCCAACTACTCATACCCCACTTTAGCACTCGCAAAAGTCATATACTCTTAGAGGACTTCCGGTCCCCGAGAGAGCTGTTCTGCCAATAAAGTTCGATGATCATTTCAACAGCTCTCATATGGACCTATTCCACCATTATTACTCTCCTTCTCTCTCTCTCTCTCTCTCTCTCTCTCTCTCTCTCTCTCTCTCTTTGGGCACGCTGCGTGCCTGCAACGCCATCAGGAGGGAGGAAAGAATTTAAAAGAAAACAAACTTTTACTCTCTCTAATTCTCTCTCTGTACGCAACACCCTCATCCATTAATCCATCTCTCTCAGAATTTTCAAGATCAGCAGCAGCTATCCGACTCCGAGATCTCATCTCTCTATGCTAGAAATACACGCGAAAAATGTTTGTCTTTAACAATGATGTTGTTGCATGCCTATTTGTTTGTCACTACATGCGTTAACACCAACAACGTTAAGGCGTTTTGCTTGTCTCTCTCTATGCTTTATCTCTCAATACTCTCCCCATTTCAAACAATCTATGCATCTACAGCGATCAGTGTGGAGGGAAGGTAAAAATGATAACTCTCCCACTATATGCACACGTGGAGTAGAACATGGCACTCATTCAAACTCTCTCTCACTTGAAAACTACCAAAAATCTAGCAACAAGAGAAGCTTTTCTCTCAGAATACGTTAAAGAAGCAAGAAGTGAAGGAATAAAAATGAGTACCTGCAAGAAACATTAGGAAGAAGTAGAGCACAACACACATGTATATACTCACAGAAGTTATGAGCTTACCACTCTTTTTGAGCTTGCTTTAAGTCCTCAGCCACACTTTACTTCACTTTCATTCCCCACACTTTTATTTCTACTTTAACTACTTTAACCAACCAACTCACATCACTCTTTCATACACTTTCCACTCATACCTTTCATTTAAATTTTGACTTTAAACTACTTTAAGTGCATCATCCATTCAGAACACTCCTTAAATCACTGTAATTCCACATCTTATATGAACCATTCTTTAAATACATACTCACACACACCACTAATTATTTATCCACTCAATTTATTATTTTAATTTAATTAGTCTAATTTTTCATAATTAAATAATTCATTTAATTTAAACTTACTTTAAGATTTTAATTAATTAATAGCTTAGTATTTATATTCACACACACACAATTAAAGTAACTATTTAAATCACATTTTTAATTTTTAATAAATCAATGTTCAATTTATAGATTAATTTAATTAAATGTCAGTTATTTTAACCCTTAAAACATACTAAAAACCATTAGAAATCCCTTTGAAATGCATCAGGATCCTAGTTTGACCCTAGCATTAACCCATTCAAACCCTAAATTTAACCTTGGAATTAACATTCTAACTTAAATACATATGAATTAATGTAAACCTAGGGTCTTATACTCATGTTTCAATGTTTCATTGGCTTAATCACACATTAAATGAAAAGTTTAGGGCAAAGCCTAATATGAGCACATGTTTTCTCCATCAATTTGTACTTGCAAACACTTAACAAGAGATTAGTTCCAAGCAAAACAATTAATCACTAGAGTAATAGAAGGTTTAGAGTTAACCAACAAACATGTTTTAATTTCCCTGGTCATCAACTGGAAGGTGAAAAACTTTCGAACAGCCCAATCATATCAACTATTAGATCTTCAAAAGAATCATTAAAACTCTAATTTGATCATTAAGATCAAAGGTATGTCAGAAACCGTCTTCTTGAACAAGGGACTTTGACATACTCAACTTCTAAGATTGATTTCTCACAGCACAAGCCCCTTTTTGCTAAATGCTTTTAGCCATAGTTTCCTTACCTTCCAACTTAGATTTTGAATGCTCATTCATCGAACGCTTTACATTGTCCACTGAGATCCAAACGAAAAATTGAAACGAAAAAATGTGAAACTCTGAGAGTTCTATCTGTAGACTTTACATATACATGTTCCTATTGATCATACACAGAACCTGAAAGGAATTAGATCATGAAACTTTGAACATAGCTTGATTAGCATCTAGATTAGATGTATACAAAAGTTCATGATCCACTTGATCAGGCTAAGAGAAATCAGAGAAAGACTCGATGCTAACTCATGGAGATGACTCTCCACACATCTATCACATTAACACTTTTCTTCAAATGGCTCATTCTACTATTTCTTTACATTATTGACTTATATACATATGATTCTACACTCATCCCATGTTCATTACATTACTCCTTATCATTCTAATGATCACATATACTCATAGTACAAGAATTTTCATCTGTAATGTACATATGTATACAAGCTACATTTATGAGATCTCTTCACTTTCTTCAATGACTTCTTTAGCTTCATTTTGTTTCCAACTTGCTTTAATTTCTTCATATTCACCAATTAGGGATTGCTTTGCTCCAACAGCTCCCCCTTAATCACTTATTATGATTATGTCATTCTTCTTTATTCGTGCCATCTCTTTGAACTTCTGTAGCTTAGGTCCATCTAAGCTTTTTGTCAACATATCTGTAGCTTGCTCTTTTGTTGGTGTACACAATACTTCAATCTCTTTGTCAAGTATCTTTTCTCTCAAGAAATGATACTGAATTTCTATGTGTTTAGTCATCGCATGAAAAACATGATTAGCTGCCAAATATAATGAACTCATGATCTCTCCAAAAATAATTGGAGTACTTTGATCAGTCCCAAAATTTTTCAATAAGGTCTTCAACCATATCACTTCTTTTGCAGCCTCCACCATTCCTTTATACTCAACTTCTATGGATGACAAAGCAACTTTATGTTGCTTCTTTGAGCACCAAGAAACTAACTTATCTCCAATATAACAGAGATAACCATGAGTAGACCTTCTATCATCTGAATTACCTACCCAATCTACATCACTAAACACTTTGATTCTTGTGTCAGAAGTAAAACCATAATACAAAGCTTCACTCATAGTTCCCTTGATATATCTAAGTACCCTTTGAGCTGCAATCCAATAAGTTTTCTTTGGAAACAATGCATAAATTGTGATAAGCCACCAACTGCATATGATAGGTCTGGTCTTGTCAAGGTAGCATAGATCAAACTACCTACCAAACTCTGATATTTCTTCATATCATTAAATTCTTCTCCTCCATATCTGCTCATTTTATGATTCACCTCCAATGGTGTGGTTGAAGACTTGCAATCTTCCATGTTGAACTTGACCAAAAGATTCTTCAAGTATCTCTCTTATGTAACATATAATTCATGTTGAGTATACACAATTTGGATTCCTAAGAAATAAGACAAGTTTCCCAAAGCACTTATCTTAAACTCCTTCTCTAGTTGCTTCTTAAGCTCCTTGATTCCTTTAGCATCTGTACTTGTGATAATAATATCATCAACATAAATACACATATATATGAACCCATCTTCACTTGGCTTCACTAGCAAGCTACTATCTACTTTTGAAGCTTGATATCCACATTCATTCAAGAACTTAACAAGCCTGTAATTCCATGCCCTTGGGGCCTACTTTAAACCATACAAAGCTCTCTTGAGCTTACATACATAATCTGATTCAATTGAATCCATGAAACCCTCTGGTTGCTCCATGTACACCATCTGCAATATATCCATTCAGAAATGCATTCTTCACATCTACTTGTGACAACCTACATCCTTTACAAGCAACAATAGCAATTAGAGTTCTAATTGTAGACATCTTAGCAACTCGACTAAAGGTTTCATCATAACCTATCCCATAAGTTTGTGCATAACCTTTAATCACAATCTTAGCTTTGTATCTAGACACCTCATCATTTGCTAACCTCTTTGTCTTATACACCCACTTACATCTCATTACCTTCTAATTGTTTAGTCTTAGCACCAATTCCCATGTCTCATTCTTAAGTAGAGCATCATACTCTTCTTGCATTGCCATCTCCCAATGTTGTTTACCTTTAGCTTCTTCATATGTGCTTGGATCTTCTTCTATCTTCACAATATAAGCATAATCTTTTGTTGTTAAGAAAGATGTATCATAGCTTTACCTCATAGGTTCTTCTCTTTCTCTAAAAGATCTTCTGACCTCTACTCTTCTTGAAGTCTCAACCACATTTGATTCTAGATCAAATCTTGGCCTATCTTCATCATTGCCCCTGCAATTTACTTTTACAATCATCATCATCAATATCTTCTTCACACACCTTTACTTTTGTGTTCCCTTTCCTTTGTACTCTCTTTGCATTATTGACTTATATACATATGATTCTAGACTCATCTTGTGTCTATTACATTACTCCTTATCATTCTAATGATCATCTATACTCATAGTACAAGAATTCTCATCTATAATGTACATATGTATACAAGCTACATTTCTAAGATCTCTTCACTTTCTTCAATGACTTCTTTAGCTTAATTTGGTTTCTAACTTGCTTCAATTTCTTCATAATCACCAATTAGAGATTGCTTTGCTCCAACAAAAATCTCAACCACTCTATGTGAACAAAAATAGATGGAAGAGTGTATATACAGAATTTACAAGAATATTCAGATGTAGGGACAAAAATCGGAATATGTATGAGATGTATGATGTGATAGGTTGTAGAAGAGTGTTTTTAAGTGACAAAAATAGGAAAGATTAGTTTGAAAATGATATTAAGCAAACCCTAATCTTTGTTTAGGCTATGGAAGACCCTAAATCAGATGTGTGTGTGAAAGATCACATACTTACATAATTAGCATAGAATGCTAACATGTTGCTGATAGAAATCCTCATACTCATGCGGACACACCTTCTCTAACACCTCATCTAATGCATGTATTGATTCTCCTTTATGTATGCCAAATAGGACACCTCTAGATATGGATGTCACTGCCTCCATAAGCTCCAAGTAGTACTTGTGTGCATAAAGAGAATATGTACCTGAATAGTTCACATAAGATACAATCTTATGTTAAGCTCCATCCAATGTCTTTGAAGTACTCCATAATCTTTATGTAGAAGACAATCTTCAAATACATCATGTAGATGGATGATCCACACCACCAATCTGTGGATAGGTAAGTCTTCTCCATACACAAGAGTGTGAGCACACTCTTCTCCAAAAAGAACTTCATGGTTGCTCCTAATATGCTTCAAAAGCTGCTCCATAGCTGCCCATATGTGCACCATGGCTGCCGCATGTGTGCATCACCTAGATCACCTCCAAAATCAGCAAATGATGGCGGTGGGATGACATAAAAGAGACCATAAACCTTGTTTATATAGCCCTTGAGGCTCATGCAAATACTCTCCATAAAAAAGCTAAATCATAAGAAAAAAAATGATCACTGATGTTAAATAAAGCTATCGCTAAATTAGATCGCTAGTTTTTAAATATTGTTGCTTTACTTTTAACCATCGTTGAAGTTAGCTTTTCCACTTATTAATTTTTCTCAATTTAGATTAGGGTTTTCTCCCACATGTGCTATCTGATGACTGAATGTCCTATACCATTAGAAAGCTCTCATCAAGCTCTTCAAGCTAGGATCATAAAAATTTTACCCATATTTTGTGCCCATAATGACTAAGTACCAAAATTAGGGTTTTTGCCCTAATAGGATTTTGGACTGATGTGACATTAATTTCCAATAATCCCCCCTAAAATGTCATATTGGTACAAATTGAACTCCATATGAAACTTCATTCATCTACAAACTGACATAAGTTTCAAACTTGTCCTCCAGAGTTGACCTTCAAACTTTATGTTCAAAAGTCTTCTTCAAAACTGAATTTGAACTTCTTTAAACTTCAAAAATCTGAATTTGCTGAATATGAACCTTAATACCTGAGAAAATATGCAAACTAGATATCCAATAGGTGTTACCATACATCAATCAATCACTCCTTCACAACATGTGTAGCATGACTTGATTCTGAATGTGCTATCTCCTGTCTTTCTCAAACCTATAAGAATACACTAAGATCTCCATATTTTCATTTACCTTACAAAAGGTTTCTCAACATACTTAAGTTGTGTCATGTAAATACACTAAACAAAATAAAAAACTTGAATCCAACCTGAGACTTGTGACTAACAACTCACAACTTAGTGTATTCTGAACACTAGCTGGTTCATCTCTTACTGTACTCAACTCTCATGAGTCTCACCAAAGTTTCATATCTATGATGTCATCTTGTCTTCATCCTTGTTCTATCTGTAAGTCCTTCATACGTCTTTCCTCCAAAGTCTAGTATAAACATATATGTGTGCACCTCATAAGTAACATACCTCTTTGAAATATGAAGTTTCTCTACAATAGAACTCTGGAACTTTCTCCTGAACCTGAACACCCAACAAGAACTTTCTCCAAACATTCTCCTTCTTCCTTCTTCTTCAAAAGCTGGAACATAAAGAGAAACTGACAAAAGAAATATAGGAATACCCATAGGTATGAATCTACATTCTTTCACATATGGCTGAAAATAAGTCTTCATGTTTTATCACCCCCTCGATGATTTAACACTAGTATCAAGAATTCTTCAAAGTATATCAGATTTTATAAAATATGGAATGTCTACCTTCTTTCAATAAATCTGATCTTCAGTGTTTTAGTATTGCTACCATATCATCAATACCTGTGCCTCAAACAAAATATGTGAATCCTTTTATTAGCAGTGCACATGCCAATAGCTTTGCCTGGCATTCCTTAGCTTCCCATAATCTAGAATAAGGTTAGATGATCTATTACATGATAACAAAAACCTTTGCTGAAAGCACTTTAGGATTCATAATCATATGCAACATAACAAGTATCTTCTTCTATCTCTCTGCAACACTAATCTGATAGAATTTGAATCTTTGACTTACTTCTTCCAATGTTAAGAACTTCCATACCTTTTGTTCTCTTCATCTTGAAGTACCAAGCAGTCTTAACTTCTTCAAATGAATTTATGTCTTCCTCTAGTGCTAAGAGTAAGAGACAAAACAAACGTGGTATATAAACGGAAGTGAACATAGAAGATAAAACATGCTTCTACCATCTCCTCATATGCTGAATCATCACTCTACTTCAAATGTGACTGATATGAATGAATTCAATAACCTTTTCTTTGAGTTGGATCAATGCTGAATTACCTCTCTAGGTACAAAATCTGATAAAAAAAACTTCCAACCTTGTGTTGGCTGAAAAAAAACTGATCTAATCTCCAATTTTTTCTTCTTAGATGAGCTTTCTTGCCATGAAAGAGATCT
The DNA here is from genome assembly GCA_020310875.1 of Ceratopteris richardii. Classification (NCBI taxonomy): domain Eukaryota; kingdom Viridiplantae; phylum Streptophyta; class Polypodiopsida; order Polypodiales; family Pteridaceae; genus Ceratopteris; species Ceratopteris richardii. The sequence continues at coordinate 98,539,398 of CM035438.1, read as the reverse complement.
ATCAAAACTGTCAAGAACAACCTCTAGATACCGGTTTTGATGTAGCTAATGCTTTAACTTTTAAAATAATAAAAGTGTTTAAAAGCACTTCTTGAATCCTTCAAATCTCTTCATAATTGATCTTCTAAGTTATGACCTGCAAATGACAATATGATAGTAGAAACTAAACCTCTCATTTGATGTTGATCTGGTTCCTTCATCTTCTCCAAACCATTGTTTTTCCTTGAATTCGGATTAGCCTTCTCTTCATCAAGTCTTCGTCTTCATGCAATTCTTCTGTAAAGTATTTTCATACTTCCAAAAGTATTTGGGTATTAACAGATCATCAACTTCATATTCCACACTGATAAATAAACATGTGACTGAATTGTCTAATTCTCAAATCTCTACTCATCTAGATTAAGTGTGCATGTCATATGTCAAATGTTAGAAGATGCTCTGGTAACATATGTTGGTAGTCTGGAAGCTCTGATCCCAAATGTTGGAAATTAGGTAGGGCCATAACTAATTCCACAGGTCACATAGGTCAAGGATCTACAACATTGATTTTAGTATCTTCCAAAATTGACAAACATGAACAAAGCATATAATGATGAGACAAAGATAGAGAGAGATTAGACAACATGTTCAAATTGTTGCGTACACTAGTGCTTACTCACACCATCATATATACAAATATCAATTTACAATGTGGGAGTCGAAATCTCACCCACTGTATGTGAACAGAAATAGATTGAAGAGTGTATATACAGAATTTAGAAGAATATTCAGATGTAGGGACAAAATTCTGAATATGTATGAGATGTATGACCTGATAGGTTGCAGAAGAGTGTGTATGAGTGACAGAAAGAGGAAAGATCAGTTTGAAACTGATATTCAGCGAACCCTAATCTGAGTTTAGGCTATGGAAGACCCTAAATCAGATGTGTGTGTGAAAGATCACATACTTATAGGACTAGCATAGAATGCCAACATGTTGCTGATAGAAATCCTCACACTCATGTGGACACACCTTCTCTAACACCTCCTCTGATGCATGTAGCATGCATGGACTGATTCTCCTTTAGGTATGCCGAATAGGAAACCTCCAAATATGGATGCCACCACCTCCATAAGCTCGAAGTAGTACGTGTGTGCATAAAGAGAATATGTACCTGAATAGTTAACATAAGATACAATCTGATGTTAAGCTCCATCCAATGTCTTTAAAGTACTTCATAGTCTTCATGTAGAAGACAATCTTCAAATACATCATGTAGATGGATAATCCACACCACCAATCTGCTGATAGGTAAGTCTTCTCCATAAACAAGAGTGTGAACACACTCTTCTCCAAGAAGAACTTCATGGCTTCTCCTATTATGCTTCAAAAGCTACTCCATAGCTGCCCATATGTGCAACATGGCTGCCCCATGTGTGCATCACCTAGATCACCTCCAAAATCAGCAAGTGATGGCATTGGGATGACATAAAAGTGACCATAACCCTTATTCATATAGCCCTTGAGGCTCATGCGAAAACTCTCCATAAAAAACTAAATCATAAGAAAAAAACTGATCGCTGATGTTCAATAAAGCTTTCATTGAATTTGATTGCTATTGTTGCTTTATTTTTAACCATTGTTGAAATTAGCTTTTCCACTTATTAATTTTGCTCAACTTATATTAGGGTTTTGTCCCACATGTGCTATCTCATGGCTGAATGTCCTATACCATTAGAAATCTCTCATCAAGCTCTTCAAGATAGGACATAAACATTTTACCCATATTTAGTGCCAAAAATGACTAAGTACCCAAATTAGGGTTTTTGCCCTAATAGGATTTTGGACTAAGTTGACATTGATTTCCAACAATACCCAAAGATACGAGATTATATGCTTCTTAACTCTTTGTGGGTTTATGACCTTTTACAATGAGTAAGTATAGCTCAAAGTTACAAGAGGTTGTACATATGAAGCTTCCCAAGTGATATGCTACTACATCAAGATTATGTGAAGTGATCAAATGTGTAGGCTTGGGCATAATTGCACTAATAGCTCCCCTTCAAGCCTAACATGCTTGATCTTCATTGCTCCTTGATCTTTTGCAACCCAATAATCAGTTTTAACTTCTTCATCTTTGTTTCATCCAATGCTTTGGTGAGTAAATCTGCACATTGCAAATGAGTTGATACATAGGATAATTGGATATCCTTGCTTAGCAATTTCTTCCTAACATGAGCCAGTCCAATGTGCATCAGAAGATAACTTTATATCTATGTCAGAAGTGAAGGGATAGAATAATCGTTCATTCATTGTTCCCTTAAGATATTTAAGCACCCTCTTGCAGCTTCCATGTGTGGCTTCCTTGGTACATGCATAAATTGACTTAATGTACTCACTGCATATGCAATATCTACTCTTGTCAAAGTAGCATAATTAAGACTACCCACAAGTTTTTGATAGCTTGTAACATCTTCAAGTAGTTCACCTTCATGTGAACTTACCTTAGGGTTGATCTCCATAGAAATACCTACAACCTTAGTTTTTTTCCATCTTAAACTTTACCAACATATCATTTATGTATTTCCTCTGTGTGATGAATATACCTGAATCTATATACTCAAGTTCTAAACGAAGGAAATAGGTTAAGAACCTTAGATCAATGATTTTCAATTCCTTCATCAATTGGGCCTTCACCTGCTTGATACCTTCTGAACCATTACCTTTAAGAATGATGTGTAGACACACAAGTAGATGACATCTCATTTATTCTTTTTAGCAAATAAATAAGAGTTTGTCTTGCTTGCCATAAAGCCTTGATCCTGCAAATAAGTAACTAGTCCATGGTTCTAAGCCTTAGGAGCTTGCTTGAGACCATAGAGTGCTTTTCTAAGCTTGCATACATACCTTGCTTTTCCTTCATCTTCATAACCTGATGGTTGTGATTTATACACTTCCTCTAATATCCAACCATTCAAAAAAACATTCTTGACATCTAATTGGTATAAATTCTGATTTTTGGATGCAACAAGAATTCCCAATACCAATGTTTCGCCATAATCTACTCCATGTGTTTGGGCAAATCCCTTTGCCACTAATCTTGCCTTGCACTTGTTTATGGAACCATTAGAATTCTCTTTAACTTTTTATATCCACCTTGAACCAATTACCTTCATATCTGGCTTCTTGGGAACTAAGTCCCAAGTGTGATTTTCCTACAAAGCTTCCACTTCTTCCTGCATGGCTTCTCTCCAGTCTTTCTTCTTCTTAGCCTCTTCAAATGAAGAAGGCCCCTCTGCCATGGAATCTTTAGTGATGTACACAAAGTGATTTGTGACTAAGGATGTATCATATCCATACATTATGGGCTTCTTACTTTCTCTTTGTGATCTCCTTATGGCTTGATTGGAAGACTTGGGTAGAACTTCTAGTTTCTTGCATTTGAACTTGACTCTTGACTTCCAATCTTTGAATTCAGTACAGTCCTCATCTTCTGAGTTGATGTCCTCTGCTTAGTGTTGATCTTCTTGAGTTAGGGTTGGAAAATCATTTTCCAAATCATATGGTTACCTGATTTTCTTCCAATCATCTTCAAACCAAGAATTATTCTCTTCAAAAACTACATACTTAATAACTATGAAGGCCTTGTTAGTGGGATTATAAAGTCTATCTCCCTTTTGATTCTAATCATACCCAATAAATATGCATTTCTTAGCCTTAGGGTCAAGCTTTCCTTTGATTTGTAATGGGATGTGTGCAAAGGCAATGCACCCAAATATTTTGCAATGATCCAATGATGATCTCCTACCATTCCATGCTTCATATGGTGTCATACCATCCAATGACTTGGATGGAAGCCTATTGACCAAATAGGTATATATAGATACAATCTCTGCCCATAAATAATTAGGTAATTTTTTGTCATGTAACATAGACCTAGCTACCTCAACAATTAGCCTACTCCTCCTCTCTGCCACTCCATTCAATTCTGGAGTATACTTGGTTGCCACTTCCCTCTTTATGCTCTCTCCTATAGAAATAGATCAAACTCTTATGAAAAAATACTCACCACCTCCATTAGACTTGATTCTCTTCAAGCTCCTTTCTATTTGGATTTCAACTAGTGCCAAGTACTTATTGAAACATGTAAATACTTCATCCTTATGCTTCATGAAATAAAGAATTGTCCACCTACTGTAATCATCAATGAAAGAGATATAGCACCTTGAATCTGAGAAGGATGGATCTTTGCTATGACCCCAAATATCAGTGTGTACAAGCTCTAAATAATCTTTATGGACGTATCCTCTCTTGTTCAATGGTTGCCTATGAGCTTTGCCAAATTGGCAAGCTCCACATTTGTAAATCATGTGCTACTTGGTCACATTGGGAATGACAAACACACTTTGATCCCTGCAAATTTTCTTCAGAGTTCTCTCTCCTATGTGCCCTAGCCTCTTGTGCCATATTTCCATTCCATATAAGCTTTGATCTCTATAACTGAATAATGCTATATTCCTTCTATCTTCAATTTCAAAGGTAAAAAATCTACCTGACTTCTCACCTTTGAAAATCCTCCTCAATCCTTGTTGGGGGTCTTCCACATATGCTCCATGCTTAGTGAATCTGACCTGTAGACCTTTCTCTACAATCTGCCCAACACTCATTAAGTTTGTTGTTATACTAGGTACATACATTACTTTGCTCAAAAGGTTCATACAACCATCAAACGTTTTTACATTTCCAATTTGCTTAACTAAATGTTTAGTGTCATCACTGTTTATACTTCATGCTTCCCCTTGGGTTCCTCAAGTTTAGATAATAGTGCTACA
>CM035438.1:98442086-98529586 GCA_020310875.1 Ceratopteris richardii | reverse complement strand
GGGAAAAAGGGCAAGAAGAAATTATGGATATCCTTGCAATGGTAGATTGCCATCTTAGAGTTCATGGGGAATATCAATAAAATTAGGTTACTTAGATCATGGATGCAATGAGTTGATTATTGGCTACAACGAAGAGATGCAAAATAATTGGGTTCCCTTGAATACTATTGCATATGCTTGTGTACTGAATCCATGTGGTGACATAAGAGCTGTTGATCTCAGGCCAAAAATCCCAGAGTGATATCAGATGTAAAGGATTTGATGATATTATACTTCTAGGAAACACCTTGGTGGAGATGTATGCAAAGTGAAGGTGGCTTGCAAGAGCACAATTTCTTTTCGATGGTCTTCTCATTCGTGAACCAATATCATACCATTCTCTGATTTTTAGGATACCTGAAACAAGGTGATCATGATAACGCATGGGATTGTCTGGAAAGATTACGGGTTGATCATATGTATAGGAATACTTCCACAATGATTAGCTGTCTCAGGGTATGTAGAATCACAAGGTCGACACTCAAGGTTTGAGTGGTTGCATCTGGAAATCATGAGTTAGAGAACTCCTTATCGAGAATGCTTTGGTAGATGTGTTATGCGCTACTTGGGAAATGTGAAATGGTTTTCAACCTTTTAGGTTTCATAGATGAAGGTTGGTTATTTTTCAAACTTATGTCCTCTGATTGGGGTCTTGTTCCATCTATGGAGCCAAAAGCAGAAGCCTACGGGCGGTAGAGGATGAAATGGGAAAAGTACAAAAATGGAAGGGTAGAAAGCGGCACATTCTTCTCTCAAACTAGAGGAGGAGAACCTGAGAATGGGACATTGGAAGCCTGCTCCCACATGAAAGAAGAAAACGGATCGACATGCTCGAGGAAAGGAGGACGAGCTCACGCACGTGGACACTTGGTGGATGTCAAAAATGGGCGACATCAAGTTGGACCAGCTTGCGACGTGTAGAATCAATTGTTATCCAGCAGACAGTCGCTTCTTTAACTTCTTTTCTATTTCTTCGTGTCTACACGACTCCCCATAGCTTCTAGACATGAAATCTGAATGTTAGTTTTAACTATGGAGAAAAATTTTGTCACCAAGAAATCAAAAGAAACCCTCACTACCGCTAAAGGAGCTGATGCCTGGTGGTGTGAACTCACTAGTTAAAGCTTTCAAACTTGTAGGAGGTCAGCCCAATGTGTTCGACAGAGTTAAAGGCTGCAAAGCTTAGGATTTCGATAGTAATGAGTATGTTGTTTATGTTGGAATTTGGGGTCCGGATATAATTGGGTATGCAGAAGATGAGATAAATGCTGCTCTCGTGCAGGAGGCCTTGAAGAAAGGAGCAAGATTTGGTGCACCTTGTGTGCTTAAGAATGAGCTTGCAGAAATGGTGATTCAAGTAATTCTTGGTATTGAGATAGTTTTCTTTGAAACTCAGGAACAGAAGAAAGAATGAATACGTTGCATCTTGCAAGGACATTCTAGGTTTTATACCTCTCGTGATCAGCACAAAAAGAGGACAACAGCCTCACTGCATTGTTAAAAGGAAAGGTTTGCTGCTGTAGGAAAGAGCTACAGAGGTAGTAAGGATTTTGTTGTTCAGACAATAGAAGAAATGTGCATGTAAATGTATGAGGGAAAAACATTGACTCTCATTCAAGCACGATTGTGGAGGGAATTCTTTAGGGATCACTCACTTTGGAAGGATAACAAGAAAGCTAAACAAATCCAAAGGCCTAGTTTCCACTCGCGTAAGCAGAGGAAGCAGTCATTTCCCAAACATGGTTGCTTTGATGTCTTGCATTGATACGGAGATTGTTTCCCAAATAAAGGTACGACAATTTAAAATATGATGCTTTCATGTCGGTAGGCATGTGAAGAGATTCTTGAGATTGTTGCCGTTCTAATCTCAATGCTGGGTTGATTGCGAAAGTAGTTCTTTTGAGTTCATGTTTCTTTTTTTTCTTGATCATGTTTGAAATTATGTCTAAAATACCTTCATACTGTGAACTTTAAATTTTAATCTAAATGCACAACAGAAGTTTAGTGTAATGAAGTCAAATGATTTGAAGTACGCCGAAAGCCTTTAATGTGCACTCATCATATCTTGAGAACAAGAAAAAGGGAAGTTTGGTTTTCAACAGTAAACGGAGCATTTAACAAACCACTATCTAATTTTATTGTGATCCTCTTGAGTGCAAACTTTTGTCCCTTTGTATGATCCCATCCATATTAAGTACATGAATTTGCATTTGCATACGTGTACGAGAACTGTTCCATGTGTCTCAAAGGTCTATATGTATATAAGCACAATTGCATACAAATGAGTGTTTATCTCTCTTTAAGTAACACAAAAGAAGACCAATTTCTTTCCCTTTTTCACAAAGAAAGTTTAAGCTTATTTCCATGAAACACTTAGAAAAGATGTTTCACTTGTACGATGAAGTTGATAGTGTTGCGAAAGTATTGAAAAGGTACCTTGCTTACAAATGGTGGCATGACTTGGAACTTACATGTGCAAGGTTAACTTCTTGATTCCACCAATTACACAAATTTCTAGCACAGTCAGTGTACAAACTAGTTGGCATTAATTTCTAATGAGATGATAAGCTTGCAATGTGTAGTCATCATGAAATATTAGAGAAACCTTGCCTATGAAAGAAGATACAATCATCCAAATTTGATCTCCCATTTATTTATCTCCCTTGCTTGCCACGAACCTCTCGACATACTTGGTGAACCCGACCTAAAAGGAGGGGGCGAGTGAGTTGTAGAGCCATAGGATCTAGCACTTTAGACATGGAAGATCTACTAGCTTAGTTCATACGCTTTCAGCAAGAGTATAGGCATCAAAAAGCCATCTTCTCACTCCATGAGCGAATAGTAAAGCGGTGTAGGTTTTTCAATAGAAGAACTATATCTAGGTTCTGTAAAGAGTATGAAACTGAGGCCAAATACCTCGGTGTTGGATTGACTCTGATGACGGATATTGAATTATGCGAAAACTTTGCCTATGTGTGTGAATACGGTTTATGCGATCAACTCATGCGAATAAACCAAACTACATGGTCGCAATACAAAGTAGCACTCCTCAAGCAATTCATGCTAGATGACATAGAAAAGTGACTCGTAAGTCCTTCCTGAGGTAGGTTCATATGCCCAAAGACCAACCGATCCTAGAAGTTCAAAAAGAGTTGAGAAGCAGTTTGAAGATATGTCCGAGTATGACTAGAGATGTATAATGCATGTAAGGGTATTCGTATTCCTACATGCAATTGATGTTAGAGCCTGAGAGGAACTAATTTCATTTTTGCAAGACCTAGACTCTCAATGGGGGCTCACAGAGGATTGGATACTTGTTCATGATGTTGTAACAAGATATGTTACAAAGTAGCAAATGTTTGAGAAATTCCGAAATGATTGGAGATTGGATCTTCATGCGGATATAGCCGATGCACATATGTAATGTCCAATCAGAGGATATAGCAAAATCAGAGGATATAGCCAAATCAGAGGATATAGCCAAATTAGAGGATATAGCCCAATCAGAGGTTATGGCAGCTTCTTCTGGTCCAACTAACTCCTCACATCTCATTATACGATAGAAGATAAACCACTAATTGGAGTTCTAGAGAGTGATATGTACGTAGATGGTGACACACTCCATGAAGAGGGGTATGACAACGATCATGAAAAGGATGAAAATAAGTCTTTGACTTCTCATTCATACAGTGATATGTATGCCAATAACAATCATGCTAAGTTGAGTTCTCATGAGGATGAGATTGACCATGAAATGTCAAATGAAACACTCATAGAAATGCATGACAAATGTGATGAAAAATCTGTACTGAGTGAGGGTGAGCATGAAAAGATAGAAATTTATGACTCCACTGAAGAGGCTACATTTAGCTAGTATGAATCAAATGAAGAGCTAGTTGATTCAATTGTAGTTGTAGAAGGATTCGTACGTCAGGATTCGCTTGACCAAGAGTCGATGATCGACGAGATGGATGAAGAATGTGGTCTAAGCATATCCTTTGAGGAGAATAGGCAAGAGTGAATTGAAGTAGGTATAGAACACTATGGTGAGATTTTGAATGAAAAATTTCAAATTGACATCGGATGACATCCAAAGCCGTAAAAAGGTTTTTGAGGATGAACATAAATTCTATAAAGATTCTTACATCAAGGGGGAGTTCAATGATTTATATGAACATGATTTTCTTAATTTTGATGAAATTGAATCCTTCCATGAGGAAGGGCAAGTGGATTTGAAAAGTGATGATGGAAAGTTCCTCGAAAGGTTGGAGAAAGACGCACACTTCATAATTTCCGAAACTCAATCAGAAATATATGATTTTACCATGGAGAATAAAGATGAGTGTGTTTTGATGTCTGAGCATGATGAAAGCTTCCGTTTGAAGTGGGATTCAATTGATTCTTTTAAAAAACCTCACTTTAACGAAGGTGGAAACATGATAGAAGATAGTGAAAGGGATAAAATTCCTATAAATGATCTCAACCATGAAATAAAAGAAAATACATGCTTGCAAGAAAATTCTGATTATGAATCAAGCATATGCAAATTTCAAACTTCATATACATGGGTTCCTGACTTTGCACATAATGAGCTTGAAAGAATCATAAATAAAGATACTTATGTTGAGATATTTGAAACATGGATGTCCAAATTCTCTGAAAGTTATAGAGAACAAACAAGTCACCAAGAGATAGACAAGGAAATAAGGTGGCTTATATACATAGCCACCATATTGTTGGGAAAGATGTATGGACACTCCAACAAATGAGTAGGTACTGCCAATTCTTGCTTTGTACCAGCCCCTTCTCGCGACTTGCATTGTAGGCCCTGTTGGCTTTCTAATGACACTAAACAAGTTCCTATGTACTTTGGAAATGATGTGAGAAATGATTGAAACAAAATAGACTACTTCCAAGTTGAAGGATCAATGAAAACCTTCTATTTTTGTTCACACACCTGCTGATTTTTATGCTTAGTGCTTCTAGTACACTACGAATTAGAAAAATTCCTTTTGGATATATCAAATTAGCTTAATGAGCTAATGATTCCAAGTGGAATCACTTAAAAAGATGTACTATACAGAGAGCAATCAATTTAGCAATCGGATCATCACCCCCGATTTTTAAGGACCTTTGCAGAGTTTGACCAGTAGGTACTTTGATACGCTTTTCTTCTAGTCTACTGAATGCAGTATCTTCAAACTTTGTGAGTATGTAGAGGACTTGGATTTGATTCCAACAAGCTATAGAACCTTGAAAATGGTGAAGGAATGACTAGGATATCAGCAATACAATTCGACTGCTATGAGTGACTATGATAAAGAGTCCATAGATGAAATTATTGATATATTGTATTAGAACACAATGTTGTACAAGATCATTGACATGATAATCAATGTCAAAATGATAATGAGTAGTGTAGGCTATGAAGTGAGCCTCACTCTCTTACAAAAGTAATTAGCAAGGAGTCGGAAAGATAATCTCTACCACGAATGTTTCAAACTATCTTTTATAGTTGAGCTATTTGAATTTGAATTTGAATCTTCCATTGGCTCTCCCTAAAAGTGATCGGCTAATATAGGAGATATTCTCTCAACTAGATTCGTGACTATTCCAACTAAAAAATCCCACAAGTTTAGTTGTGATTACAAATATTCTTTCGAGTCAAAAGGACTTTTACAAGTGGTAAAAGATAAAGGCTTTCTAGCAATGGTTTCCATGAAGCTTCAACAAAATCTAGCCAAATGTGTAGGCTTGGTATTTGCACCAACATCTCCCCCTCAAGTCAAACATTTTGGCTTGGTCTTCTTCTTCAATCTTCTTGAATGTCCTGCAATCCAATCATAGACTTAAACCTGCAAAGTTTTGTACCATCTAATGCTTTAGTCAATAAGTTTGCACATTGCATGTTAGTTGATACATATGCCAACTAAATTTCCTTGATCAATAGCTTCTCTCTCACATAATGATAGTGGACCTCTATATGCTTGGTTCTAGCATGATAAATAGGATTTGTTGCAAGATGTAATGAGCTTGTATTATCTCCAAAAATCATTGGAGATGTGGTATGCAAACCTAAATCTGTATATATCAATCTGATCCATATGGCCTCTTGAGTAGCGTGGGCCAATCCTCTATACTCTGCCTCTGTAGAAGACAAAGCAACACTAGGTCACTTCTTTGAAGGCCATGATATAGGTTTATCTCTTGCAAAAGATAGGTATCCTGAGGTACTCCTTCTATCATCTTTCCAACCTGCCCAATCTACATCTGAATATATCTTGATGCCCAAATCAGAGGTATAAGGAAAGTACAATCCTTGATTTTGCCTGCCCTTAAGGTACTTCAAAATCCTCTTGGAAACTTCCAAATGAGGTGTCCTAGCTTTGTGCATAAATTGGCTTAAAACACTTACTCCATAAGAAATATCAATCCTTGTTAATGTAGCACAGTTCAAGCTTCCCACTATGCTTTGGTAACCTACAATATTCTCAAGCACATCACCTTCATGAGCACTTAACTTCTGATTTACCTCCATTGGAGTACTTGCTACTTTGGCATCCTGCAAATGAAACTTCTTTAACATATCCTGCATATACTTTCTCTGAGTAATATAAATTCCAAAGTTAGTATATACTAACTCAAGTCCAGGAAAATACTTTAGTGATCCAAGGTCACTAATTTTGAACTCCTGCATCATTTGATTCTTAATCTTCTTGATGCCATTAGCATCATTACCTGTGAGTATGATATCATCAACATATACACATATGTATATTACCTCTGAATTAGTCCTCTTAACAAACAGAGAAGTATCTGCTTTACTCATGATGAATCCTGGATCCTGAAGGTATGTAGTCAACCTATGGTTCCATGCCCTAAGTGCCTGCTTCAATCCATAAACAACTTTGTTCAATTTACATACATATGTTACCTTAATTGAATCCTCATAGCCAGGAGGTTGAGACATGTACACCTCCTCTAAAATCCACCCATTTAGAATGCATTTTTTACATCAAATTGATACATGTTCCAATTATTTGATGCAGCCACACTTACCAATACTCTGATGGTTGGCATTTTGGCCACAGGTGAGAAGGTTTCTTCATAATCAATTCCTTGGGTTTGTGCAAAACCCTTAGCCACAAGTCTAGCTTTGTACCTGCTTATTGATCCATCAGAATTTCTCTTGATGTTATATATCCATCTAGAACCAATTACCTTCATACACTCCTTCTTTGACACTAGCTCCCAAGTATCGTTCTCCTTGAGGTTTTCAACTTCCTCATCCATAGCTTCCTTCCATTCTGCCTTGGTTTTTGCCTCTTCATATGATGATGAATCTTCAAATGACAAGACTTTTGCAAGATAAACAATGTGCTAAATAACTAAAGAAGTGTCATACCCATATCTAATTGGCTTCTTGCTCTCCTTTGTGATCTTCTGATTGCTTGGTTGGATGATTCAGGTATATCCTCCAACTTCTTCATCTTGAATTTGCCTTTGGATTTCCATGCCTTGAACTCTTTTAAGTTGATGATGTCCTCATCATCTCAGTTGATGTCTTCAATCTGATTAGGCTCCTTTCAAACCAAGAGTCATTCTCATCAAAGACAACATCTCTACTGACCATGAATCCTTTGTTGGAAGGATTGTAGAACTTGTATCCTTTCTGATTTAAGTCATATCCTATGAAGATGCACTTCTCCTCCTTAAGGTCTATCTTAGGTCTTATTTGAGAAGGGATATGCACATAAGCAACACATCCAAAGATCGTGCAATGGTCAAGTGAAGGTCTTCTACCATGCCATGCTTCATATGGGGTCATCCCATCGAGGGATTTGGATGGCAACTTGTTTACAAGATAAGTGGTAGTAGACACACTCTTTCCTGCAAGAGATTCAAGAAGACAAATGGGATAAGGAGAGTGAAGTTCCTCCTCCCTTTGGACTTGTGGATGATGCACATGATCCATTCCCACTAGACATTCCTTCCATTTATGAGGAGCAGGAGAGTGCCCAATCTCATGAGAGACTAGCCTTCGAGTCTAATTCCTTACAGGAACTACCCCATTCCACAGGCCCATGGGAAGCTAAGTCCACTTGTATGAGAGCACCCACGATCATGGTAAATAAAGAAGACTCAATCATACCCAAGAATACGGAGGTAGTGAGAAACACTAAAATGCAGTGCCATCTCACTTTAGGAGAGCTACTCAAGGTTAAGCTAGAACTATGCAAACATGTAGCCAATCAAGTGTCAGAAGTAGCAAAACCTCATTCCCAGGTACGACCTCATAGAATAGTGCATGAAATACCCTTGGACAAGATAGGAGACATGAGCGAAGAAGAAGAAGGAAACACCTATCCTCCCATTACCCATCAAGATTACACCACCAAGGCAATTTTGGACTTAGGTCTCGGAGTTGCAATTGCTACCATATTTCTATGGAAGCGTTGGGGCAAGCCAGCACTGAGCCCAACAAGAATGAAATTGGAGATGGCCGATGGTCACATAGAAAGACCTTTAGGACTACTTGAAGGAATAATTCTCACTACATGTGGTGTAGAGTTTGAGCATACTTTTTCCATATGTGACTTTAGCAAGAATTAGGCCTACGAGATGATTTTGGGAAGACCATTTATGTGGTAGTTGTAAGTGGTACAAGATTGGGGAACCAATTCTTTGTATTTGCAACACTCAGGTGTTTTAACCAAAGTCAATCTCAAAGATTACTCTCATAGAGGCGTACCCCCTATTCAATGGAATCCCATCCATAGAGCTAAGGAGGATACCAAATTAGTGCATTCCATAGGATCAGGATCCTCATGGATGCATGAAGACACACACTTATGGATGTCAAAAGTAGCAGTAGAGGAAGAGAAGAGAGAAAATGCCAGAGAGGTAGGTGTGAAGGAAACCCATAGATCCATTCAAGACCCAGCCTATGCACCTGTAGTATTTCCTATCAAAGAGTTTGAACCTCATGGTTGGGTGGAGATCTTAGCAACAATGGATGTAGCCGTCATTGAAGAACAATGGACACCTCATTGTGATGAGGATGGCTATGAAATTTTTGTCTTCACAATAGAGCCAATCATGTGTGAATCGGTTATTGAAGAGTGTGAACCTAGCACTGATGCATTCAAGGACGCTAGCGACTCTGATCTAGATTCAATTATCATGGACCCACTTTTGGCCTTGTCTTCAGAGGTCTCTTTATTTTTGTTCAATCCATTAATTCTTCATTCTTGAACTATATCTACTTGAGCCTTTCCCTTTCTTCTTGTCTGCACTGTAAAAGATTCAATTCTTCCGATTGCACCACCCTTGCAGATGGTAATGGCCCATTGACTTGATCTAACATTTCTTCTTTGTGCACAAAAATCATTTGAGTGTGGGGCCCAGATAAAGAGGCTTGATTCTTACGACATCAATTTGTATAGTGGTCTTTGGACTCTAGGCAATTTCTGCAAGGAGGGGCATTTTTTGGTAGAGTGCACCTACTTTAATAGTGCCCACATTCTCCACATCTGAAATAAGTGATTGGCCTCTTAGGCCCATTTTCAAAGTTATTCCTCTATCTAGGGTTGTAACTGTTACCTTGATTGGGTGCAGCCGCCATCACATTTGCTGGTGGTAAGGGTCCTCCTTGTGTCCAATATGTTGTTGTCATCATTCCTCTTGATTGGCATTCTTGAGCCTCATGACCAACTTTCCTACATAATTGGCAAGTCACACTTAACAAAGGACATTCACTTACTATATGAATTTGCTTGCTGCACATGGTACACCAAAGTCCACTCTTGATGCCACCCCCTTTAAGTTCCTGCAACTCCTGTCGCAGTTGATCCAATTCTTCTGCTTGGGCCTCCTCCTCCTTTTGGAGCTTTAATGCCTCAATCTCCCACCTCAATTGAGTAACATCATTCTCCTCCTCTTTGTGGGGCTTATTCCTTTTTATGCCCTCCAGCTCCTTCCTTAGCTAGATTACTGGATCCTCCATTTCTATAGAATATGGTAGTTGAGGAGAAATTGCTCCATAGTATTGCCTTATCTGCTCTAGTCCTGTAGCTGTGTTGATGAATTCCTCTATGGCAGCTGTAGGCACACTAATTCCTTGATTTTACATTGGGTAGTCACTGGAAGTGGCTTAGCTAACCATTTCTTAACAAAAAAATCATGTGGAGGATCTGACAACTTAGCAATTAGTGCCTTAGCCCTAGTTACAAACTCTGGAATTTTTTCACTTGGACCCAATCTCAAGTTTTCTAATTCTTCTATGATGATCTCTGTAGTATTTCCATGCTCGAATTGAGTTTTGAATGCATCTTTCATTAAGTCCCAAGTTGTAAAATGGTTCTCAACAAACTGGCTCAACCATTTATCTACTAATCCTTCTAATGTGGCAGGGAACAGTATAAAAAAGGCATCCTCTCTTCCCATTAAGCCTCTAGTTTTGCATAGTGCTAAAAACCTTCTAATATGCTCGGCAGGAACTTCCTGAGCTAGGCCCTTGAAAGAAGGAAATTTTATATTTAATCGTGATAGTCGGGTTTCCAAGTCTACCTGACGAGCCATGCTCTTTACTGATGAAGTTGACGAAAGTGGACTAGATGATCTTCTAACAGCCTTCCTTCTTGTTTGCTTGCAGGTGACCCTCAATGTTTGGGACCGAGTTGCAGCTATGAGCTGTTCATAGTCCTCTTAGTATGAGACAATTGATAAGAATATGTAGCTTTTAGCCGAATGAAGTAGTACTATCGACACTTGAATAGTGCTTATCCACACTACAATATGTCTTCTCCTATGCTCAAATCTCCTTGGAGTTCCACCGGCGTGCAAAATTTTGTTGGGGAATTCTTGGACAAGAAGGGATTTGAGTGTTTGTAGGAGAAAAGGGAAAGACAAGAAGAAAGATTCACACTGGAAGCCTCTGTCGAATCAATATAAGAAGACAAATACAATGGTGATGCACAATACAATCCAATAATACAACCCAATGCTTCTGTGCAAAATCCCACAGAGTGCTCAATCACAAAATACCAAATACCCAAGGTCTTGTTGCTGCCGGACTCCTCTGCACCAAACCTCCACCTTCTCCAAGCCTGCACTTGTGCACACCTTACACCAAGCTTCCAATAAGGGGGAGGGAAGCACGCGCACACTACAATGAGACCTTGGGATCCTTGGGGGACTAGGTTAGCACTTCTGTGCACACTTCGTTAGTCACTCTTCATGCACACCTTGCACATCACTTCTCTACGTCGCACACTGTGTGTCTCTTGCACTTCTCTCTCTTGCCTAGCTTAGACTATGCTCACTCTTGCTTAGTCTTTCTTAGTCCAAGAATAGTCCTTGCCTTGATTTGAGTGTCGATTCATGTACGCTCCTAATTACAAGAGTATCTTGGTGCTCACTTTGATGTCCCAAGATTGTCTCCAAAAGTGGGCAGCCAATGAATCCCTATTTTGTCCTGTAGTGACTTTAGAGTAAAACAAAAATTTTAATTGGGGGGCCATACTTTCACTTCTTCGTACGCTGCCGCTTCACATACCTTCACATTTTGTCTTTTAATTCTTCACTTGTGGACATAAGAGAGGGTTCACCTGAACCTTTCAAAATTTTAACAACACTTTTGAACCTTAGGGAAATTAGAGAAATACCTCTACAACCTGCAACCCACTTTCTCCAATTTACACTGTGAACAATTAATTGTGCACTACCTATGCACTTTGACACCTGAACTTCAAACACTTTGACTTTTCCCATGTTGACTTTGACATTGACCATATTGACTTTGACTGATGTGACTTTGACCTTTTGACTTTGAATGTGGTTGACTTTGACTATAGTTGACTTTGATCAATATGACTTTTATGGGCTCAACAGAAGGAAACATGCTATTATCATGTTTCCCACGCAATGCTAATGTCATTTTCTTCTTTCAGTAGATAAGATCATCAGTGGCGCTTAGTGATATCATGGCAAGTGCAGTAGGAACCAGCTCTCAAGCAGGCACGAGATAGTAAGTGGTTGATTTAGAGAGCTTACCAATCATGCCGGAAACAAATGAAAGACCAGAAGAGTTGTAGGCCATCCAAATCATACCGATAGTGGACCCCCAAAGTGGCCATACCATGCCTATAAGAAAGGCTTCCCACTAGTTTAGTGAAGTCGCAGGACCCTTGGGAGAGGGATTCTACCTATCGGAATCAGAGTTGGACTTCAATGGGAAGCAAGGTAAATACCATTTCTTTACACGGGAATTTGAAAAGTTACAAAATGAAGAAGGGCTACGTCCTGTATAGGAGAAGGCACGATTGGATGCATACTTCAATGCTGAGCTCCCAAAGCTTGACTTCATGAGATGCTACTATCTCATCAACATCTTGACTCCAAGCAAGCACCCAAAAGGTACAAGCTCATTTGTGCTCCCATCTTTGACAAGGGGGAATGACCTCAAGAGGTTTAGGTTATCAAACAACTTAGTGAGAGAGGCCCTAGATATGCGAGGAATGCATATTCCAATAGAGAAGGAGGTCCTAGTGCCTGATTACATGAAGAATTGGAGCCTCACCAAGCTCAAGGACATGGTGGCCATGACGCCCCTATGTATTGCAATACACCTTCGGATGTGCATGCAACACTTTGCTTTTCCTGCCCAAGACAGATTCACCATGCCACCCAAGAAGTTATGGTTCAGTTTGTATCTAGTAGAGACACAGAACCTCACCATCAACCTACCCTACTAGATAATTGATCAGATACACCTAGCCCACAAAAGATGGCCGCGAAAGCATGTTTTATATGGATGTTGTTCTCTAACTAGAATCATCTATAGGTGTTTGGCTTATGACATCCCTATTCAACGGCCCTTGATGTGGAATCGAGTGCAGTAGTTCAGAGGCCGAACCTCCATTGGACCCTCGTCCAAGAAGATGAGAGGATTTGTCCAAGTACCTTGTGCTCAACCACATGGATCCACCCTAACACCGAACGTTACTCCACCACCCCGAAGGGTTCGAGCATTCACACTAGGACTTCCAAGACGCAACACCCACGGGCCTAATTTGATATTTCCTCCCATTCCCACTGATCTCAAATTTCCCGGTGGAGCACCCTTGGTGAAATTCACGAATGAAGACTTCAAACAGTTGTTAAGAGAAGTAGATCTTCAGGCAGAAGCGGAACAACAAGTAGGGGATGTTCAACTGCAAGCAACAACCTCCCAAGTACTTGTTACCATAGTTGATGTGGATGAAGAGGACGAGGAAGATGAAGAGTATGAAGTGGACGAGGAAGATGAAGAGTATGAAGAGGACAAGGAGGAGCATGACCAAAGGTATCAAGATGAGCATCAAGAAGTGCCAGAACTTGTAGGTGCGTGTGCATACACAATCCAGCTACAAAGGCTATATGATACGATCAAAGCAGTGCAAGAAACGCACAAACTCTCCCTTGCACCAGACCAAGCCTTGATTGAAGAAATGCTAGCAGATGAGGGAGTGGACCAAAACTTCATTACCACCCTCAAATTATTATCAAAATCCTTAGGAGTCGTGAAAGCCATTCACAGAGCAGTCTGCTAGTCCGTCAAGTATGACAAACGCAGAGTCGACACATTACCACACGCAGATAAGAATATAAGAATATCCAACACAGAACCAAAAATAACCATCGAAACCAGAGCTACCCCCACCACCACCATTGACTTCATTTCTAAAACTTTTGTACAGACATCACCCATCTCACCCCCCCACCGCCCATCCCCCCCTTCTCCACCATCACCATCTCCCACCACTGGACAAAATGCACTCGTCGCAACTACTGTCAGCTACACCCCAACCGCATCCACATGCTTTGCCTTCCATGAGCCAACCTCACAGGACACCCTCTTCTCTTCCAACACCACTCCCCTATACAGTTCACCATTTTTGTCCTTCGAACCCATAATTGGCCACCCCATAATCCCGAGTATGGTTGGAAACCCCCAATCCACTAAGGGTATCCTTTGTTTCCTAGCATATCCCCATTGAAGGTGCCCCTATCTCATGACCCATACTTCCCATCTAGTCCCTACACCTCACTCACCCCAATCGCCCCACCCCTATACCTATCTTTCATGGAATAGTACATTCACACTCCAGTGTCTCAAATGCACAGGTTCGAGACGCTCGCAGCAACATCAATCTGCAGAGACACCACACTCATTTCACCTACCATACCCACTTACATGGTAGCCCCTGCATGCACCACACTGTCTGACCCCATGGACATTTCTCCTCCCACAGCCTCTCCCTACAATTCCACCATCACCCACTCCCATACCCCCCACCTCACTATTCACCACCTTGTTGGAAGGCATAGCATTCACTACCCCCTTCCCATTCCCACTCCCACTGCATTCCGAACTCCTCCCCTTGAATCTCATAATGTAAATAGTACATTTAATATCTTACTTCAGTGTGCCCATCAAGTACAACAAGAATACCACCAATTGGAAGAGTGCACTGCTACCTTCTAGGCAGAATCTCAGCACCTGCAGGCTTGAGTCAACATCTTAGAAGCTGATTACCAAACACTCCTAGTAGAACATACCACTTTACAACAGGCTCACACCAAATTGGAGTCAAAGATATCTATGGTGGATGATAAAGCAATAAAGGATCCAGAAAATGTGCTCCAAGCGCAGATGCTATCCAACCCTACACTCAGACGCAATCTCGGGCTACTACAGAAACACATGGAAGCAGCCTTAGAAGAGAACAAGCAGCTTCAACAACAAAACCAAGATCATTTTGAAGCAGCCATGGAAGGAACCTAAGGACCAGACATTAGTCCTACCAAGTATAGAGCAGTCCCATATGAAGACATTCGGATCTTACTTGAGGAGCATGCAAATTTTTTGGAGTCATATTAAAAGTTAGAATCGGAATGTGCTAACCTAAAGAAGCATCTAGCCAGTGCCCACACAGCTCAACCGGAGCCCATAATCTCGCAACAATCTACATAAGAATTAGAGACCTTCCGAATGCAGATGGGAGAACCACAAGCACGTCTTTTACCATATGAAAGGCCACCCTCTCCAGTTGAAGAACCAAAACGAGATACAGTGGTAGAAATTCATATCAATGAAAGCTACGAAGAACCATACGAGCTGATGCTAGTACTTGGTGGTCGAGTTACTGAGGAAGGACGACATATTTGGAGTTCCAGATTGGCTCAAACGGGTTGAGGAAGTGGGACAAACACATGATGATCGCGTGGTAGTGCAATTTCAATCCCTCACAAATCTGGAAGAAATGGTTCTTAGATCTTCTTTCTTTCAGCACCTATCTCATCAATGGTTGATCACAACATCAGAACCCCAATACATTCCTTAATATGTCTTACGACATGACTATAATGCAGAAATTAAAAGACATTCAGGGAAGGAGCCCACATTTGCCACTCAATTTGAGTGAGATGACTTACCAGAAGATGCATGCACTGGCTGGATCTTCCAACCCATGTTGTTGCCCAATGGTCTGTCGTAGATCATCGCAAGCTTTTGCAATAAAAGTACGCAACAATAAAGACTGCTTTGTCTGGGTCAACTATCTATATTTTGCTCCACCTCGACGGCTGCCAACTGTAGCATACATGATATCCACCATTCGGCACCTGTCTACATGCTTAAAGGATGTCCTCGACATAGCAGCAAAGATGTGTATGAAAATATTTGAGCTCATGACAATTGTCTTTAAAACCTTTTGAAGGGTCTAGGCTCCATACATCTCCGCCCCCGGATTTTCCCAAGGTAACAAGGATTTAGTCTACGACATGAGCCAGACCCCCTCTGTAAACATAATTTTTGCATGGCACTCATGCATCAGGTATCTACCTACTTGCTACAAGCAGAACTTTGAACAAATGTTCTCCACCAGGTTTTAGGAATATCATTCGGAGATTTTCATTCCCAGACCAATACATTTGCTACATCTATTCACACTAGAACAAGTCATCCATGCATATCAGTTACGTCTACCACATCCGGACATCCGAGGTCCATTTGATTAGGATCACATGATGACAGATTTGGCCAGAGGACTATGCATTCAGGAACATCAACTTGCCACTCATATTGTGGAATATTACATCCATCACTCCTAGCAACAAGGGTCTCTAAGTGACAATAGATGCGAGAGAGGGGGGGTGTTGGTAGTAGTTAGGGTACTCAAGGACTTACAAGACAAGGAAGCCAAGAAAAAGAGTCAGAGCAAAGAGGAGGACGAAGTAGGCAAAGCAGTCAACGGAGATCCAACAAATAGGCCCTATAATTTTTCATGAAGAAATATTTCCTAAATAGTGATCTTAGTCACTTCAAAGCATTGTAAATACCATTTTTTTATTATTCCTACTCCATTTTTTGCAAGGCAAGGAGTCCTCGAGCTTGATGAGTATCAATAGTATTTATGTACCAATTTTCATAATTTTCTAAGCTCATTTGAGCCTCCAGAATAGCCTAGGAACCTAATTTTTAAGTAGGTGGGACACTAGTTCTGGACAGGACCAAATCTACTCAAAAACTAAAAAAAGAGCTAGAGAGCTCACATTTTAGGTTAGCTTGTGGTAGATTTGAACTTTGTATGATCACTCTTTTGTAATGGAAGTTACTCCTTTGTTCCTCTCTTTGTTCTTGTCGTGTGTGCATGTGTGTGTATGTATGTGTGTGCATGCTAGTGTGCTTCTCACTCATGCACTTGTGCCATCACTTGCTCAAAGGCTTTATACTAGTCCTCACATCTCCAAGGATTGACATTTACGAGGTGGATCTCCTCACGTTTGTACTTTCCATTGTGCTAGAGTGACACCTTACTAGAACAACATTCTGTGGGAGGGGTGGTTGTTGTCCTAGTACCGGTTGAGGTTGGCCATATCCTCCATGTTCATACAGTCTAATTGCTCGTTGTGATCCTAGATATGGGTTATACCTAGGAACTCCTCTTCCTTGTTCTCTTGGAAAGTATCCATATGACCTAAATTGGGGTGGTACCAACAGCCGTGGTTGTTTATTAAATGGATAGTTTTCAGTGTTGTGGTTCGTATACTTTATCTCACTATAAGAGTACATGTTAGGCTCCTAGGTTGGTTGTCTATTCTGAGGGTAAGGTTGTGATATCCCTAATCCTTCTATGGTGCAAACATGAGATGGGTGATCTCCACCGCAAAGTGTGCAACTTCCTAACATTGGCACTCTCAAGGAGAAGTTCTGGTAGTTCCTTTGTCCTTGTAATCCTAATTTCTTGGCCACTAACTCTGGCACTTCCTCCAAATTATGGGAATTAGAAGTCTCATTGCTCCTTGTATCCTCTGATTTGGTAGGATCTTGTGTGGTTTTGAGATCCTCAGCTAACTTGTCTTCCAAATCTATGCACTCCTAAAGACACTCACTTAGGGTTTGCAACCGTTTTACGTATACTAAGATTCTCAACCTTCCATTGCTTAGACCTTCTAAAAATAGGGATATCATTTTTTGCTGAGAAGGTCTCTCTATCGTAGGGCATCGGTCTACATATTGATTAAATCTTTGTGCTGCATTTTTTATTGTCTCATTAGGAGCTTGTTTGAAACTATGTAGTAAGGATGACGAATTGTGCTTGATCCCTCGCTTAGTGAATTCCCCGATAGATTCTTTGAAGAGTTGGTCAATATTGCCAAAGGAATTAGGATCCAAGGATTGAAACCAAGTTAAGGCAATTCCCGTGAGGGTTAGCCCAAAGGATTCATATTGCACGAAAAATTCATCCAATTGCTCCACTCGCAACACTTGCTTGAATTCTGTAATGTGTTCGTAGGCTCCCCTGTGCCACCGTAATGATTTCACATAAATTTAGCCCATTGGATGGGTCTCACTCTTTTTCCCGGCTCTGGGGATCAACTTATAATGGGAATTGTGCATTTTATAGGGTGTATTCCAACTCCTACACCTTGGGGTGGTTCTGCCCTAAAGATGGGTCTATTCATATTTCCCATTCCTTGGCTAGTTTGACTATGGGAATTAATTCATGGAATGGTGAATTGTTCTTATGGTATGTTGGGTATACTACATTGGCCTGCATTTTCTATTCTTTGTTGGGTCTTGAATGGGTTTTGTGAGGTAGTTTCCTGATCTCAGAGAGGAAATATAGGCACTCCCATGTACTTTAATCTGGACCCATTCGCTTCATCTATAGGCCAATATCTCTTTTGATTTTGGTCTAGGTAGGTAACTCTAGATGGATTTTAGGGATCCATTAACTCGTACATAGTTTTTGGGTTGATGCCTTCTCCTTGTGTCAATGAATTAGTTTGTAGGAGTAGGTCTCATCCATGTACCAAGTATACCTCCATTAGATAGTCATCTTGGGGTATCCTATCCGCTTGCAATACTTGAGTTATTACTGACTTTCCCCTATGGGTAGACACCATATCTCCATTGTTGGTTCTCCCAGAATTTCCTTGTCCATCTAACTCTCCTCTTTCATTAATCTGATTCAGGTTTTCGGTTACTACATATATCTAGCCCATCTTGTCCATGTAAACTCCACCTTCGTACTTGACAGCTGGTCTTGGAACTATTTCTAATTATGTAGTGTTTATTATTCTTGCTACTGACCTATGTAGACCGTCAAGGTAGATGGGTATCCCTTGCAAGTTAGTGGAAACATATTGAATAGACATCCGATATTCCCCTTCCATTGCCGACATAAAACCTTCCCTAGGTACTAAAGTATGCATGTCTTGAGAATCCATGAGTCTCTCCATGTTAAATGACCTTTCGGACTCACTCGTATGTAATCTCAGCACGTAGTGATAACCACTGAGGTATGAGCCCATGACTTGGTTGTATGGTTGACACTAGCCTTAGCTGATTTGATACTTTATCTATCTTTTGCTAGGTGTCTACTTCATCTTAGGTTCATAAGCCTTGTCTACTATTCCAAATTTTCCCTTTGTATTGCCCAAAATCCTTTAGAGCCCCTTGCTTCCTAGTCCCACCTGAGGGCAACTTCAAAATACTATATGTAATAATCCATGACCTTTCCAATGAACCCAAAATCACTCGGAACGGATTTCATATGAGAAAATTATGCCACTTCAGGGTTCTGGGGGTTAAAATAGGGAAACACGACCTTGTCGGGAGTACTTCAGAATAGGCGATACATGATATTGGGTGTGATGATATAATACTTGATGACCACGATACGATACTTGCCTTTGGACAATACCACCTCAGACGATACCATACCACCAAGGCGATATCAACTTCCATGATATGATACTACTATCCATACGATACGATACTAGAAGTGGTCATGATACGATACCAAGTCACCTCCCGATATGATACCAAAATTTACATGATACAATACCTCTGCATTCGACGATATGATATCAAGTTAGTGGATGGTACGACACCTGACCACTACATGATACAATACTAGAAATCACGCACAATACATTACCGGATTGGTCATGATATGATACCAAAGTGGCAAGCGATACGCGAAAATTTACACGATACGATACTAGAATAGGCACAATATGATACCTAGTTGGTGATACGATACGATCTTGGCATGCGATATGATACTGCTTGGTCGATGATACAATACCATGATCGGGATGATACGATACCGGATGGAACGTGATACGATACTGCCAGAGGACCGTGATCGTGATACGAACACTTTGCGATACATGATACTCGACAAGTATCGTGATACACGGGAGTTCTCGTATCACGATACCAAAAGTCAATCGGACACGACACTTGGAGTTTTTGACTCCCGAATTCTAATTTTTTTGTGGATATGTGTACTTTATGCTCTCCTTGTCACCCCAGTGTGCCTATAGAAGCAAAGCTGCTCTCGAATCCCGCGACATTCCACTTAGGATACTAGATGGAGGTCGTTTCACTCTTTGATAATTCGCTCAAATTTTTGGTGTTTTCATAGCACAAACCTCTGTATTTTATACACGCTTTAGCTCTGACTCTCTGTGAACTCTTTGTAGTACCAACAATGAAGTTTAAGAGGAGAAAATAATGAATGTACAGTAAAAGAAACGAAAAAAATATTAGAAGCTGAAGATGGGAGGAGATGGTGGTGATGATGATGATGAAGGTGAAGAAAAACTTAGAAAGTGAACTGAAAATGGTGATTTTTTTACCTTCCAAGGTGGCTTCTCTACATCTTACCATCACACACTCATCCTCCAAGCTCTCTCTCTAACAACGGTGCCAAATTTGGTGTCACTCTAGCACAATGGTGAGTACCAATGTGAGGAGTTTCACCTCATACATGTCAATCTGCGGAGACGTCAGGACCAGTATGAAGACCAAGAGCAAGTGATGGCACAAGTGCATGCGTGAAAGCACACAAGCATGCACACTCAAAGAAAGCAACCCAAGCAAGGATTGAGTTTACCACTCAAAGAAAGCAACCCAAACAAGGCATAAGAGGAGCAGATTGTAAGACAAGTAATCAATGGTATTAGAGTAGAGGACAAATGGGAGAGCTTCACAACTACCATGGACTTCTACATGGACATGTAGATTCCAGATCTTACCACACTCATGAGGCAACTCTTTACCCATGAAGCCAAGCACAACAAGAATGGAGATTCATCAAGAGGTAATAGCTCTTCTACCCTATACACTAATAAAAGCAAGTCCAAAGAGAAAGGAAAGAACAAGAAGATTGATGATGAAGGAGCTACCTCCCAAGCCAACTATGCAGGGAGAGGTAGAACCTCAGGAGAAAGGGGTAGATGAGGTAAGCAAGGTAGGTGGAGACCTTATAACGCCTCACCATGTAATATTTGTGAATTTTCAAATCATACTACAGATGAGTGTTACAGGAACTTCAAGAATCAGAGAGGTAGAGGATATCAAAGAAGTGGATATACACAATCAAGTGGAAGATTCAATCATCATCAAGGATACAATAACAACTACAAAATCAACTACAATAGCAACTACCAAGGAGGCTACAAATGAAGGAAAGATTACAACAACTATACAAAGGAGTAAGAGGATTCTCTTCTTATTATCAATATGGCTTCAAAACTAGGTCTAAATGATGATCATCTCTTCTACATTGACTCAGGATACTCAAACCATGTGGAAGGCAATGAAGCTCTTCTCTTTCACCTTGAGGAACCAAAGGGTAAGCATCAAGTACAAACAAGTGATGACACCAAGCACTCAATGATCAAGGTAGGGAATGTTAAAACATCAGATGGAAATAGAAATCTATTGAGCAGGGTTCTATATGTACCTACAATTACCAAGAATTTGAGGAGTGTTAGCCAGATAGTAGAAAAGGGTTTGCAGCTTAGATTCAACCAATATGGAGCATTTTTGTGGAGGATCCCCAACATGGATTCAAGAGAATTGTCAAAGGAGAAAAGACAGGTAGATTATTCACTCTTGAACTTGAAGATACAATGAATATTCCACTTTATAGTTACAAAGACCAAACACTATCGGAGCTTGAAATTTGGCATAAGAGAATAGGGCATGTTGGTGAAAGCACCTGAAAGCAAATATGTAGAGATCAATGTGTGCTTGGGATACTTAATGTATCCAAGCAACACATGATCTATAATTGCGGTGCTTGTTAGTTTGGAAAATCTCACAGGTTACCCTTCTCAAGGAAAGGTTACATGCATGAGGACTACCTAGAGCTTGTCCATATAGATGGGGACCAAGTAAGGATCCCTCAATTTTGAGATCAAGGTATTATGTATCTTTCATTGATGATTTCAGTAGGTGGACTATCTTATACTTTATGAAGCACAAAGATGAAGTATTCAGTTGCTTTAAAAAATATATTGCACTTGTTGAGAACCAAACAGGGAGAAGTCTAAAGAGATTAAGGTTAGATGGAGGAGGTGAGTACTTCTCAAATGAGTTTGATGCATTCTTGCAGGACAGAGGAATCAAGAGAGAAATTACAAGGTATACCCCTGAGTAGAATGGGGTGGCAAAGAGGAGAAATAGACTAATTGTTGAAACAGCTAGGTCAATGTTAAATAAGAAGAAGATGTGTCTGGTTCTATGGAGTTAAGCACATAAGCTTCCTGGGCAGGAAGGCTTATCCTTTTGTTGGAGTTAGACGTCTGTGGAACCACGCGAACAGCACAAGGAAGAAGAAGAAGCTTGGAGCACAACACACAAGACTGAATGTATTACTAGAGAATGTACAAAGATCAGTAGCCCATTAGGGCAATAGGCGTATATACAAGCCGGGGGAAAAAACCTCCTAAAGAGGGAAAAAAGTGCCCCGGCGGTCCTAGAGTGTTCACACACATCACTACCTAAATATATCAACAAATCCCCCCTGGGAGTGATGCGGTGAACAAGGAGTTGGCACTCATGTATAAGGAAGTGCCGAGCTATGTGGAAATCACTCCACAAAAGGAAGTAAGCCCAAAGCTTTGCGGAAAGCTTCAAACTTCTCCCTAGGCAGAGCCTTCGTGAAAAGGTCTGCAATGTTCTCCTACGTGGGCACATATGCCAAGCTGATCTCCCCAGCAGAGAACCTCTCCCTGACATAGTGATAATGCACCTCAATGTGCTTAGTGCGAGCATGGAACACAGGGTTCCTCGCAACTGCCAATGCGCTCTGACTGTCAGTGAAGATGGTGGTGGCAGAAGACTGGCCAACACCCAAATCAGCCATAAGGCGTCTGAGCCACACACACTCAACAGTCGCTGTGAAAGCTTCCCTATACTCAGCCTCACAACTGGAAGTGGCCACAGTAGGCTGCTTCTTGCTCAACCAAGATATACATGAGCTACCAAGCATGAAGCAAAAACCACTGGTGGACACACGAGTGTCATAGCAACTAGCCCAATCTGAGTCAGAAAAAGCATGCAAATCTGGCGGTAGTGATCCCCCCTTGGGATAAAACAACCCAAGTAGCCGAGTACCACTCAAGTAGCGAAAGATGCGCTTAACCGCTTTCCAATGCGTGACTCCTGGGCAATGCATAAACCTGCTCATCTGTGAGACAGCAAACTGAATATCTGGCCGAGTAATGCATAAGTAAATCAAGCATCCAACAGCCTGCTGATAGAGAACAACATCAAATGCATCTCCAGCATCATGAAGACTCAATCGTAAACCTGTCTCCATAGGAGTGGTAATAGGCTTACAGTCTTCAAGGCCAAAACGCTGCAATAATGTGTCAATATATTTCGTTTGACACAAACCCATTCCACCATCAACTTGCATAAACTGAATGCCCAAATAGTGATGCAAATGCCCCAAATCAGACATCTCAAATGAGGCATGCAAATCAGCCTTGAAATCAGCAATATGCTTCTCAAGAGGACCAGTGAGCAGCATGTCGTCTACATAGACAACAATGATCAAAAGCACATCATTAGCACGCTTAACATATAAGGTGCTTTCAGTTGGACTGTTCTCAAAACCATGTGCAATCAGATAGGCATGTATTTTCTCATACCAAGCACGTGGTGCTTGCTTTAAACCATATAACGCCTTCTTTAACCTGCACACCTGGTTTTCATGCCCTTTCTGCACAAAGCCACGGGGCTGAAAAACATACACTTCTTCATGCAAGTCACCATTCAGAAATGTTGTTTTAATGTCCAACTGATGTACATTCCAACCATGATGGGCTGCAAGTGCACAAATGCTCCGAACAGTAGTCATACGGCATGTAGGTGCAAAGGTCTCATCAAAATCAATGCTTCTTTCCTGCGCATAACCCTTTGCAACAAGCCTAGCCTTATACCTGTCAACTGTACCATCAGGTTTACGCTTCAGCTTGTATACCCACTTAGTGCCAATGGCCTTCTTGCCAGGAGGCAAGTCACATAAAGACCATGTACCATTCTTCATTATAGCATCATATTCAGATTGCATAGCAGCCATCCAATTTTCTGAATTTTGTGCTTCATCAAAAGAAACAGGCTCATTCTCATCACAGAGACTAGATGCAGCCATAGCATAGCAATCTGATGCAAAGGAGGTACTATGAGAGCCTGAACGAGTACGATATGACAAAGGTGCATCTAATTTGCTGTCACGCAAAGTCTGCACCAGCCATTTTGGCATAGTTTTTGCCTGTTCAATATCAGCTCTCTCATCAACAAGTGCATCATGTAAATCTGCATCAGAAATGGAATGATCTGCATCATCATATGAAACCTGCAAAGGCTGAGAAGTTGCCTCATTAGGACCAGCGCTAGCCTGTCCACCTGTAAAAAGAGGCATCAAAGTATCATACATGTCTTTGGAGCTAACAGATGTCTCCTTAGTACATGAAAGCAATGGCTGAATAGCATCTTCCACAAAGACAACATCACGGCTAACCAGAATGCGTTTAGTCTGTGGATGATACAGACGATAGCCTTTACTTTCAGAACTGCACCCAACAAAAATACATTTTACTGCCTTATCATCCAATTTTCTGCGATGTTGTTCAGGCACTAATGCATATGCCAAACAACCAAAAACACGCAGATGAGCAACAGATGGCTTGCGGTCATGCCAAGCCTCATATGGAGTGATAGACTACAACGCTTTCGTGGGACACCTGTTCAGTACATATGCTGCACACATGACAGCCTCAAGCCAGAAACTATGTGGTAAAGCCTGACTTTTGACCATGCACCTCGCCATCTCCATGAGTGACCTGTTCTTTCGTTCAGCAACTCCATTCTGTTGAGGTGTATACGACACTGTACACTGGTGTTTTATCCCACGTTCAGCCAGAAATGCATTAAAATCTGAAGACATATATTCCCCCCCTCGATCAGAACGGAGGGTGCCCATTTTACATGCTGACAGATTTTCAGCCAAAACCAAAAACTGTTTGAAGCACATGAACACTTCGGACTTTGCTTTGAGTGGATATACCCATGCATGCCTGGAAAAATCATCAATGAAAGTCACGAAGTAAAGGTAATTTCCAAAAGAGGGTGTCTACATAGGACCACAAACATCACTATGTACAAGCTGCAATTTCTGCATAGCCCGAACTGAACCATCTTTTGGAAAGGAAGAACGCTGCATTTTGCCCAAAATACAGCCTTCACAAACATGTTTTCCAGGTGCCTCAAGTTTGGGCAAAGAGGACACCATTTCAGATTTCTGCAGGCGTAACAAACTAGCAAAATTCAGATGACCAAAGCGTGCATGCCAAAGCTTTGCATCTGACATAGCCTGAGAATCATGAACTGCACATGCCGAATCATTCACAGATTTTTCATAGTCTATGAGCTTATACAGCCCACGACATAAAATGCCAGAAGCAATAATCACATCGCCAGTTGAGAGATCATGGACTGTACACCTGTCATCAACGAATTTCACAACCAAGCCAATCTTGGCTAATGCAGAAACTGATAACAGGTTCTTTTTGATCCCTGGCACAAATAAAGCATCTGACAAAGTGAAAGAACTACCATCAGCAGTAGTCAGAATGATCTTACCAACTCCCATAACAGGATAAGAGGAGTTATTGGCGCATGTGACAGTATTCCCTGTAGGGGCAGGCTCGAGTGAAGAGAAGAAACTGCGCTGCGAGGTAATATGTTTGGTCGCCCCACTGTCAAAGTACCAAACATCTGAGTCTACTGCAGACATGCACTGATCATGAGAAGATGGGTCAAAACTGCAGACAGTAGTAAATGCCCATTCTTCTTCCTGCACAAGATTTGCAGACCCTGTTTTTGGTGTAGAGGCCTCTGCAACAACCATTCCAGCCTCTTTCTTCTTTGCCTCTTTAGCAGCCAGTTTTGGACAGTTCTTTATAATATGATCATTTCCTTTACAGTACTTGCAGAACAATTTCTGCTTTTCTGATTTCTTCTCATCTTTATCGTGGTTCTTCGATTGTGCAGCATTTGCAGATTTCTGCTTACTAGTAGAAGAGCTCCATTTTCCTTTGCCCTTCTCACTAGCCAGGAAAGCTTGATCTGCAACACGCATAATGGACCTGTTCTGCCTGGACTGATCTTCCTGCAACAGAACAGAGACTAATTCCTCAAATGACAAGGCATTCGGATTGCCTTTCATCATCAATCGAAGAGTAGAGGCAAAACTCTGATATGAATCAGGAAGGCCATTCAGAATGGTCTGCACAAGTGAGCTATCTGGTATAACCTCATCAGCAGAAATCAATTGTTCCTTCAGGTCTTTGATCTTTGTAAGAAAACTATCCATCGAATCACCTTCATTCATGTGCTCACTCTCCAACTGTTTTCGGAGGTAAACAACACGAGCCTCATTCCTAGCCTGGTACAAAGTGGTAAGTGTATCCCAAGCATCCTTTGCTGTTCTACAAGAGCGAATGTGAGGAATAATGGCACGTTTGACAGACAAAGCTATCAATGCATGTGCCTGGGCATCTCTGCCATCCCAACGAATCTGCTCTGCAGTAGGTGCAACAGAAACAGCAGCACGAACAGGAATCTGTGGAATATCATCTTCGACACCATCTTCATTAGCTCCAACACCTGTATTTTCAGTACCTATCGTTACAGGTGTAAGAGGACGTCTTTCAACACCCTGCACAATGTTCCACAATCCTTTTGCAACCAGTACATGTCGCATCATATAAGCCCATAATGGGTAGTTGGTACCATCCAACTTATCCTCAACAGCCAACATACGGAATACATCACTGCTTTCAGCCATGGCCAGTGACTAAAATACCTTGATGCAGAAAATTGACTGTATCTCAAAAAGTTGAACAGAACTGCCCAGACGAGTTCTGCTAGACCTGTAGCAGACTTCGAGACGCTTAAACTGGCGAACAGAAACTAGTATATACCTTTGGCACAAAAGGACAAAATAGCCTGCACAAGCACTGCGATAGTGCGTTCGGAGGCCGAAACGAGCTCAGATCGCGATTTCGGCACCACACAACAAAGCTGTTTTGATCTCGGAAACACCTTGAGTATGCTCACCAAATTTTGTGCGAATCTGAGACTGCAAACGGAGGAGTGTCGACGGCGCCCTAGAAGAAGCAACGACCTGCTCTGATACCAATTGTTGGAGTTAGACGTCTGCGGAAGCACGCGAACAGCACAAGGAAGAAGAAGAAGCTTGGAGCACAACACACAAGACTGAATGTATTACTAGAGAATGTACAAAGATCAGTAGCCCATTAGGGCAATAGGCGTATATACAAGCCGGGGGAAAAAAACCTCCTAAAGAGGGAAAAAAGTGCCCCGGCGGTCCTAGAGTGTTCACACACATCACTACCTAAATATATCAACACCTTTCACTTGCCTTGTCCTTATTTTGAGAGGCACGGTCCTTTTTTGACTCTGCAATTACCCTCTCCAATCTTTCTAGCAGTCGATCAAAATGCAATTATGTCTTAGCTGAATTAGAGAAGTTAAAGAAGAGACTAGCTTCAAACATGGTTTGAGACAATTCCACCATCTTTCCACAAATTTTAGTTCGCTCGAGCTCTAGTTCCGCTCTAGGCTAACACTTTTCATGATCCGTTACATTGGCCCTTCTTGGATTCTGGCCTGATATGCCTTAAGCATCATGTCTAGGTCCTCGGGAGTGGGATCCGCTAAGACTGATCCTACTCTAGGGGTTGGTGGGATTATGTGAGGTGGGTTGGAAGGTGGTGGATTGGATGGAGATGGGAATGGTAGGTGTGGAGTGGTGTGAGAGTGAGTTTGAGATGTGAGTTCAATTATCTTGGCTTTTGTTTCTCTTAGACTTTCCTTGAGTTCACTCATCTTCTTTGCCCATTGTCTTTTCATTCTCTCATGACTATCCTTCCAAGCTATTTTCCTCGTCTTAGTTATTCTCTCACTCTCACTAATCTCAGAACTCTTTTCCTAGCCTAAGCCTTGGTTTTGCTGTAAAGCTTGAACTATAGTGACCACTTTCACTACGACAGTGGAAGTTACACTTCCTACAGAGTCTACTACTAAGCCAATAATGTTGATGGGAGTGATTTTTGGCATATTGTTGGAGTTCTTAGGACAATCTAGCAATAGGTGTTCCTTCCCACAATCTGGATAGAAACCTTGAATTGTCACGGATTGGGGTTGTGTAGGTGCAGGCATAGGGCAATCACGAATGAGGTGATCTCCCTAACATCGATAGCACGTTCCTCTAGGAAATGGTGGTCTTACCAGCCTAGGTTGAGGTCTAGCGTTGGGGTTTGTGTACATGAAATTTGGATACTCTGGCTCCCCACTAGGTTCACTTGGGACTTCATAATTGATCGGGGATGATTCTAACACCCCAATGCGAAAATGGAAGATGGCTGCCCTCCACTAGGTCCACAAACAGTGATATATGCTCACTATTCTGAACTTTTCTCTGCAGAAGTACAGAGACTTCAAAAGAAATTTTGTAAACTTGTAGAAGACTATAGGAGCTACCTAACAAGCTTTAAATCATCCCAAATGGATATTCGAGATGGGAGAATCACCCTCTGCAAAAGAGGCCACCTCTTTGCAACACTCTCTACCTATGTGTAGAGATATACCTCCACAAAGTTGGCAATTTCTCACAACTCACTCATTCAAATAACTTCAAACTTTGGAAAAGTTCACGGAATAATATGAAAGACCAATTGAAGCTTAAAATCAATGAAAATGAGTACAATGAAAGAGTAAACAATGCTCTACAATGTAGTACAATCAGATTTGGAAAAGCCTAACTACTCCTCTAGATAGAGCGGAGCAAAATCATGAGAAAATGAGGTAAGCAAGCAAGGGCGGCTGCTTGCTGGAGTTTACAACTTCACATAACTAAGTGGGAAACTCGTGGAATGCCTACAACTCAAGAAACAAAGGCGGGATGATGTTTATATACACTTTTACTTTTCCTATAATCGAGCTAACCACCCACCAATCAGTTTAGGTGCACTTTTTGGTGGCTGATTTGATGAGATTTGAATTTGATTAAGTTTGGTGGAGCCTCTTAACTTTATTCCATGACTTTTGGGTCCTCATTTTTGATTGGTCCGCTTGCAAAACTCGTGGTTGAGCCTTTTTGCATGATTGAGACTTGATTTTCAACACTCCCCCTCAAGTCTCAATAGCTAGGTCCTTCATTCCAATGCATGCCTTGAAGTGTTGTAGCATTACTCCATCCAATGCTTTGGTAAACATATCTGCATATTGGTCCTTTGTATTGACATGCTCCACCTTGACATCCTTTGAGATGATCTTCTCTCCAATATATGCACTTCTATATGCTTCGACCTTGCATGGAACACCGGATTTTGAGCCAAGCATATGGTGCTTATGTTGTCACAAAAAAAATAGGTACTTGCTTAACCTGCAAATCAAGATCAACAAACAACTTCTTGAGCCATATAAGCTCACATGAGACTTGTGCTAAGCCTCTATACTCAGCTTCTGTTGATGAAAGAGCCACGGTTGGTTGTTTCTTTGACATCCATGAGATGGTCTTCTTGCCTAGCATGATAACATATCCACTAGTGCTCCTCTTGTCATCTTTGGAACCTGCCCAATCAGCATGACAATAAGCTTGTACGTTTAATCCATAATCAAATGGATAATATAGAAAATCATTCACTGATCCTTTGAGGTACTTAAGTACCCTTTTGGCTGCAACAAGATGAGGTACTCTTGGTGCTTGCAAAAATTGAGATAACACTCCAACTACATGTGCAATATTAGGTCTTGTCATAGTAGCATACAAGAGAGAACCAATTGTTGATGTATACAGGATCAGATCCTTCACTTCTTCACATTCATGAGCACTTACTTTAATATTTACTTCTAATGGATTTGAAATGGGCTTGGAATCGCACAAGGCAAACTTCTTCAAAAGATCAAGAATGCATTTCCTTTGCATCAAGTATATACCTTCCTCTTTATATAGTACTTCAATCCCAAGGAAGTACCTTAAAATCCTTAAATCTGAGATTTTAAATTCACATCCAAGCTTCCTCTTTATGTCTTGGATGTTGCCTTCATCATCCCCTGTAATGATCAAATCATCAACATATATACAAACGAAAACAATTTTGCTACCTTCCTTGTTCACAAAGAGTGATGGGTCTGCATGACTCTGATTGTATCCACATTTTTCTAAGTAGTCCACAAGTCTTTGGTTCCAAGCTCTTGGGGCTTGCTTAAGTCCATAAAGAGCTTTCTTTAGCCTTCATACATGATGTGGAAACCTCTCATCTTCAAAGCCTTGGGGCTGGTCCATGAAGACTACCTCTTCAAGCTCTCCATTTAGGAAAGCATTCTTCACATCCAACTGGTACATCTTCCAACTTTTTGAGGATGAAATTGCAATCAAACTTCTGATGGTGGACATCTTAGCTACTGGGCTGAATGTTTCCTCAAACTCTATGCCATAGGTTTGAGCAAAACCTTTGGCAGCAAGCCTTGCTTTATACCTAGAGATGCTCCCATCATGCCTCTTTACCTTGTACACCCATTTGCTGCCGATGACTTTCATGTCCTTTGTTCTTGGCACCAATGACCAAGTATCATTTTCTTCAAGTGCTTTGACTTCCTCCTCCATGGCTTCAATCCATTCCCTATGCTTATTTGCTTCTTCAAAAAAGTTAGGTTCTTCACAAGCTATAACTTGACTCATGTAGGCATAGTGTCTTGCAATGAATGAATCATAAGTTAACCTTTGAATAGGGTATTTAACCCTATTTGATGACCTTACCTCACCATTAGGTGGTAGGAATCTCCTCCTCTTTGCTTTAGATGCTTTAAGTCTTGGACTTTCTAATGTTTCCATATCTTTATCACTTGTAGATTCCATGTCTACCCATCGATGGTCTTCATCATTTGCCTTTTCCTTTCCTTTGCTACTTCCTTCACTTGAATGAGCTTCATTCCTTATCCTTCCATGCCAAGCTAATGTAGTAATCTCCTCTGATGTTGTGCTTGAAGTGGTTGGACCACTTATCCCCATGCTTTGTTGTTGCTCTTTGAACTTCCTCTCGGCTTCATATGCATTGCGAACCTGTAACACATCTTCGCTACCATACCAAGGCAGCAACTCATCAAATATTACATCCTTAGATACCTTAAGATCTTTGGTTCAAGGGTTATAGTATCTAAAACCATTTTTCTCTAAAGAATATCCACGAAATATACACCTATCCGCCTTCGGATCTAATTATGTCTCAATTCCTGAGGTATGTGAACATAACACACACAACCAAATACTTTGAGATGTGAAAAATTGGGTTTTCTTACCACACCAAGCTTCATAAAGTGTAAATCCATGTACTCCTAAGGTTGGACACCTATTCATAATGTATATGGTTGTATTTGTTGCATCAGCCCAATAAGAGTTAGGAACATTCATTTCATTTAACAACGATCTAGCCACTTCTGCCATGTATCTATTCTTCCTTTCTGCCACCCCATTTTGTTGAGGTGTACACCTGCAAGTGAATTTCCTTTTGATTCCATGGTCATGTAGAAAATCTAAAAATTCATTTGAAAAATACTCTCCCCCTCCATCCGATCTAAGAGTCTTTATATACTTCCCTGTTTCCTTCTCCACTAGGTTTTTGAACCTCTTGAAGTGGTAAAACACCTTTGACTTTGAGTTCATGCAATACATCCAAACAAACCTTGAATGATCATCCATAAATGTGACAAAATATCTATTATCTCCAATGGATGGCTCCCTTGTAGGTCCCCATACATCTGTGTGTATGAGATTCAACACTTCATTGCTCACATGTGCTCCCCTCTTGAATGGCAATCTGCTTTTTTTTCCTAATTGACAAGCATGGCAGAAATGTTGCATATTCTGAGATGCAAGATCAGGTAGACCACTCACCAAGCCCTTCCTTTGCATGTCCTTCATCCTTTGTAAGTTTATGTGCTCAATTGTTTTATGCCATAAGTAGACAGTGTGAGGGGTTGATGGCTTTACCTCCATGGTGAAGAGTCTTCCTTGCTTCTTTCCTTTTGCTATGAGCTCGTATTCTTGCATGGGGTCTTCAACAAAACATCCTTGCTCATTGAACCTCACCTCATAACCTATTTCAACCATTTGACCTACCGAAACCAAGTTCTTTGTGATGGTTGGCACATGCAACACATCCTTCAACACCTTGGAGCTTTGAGATCCATTCAATGCAACATCTCCCACATGCGTAATCTTGTGCTCTGTGTCATCCCCTGTCTCTACATGTCCTTGAGTGATGGGTAAATGTAAATTAAAGAAAACATCTTTACTACAACTCATATGGTTGCTACAACCACTATCAATGTACCATGTAAAATCTGAATTGACTCTTTCATTTGAACCATACATCATAAGCAAGTTCTCATTTTTTGAATTTGTTAAAGTACTAGGATAATTACCTTGGTTCCATTTGTATCCTTGATTTCCTCCTCCTTTGGACCAACAATCTCTAGCATAATGGCCCGAGTTTCCACAATTGTAGCATTCTCCATTGGATGCTTCTCTTCCATGTGATCTTCCTCCTCTTCCTCTACTCCTTCCTCTTCCTCTTGATCCATAGCTTTGGGTTGAGCATTCTTGGTTCCTTGAGCTTGAGCTTGACCTTCCTCTCCCTCTGCCTTGGGAGTTTTGTCCACCTCTTTTGCCTTTGCCTCTACTTGCATAAAAACATTGGGCTTGGCTGCCCTTTGATTGTGAGCCTGCTTGGTTCATCCCCTTGGTCATCATCAATGTGAACAATTGATCAAATTCTAGTAGGGAATCCTTCAGATAAACTGATGTAGTGAATGCTTTCCAGCTTTCATCCTCTCTCAAGCCATTGAGAGTGTGTGCAACATGATCATCGTCTTCGATTGGACTCCCAATTGAGCATCAAGCATCTGCAAGTTCCTTAACCTTCAAAATGTACTCATTTATGTTAGTACTTGGTGATTTCCTAAGATTAATCACCTCATGCTTGAGCTGAATTGTCCATGCCTTGGTTGATGAAGGGTACAATCTCTCCAAGGTCTCCCAAACCTTCTTGGATGTGTCCAAGTTTTGTATATGCCCTATCATGCTATTGCTTGTGTGTTGAGGTAGAAGGAATATGACTCTCCGATTACTTTCTATCCATTCATTAAGTTCCTTGACCTACCCTTGAAGCGCTGGATCATGTACGTGAGGCATTGGCTCCATGCCGCTCACTAGTCCCCACAATCCTTTGACCATAAGGTAGTTGCTAACTCTAAATTTCCATGGTTGATAATTG
This sequence comes from Ceratopteris richardii, assembly GCA_020310875.1. NCBI lineage: Eukaryota > Viridiplantae > Streptophyta > Polypodiopsida > Polypodiales > Pteridaceae > Ceratopteris > Ceratopteris richardii. The sequence goes on along the minus strand of CM035438.1, from coordinate 98,496,331 downwards.
TTATCTTCTCTACTTGTGCATTATACTCATCCATACTAAGCTCTAAGAGACTCCTCAAGCTTCTCCTCAAGTGTTTGTATGCTTTAGAAGGTGTGGATATTACCTTTTGATAGTTTCTCCCTTGCTAAGCTTTGACTAGTTGACATATGATCTATGTAGCCCCCTTTTGATGTCTTCTTGCTTTGATGAGTCCTCCTTGTGCTTCCACGAGTTGTCTTGATCCCTTAAAGTCTTCAATATGATGCCACTGATGTCTTCATGCCTCCAAAATGGATCTGATACCACTGATGGGGGATGATTTTAACACCCCAATGCAAAAATGGAAGATGGCTGCCCTCCACTAGGTCGACAAGCACTCATCTATGCTCTGTGTTCTAAATGTTTCTCTGCACTAGTATAGAGACTTAAAATGAACTTTTGCAAACTCGTAGAAGACTATAAGAGCTATCTAACAAGCTTTAAATCATCCCAAATGGATATTCCAACTGGGCGAACCACCCTATGCAAGAGAGGCTACCTGTTTGCAACACTCTCTGCCTATGTGCAGAGATATATCTTCACAAAGTTGGCAATTTCTCACAACTCACTTAGCCAAATAACTTCAAACTTTGTAAAACTTCAGAGAATAATATCAGAGACCAAATAAAGCTTGAAATCAATTAAAATGAGTATAATGAGAGAGCAAGCAATGCTCTGCAATCTGGTACAATCAGATTGGGAAAAGCCTAACTACACCTCTAGATAGAGCAGAACAAAATCATGAGAAAATGAGGTAAGCAAGCAAGGGGGCTGCTTGCTGGAGTTTATGACTTCACTAAACTAACTGGGAAACTCATGGAATGCATACAACTCAAGAAACAAAGGTGGGATGACGCTTATATGGACTTTTACTTTTCCTACAGCTAACCACCCACCAATTAGTTTAGGTGCACTTTTTGGTGGTTGATTTGATGAGATTTGAATTTGATAGAGTTTGGTGGAGCTTCTAACTTTATTCCACGACTTTGGGTCCTCCTTTTTGATTGGTCCACTTGCAAAAATCATGGTTGAGCCTTTTTCCATGATTGAGACTTGATTTTCAACAATAAAAGTATGACTTGTTATGCTCAAGTGACTGCATGTAGTAAGCCCATGGAATTTCAATGTGAGTAGAGTCAAAACTATGATCACTTGGGTCACTTTCTGAGAGCAATGGTGTTAGTGGCACTATGGCTCTATTCAAATTCTCTTTTGTAGCTGCATACTTCACTGGAATCACATTGGCTGGGGTTGGAGGTTGCTGAGCTAACACAAGCTGAGGCCTTTGCTGGGCTTGATATTGTGGTTGGTAGGGTTGCTAAGGCCTAGTAAACTATTGTGATGGGTATTGGTTCTAGTATATTCCTTGTTGAGGGTATTGCTGTGGATAAATTTGCCTAAATGCTTGCTTATTGTATGGGCAATCTTGCACAGTGTGATTAGAGTATCTCCGTTCTATGGTGCAGTATTGACTACTAGGGTTCACTTGGGGTTGAGCCATAATGGGACATACAGTCGCCATATGGTCACCTCTACAAGTATAGCATTTTTGCACTGGGGCAAACCTTGGTATTTGTTTACTTGAAACTCCTAACTTCTGAACTAGATTCTCTACAAGCTGCTCAATAGATTTGGACAGATTTGAATTGAGGCTAGTAGAGGTATCTGAATCTATGTAGATTTCTGAAAGATCTAATTCCTCCCCTAGGTTATCCTCAATGTCGATGCACATGCGTACACAGTCTTCTATGGTTCTGGGGTCCTTCAAGTACACATATGATCTCAATTTGGTACTTAGAAATCCATCTAGGAATAAAGCCACTTGTTTGGATGGAGTGGGTAACTCTAGAACTAGACATCTCTGTAGGTATTGCCTAAACCTTCTTCGTGGTAGTCTAACCGTCTCTTGAGGTGTCTGTTTGAAACTATGTATCAGTGAGGAGGTGTTGTGTCTGATGCCACTCTTAGAAAATTCTATGATGAGAGCCTCTAGAAGTTGGTCTATGTTCCTGAATTGGCCTTGGTGAAGTGATTGAAACCATGTAAGGGCTATGTTCTTGAGAGTTAGGCCCAAGGCATTGTACTGTGTGAATAGGTCATCAACTTGCGCGGTGTGGTCGAGAATCGGCATCCGAGCTTATGAACCATTATGAAATTTCGAATCAATATAATGATTGCAAATCAGTGGTGGAGATTCAAAGTCCATGCTCGGAAATCAAATGAGTATTATTGTGAAGATAAAGTTAAGTTTAATTTATGGACGGACATCACAATCTATTGATATTTCTGTATCATGTATATCTGCATATAGTGTGATTACATGCGCACACACCATGTGAATGTGTGTATCGAGACTCATTCATATTATGAAAATGAGAGATAAATTGAAAACGAGTGCGAATAGAGAGCATCATGTTGAATATGGTTTTATATGTTCATGTGCGACCATGGTCTTATATGTGTGTTTCTGTGTGTATTTGTATGAATGTGTGTGCATATATGAGTGGATGTATGCACATGACCATGTGTAAGCACCTACCTGTGAGTTTAGTATGTATTGTTTGCTTCTAGAATGAAGTACAGGTGGCATTCATGAGAAGGGTGCGAAAAACCAAAGGGGGGTGTAATTCGAGAAGGAATCGGAGGCAGCTTGCGACTGGGAGGAGGCTATGCACGTTGTGTGAAATATATGCATGCATAATGATGATCTGAAAAAGGGGGGAAGCGCACAATTCTGTTGAGTGACACGCATATGATCTGAAGACTCAAGAGAACTTGGCTGTGGTGGAGGAGCTACTTACCTATTGGAATCTTGCGGACGGAAAAAGTGGTGGAAGAGCTGGAGGAGGCTCTTCTTGTTTGCGGACTTTGGTCAAAGACTGCTGTAAAGATTGTGGAGAAACTTCAAAAAGAAATTCGAGAAGGCAAGCTCAAAACAGAATCGGAAATCAAGACTGCATGGAAATCGACAATTGTTTCCTTGTTTACAGAGAAGATTGAAAGCACAAAGCTGCATATTTCAACAAGCCGTCCAACCATTACAATGAATATTGGGGTCGAGCGGAGGAGAACATCCCTCGGAGGAATGACATGTTTACGATAAGAGGAGCATTTCGATGTACATACCGACTGTGCTAAAAGTAAGCTGTCTTTTTTTTCTGTAATAGAGGTCTGTCAAATTCTATCTCTGTCTCGTCCTTACTGTACATGAGCATTGTGTGTTTTTTTTTAATGTGATGAACATATTTTTAGCTTCTATTGAGAGGATTCGTGAGCAGCGCTTGAGCTTTGACCTATTGAGTAGAAAATTTATTATGACAGTAAGTTGACTTCTTAATGTCGTATGAAGCAAATCATCAAGAAGTAAAAAGTGCAAATAAAGGTATGATGCATAACTTGATATATATTGTTGCAGGTTATGTAAGATCATCTAGCATGATGTGACAAGAGTTTTGCTTGATTATAAAGTTATACATTTTCTTATATGCTAATGAACTGTACTCAACATGTTGTTTAACATTCAACATGTTGTTTTACATGGGAATTTCCTACGTTCTATGTAGATTCCAAACACGCACACATTACTATTGGAAGTTATATACACATAATCCCGTAAGCTATATAAAATTCATTTCTCTTAGGTGTGCAGGCATGATGTGACTATACATCTGTAGGAACGCCTATGAATGTCATATATGTATTGAAGAGGAACGATATCTCTTATATATTCCTTATATGTATACAGTAAACTGTTGTCGTCTTGGATTAAGAACATATGCAGGTCATTATCTTGGATCAAGAACATATGCAGGGAGACTGCTGAAAACTCTTCCAACAAAGGCAACACATGTTTATAGTTTAAGGTTCTTGAAAAGGAATTTACTCTTCGCAGTAGGAGCATTTAATCTTGCTAAAAAGTTATAGCATGATGGAAGTGGAGTTTGGCAAATGCTTAACCCGTTGAGCTTAATGATGCTCGTTTAGTGTGAGTTATCCCAAGCTTGAGAAAGATCAGAATCTTTTCCAGCAGAATTTGAGATATTACCCAAACATTTTTGAGTATGCTGGACTGAAACAATGTTTTTTTCTTTTACGTCTTTTCGGTCCAAGGCATGCAAGTTCTTTGATTAAATGAATCCAGAACTCTAGAGCACACTGCCGGCTTGACATAATGGTTGTTTGCAATGTTATCTGATTGTACACTCATATGGCTCTAGATGCTGCGGCATGGGATTAGATGCAGAAATTCGCAGAGAATCTGTTTTGTGTGTTAGATGTGGAAGTTTCAGCATAGACTGTATATATCAAGATGTATTTGTGTAGATTTAAACAAGGGAAACGAAGTTGAATGTGGTGGATTAGAGCTTGCATTGGACTCATGTAAAGAGAGAAAGGTGTGGCTGCGCTTTTAGGGAGTTTCGGGCACAGATCTTTATATTGCAATCTTCCTAGATTGAGGTTTCATCTCTAATTCAGAAGGCGCATATAGAGGAAGAAGGAGAGGGAGGCCAATGGACGCGAATCTCAGAAGGCAAGATAGACGAGGAGGGCTTGGATGCATCACTTCGGGCTAGATCAGTTTCTACACACACTACTCTCTGGATTACCAGGATGCCTTCATCTCCAACTCTCTGATGTTGACACTAGGGTAATCGCAGTTGCTCTATGCTTGTTTTGAAAGCTGACTTCGGATTCGAACATCAAAGAAGCTGCTAACGTTGATGCTTTGTCCGCGTAATCGTGACGTATTTGATAAATTCGGTCATCGCGGACTATCTTCATTACAGATCTGACAACGTTTACACTCTGTAATACTCTTCTACTATGATATTTCGGGAATTCTGGTGCTCTATAGGAGACTACGCCAAATGATGAAGAATTATGAAATTGTGAAGTGTTAAAAAAAAAAAAATTACCAAAAATTGACTGAAAAGAAGGTTTTAGGCTTAGATCCAAGAATTTAATAATTTCAAGCACAACTAAGACTCCTAAAGTGTGATAAATGGGGAAAAGAAAGGAGCAATGTTAGCCTATTGTAAGGAAATTTCTATGCTTTCTTCCTCCTTCCCACAAACCCCGCGACATACCTGGTGAACCCGACGTGAATTGTGCTTGACCATTTATGGGCGACGCAACGATGGATGTTATAACCCAACTTCTGCGCTTTCAGCAGGACGAGAAAAGACGAAGTGCCATTCAGGCATTTCATGAGCGAGTAGTCAGAAGAAGTGGATATTTCAGTGGTAAAAATGTTACTCGTTTTTGCAAGGAATATGAATTGGAGGCACGATACCTTGGTACGGGTCTAACACCATTAAGTGATCAAGAATTAATTGACAATTTTGTATACGTTTCAGAATTACATTTGCGTGACCGACTAGTTGTGGATGCACCTCGACTAGTTATAGAAGGGCAAATAAGATGGTTACAATACAAGATGATACTCATAAGGATGTTTGCACTGGATGATGAAGATAAAGTGACTAGATCCACATTTCTAAAGTGGATACATAAACCAAAAGATCAATCTGTTCTAGATATAAAAAGGGAGTTTGATCAGCAATTTGCAGATTTATCTGATTATGATAAGAGGGCTATGGATCAAGAAAAGGTATCCTTGTTTCTCCGGGCTATAGATTCGAAAGCCCGAGAAGAAATTTTCCCACAATTACAACAGATAGGAACTGAGTCTGGTCTTACCGAAGACTGGGGTAATGTAGATGAAGCTGTTAGGGGATATGTAGAAAAACAAAGAACTTTGTCTAAGTTCATGCAAAGCTGGCATGATGATTTGCAAGAAGAACAAGCTCAGGCTGTTCAGCAACCTGTACAGAATCCTCAGGTAAACCTACCAATACCAAAGGATGTTGTGCCCACTAATACAATGGAAGATATGTTCAAAAAGTTTAGTGACCTTACGATTCAAAGTATGAAGCAGATGATTGAATCTCAATCTTTACAAGCACCGGCACCTAAAAATCCAAAAGCTCCAGAAATTAAAAGATGTATTTGGTGTGACTCTTTGGAGCATAACAGATACTCATGTGAGAGCTTCAAAGAAGCATTAGCAAAGAACTTGGTATTCGTTAAGGAAAAGATGATATATGATTCTAAGACTGGAGAAAAGGTAAACATTAATTTTGGTCGGGGAGGAATGAGAATATTCTTCCCTGGCACTTGTGAAAACGTTGCTTCAACATCGCATACGTATGCATGTCAGGTAGTTGACGAAAATAATGATTTAGAACCGTGGTCTAAAGTAATAAAGTCCTTAGACCGCGGGAAGATGCATCATGAAATTTTAAAGACAACTAGTAATGAAATCCGAGGGGTAAGTGGATGGGATGATCCTGTAGATACTCTCTCGGTTGTTACATACCTATGCTCTTCGGTAGAGCATGAAGCAGTAGTGGAAGAGAAACGAAGAAGAACCAATGAGGGTGAAGAGGAGAAAAGAAGGACTAGGCGTCAAGTAGAAGCTTCACATGAACAACCTCAAATACCAAACCAAAGCCATCCAACACAAACAAACCAACCCACTCAAATAGATCCACCATCACAACCAACAATAATCCAACCAAATAAAATTCCGACTCAAGATCAAACTCCTACTTCTGCTGAGATGCCAGTCTCTACCCACGATAATATTCCTCCTCAAGATCAAGAAATGCAACCTGTGAAAAAAGGACAAGGAAAAGTGAGAAATCCCTCATATATGCTAAAATCGCATATAGAGCAAGCCACAAATCTTAAACAAGTTCTCGAAAAAAGAGTGCTTGATAGTGTAATCGAATTTACACTCGGTGAGTTGCTGGGAATAGCAAAAAGAGAATTTCTAGAAGTAATAATTGACCTCTTAAGAAGGAAACGACAACCAATAGCTGACATGCAAGAGATTGAAAGAATGGATGAAGAGACTCCCGATCATACTGTGCAAGCGCAAGTTCAAGAGCTAAAAAATATACTTGAACCAATTGAGACTAATGTTCAACCGTGCGTGCATGAGGAAATATCCTTGGAAAAGAATTCTTCCGACATAACCCCTTCGAGTTATTACACTAAAGATCATTGGGCCCGAGCCACAACTGAGACGTTGGTAAGATTAGAGAAAATTAGCACTCCAGTTGTCGCTCTTATTGATCATGGGTGTGAAGTTAACTTGATGTCCAAAGATCTCTATATGAAGGGGAAATGGCCAATAGACATGCAGCCTGGTTGGAGAATTAAGGCTGCGAACTCGATGCCAGGTGAGTTGTTTGGTGCATGCCCGCAGGTCCTAGTTACAATTGGAGATGTTAGTGATTATCAAAATTTTTTCGTACAAGATCATTCTAGTTACTCATTGATTCTAGGGCAGCCATATATTACTGCCTTAAGAATGGAAACAAGAGTCTTAGAAGATGGATCGGCTTATGCGCGAATCCGTAGTAAGGATGGGAAAAAGGCAGTTCAATTCATGACGGTATGTGTGGATCACATCAGGAATAGAACTTCTCTTCGGACAAGGCCTATTCCTGAAGAATACGAGGATCAAAGTTTTTAAAGGAAGCTTTCATAAGTCGGGACTATGAAAGCTTGAAAGGTGAAAAGATCCCGAATGTAAATATGTTTATATCAAGTTTTATAGTACTTTCTTCGACAAATTCATTTCAGTTTCGTGTTTTTTCTGAGTTAAAAAAGTGGGAAAAACAATACATAGTGGATCTTCAAAGAAATTTCCATGGATGTAGAGTGCTTAACTTCGACGAGGAAATCTCTGGAGTCTTTGATGAGATATCCTTTGCAGACACATTGTTTGATCTGCAAGAGTTAGTTCAAGGAAAAAGGAATGATTATGTGATTCAAACGCACTCTATTTCCATGTATAAGGAAATAGCAAAGTTTGAGCAAGATGAAATAGGTAAAGAAGTCTTCGTTGAAACAAAATACAAAACAATTGATAAAAAGATAAAGCCAGTCGCAGTTCCACTTCCTGAAGATAGTAATAAACTTATGGATGATGTAAAAAATCAGCCACCTCTCAGAGATAAGAGAAAAATAGGCCATGAATTCACTAAAGAAACTCTCGAGCAAATTCAATTAGGGAAAGATGGTTTCCTCAGCGATAAAGAGAAGGATGTATTCTCTCGGATGTTATTTAAGCATGGAAAAGCTTTTTCTTTCAATGCACAAGAAATTGGATGTGTAGATCCATCTGTGGTGACACCTATGATAATTTTCACAATTCCACATGTACCTTGGAATTTCAGACCGATTCCAGTACCAAAAGCTCATATTTCAAAGCTAATTGATCTGTTGAATGACAAAATTAGAATGGGGATTCTTGAGCCATCAAGTGCTCCTTATTCTAACCGTTGGTTTACTGTACCAAAAAAGAATGGGTCATTAAGATTTATCCAAGATCTACAGCCAGTGAATAAAGTGACAATTAGAAATATGGGAACTGGGCCTATTGTAGACGAATATGCAGAAGCTTTTGTAGGAAGATCTATTTATTCAATGGGAGATTTACACTCTGGATATGATCAATTCTAGCTAGCTCTCGAAAGCCGTGATTTGACGACTATGAGGACGCCACTTGGGCTTGTGCGCATGTGCACTTTGCCGCAAGGTGCCACGAACTCAGTGGCACACATGATGAATGGTATGCATAAAGTTCTTAGGGATTTTATCCCACATCTGACTATGCCATTCATTGATGATGTTCCTATTAAAGGCTGTGAAGAAAGAGATAGAGACGAGACTCTTGATGAGGATGGATGTAGGAATTTTGTTAAAAAGCACATAACTGATTGTGAATCCATTCTTAGTCGGCTGGAAGAGGTTCATTTGACATTGTCTGCTGAAAAATCAGTATTTGGAGTGCAAGAGGTTTTAATTGTAGGAAGTTTATGTGGACCTAAAGGAAGAAAGCCATGTCCAAAGAAAGTAGATGCCATCCAACACATGAAAGAGGTCTGCTCCTCGATCACTGAAGTGAGGAGATTTCTTGGGGCATGTGTTTTCTATGTTGTATGGATTCCCCATTTTGCCCATATTGATGATCCACTTTATCAATTACTTAGGAAAGGGCAAAGATTTCAATGGAAAGATATCCATACTCAAGCAGTAAGAAAATTAAAGAAAGCACTTGCAGAAGCTCCATTGCTCAGAAAGGCTGATTATACTGATAATAAAGAAATTTATATCACCATAGATACAAGTCCGACAGGTATAGGTTGGGCGATTGGCCAAGAGGATGATGAAGGAAAAAGATATGCAATTCGTTTCGGAGCTAAAGTTCTAAATGTTCGCCAGAGAGGTTACCCCCAAATTAAGCGGGAGCTTTGGGGAATAGTGACTGCGCTTAAAAATGATAAAGAATATCTGATTGGGGCAAATGTGGTAGTAGAGACAGATTGTTTACCATTGTTGGGAATGATTGTGAATTGTTCCACTGCAGATATTGCCATGTTAAGATGGATAGCATATATTAAGTCGCTAAACCCTGAGTTTGTTCATATAGCTGGAAGGAATAATGTGGTGGCTGATATGCTATCACGAGCTATATATGAAAATGAAGATTTGATGACTTCTAATGATGAAGAGATAGGTCTGGACTTTTATGCTTCACATGTACATAATCTAAGCCTAAATGAAGCATCTACTGGCCTAAATAGAAAAGAGCCTAAGCGTCAAAATGAAAAGCTTGGAATTTGTACTGAGTCTTCAAAGGAAGTTCAAAATAGCTTAGGAAGAGGGAAAGATAACAGATGGGAAGAAGAAGAATCTTACAAGATTCAAATAGGAATAACAGAGAGATTCAATGAAGACGAATATGAAAATGAGTGGAAGGAGATCGGGAGATATTTAAGTATGAAGTGTCCTGATTTTAGTTGGAGCAAAGAAAAATTTCGTACCATTCGAAGAAAGTCAAGCAATTATTTCCTGAAAGATGGATTACTCTGGAAGCGAAGAATTGAAATAGGAAAGATGCCCCAGCGAGTTGTAGGTTGTGAAGAATCGAGAGGAAGGATTATGCGTGAAATGCATAGCTCACTATGGGCCGGTCATAAAGGCTTTCAAGGAACTTATGAAAAGATAAGGGAAAGATACTGGTGGCCTGGGATGTATGTGGATACCCAAAATTACGTAGCCACTTGTAAACCTTGTCAGATGTACTCCAATGTTAGACACAGAGATGAATTACATCCAACATATCCTCTTAATATTCACTATAAGTGGGTTGTTGATTTAGTTACAATGCCATTAGGGGTGCATCAGATGAGGTATATTGTATTAGCAAGGGAAGACCTAACAAATCATGTTGAAGGAAGAGCTCTAAGGACGAAAACTACAAGCAATGTATGCAAATTTCTACTAGAAGATGTGTTTAGTAGATTTGGTTATGTGGAGAAAATAGTTGCCGATAGAGGTGAGCTTGATGCTCAGGAAGCTGAAGACTTCTTTAAAAAATATGGAATTCGATTATCACTCACCACCGCTTACAATCCTGAAGCTAATGGAAAAATTGAACGTGGTCATCCACCAATTATTAAAGCTTTGGCTAAGGCTTGTGAGGGGAAAATAAAGAATTGGCCAAATTACCTTCCATTTGCCCTTTGGGCAGATAGGATGACATATACTAGAACTACCGGATATATGCCAGCGGAATTGATGTATTGTCAAAAACCTATTTTGCCGACTGAGTCACATGCTTTAGCGTGGACTTCCTTGCCTTGGGAAGATGAGGTGTCAAGAGAAGATCTTCTAGCAGTGCGGATTCTTCAACTAGAAAGAGGGAAAAATCTGGTAGAAGAAGCTGCATTTAAGCTTAGAGCTTCTAGAGAGAAAAATAAAATTGCATTTGACAAGTCCCACAGATTAAGGCCAAAAAGGTTGAAGGAAGGAGACTGGGTACTTGTTTATGATAGCTCATTGAATACTCAATATGAGGCTCGAAGAAAACTGGTTAAGAGATGGTTTGGTCCCTATGTGGTATGTAAAGTTTTTGATAATGGAACATACTCACTTAGAGAATTAGATGGGACCAAGTTAAAGGAACTAATCGCTGGAAAAAGAGTTAAGCTCTTTAAAAGAAGAGAGAATGAGAATTATGAGACGGTAATAAATGAAGACGAAGAAGAGGAAAGTGAAGAGGAAGGAAGTGAAAAGGATAAAGATGAGGATATCAATAAGGAAAATGATTAAAATAAATTATATCGTAAGATGATGTATATATATATATATAAAAACAGATATATATATATGTATGTATATAATAAACCAGGTAGACGAATAACAAGATATGAATTTGTCTAGATGTAATAAATAAGTAAAACAACAAATAAATTAAATGTATGTGTTTTACTTATTCATAAACTTCTATTAATACTAATTTTGTTTCTTACAGGGTACTGACGAGATTTGTGATCAGACCATTAATAGAAAGTTTTTTTTAGGTTTGATTGGACTGTTTGACTATCTTAGGATCTAGAATGGACAGTGAAGATTCCAATGATACATCCATTCCTGAGGGTAGCATTCCTGAAAGATTTAGAGAGACGTCAGGGAGTGTGCCTGAAGGGAGAACCTTAGATAGTTCTTTTATATCAACTTACTTGCTCCCTACACCTGAAAATGAAGAAAGAATTCCTATAGAAGAGTTTGTTAAAGATCGTATCACTAGGGAGACCTTGATTCCATCATCAAATGAAAGAAGTATACTCAGGTATCGAAGGGCACGAACATATGGAGAAGATGATACTTCGGATGACCGTGAGTCATATATGGAAGTGGACCCAACAGCACTTCTTGTATATAGTCATGACTTAGCAGAATATGCAGAACTCTTACAACAGCTTGCTTTGTTCCGTAGGGAACGTGAAGGGGGTGAGACGTCTTAAAGATAAAATAAAATGTTGTATTAAAGATATGTGTAAATAATGTTTATTTTGAATCAAGTTAAGATTTTTTTTATGAAGAATAAAGTCAGGGAAGATCCTCGGAGAACGGCAAGAAAATAAATACCAATGTATATAAATAAAGCCAGGTAATATTTTCCTTTTGAATAATTGTTTTTTATATAGATTCGTGTGAAATAAGCCTCTGATTTTTGCAGGATGACCAAGTTCAAGTTTTTTTTTTTCTAAAGGAAGAATGATTAAAGGCGACAAGATCGAGCGGTTTCTGATTTTATAACTGGTGAGATGTTATTGTTTCAGTTTCTTTTCCTCTCATGTATATATATGTATGCATGTATATATATATATCCGTATGAAAAGACTACATGGGTTGGACATATGATATGTAAATAAATGCATAATTAAGGAAAATTAAGTAGAACAAAAATCTCGTGCCACTAATAAGATTACATATGATGTATAAGGACTGAGATTATATGAGGAAGATTAGAAGATGGACTAGAACTTTCGAGAACAAGACCGAGGAAGGTGAAGGGAAGACCTAGACTAAGTATCTGTATATACTAGTGTTTATGAGCACTTGATGAGTGAGACACTTCGACTTCTACTCTTGATCTCTCATCTGACGTAATCTTCAGACAGATTATATCTTGAGAAAAGAATTCTTATACCAGCCAGCTATCTATATGTATGTGTATGTGTTGTTGGGTGCTGCGATGAGCTAGTAGGCGGGTGGAACTACCCTGGTCGGGTGATCAGGGCCACGAGCTGACGCTAGTTGTGTCGTATGGCCTGACCTACATGTTGTTACGTGCTCATACGGGTTGATAGGCGGGTGGAGTCACTCTGACCGGGTGGTTAGAGCCACGAGCTGACGTTGATTTCGTATGAGGCTGACATTGTGCATCGTGCGCTATGTCGGGTCGGTAGATGGGTGGGCTAAACCTGGCCGAGTGGTCAGGTCCACGAGTCGCATCCGATTTCGACATAGGCCGAAAAGTGTGGAAAAATAAATAAATAAAAATAAAAGCAAAGATATAAAGGTTGAGCTGGGATAAAGAATTAAAATAAAGAAAGATAAAATAAAAATATGAGAAAAATAAGAAAAGGGTCTGAAGGGGCTTCAGATGATAGAAGATCAATAGGGAAGCCAGAAGCGAGTTTCATAAATCGAGTTAATGAAGACTGGTATATGCAAATGCTTCGGATAGGCTACTAGATCTGACCGGGTCGAGTTAACGAGAGAGCTAAGAAGTTTTCGATTTACTCATATAATTTCTAGTCTAAGTGCATTAGTGTATTCTGATATGTTGTATGGGATGCTTTTGTCTACCTTCTTTTCTTGATTTATGCCAAGTTTAATACGTATTCAGATTTCATGTATTCAGTTGAAATTTCTTTAAATCCTGTTTATATGCCATGACCACTTGATCCTCGCTTGTATTTAATGTTGTGTATGCAGGTTGGTGGTGCATCCGGAGGATGCACAGGTTCAGAGGGGGTGGATGTGGTCGAGAATCGGCATCCGAGCTTATGAACCATTATGAAATTTCGAATCAATATAATGATTGCAAATCAGTGGTGGAGATTCAAAGTCCATGCTCGGAAATCAAATGAGTATTATTGTGAAGATAAAGTTAAGTTTAATTTATGGACGGACATCACAATCTATTGATATTTCTGTATCATGTATATCTGCATATAGTGTGATTACATGCGCACACACCATGTGAATGTGTGTATCGAGACTCATTCATATTATGAAAATGAGAGATAAATTGAAAACGAGTGCGAATAGAGAGCATCATGTTGAATATGGTTTTATATGTTCATGTGCGACCATGGTCTTATATGTGTGTTTCTGTGTGTATTTGTATGAATGTGTGTGCATATATGAGTGGATGTATGCACATGACCATGTGTAAGCACCTACCTGTGAGTTTAGTATGTATTGTTTGCTTCTAGAATGAAGTACAGGTGGCATTCATGAGAAGGGTGCGAAAAACCAAAGGGGGGTGTAATTCGAGAAGGAATCGGAGGCAGCTTGTGACTGGGAGGAGGCTATGCACGTTGTGTGAAATATATGCATGCATAATGATGATCTGAAAAAGGGGGGAAGCGCACAATTCTGTTGAGTGACACACATATGATCTGAAGACTCAAGAGAACTTGGCTGTGGTGGAGGAGCTACTTACCTATTGGAATCTTGCGGACGGAAAAAGTGCTGGAAGAGCTAGAGGAGGCTCTTCTTGTTTGCGGACTTTGGTCAAAGACTGCTGTAAAGATTGTGGAGAAACTTCAAAAAGAAATTCGAGAAGGCAAGCTCAAAACAGGATCGGAAATCAAGACTGCATGGAAATCGACAATTGTTTCCTTGTTTACAGAGAAGATTGAAAGCACAAAGCTGCATATTTCAACAAGCCGTCCAACCATTACAATGAATATTGGGGTCGAGCGGAGGAGAACATCCCTCGGAGGAATGACATATTTACGATAAGAGGAGCATTTCGATGTACATACCGACTGTGCTAAAAGTAAGCTGTCTTTTTTTTCTGTAATAGAGGTCTGTCAAATTCTATCTCTGTCTCGTCCTTACTGTACATGAGCATTGTGTGTTTTTTTTTAATGTTATGAACATATTTTTAGCTTCTATTGAGAGGATTCGTGAGCAGCGCTTGAGCTTTGACCTATTGAGTAGAAAATTTATTATGACAGTAAGTTGACTTCTTAATGTCGTATGAAGCAAATCATCAAGAAGTAAAAAGTGCAAATAAAGGTATGATGCATAACTTGATATATATTGTTGCAGGTTATGTAAGATCATCTAGCATGATGTGACAAGAGTTTTGCTTGATTATAAAGTTATACATTTTCTTATATGCTAATGAACTGTACTCAACATGTTGTTTAACATTCAACATGTTGTTTTACATGGGAATTTCCTACGTTCTATGTAGATTCCAAACACGCATACATTACTATTGGAAGTTATATACACATAATCCCGTAAGCTATATAAAATTCATTTCTCTTAGGTGTGCAGGCATGATGAGTTGATCAGCATGATGTGACTATACATCTGTAGGAACGCCTATGAATGTCATATATGTATTGAAGAGGAACGATATCTCTTATATATTCCTTATATGTATACAGTAAACTGTTGTCGTCTTGGATTAAGAACATATGCAGGTCATTATCTTGGATCAAGAACATATGCAGGGAGACTGCTGAAAACTCTTCCAACAAAGGCAACACATGTTTATAGTTTAAGGTTCTTGAAAAGGAATTTACTCTTCGCAGTAGGAGCATTTAATCTTGCTAAAAAGTTATAGCATGATGGAAGTGGAGTTTGGCAAATGCTTAACCCGTTAAGCTTAATGATGCTCGTTTAGTGTGAGTTATCCCAAGCTTGAGAAAGATCAGAATCTTTTCCAACAGAATTTGAGATATTACCCAAACATTTTTGAGTATGCTGGACTGAAACAATGTTTTTTTCTTTTACGTCTTTTCGGTCCAAGGCATGCAAGTTCTTTGATTAAATGAATCCAGAACTCTAGAGCACACTGCCGGCTTGACATAATGGTTGTTTGCAATGTTATCTGATTGTACACTCATATGGCTCTAGATGCTGCGGCATGGGATTAGATGCAGAAATTCGCAGAGAATCTGTTTTGTGTGTTAGATGTGGAAGTTTCAGCATAGACTGTATATATCAAGATGTATTTGTGTAGATTTAAACAAGGGAAACGAAGTTGAATGTGGTGGATTAGAGCTTGCATTGGACTCATGTAAAGAGAGAAAGGTGTGGCTGCGCTTTTAGGGAGTTTCGGGCACAGATCTTTATATTGCAATCTTCCTAGATTGAGGTTTCATCTCTAATTCAGAAGGCGCATATAGAGGAAGAAGGAGAGGGAGGCCAATGGACGCGAATCTCAGAAGGCAAGATAGACGAGGAGGGCTTGGATGCATCACTTCGGGCTAGATCAGTTTCTACACACACTACTCTCTGGATTACCAGGATGCCTTCATCTCCAACTCTCTGATGTTGACACTAGGGTAATCGCAGTTGCTCTATGCTTGTTTTGAAAGCTGACTTCGGATTCGAACATCAAAGAAGCTGCTAACGTTGATGCTTTGTCCGCGTAATCGTGACGTATTTGATAAATTCGGTCATCGCGGACTATCTTCATTACAGATCTGACAACGTTTACACTCTGTAATACTCTTCTACTATGATATTTCGGGAATTCTGGTGCTCTATAGGAGACTACGCCAAATGATGAAGAATTATGAAATTGTGAAGTGTTAAAAAAAAAAAAAATTACCAAAAATTGACTGAAAAGAAGGTTTTAGGCTTAGATCCAAGAATTTAATCATTTCAAGCACAACTAAGACTCCTAAAGTGTGATAAATGGGGAAAAGAAAGGAGCAATGTTAGCCTATTGTAAGGAAATTTCTATGCTTTCTTCCTCCTTCCCACAAACCCCGCGACAGCGGCTCTCAAGACTTGCCTAAATTCTGCCACATGATTGTATGGGTCTCCTGTGCCATCCAAACAATTCATCATGGACTTAACCAATTTTGCAGGCCTCAAGGTCCTCGTGTGTTCTCTAGGCCTTGGGAGAGGGTATTTCTCTGTATTTCTTTGATTCCTTGGGTCTCTAGGTCTCTCGATTTCTATTCTATCTATCTGTGTTCTTTTTCTTTCTCTTCCAAGTGGGTTAGCAAAGCTCACTTCCAGCCTATCCCTACTCCTGTCCCTTTGAGCTCCATGAGTGCGGGACGTTCTAGCTCCTTGGTGACCATATGAGACATTAGATCTTGGTTGGGGGAAAACAAATTCACCCTTCCAAGTGTAGGCATGTCTACCATGTTCTGAGACCACAAAGATCCTCTCTAAAGTATTGTCTAAATAGGTCACTTTGCCTGGGCTATCAGGGTCTTTAAACTCATAGATAGTGAGCATTCCTGATACATTAGACTAGTTAGTCTTATACCTCCAAAAGGCCTCATCAGTCTCTTGGTTTACGAGCAGATCTATGCTCTTGTGGTCTTGGGGCACCCACTCTAGAGTGATGATTCTAGTCAAGACTGATTTGCCTCGGGGAGTTCTAGGCTCTCTTCCTATGTTCCCTTGCTGTATGTCACCTATGTCTGTTTTGATCCGGTTGGTTGGTG
The DNA here is from genome assembly GCA_020310875.1 of Ceratopteris richardii. NCBI lineage: Eukaryota > Viridiplantae > Streptophyta > Polypodiopsida > Polypodiales > Pteridaceae > Ceratopteris > Ceratopteris richardii. The sequence goes on along the minus strand of CM035438.1, from coordinate 98,479,229 downwards.
ACTATGTACATTGTTCCTTCCTTATCTAGGTATGCACCATTTTCAAACTTGACCACTAGGTGTTCTAATGCAAGGGGTTGATCAGAGTTTCTTAATCTGCACAACAGATCTTAGGCCATCCTCATAGATGTGAGCACCTAATCGGTTGGTCCGGATAGATTCAAGTTGGGTTTTGTATGGGCCTTCCGGTTTCTCTAAGTAATCCACACATGAACTTTCTATGGGTCTCTCCATACCATAAGACATCTCTGATTCACTAGGGTAGTGCGGATAAGCACTCAACTACTGGGCCCAAGACCTCGTAGTGTGATTGACACTAGCCTCTAAAGACCTAAGGCTTTTTCTACCTCTCCCTAGATGTCTTCCTGATCTAAGGTTCATATGCCTGATTGAATAACCCCAATTTTCCTAGTACAAGCTCGTTGCTCAGTTCTTTTGTAATAGTCACTTGTTCTTTTTAATTTTCTTAGGATTTCACTTCTTGTCCAATCATTATTCATCACAAGGAACACGTGGGTTTTATCATGCTTGAGTTTGATTGCTTGATTTGAATTCTTTTCCCTTAAAGTGTTATGCAAACGTAATCTATTTATGCTTGCACTTGAGTGATTAGAGTTCTTGGACTTGACAATGATTAACGTTGCCCCAATCAATCAATACCTCTATCTCTACTTAGCCTAAGCTAGGAATTGACAGAGGGAGTTGAGAATAATCCAACCTCAAGTTGCTTATCCCTTGCCCTTGTAAGCCCCGAAAGTAGGTTCCCAAGCCTGCAGTCACTCTTGTCTTGAATGCCCGTTGATGCTCTTAGTGGACCTGTAAAAGTCCCAAAGCTAGCTTAAGATTTAAATTCAATCAACACATCAAACCATTTTCATTCATGTAATTCATAGACCAAATTGTCCTTTGGCTTTATGGAAGACAATCCTAAAGATCCCTCAGTTTTCATACCCGGTGATATGGTCAACTTCATTCGAAACGAGCTTCCCAATGAGCCTAAGATCACTCCGAACGGATTTTATATGAGGAAGTTATGATTGTTCAAGGTTTTGGGGTTAAAACAGGGTCAAACATGCTAACAAGCAAACAGGGTTTTCTCAAATTGTTTGCTTATGGCCTCCCTATGTGTCCTATAGCACAATATTCATGCCCAAAGTTAGGCAAAATCCTCAATTAAAAAACCCTAAAAAATTGGCCGAAAATGGCTGTCAATCGTGATGGATAGGGCTCTCAATCACGATGGACAGAGCTCTCCATCGTGGCCTGTCAATCGCGATGGACACATGTCAATTGTGATGGATGGGTGTCAATCCAATGGACAGGGGGTGTCTGTCGCGATTGATTGTGTCAATCACGATGGACTGAGTTTTTTGGGTTTTTGCGTGATTTTGTGTCAGGCGTGGTCTATGAGTCGTGATGGACAGATTTCTCAGTAAAAATGAGGTTTCAATCATGATCTTTCTATCCGTCGCGATGGACACATGTCAATCGCGATGGTTTGCTATCAATCATGATGGACAAGTAGTCCATCATGGGGCATCAATCACGATGGATTGATTTTTTCGTCTTTTTACGCTTTTGTGTGTCAATTGGGCCTCTATGCATCGCAATGGACAAGAATTTTTCCGAATCAACTGTCAATCGGGAAGTTTTGTGTCGATCGCGATGGATACCGTCTGTCGCGATTGATAGAATTGTCCATCGGGGTCTGTCGATCACGATGGATAGGTTGTCCATCGCGATGGACACTGTCAATCACGATTGATGATGTCAATTGAGATGGACAACAAAAATGCAATTTCTTTAGAAAGTCTTGTGGATTTGTGATGTGCAAGGTCTCTAGTCTACTGTGATGCACTTAGATTTACGCAAAGATCAAATTTTTTGTCAATCGCGATTGACAGATATCAACATCCCGGAGATTGTGTAGAGCTTTTGCATAGCTGCGTGACCTACTAGAGATGATGATACAACCAAAACCTGCAAGAACACTCGAGAAACATGCAAAACTAGCACACACAAATAGCTCTCTCGCTCTCTCTCACAAGTGAAATGAGCAAAATGGAAGGGGGAAGGTGATATGAACAAAAAACTAAAATTTTCGTGAAGGTGGTGATGGAGGTGGGAGATGGTGAGGATGATGATGGTGATGATGATATTGAAGTAAACAAAAGAAAATGGAGAAAAGTGAAGAAAATACCTATGACTCCAACATCACAACTCTACGTCTTACCATCACACGCTCATCCTAGAAGCTCTCTCCCCAGCAACGACACCAAATTTGGTGTCACTCTAGCACAATGGCAAGTACCAACATGAGGAGATCCACCTCATAAATGTCAATCCGTGGAGACGTGAGGACTAGTATGAAGACTATGAGCAAGTGATGGCACAAGTGCGTGAGTGAAAAGCACACTAGGATGCACACACAAACACACACACACTCACACACGACAAGAACAAAGAGAGGAACAAAGGAGTAACTTCCATTACAAAAGAGTGCTCAAACAAAGTTCAAATCTATCACAAGCTAAACTGAAAAATGAGTGCTCTAGCTCTTTTTATAGTTTTTAACTAGCTTTGGTCCTGTCCAGACCTAGTGTTCGACTTAGTTAAAAATTAGGTTCCTAGGCTATTTTGGAGGCTCAAATGAGCTCAAAAAATTATGAAAATAGGTACATAAATACTGCTGATACTCCTTAAGTTCGAGCACTCCTTGGCTTGCACAAAATGGAGTAGTAATAATAAAAAAATGGTATTTACAATGGTTTGAAGTGATGAAGATCACTATTTAGGAAATATTTCTTCATGAAAAATTATAGGGCCTATTTGTCGGATCTGTGTTGACTGCTTTGCCTACTTAGTCCTTCTCTTTTCTCTCACTCTTTTTTTTTCGCTTCCTTGTCTTGTAAGTCCCTGATTACCGTGACTGCTACCAACATAAGGTACACCCAAGTGGAAGGGAACCTAGAAAAAGCCCTAGTACTAGTGACACCTTTGATCAGTTCCGAAACATCAAATCAAGGTTTTGATCAAACCCAAGGAGAGACTCCCTGTTATGAGGCAAGATCGAGGGAATATGACCAGAGCTACATGAAGCAATACTATGATTATGAGGGACATGCAAACCCTTATGGGCCAGAACATGCGAATCTCATGTATACGACTCCTCACCCTAGGTCCCAAGTGAAACAAGTAGATCCACAAGTCCCTAGAGAACCATGTTTTAGATATCAGAGCAACCATGTGATTCACGAATGGCCTCACCCACCAACTTCAGGACAAGGGCAGAACATCACAATACAAGGCTTTTTGCTTGAGTGTGGCAAACAACAACTGCCAAGAGATTGTCCCCGGAATCCCTCTAGTGCACCAAAGGTTACACCCCTTAATATAGTACGCTTAGTAGGGGATTCAAGTTCCAGTAGCGATAATGTGGCTCCTCCATGTAGTTACTAGGGCAGAAGCCTTACAACTAGCTAAACTAGCTAAGCAATTAGAGCCAAGTGAGTCAAGAGAGCCTAGTAAGAGAAAAACAAGAACATGGAAGGATACTAGAGAGAAGGCCAATCGTAAGTGGACCAAAAAGTTATCGGAACTAGAAGAAATTCTGAAAGATGCTAAAAAAAATAGAAGATATTGCCTCACATGTCAAAACTCCACCCACACCACCTCATCCACACCCACCAACCACTATCAATAATCCACAACCATGATCTATTCTTACAGATCCAACCCAGAAGACTTGGACATGATGTTCAAGGCATACCACACTCGACTTTAAGAAGGTCCAACACCTGCAAACCTAGACAAGAGCTACCCTAGAGTAGATCTACAGATTGAACGAATGAAAATGTGCATAAAAATGGTGGAACTAGCTCAAGCTATGTTCGAGTCCAATCAATTGTTCAATCACACAAATTCTATTACACAGGGTTTGCACTTCCAGGGCTTACTAGATAGATTGGAGTAGTTGGTAAATAAACTACAAGTTTCTTTACCTCCTCCGGCTCAACCAATTGTTGAAAGGGAAATCTCACTACCAAAGAAAGTTTATGTTCCTGACTCCATAGATGACGGAGAACCTATTTCAATTCAACAGCACGCTCGAAAGTTCTTGCAGGCAATATAAGAAGAGAAGTGCTCCAAGGAAAAGGATGTTTCGCCTCCTATTCTTGAGATTGATGACCTTCACGATCAATTTCCACAAGACATTCCATCTATTTATGAAGATCAAGTAGAGCAACAGTTCACATGCCCATTGGAATCTGAATCTCTCAAGGCTACAACTCCCACAATATTGATCAGAAACGAAGACTCGGTGGTTCGAAGAAACACGGAAAATGTGAAGAACACTAAGGTTTGGTGTCATCTCACTTTAGAAGAGCTGCTCAAAGTAAAACTTGAGTTATGGAAACATGTGGTGAATCAGGTTCCAAAACTTGATTCCAAAATGCCAAAAGAAGGCTCTAAGCAAAACGTTCGAGAGACACCTCTAAACAAAATAGAGGACATGAGCGAAGGTGAAGAAGGTAATACTTATCTTCCGATCACCTACCAAGGTTACACAACCAAAGCAATCATATATTCAGGTGTTGATGTTGCTATTGCAACCACCTCCGTTAGTGAAACAAGAAGAGGAGGAATCATTGTTCGAAGTACCAAAAAATTTCAAGAAATATGAAGTTGAAGACAGAAAAATTTTGGAACGAATGCCTAAGAGAGAGGCCATCATAGGAGAAGCATATGATAACAAAGAAAAGACCAAGGAAATCATAGTCGTCATTGAAGCGAACGAAGACAGATGTATGTACATAGGAGATGACCTAAGTAAAGAAGAGGAAGCAAGGTTGGTGGCCTTATTAAGGGAATATAGGGACGTGTTTGCATGGCAGTATAGAGACTTGAAGGGAGTAGATCCAAAAATATTCTCTCATACGATCCCCATGATGGCTGATCCAAAGCCCACCAAACAGAAGCCCTACACATATAGCTCCATTGGTAGAATTCATGAGATCAGGAAAATTACCCAATGTGGTTAGTCTAGCAATGAAACGAAGCATGGAGCAAGAAGCTCAAGACTACGCCCTTATAGGAGATAACCTATACCGAGGAGGCAAAGATGGTTACTTAAAATTGTGTGTTCACGAATCAGACTATTTCAAAATCTTAGAAACTGCCCATAGCAGTGTTGCAGGTGGAAATTTCGGTCCTGACCGGGTAATTAAGACTATTCTACTCTCAAGATTTTGGTGGCCCACTCTTCATATGGATGCAAGTACCTATGTGAAGAAATGTGACACATGCCAACGTGCCCAATACCCAATTAGAAAAGATGAGATGCCTTTGAGGTCAATGATGGGAGGACCTGCATTCTCGAAGTGGGGCATAGACTTTGTAGGTCCTATTAACCCGCCAACTAGAAACTCCCATGTCAAATACATTATTGTAGCCATGGATTACCTCACAAAGTGGGTAGAAGTCAAAGCCACAACAAAGAATGATGCTCAAACTATAGCTAAGTTTTTATTTGAGAACTTCTTCACCCAGTACGGCTACCATTAGAGTAAGTGAGTGATAGAGGCACACATTTCTTGAATGAAGTCATTGAAAATCTTCTCCAAGAATTCTTGGTGATACATAAGAAGTCTTCCCCCTATCATCCACAAGCTAACGAACAAGGCAAGAGCACAAATAAGATCCCATGTAATGTATTGACAAAACTGGTAAGTATCAAATGCTCTGATTGGGACAAACAACTTCATCATGTTGTTTGGGCTTATCGAGTTGCCTGTAAAATGGTACTCAATGCCACCCCATTTCATATGGTCTTGGGAAAAAATGATGTGCTACCATTGGACTTCCTCATCCCTACTTTAAAAGTAGCACAACAGCATGAGTGGAATGGACACAAGTTATCCTCTAGGATCTTTGATCTAGAACACTTAGGTGAGACAATGCTACGAGTGGCTGCAGGCATCTATGCTACAAAGAAACGGCAAATGTCATACTTCGATGCACATATCAAAGATAAAGGATTGAAAAAGGGAGAAATAGTGTTGGTTTATACCCTAAAGCAACATGCCCATAAATTGGAAAAAAGAGGATACGAACCCATGATCATCAATAGAATTTCCACTAGTGGTGATGTTCAATTGGCCACACTAGAAGGCCACATCTTGCCGAGCTATACTAGTGTTTGTCGAGTCAAGCTATATCAAGAACCTCTCATAGAGCATATGTTAATGAGACTCAACACGACTAAGAAGCGAAAAGAAGAAGAGTTAAGGGTTTGAGAAGAAGCACAGGTAGAGGCTAGAGAACGCATTAGGAGAAATAAGTTAAGACGCATAGGCCTAGATATCAATCTTGAGGCCCCAAGATACCACATGGCCATGTGTCAAACATCAAGTGCAATTGCTTCTCGAATAATTGATCGACTTCCCTTTGTGACCATAGCGGTAGGACAAGGGAAGAATGCAAGGACTGTGAGAGCATTGATTGACTTAGGTGCAGCAACTAGTGTAGTTAGACTTTCATACTGCCAAGATCTACAACTGAACATCAATTTCATTGAAGCCTATCTCATAGGATTGGGAGATGTGGAAACCCCTTGTTTGGGTGAGGTAGAGCTTCCCATCTATCTTCAAGATGTTCCAATGGGAGTCAAAATGCTAGTGTGTGAAGATGAGGACCTTACAAAACCACTCGTCTTAGGTCAAGACTAGATCTATGACCATGCCATCAACTTAAACCTTGAAAGACAAATTCTTCAAGTTTGGGTACATGAACAATGCATCATAGTAGAATTAGAGAATTGCATGAGCACAAATCCAAGTAGCACGCATTGTCTTACTTCCTCTAGGCCCACTTTGAGCAAAGAAGATGTTGTATGTGTCAAGGAAGCTATGATCCAGAAGCACTCAATCATAAGAGAATGGTCTCAAAAGAGAGAGAACCCCTCTTCTTTTTCAAAGACTACTATAACGACAACAATTCAACAAAAGAGGCAAGTAAAACAGTACATGCACATGGCTACATCAAATAGAAAACCCAAGTGCAAGAAGAAATAAGCTCAAGGCATGAAGTAGATTTGGGTACGAAAAAGAGAGCAATCACCAGCCTTGTCACAACCATTCCCATCGAAACAAGATAACCATGCTAAAAGCAACACCAAGAAATGAGGACAAGTTCAATCCCAAGGTCTCTAATAAATTTGGGTACCAAAGCAATCAATGAAGGTCGACCATTTATAACGTACAAATTTGGGTGCCTAAAAAATTAGTTGCAGCTCAATAAGGACAATTACACATGTGGGTAACCAAGTCACTCTTACATACACAAACACCACTGATCTCCCTCACAAGCAAGGTCTCAACAAAGAAGCCAAGGAGAGAAAAGGGTAAGGACCAAGCATAGAGACCAAATGAAGATAACCTCACCTCTTCAGAAAAAATAAGAATGCAATCATCAAGGATATGGATTTGGAAGCCAAAAATACTAGCAACATCCACAGAACCAAAGGACCAGGCACCCTGGATGCAACATTTAATCAATCAACTAGAGTTCAAGAAGTAAAAAAGGACTTGTATGCAACCCAACACAATTCTAAAATGGGTCCCTAAAATCAGTTGTCCTTTGAAATCCAATGGATACCTTAAACAAAGATTGCATCAAGTCTACAAGTAACATGAGAAGCCTTGACCAGCATCAACCATGTGCCTTTGGCACAACCTTGTCTTTTGCACCATTCAGGTCATGCATTTCCAAAGTATGCATCAATATAGGGCCACATTACATGGACGTGCATAGACACAATTGAGAATCCCAGGCACATGAGACACACTTACTTAATGTACAATATTTTATTGATGCTAACACCTTTCTTCTTGTCTTGTGACATTGTTCCACAAAAAAAGACAGGATCCGATTGTGCGCTTGAAGAATCTCTACTGCGAACCATCAACACGGACATCCATCAACAAAAAATACAAGCCATTAGTCAATCATCACGATGGGCATACAACACGAAGAGTGAAGATTGATGGACCTTTCACCATGGTAAGAATCACCTACTTTGGCAACACCACAACCATGATAGATTAGGAAACCTCTTCGTTAGCATACCCTTAAGCACTTTTCTCAAGAACCAATTTCTTGCACCATGCTTCTTCCAATGCATTCCCAAAGTACGCATGCATAGGGCCACATTCCAAAGCGATGCACAAGGCATATATCTTTTTCAACCCATGCACTAATGCTCTTACCCATCCGTCAACATGGGTTAAAAGTACTTGGCATGATACTATGAAATTCATGTTCAAGATCAAAGGACATCTTGGGTACAACATGAGTACCTATGAATCCATTAACAGTCGACAACTACTCATGATCAATATTGACAACCTCTTTGGAGCAACTAAAAATCTTTGACATCACAGAACTATACCATCTAGCTAAATTCCAATGAAGAAGTACCTACAAAGGGACCCGCTCTCGCATTGGCTAGCAAAGGAAAACTAGAGAACCAGACCAAGCTACATTTGGAAGGTGGACCGCTCTTGTTGATACATGAAGGACACTACCTCTCAAAGTACTACATGGAACAACCACTCCAACAAGGGTCTTTCAGGGATGATAGACTCGAGAGGGGGGGTGAAGTGTTGACACTCAAGGTCAAGCACAAGCATGGAACTGCATCAATGAAGTGGACACATAAGCAGGAGCATGTAGGGAGCTCCAAGAAGCACATGTAAAATTTTCAGAAGAAAACCCTATAAAAATAGTGATTTTTATCACTAAAAACCATTCTAAATACCATTTTCCTTTTTTCTCAACTCCATTTTGTTCAAGCCAAGGAGTCCTCAAGCTTGAGGAGTATTAGAAGTGTCATCCTACCAATTTTCATAATTTTTAGACTCCATTTGAGCCCTCAAATAAACCTTGGAACCTTATTTTTAACTAGGTCAGACACTAGGTCAAGATAGGGTCAAAACTACTCAAAAAACTATAAAAAGGTATGGAGAGCTCATTTTTGAGGTTAGCTTGTTGTAGATTTGAGCTTTTTAAGAGATTTCTTTTGTAATCAAAGATCTTCCATTGTTCCACTCTTTGCTCTTACCTTGTGTGTGTGTGTGTGTGTATGTGTGTGCATGCTTGTGTGCTTTTACTCACGCACATGTGCCATCATTTGCTCTTGGTCTTCATACCGGTCCTCACGTCTCCATAGATTGAAATTTATGAGGTGAAACTCTTCACGTTGGTACTCACCATTGTGCTAGAGTGACAGTACAGAATATGCTCAGAATGTATTTTACATGCACAAACTCAACACTAGCAGACTTTGGTTCAAAACGTGAGCAAATGTTTAATTTTTGCTCTGAGGTTGAGTTAAACATTGTGATGGTATGAACATCAATATGAGCACCGGTATGATCATTGATATAAACATTGGTAATTTTTGGAGATTGCTGATGCTTATACCGATGCTCAGATCGACACTCATACTAACACCATAGATTTTCGATGTGCATACCGACCACTGATTTTGAAAGAGTATACCGATGATTAAGTGGTCATCGGTATTGCATCCATGGTTTTTCAAGCAGTTTGAATAGTCTTCTTGACGCCAATTCATGACCATCGGTATGGACAATGTCGGTATGCCCGTCATATGCTGTAGTGAAAAATAATTGAAAAGTAAACTTTAAACATAAATTTAAATATGTAACTTAATTTAAAAATAGTTTCAATCTGTTAGAATTTCAATGCAACATAGGTGAATAGAAAATTTTCATTGCTCTCTAGCTAAAAGGTGCTCTTGGAGGTCTATGCCATCCATAATATACTAATAATTCATCAGCAACACGTAATGAAGTAATAGCATTCACAACTATGTATCTTGCTACATTTTTACTCATGTATGGTGATTCGTGACTATTTTCATGCTCCTGAAATGTGCAATTAGTCATTGAACTATTACATCCTTGACTACTGTTTATTAAACCTACTATATTTCCATGCATGTAACATCTTCCATCAATATATAATCTTTCATTTTTGGCATGTGTAATCCCTCTTTTTGAAAGAGAAGCTACATTTAGGCATAATCCATAAGTATTCATGATTTGAATATAACATGTGAGTCAATGCCAATCTTCCCATCCATATATAGGACCACAAAATGCCATAAGAGTGACTTCAGAGTTTGGAGGCACATGCAAATCCTCTACAATAAAGAGACCACGACCATCACCAAATAGTGGAAGGAGAAATCATATATCGATTACTCCAAAAGTTAAAATCATCTCCATCTAAAGAAAGTGGTCCTCTATTCTATCCTCCATATCTTCTTCTATCATATGTTTGAACTAGAGGATGATCATGGGTTGGCAATGGATAATCGTCAGACGTTCTAGTCTCTAAATCAAGAGGTAGAGAATTTTGAGAAAACCCTACTTGCAATTGATAAATGGAAAGTTTGTGATGTGTAGGAGGTATATCAATACTATTAGTAGAAGAATCATCCTCATCATCATCAAGAAAATATTCTAGTATATGAAGTATAATTTCATTTTGTATATGATTTTCAATTAAAAAATAATAACAATAATTTATAGAATCAATACATACCCAAGCTCTATCATGTTGATCAAGAGGTGGTGCATGCTCGAAACTACCATACTCTTCCTCATGTTCTATACATTCCAATCATGGTCTTCAATATGTACCATAGCAGAAATTACACGAACATATAATATGCTCTTGATAGTAAATATCATCATAGTTCCTATAGAAGGACACAAGTTAAGACATCGTTGCATGGATAGGAGGTGATGGAGTACCCTCTAATTGATCGAAATCCGATTATAATATAACAATTAAAAAACATCTATCATTCATGTATATATCTATCAAATATTAGAAATGAAAGTTTGACATAATTACAATAAGTAGTCCTTGCATGATTAGGAGATGGTGGTGGAGTTCCCTCTGATTGATCAAAATCTGATTATGTAGCAAATAAAGGTAGTAGATATTAATAATATGATTATTTACACACATACACATTTAAACATACACACATATTCACATGTACACAAATACACATTCACACATATAAATACACATACAAAACTATACATGTATGACATGTGTATGTATGTATGCATATGTGGATGCATGTGTGTGTATGTGTGCATGTATTTATTATGTATGTGTGTATCTATATGTGCCGGTATATGTATGCATGTATCTGTATGTGTGTGGGTATGTATTTACTTATATGCATGTGTGTGTCTATGTATGTATGTGTGTATGTGTATGTGGATGCATGTATTTGTGTGTGTATGTGTATGTGTATATGTGTATATGTGTAAGTGTATGTGTATGTGTATATGTATGTGTGAATATATATGTATGTGTAAGTGTATGTCTATATGTATCTGTGTATATGTATGTGTCTATATGTATGTGTGTGGGTATGTATTTACTATGTATGTGTATGTATATGTCTATGTGTATGCATGTATGTGTGTGTATATGTGTGTGTGTATGTGTGTATATGTGTATGTGTGTATATGTGTATGTATGTGTATGTGTATGTGTATGTGTATGCATGTATGTATATGTGTATGTGTATGTATATGTGAGTATGTATGTGTAAGTGTATGTATATATGTATGTGTGTGGGTATGTATTTACTATGTATGTGTATGTATGTATATGTGTATGTGTATGCATTTATGTGTGTGTATATGTGTAAGTGTAAGTGTATGTATATGTGTATGTGTATATGTATTTGTGGATATATATGTATGTGTAAGTGTATGTATATATGTATGTGTGTGGGAATGTATTTACTATGTATGTGTATGTGTATGCATTTTGTGTGTGTGTTTGTGTAAGTGTAACTGTATATGTATGTGTATATGTATGTGTGGATATATATGTATGTGTAAGTGTATGTATATATGTATCTATGTGGGTATGTATTTACTATGTATGTGTATGTATGTATATATGTATGTGTATACATGTATGTGTGTGTATATGTGTGTGTGTGTGCAGGTGTATGTGTGTATGTGTGTATGTGTATATGTGTATGTGTGTATATGTGTATGTGTGTATATGTATATGTATGTGTATGTGTATGTTTATGCATGTATGTATATGTGTATGTGAATGTATATGTGGGTATGTATGTGTAAGTGTATGTATATATGTACGTGTGTTGGCATGTATTTACTATGTATGTGTATGTATGTATATGTTTAAGTTTATGAATTTATATGTGTGTATATGTGTAAGTGTATGTGTATGTGTATGCATGTATGTACATGTGTATGTGTATGTGTATGTTTATAAATTTAAAGTTTTCTTATATTCTCATTATTTGTTTTCTTGAGATTGAATAATAGGAGATATTGTATGGTAGAACAAAATAATACAAGACATAACATACCCCATGAGATATGGCCATAATTTCGTAGACACCTACGTCTTCCGGGATCATTTCCTCAGTAGAAGGTATACAAATTATTAGACTATATTATAGTGACTTATACTTCTCATATGTTTTATATTTAATCTATGTTTTTTTTTGGTTTCATTAAAAAAATATAGGTAGTAGCAAAGAAGAGAGTTGAGTGTGGCCATACATCACATTTACGTCAAATGAGCCATCATGGTTTTGTAGCTACATTTGTAAGTATATGTATTATTGAAACTATATTTTTTATTTTAGTTAAAATACTAGTCATTAATCATTTTTATTTGTCTCAATGCAGCAAAAGGATTATGGTGGATATCCTATGAAAGAGGAAATCAATTTTGCTACACATTGTGGATATCCACACCTCAGTGAGTACATGCAAGATCATCCAAATTCTTTTGTGAGTATTAGTAAATTTCATGTAGTTATTTTATTTTTAATGTTCATATATTTTATTTATTTATGCTTATTATGCGAGAGTATTATGGAGAGGTAGATATGGATGAGGTGGAGAGACAAACATAGGCAGGAGGATCTCGATCATCACAAAGTGCTCACACTCTACCCCTGATGCCACTAAAGATACATCAGATCATGCGAATGATCATGATGATGTGGATGATCATGATGATGATCATCATCATGACAATGATGATGATGAGGATGATGAGGATGATGATGATTGATATATTACATTGGATATATATTTTACATTGATATACTTACTTTTTTATATCTATATATTTTCTCCTTTCAGTTATGTTTGGAATTGTGTCTATGGCACTAATTAATGAAAAGTCTTGTTTTAATGATTTTTATTATTTTTTATATTTAACATGTAGTTGTGTGTGTATAAAATGTATGTATGCTCATTTAGGTATATATCTATATTTATGTAAGTGTCTATATGAATGTATCTATATGTGTATATATGTGCATATTGATATGTTTTATGCATATGCATGTGTATATATGTGTATGTGTATGTATGTATATGTGTATGTATAAGTGTTTGTGTGTATGTGTGTGTGTAGGCATATGTATATGTATGTGTGTGTATATGTATGTATGTGCATATGTATGTGTAAGTGTATGTGCATATGTGTAAGTATGTGCATGTATATGAGTGTGTATATGTATATATATGCATATGTATGTGTATGTGCATATGTGCATGTATATGAGTGTGTATATGTATGTATGTGCATGTGTATGTGTAAGTATATGTGTAAGTGTATGTGCTTTTGTGTGTGTATATGTATGTATGTGCATGTGTATGTGTAAGTGTATGTGCTTATGTGTGTGTATATGTATGTATGTGCATGTGTGTATGTGCATATCTGTGTGTCCATATGTGCATGTGTATGTGTATATGTGTGTATATGTATGTATGTGCATATGTATGTGTATGTGTATGTGTATAAGTATGTATGTGTATATGTGTGTGTGCATGTGTATGTATATGCATGTGTATATGTATGACCATGGAAGTACATGTGCATGCATCTCTATTTGCATCCATGTGTATGTGGATGCATCTCCATTTGCATCCATGTGTATGTGCATGCATGTGGATGTGCATAAGCATGTGTATAATGAGTATGTGTATATGTGTGTATGTGTATATGCAATAATGCATGCATGTCTTTTCATGTGTTTGTAGATATGTTTGTGCATAAGCATATGCGTATGTGTGTGTATGTGTGTGTATGCGTATGTGTATGTGTAAGTGTATGTGTGTTTCTGTGTGTGTATGTGCATGTGCATGTGTATGTGTGTGTATGTGCATTTGTATGTGTCTATAAAAGCGTGAGCATGCATATTCATGTATATATGTATATATGTGCACATGAATGAGTAAGTGAGTATGTTAATTAATGAAACTAAAATTATTTAAATGATACACAAACAATGAAAATTGTACTTACAGTAATTAGCCATATTTTATGGTTGGTGAGCTTCTTGAATAACCGGCAATAAAGAGAGCGAGAGAGACAGAGACAGAGATAGAGAGAGAGAGAGAGATGAAAAGTGATAAGACAAGAGAGAGAAAGAGATAATATGAGAGAGAGATTAGAAAAGAGAGAGATTCAAGAACAGATTGTTGGAACTCACAAGAACAGTGCACATCTGAACATTGGAGAGCTCTTTGATCAGTTGCACGTAAAATCACAATGGAAGTGTGATTCAACATTTTTTTTCTTTTATCAAGCTTGACCATCGCATAAGCAATGCACAAGTGTCTTCTATGTGATTATACAATTTGTGTATAATCGATGCCCATTAGAGTTGCATAAGCAATGCAAATAAGTGTCGCATATGTGACACTCGATTTTTCATCGCATTAGTGATGCTCTCATGAATGTCGCTAGAAGCATCATGAATGATGTCAGAAATAACATTGAGAATAACGTCGTGTATAAGACTGTGCACACTCGATGCATAGTCCAACGAAATTCACAATCATGTAGCGACAAAAATGTTTCATGTCAATCGTCACTACGCCTCCATATTCCTTGTAACCGTGGATTCAAGCGGCATGAAGGAAATGGATTACTTGTTCTAAGACCTTTGCAAACTTGTATGCTCCGAACCTTATGTGCCCCACATGATGTGTATGGTGTTCTATATTGTCACCTATTTCGAATGTTAGAGAACCTCTTTTGGAAATTGCCCTATCAGAACTCTTCTTGCTAAAACTTGATTCCATCACATATAAGATATCCAATGTTTGTGATATTTTTTTCTAGATATAATGCACACTAAAAGAGTTCTAAAAAGCTACGAAACACTGAAATTTGAGTTAAAATGACCAAGAAACTAACTACCCAAAGACAAAATACTTGTTCACTTAGGTTAAGCAAAAACCAAAGGAGTAGTTGAACTGCTCTCGATAACTAGTGGAGTGGAATCTAACAAACATATTTGAACGACATAAAGTAGAAGACATAAGATCTCCAAAAATAAATATCATATGTATTAAATAGATATCTACATAGAGAGAAATGTGCAACAGAAGTGGGCAATGTGGGCCAAAAACTCCTCCTACAAGGGATATGCACCTTGTAGCTCTTGGTATGAACTCCTCTCTACTTCATAGGTCGTGAAACTCCATGGGCTTGATCCACAGGTCCTCCCCTTCACTCCACATGCTTGACTGGTCCTGGTTGCACCTTCTCCATATAGAGCTTCTTG
This sequence comes from Ceratopteris richardii, assembly GCA_020310875.1. Taxonomy (NCBI): domain Eukaryota; kingdom Viridiplantae; phylum Streptophyta; class Polypodiopsida; order Polypodiales; family Pteridaceae; genus Ceratopteris; species Ceratopteris richardii. The sequence continues at coordinate 98,463,541 of CM035438.1, read as the reverse complement.
TGACCTTTCACCTACCCTTGTGTGACAATTGGCATCTAGCCTTGACTTCTCATTTGAATTTTCATTTGACATGAATGGATAAGGATTCATGTTTTTCTGTCCATTCGAGCCTCCTTTTACTTTGGAAACACCATTCATTTGCTCTAAGGTTGATGAGATTGCCCAATTGATTTGCTCTAAGGTTCAACAAAGAACAAGACTGAAAGATTGATGCGTTTTTCTTTTTTTCTTTTTTTGTTTTAAGGACATGTCAAAATGTGAAATCTCTTCGCGTCAAATCTTCATTGAGCATAGGTTCAGGATTTCGTTAATTTTCAATCCGCAATCACCTTTACGTTTTCAATGAGTTTTTAGATTTAATCGCTCCATGGACTATAACAGCTTATTTCCATGTAAAATAGAGAACAAGAATGAAAGACTGATGTGTTTTCCCTTTTCCGCCTTAAGGGTATGTCAAAGATGTGAAATCTCTTCGCCTCACCTCTTCATTCACCCAATCCTACTACACTCCATAGACATGAAATGTACTATAGCGGTGACTTGGAAATAAGATTTTAGAAATATAGAAGGAAGGTAGGGCTCCGCACAAAGAAATTAATAATATTATGATAGTGAATTGATCAAATTTCTATATTAAATGGTATGTCAAATATAATCGATACTAAAACACGTATATTTTCATGATCTTCTTTCTGTCACATCAAGGATGTAAAGAATACTATGAGAAGATCATTGAGGACTTGGACACTTTGTTTGGTTATCTTGCTAAGAAACCTTTCCTAAATGAAGGGATTCGAATCATATCTCATAAAGGAGGTCAAACAATGAGATTAGAAAACTAAAATGGGGTCGTAACACTCCTTACCACAAAGGGCATGACTTTTTGGGAATCGCATGCACACGTGATTTTTTATCATTCAGCGAACACCACATGGGTGACACTTTCACACATATAGAAAACAACGAACATATAAATGGAAGAAATAAAACAAGAAATGTGGGCCTACGAAATGGAAACGACAAGCAAGATAAAGAAGATACGCCTACGAACGCAAGAGAGGAAGGTGGAGCATGGAGGAGGTGATTTAAAGAGAAGACGCTGGAGCATGGAGGAGATAAGAAGACGGGCTTGCTCGTGGTGAGAAATGAGAAGGTCGATCGAGGGAGAGAATCATTTTGTATTTGTGGGGACAAAGTTGTTGATGAAAGAGAGAATGGTTCGCATTTTGAAAGAGGGAATGGTCAACAAAGAGAATGCCTATGATCTATCGGGAAAATTGATGTCAAGTGGGTTTCTCAATAAAAAGCTACCGACATAATGGTCCCCGCTTGCTAGCGCAGCTAGTTGGGTACTCTATCTCTTAAGGTTGGGATGGGATTCAAATTCCACATTTTACAATGAGACATTCCTCATCATTTGTGTTGAGAAGTCTAAACCAGCCCCTTCTAGGAAGTGTGGGCCTTCGTGCACTTGATTAATCTAGGCACCTAGTTGAAACTAGTGCTCTCATTTGTCCTTAGGGTTGTGCCTTCCCTAATTCTACCTTAACATGCCTTTGGGCTATGATATCCTCACCATGCTATGCATCAAACCCCTGCTTTGTGCCATAAAGGAGGGCGTCAATGATATGCACATTGTCACTTGTACTTTCAATCATGTTATAAGACTAGTATATCTCTCACATTATCTTAAGATTGTTCTCAAATTGAAAGGTCTAGATGATTTCCACGAAAAAAAGGGTTTATGAGAGGGCTTGAAAAAGCCATTAAAATTGAAATTTGACTGAACAGTAAATTTAAAAAAAAAAAGTTAATGGCACGTTTTTAAAAAATCATAGTATAAGAGCCAAGAGGGCCAAGTCTTACCACAAGCCAATTTGAGCAAGCCAAAGAGGAAAACTTATGCTTTAGGTGTCGATCTCCTATCACTCTCAATGGAATTGCTAAATATATTAGGGGGAAGATAAAGGGCGAGCACCACGGAATACAATGGTCTTAGACAAAGGAAAAAATGCCTTCCACCTTGTGCAAATACTTTCAAGTTCTGGTAGCACAATACTTTCAAGTTCTGGTAGCTCTAGCTGCACAAAAGTGGAAGTGATGCATGAGGATATAAAACACACTTGTTGTTTAACTCAGTCATTGTGATCACAATAATTTGGACCACTTGATTTAGTTAAGCTTCATGGTCATGTGTATGAGAGTATAGTGAGGGTCATGATTGATGCCTCTACTACTCATAACTTTATTAATTATGCTCTATTCAAGAATTTAAGTAATCGCTAATAGCTTGGTGCACATAAAAAGGTAGTATCTTTGTTGGAAGGGGAAGATAAGAGAATATGGGATACTATGGTATCAAATTTGCAAATCAAGATACAAGGATTTATAGATAACTTAGAACCAAATCATGAATCTGGATATAAAAGATCTAGTATTGGGTAGAGAATGGACTGGGAGATTGGGGGATACACTTAAAAGATTTTTTAGAACAGTACTATTGAATTTGTTAAGAATGGACTTACTTTTTGTATTCACAGTGAAAGACATGTACCTAGTACACCCCTTATATCATGCATTGAGTTAGATACTCGTTTTGATTCACATGATGTAGAGGATGTTTGTGCATTGTTTGCTTTAGATGCTTGTAAGTATTTTCATGATTATGATATTTTAGATGTATCTTCTTTTGATCACAATGTGACTAAGGAGAGGACTTTCTTTTATTGATTTTTGAAAGAATACGTAGTTAAATGTTTAAGCATTTAATGTTTATTATGAACATGTACTTCCACTAGATTTAGCAAAAGGATCATAACCCCTATCATAGATATGGTAGGTTTGGGACACAAGGTTGACCTCTAGACAAACGTAACTATCAAACATGAAGATTTAGAGGTTCCAACCATCTAATGAGCAAAGGAGTCTGGCCTATTGTGTGTTTAGATGAAGAAATAAAGAAATTTGGATACATAATTGAAATCCAGAACCTCAAAGTTGTAAGAGCCCTTTTGTAGAGAGTGTATTCAAAAAAGTAACCGCTTAAATCATAATTTCCAAGGATGGAGATCATTTGAAGATCTTCATTGAAACTAAAAAATGTACCTCTACGAAGAGTGGAATAGTTTCAAAAAAGGGGCACTCGATTCATCGACTCCTAGCATCAACTATCAAAGTTCTAAACAACAAAATATCCGTAATACTTCCTTCTAATTTACTTGCATTGTCTCATTCACTATCTTCCAGTTAGTAACTCTTTTCCAAATAAGAATATTGTCTTCGAATTACCTCCCCAGATGGATGGATAGTAGTGATGCTTTCATATAAAATGTTAAGTTTGGCGAGATGATTGTATATCTACTATTTCTTTAATGCTTTACCTATGCATTTTCCTACGTTTATCATAAATTATCCTAGCCAACATAAGTCTTCCAGCCCTCAATCTATAAAGATTCGCATCTTCCGGTGTGGGCACTCTAGCTAATTCAAATCCTATAGAACAAACACTATGGTTAAAAGGGTCTCCAAAAACAAATGAAACAAATTAGTTAAAGAGAAAGAATTTGTTATGATATACTAATTAGAATAAATTCGTGACAAATACGGTTCACTATTCTAATTAGCACAATAATCATGATATTTAGCTTACCTCGCGTGCTTATCAATGAAATATGCTATTAAGGTTATAATGCATAGCAATTATATATGTCAATATAGATGGAATGTTAGTCATGATAATTCACATGGTCACAACTCTCAAAAGACATATGCATATGTATCCTAGCCTTGGACACACAAACTTTCTGCCTACTCAATCTTGAGTGCACATATTCCTCCACATAATTTCCTATCGTAGCCAATCACACACACATGTTAGTATATGATCAATGTCTACCCCTCTTGATTGTATGCACATTTTGTAAGGCCTCCATTATGAGGAGAAACAAAGCGTGCATTGCCCAATTGATGGGAATCCCAACTTGCATGTTGGATGACGGTCATATTCGACCATGTAAGGTATTGTAAGGAAAGAGAGTTACCATGGTCCCCTGGTGAGGGTTCTGGGCAGCACTCCTAGCACAATGGTAAAGGGAATATTCCATGGAATATTCCCTATGAGAGTAAAAAATCATTTATATTTGTTAGGTCGGTTCAACTGGCCTAAGCCGTGTATGGCAATTATGGGGGTGGTGGCTACCCACACTCTACCACCCATGTATAGCCAACCATGGAAGGCCACCTATAATCCTATATATACATGACTTCTGCACTACCTGAGGCATCGAGTTGATCCAGCATACCTCTACCTTGTATCTCCCTATCTAGAGTTGTCTAGACCACCATTTAAGCTCTACCTTGAGAGCGCATAGGTGGAAATGTCATCATCTTTGTACTTCTTGTTAGTAGAAAATTGTTGAGATTCTCCTATATCTGTTATCTCCTCTGCTATTGCTCCTATGTTATATTGCGTAACTATTGTCTTACATGGTATCAAAGCCATACGGTTTGAATAGCTTGAGAAGTATCACTATTTTAGCCTACTAGCAAACTAGAATATCAGTAGATTACTCGAGTGATTATATGATGGTTTCATCATCGAAAACTGATCTTGGTGCTTCAGCTAATGTTAATGCTGCCCCTACTCGAATTCGCCCACCTACATTCACTAAACGGAAGCTAGATGGAACCAACTATCCACTCTGGAAGTTCATAATTTCTCCAATTTTGGACTCCTATGAATTACTTGACACTATCATGGGACCGATGGGATTGGATCGAGAGCCTATATGAGTTGAAGATCCAACAAATTCAAGATTGATGATTCAGCTAGATCCAGATCTTCTACGAGCTTGGAAGAGGCAGAATGCTGATGCACTATGTGCAACTATCACTAGTGTAAGTCATTTTGTGCTTACTTTAGTTCAATATGCTACCAAAGCACATGAGGCTTGTGGCATATTGGCTTGTCAATATGAGACCAATAACCACACTAGGATATAGAATTTAGAAAATGAGTTGACAAATGAAAAGCATTCTGATTCTGAAAAGGTTGAAGATTTTATCAAATGGATAAAATATCTTCAAGATCAATTGGTTGTAGTTGGTGTTGTTATAACACCAAAAGATCTGGCTCGAAGATGTGTACGTGTTCTTCCAGCAAAGTATGATGGATTAATAACAGTCCTTAACACTCAGGTAAGACCAACTCCCCTTACATTTGAAGAGTTTTGTGTTATGCTTTTAGAAGAGGAGATGATGTTGAAGAATTGGCAAAGTACAAGTGATGATGCATTATCAGCAAATGCAAAAGGTGAAGGCTCTTTTGATGGATCAAAGAAGAAGACAAAGAGGAAAACGTTCACAGGAAGTTGCTTCTATGGTGAAAGGAAAGGATCCCCAGACCTCCACAATCCTTTTGGCTGATGCAGGTAGACTAGTTAATTTTGGGAACCGCCTTTCAGTTGTGGTCCCCCATCCAAAGAAAGTTTCTGTAGATTCTTTCCATTTACCTAAGCTCTTGATCCTTTGGTCTCTAGCAAGAGAGAAAGTAAATGGTGGAGGAGACTAGGAAGGTATTAATTACCATGACATGCCCTACAAGGCTGATTTGCATGCCCTTCCAATATGCTAACTTGTTGTCTAGTTTGGAAAGGACCCAATTCCATCGTTGCTCCATCGAGACACCAAAGCCCATCAGAATACCGAGTAGAAGAAAGATGAGACCCAACCATGGTCAACCAACAGTTGGGGTGGTGGTTCGATGATGGCTCTAAAAGTGGTTTTTGAGTAACTTTCTTTTGGAACCATATGCCTCAGAGAATGTGTCAAGGCACCTCCAAAAGGTTTTGATGCTAGTCAAATCATTATGCATAAATGCATTCATGTCATATGCAAATAGCCTCATGTTCACCTTGCCATGGTTAAAAGGTAGAGAGGGACCTTTAATATGGCCCATTTGCATGTGAGGTTGCACAAAACACCTGAGCCCCTCTGTGGAAATAGAAAAAAGCAATAGGGCCAATGGGCAACCTTGCCTAATAGAGCATTTTAATCAAATAGACTTTGATAACTTACGGTTGATATTTATTCGCATCGACACATTCCCCACCAATGTAGCGATCATCTTAGTGAATTTCTAACTACAGCCGAGGTCATTAAGAGATTGGAGAACAAAGCCCCATTCTAGCCTTTCGTAGGCTTTGTCGAAGACTATTTTAAGGAATACTGCATCTTTCTTGGACCCTTCAAAAAAATCAAGACCTTCCCAAATATTAATAATAGCATCCAATATTGATCTACCCTTGATGAATCCTTTGTGGTGCTCATTAAGACACCTTTTCAAGTGGTAAGAAATTCTATTGGCAATTACTTTTGCAAGAATCCTCTACTGTGTTTGAAGCATCATGATCAAGCGCCAATTTTCAATCCTATTCTTGTTATCCTTTTCTATGACTCATCTTGATGACACCATTGTTTAGGCATTCCGGAAGCGCACCAAAAGCCAATGGCTCTTACCAAACTAAGCACAATGGAGTGGCCACCACTTGTCTGACGGATTTGATAAAATCATTTGTGAAGCCATCAGGAGTCAGACTTTTCTCATTGGGGATCATTTCCATAACTTCAAGAATCTCATTATCTAAAATGGACCCCTCAAGGAGAGACTTTAGATAATGTGGTATTCTCAGGGATGAGACTCTCACGATGTTCACCATGGAATCCCACCTATGCCGAGAGAGGGGCATCAAAACCCCTATGAGTTCAGTGAAGTGGTCACCAATGATAGCCCCACTTTTGTCTTCTGTTTTGCATTCAATGCCATTACTATGAATCAAGAAGGGAATAGAGTCTCTTGTTTGCTTCCTCTTCAAGATGCCACACACACACACACACACACACACACACACATATATATATATATATATATATATATATATATATATATATATATATATATATATATATATATATATATATATATATATATATATATATATATATATATATATAGTTTAATTTTTTTTTAGTGTTTTCTATATTTCTGTCATTCATTACAATTGTAATGAGGATTTATCATTTTTCTCCCCCTCCTACATCTTTTATACATGTTGGAAGAGCTTCCCTAAGTGTTTGAGTTAAGCATCATCTCATGCCTAGTGAATGCATGGATTTTTATTGTAGCTCTATTTATGCTTACTTTGGATGTGCTATCATTTCCATGGTGCATAATAAAGGTCTTCAGTATGTTAGTTAAGTAGTTTTCAATTGATGAGGTTTCACTCTTTTTTTATTTTTGTTCATATTTGAATTTGAATTTTAATATTGTCCTCTGATTTATTCTTTCTATACCATCACTACAAGATATCGAGTGTATACTGAGTCTTTTAAGGAGGAAATTGAATGGGCGCATTTTGGCCGTGACATTGGTGTAGTTGTGGGTATACACATCAGAACTAAAGTGCCAGTATAGGCATCGGTATATACATTGGTATGGGCATTGGTATAAGCGTCAGAAATACCGATGCTCATACTGGCGCCCATAGCGACGAGCTTGTTGGGAGTATCGATGCTTATACCGGTGATTCGCTGAGAGTATCGTGGCCTATACCGGTGACCATATGTGCAAAAAATGTTTTGGGCAGCGTGTGTTGTCTTTTGCTATAGCAACATTACCATGATGTTCTTTAGCAAAAGACAATACACTCTGCCCAAACAAAACTGAGTACATGTGATGTGTACTCTAATGGCAACCAAAACATGATTTAATATAGCAAAATATTGTCTGACACAAAAGGGATGAGCAAAATGAACCATGAATCATGTACAAAAAAGTTTTATATTCCATACATGAAGCATGTACAAGAGTGTGGCAAAGCACTTCCATATAGGAACTAAATACAAAATGTGAGAAAGCACTTCCATATAGGATCCAAATACAAAATTATGATGCACCATTGCCACATATGAGTGTAATACAAAATTGTGGCGAAGCACTACCATACATATGCTCAAGGGGATCAAAACCTTTACACCTACAATCCTGCAACAAAGCATATGTGTAAAATGAAACAAATTGAAATGATATTTATAAACAAGAACTATAAATACAAAACCAAGCTATAAGTTTACCTCATCATAGATTCTCCCATGAAAAGATCGCACCACGTCCCCCCTAAGCCGTGCAACAAAGCAGCCAATCCATGACGATATCCAAAAGCTTCTTCGATTCACGTAGTAGGACAACCCACTGCCAACTCCTATAATAAATATACAAAATGTTAGATGAACATACATGATGTGCTTAACACAAAAAAACTCGATAATTAAAATGATACTTACAAATTGGAAGTGCATATTGTCGTATTTGCCGCTACCGAAATATGACATTCCAACCATATCTAAACGTGTGGCCACCGCATCTCCCTATTGATGATATCGATTAGGAGTATGTTGCTGCTTATCCTGAATTGATTCCCACTCTTCAACATCTAACTATACAAGCTTTGGTAAGCCTGCTCTAAAAGCAACGCGGGCCTTAAACCACCGATGAGACATCATCTCATGTGCCATACGCTGAATTCGTTCTGTGCTCACAATAGAATGCTCAGGTGCTGGCCAACACTCTTCATATATGGATTGTGTGATATAATTTTTGGAATCTTTATCCTGTTGGCTCCATTTTAACATGATAGAATCTCGAAACTGTATGAAGCAAAGCTGTCGAGTGCATTGATGCATGGACTTTTGGATCACATCCATGACTGGAGCTCAATCATGTACGCGATATATCTTGGAGTCGTCATGGCCATGTGCTCCCCAAGGTGTACATGGAGATCTCATCTAATCCAATGTGGAGATGTTGGGATATATATATATATATATATATATATATATATATATATATATATATATATATATATATATATATATATATATATATATATATATATATAAACCCTAAAGAATCTATAGATCTATTTTATAGATATTTTCACATATATTTCATTGTATAAATTAATTTTAATTTTGTGGATAAACTCAAAAATTCTATTTTATATATATATATATATATATATATATATATATATATATATATATATATATATATATATATAACCCTAAAAATTTAAAGATCTAAGTTTTAGATATTTAATTATTTATATTTTATATATTTAGATTTTTCTATAATATTTCATAAAAATGTATACATGTGTATGTATGTATGTATGTATGTATGTATATGCATATGCATGTATGTATGTATGTATGTATAGGCATGTGTGTATGTATATGCATATGTGTGTGTTTGTATGTATGCATATGCATGTGTGTATGCACATATTTGTGTGTATGTATGCATGTGTTTATGCACATATGTGTGTGTATTTAGAGATAGTTAGCTTTGGATCAAAATGAAAACCTAACCAAGACAGAGCTTAGGTTATTTCCAGGTCACATTGCACGCATGAGTACAAGTACATTTTGCTTCGTGAATGAATTGATCTCAGTATAGTTAATGGCTTCAATCAAGAATTACGCTCACACTAAGCTTATTTAATCACTACAAAGTGCCTTAGGTTCTAGCTAAAGCTCCTAACAGAGATTTGGATAGAATGGGCATGTTCCATTACAATATGCCTCGTTTAATAAATCCATCAAAGGCTTTGCAAGAGAAGCATCCTTCTCACTGAAAAAGGATACAACAGTGTGGATTTCACGTGGTAGATCGTAGTTCACTACTAAAGAAATATCTGATACATCCAATTCGACATAGCCACTCTTATAGGCTATCAACATCCCGTTGCATCTCAACAAATACAATAGTCAATATCTATGAAAAAAGATAAGATTGTTCAAATGCTCTTTTGAATCTTTCAAAGATTAAAACGAACTGACAAATGCCGTTTTATCTTTCTTGCCCCTCATTTCTTGCTTTTCAAAAAACTCTAAAAGTCGGTTCCTCTTTGAGATTACTTCTAAATGACGTGCATGTGTGTATGCATGTGTGTATGTATGTATGTATGTGCATGTGTGTATGTATATGCAATTTTTGTGTGTATGTATGTATGCATATGCATGTGTGTATGTGTGTATGCATATCCATGTGTGTATGTGTGTATGCATATGCATGTGTATGTGTGTACATATGTGAGTATGTATACGCATGTGTGTATGTATATGCATATGTGTAAGTACGTATGTATATGCATATGCATGTGTGTATGTATGTATATGCATGTGCATATGTATATGCATGTGCATATGTATATGCATGTGCATATGTATATGCATCTTGTGTGTGTATGTATGTATGCATATGCATGTGTGTATGTGTGTATGCATATGCATGTATATGTGTTTATGTATATGTATGTGTGTACCTATATGCATATGTGTCTATACGTATGTATATGCATATGCATATGTGTATGTATGTATGTATATGCATGTGTGTATGTATATGCAACTTGTGTGTGTATGTATGTATGCATATGCATGTGTGTATGTGTGTATGCATATGCATGTGTATGTGTGTATGCACATATGTGTGTATGTATATGCATGTGTGTATGCATATGCATGTGTGTTTGTATATGCATGTGTGTATGCATATGCACGTGTGTATGTATGTATGTATATGCAACTTGTGTGTGTATGTATGTATGCATATGCATGTGCATATGTGTGTATGCATATGCATGTGTATTTGTGTATGCACGTATGTGTGTATGCACATATGTGTGTGTGTATATGCATGTATATGCATATGCATGTGTGTATCCATATGCATGTGTGTATGTGTGTATGCATATGCATGTGTATGTGTATGTGTGTATGCACATATGTTTGTATGCAAATAGGTGTGTATGTATATGCATGTCTGTATGTGTGTATGCATATGCATGTGTATATGTGTATGCAAATATGTGTGTATGTATATGCATGTGTATGTACGTATGTATATGCATATACATGTATGTATGTACGTATGTATATGCATGTGTCTATGTATATGCAGCTTGTGTGTGTATGTGTGTATGTATGCATATGCATGTGTGTATGTATGTATGCATATGCATGTGTGTATGTGTGTATGCATATGCATTTGTATGTGTGTATGTATATTCATGTGTGTATGTATATGCATGTGTGTATGCATATGCACGTGTGTATGCATATGCATGTGTGTATGTGTGTATGCATATGCATGTGTATGTGTGTATGCATATGCATGTGTATGTGCGTATGTATATGCATGTGTGTATGTATATGCATATGTTTGTGTATGTATGTATGTATATGCATGTGTGTATGCACATATGTGTGTGTATACATATGTGAGTGTGTATGTATATGTATCTCTCTCTCTTTATGTTTCTCTAGGTCTCTCTCTTTCTTTCATCTCTCTCTCTCTCAATGTCAATTGAAAACAAAACAATCACTTACGTCGATGTAATTGTTTGGATCGTTGTCCTCAAAATCCACTTAATGTTGTCCTTCCTCGAATTCCAAAGACGTGATGCCAAAATCTCTTGCAAAACTAAAAAAAAAGAGAAATTAGAAAAGGGAAAACATAAAGTGCTACGATATGTCTGATACTTACCAAAACTTTAGATCTAGAGAAATAGAGAGGTGTGCATAGAGAGACAGAGAGAGAAAGACCGAGAAATAGAGAGATGTAGCTTGCGCACACAAACTCGATAGTAGCAAGCCTTGTTTCAAAACAGGATGAATGTCGAATTTTTGCTCTCGGGTCCCGTTAAAACACTGCGTCGGTATGAGCATTGGTATGAGTGTCGCAATGAGCATCAGTAAATTACTAGAAACTGTTGATGCTTATACTGATGCTCATATCGATGCAGTAGTTTCCGATGCATATATTGCCTTCGTGTTTTTTCAAGGGTTTTCAATGGTCATATGGATGCTGACGTGTGATTGTTAGTATGAACAACGTCGGTATGCCCCTGATATCTTGTAGAGCATCTTATAGTGTTTTTTTTTGTTTGATGTATTTATCTATGTCTTCTTGTTTCCTTCTAATTCTAGGTCTTCACAAATCTTCTATCAATTGTTGCTGTCGTCTCCGACATTGTTTCACATTTTCGCCATTTTTTTGGTTTTGGTCTAAAAATTGTTTCTTGATTTAAGGTTTCTAGGATTGTTTGATATTTTGATTCTTTCTCCATCTTTTTGTTCTCTTTGATTTTGTTCTCTAGATGTGTTGTACTGGTGAGTTTTTTCTTATATATCTATTGTTGAGTCCCCACTTTAATACCTCTTGAAGTCAATGACTTTTCTTGAGTTAGGAAATTCTATATCTGGATGTCCGCTTTATACATTTATGATTCTACTTCTTGCATATCATCATTTACAAAGAATATTCTCATTGGTTTATTTCTCATTTCAAATTTTATTAAGTTCCTTTCAAAATCCAAAGACATTTTATTTTGCCTCATCCACTTTTGCCCTAGAGCAAAGTTTTTTGGCCTCAATTCTTTAGGCCATTCCTCAAACTAAATTGAAGTCTTGTCTCCTCCTATTTTAAATCAATATTTATTATTGAAGAAAGACTTTTGATTGCTTTAATTATTATGTTTTTTCCATGTGGTGTCTCCGCAAGCTGATTTAAGATATTAGAACTAATCCGGTTTACATAAGATCTAGTATCGAGCTTAACCCTAACTTTTGCTTTCTAATAATGCATCTCAACTACTAGCAAGTTTTCTCTTGTTGAATCTCATGAATAATCAAGTCCCTTATTTCTTTATTCTTTCTAATTCTTTCCTTGGCCTCTTCTTGAGGTTACTGCCTTATTCTTCTCCCTGTTTCTACTATTGGAGGTTCCATACATCCTTTTATTCTAGATACATCTACATAATTTAGAATATTATCTCCATCTAGAATTCTTTGAAGCATCTAAAGATGGATTCCTATTGAGTTGAAAGTGATAGAAGTATCTTGATAATAGAATGAAGTTTCCACTTTGCAAGACGTCACATTTTGATACAACACTTTTATTCTTAGGAACAGTAGACAATATTGGTCCCAAAGACTTTGCCCAATCTAGTGTGCTCTCTATCTTGAGTAGATAAACATCTCGTGGATCATCATCTATTCTTTGCGGTAGATCATATACAGGTTTTGCAATATCCAAAACCTTGTATGCAAATTTATTATAAGATCCAAAGTGTACCATGAATGTTTGTCACGCCTTCACATTTCTTGGCGTGAAAGAGTTCATTATGGATTGTATTTTCTCGTGATCAATGGAGACCCCATTTCTAGATACTATATGTCCCAACATTCTTCCTTGTCTGACAAAAGAGACACATTTTTTAGGGTTTAGAAAAACTTTGAAAGCTCTATAGTTTTTCAATAAAGCTTTGAGGTCTTGTGAATGATTTTCCTTTTTATTTGAAAAGGTACATAAATCATCCATATAAACCTCCCTTACATTTCATAGAAAAGCTTTGAACACATGACACATCAATCTTTGGAGAATGGCTAGTACATTTGTTAAATCAAAAGGCATAACCTTGAATGCATAAACACCCCATTCTATGGCAAATGTATTCTTATGATCATCTTCTTATGCAATTGGAACTTGATTCTATCCTAAAAAACCATCCAAAAAACTATAGAACTCCTTTAGATCTACCCTCTCTAGTAGATCGTCTATTATTGACAATTGAAAGTGATCTCTAATAGTTGTAGCATTAAGTTTTGTCAATTTTACACAACCCCTAAGTTTGTGATTCTTTTTTGGCACTACAAGTATTGAGGGTATCCATTATGTACTCGATTTCATTATAAATGAAATCAGTAGCCAATAATTTATCCATCTCCTCCTAAATCTTTACATATTATTTATCATTTTATGTATAATGCCTTTGTTTACTAGGTGTAGCATCCTATGCTATAGGTATTCTATGAAAAATAATATTAGGATCTATCCCTTTGAGATATTTGTAGCTATAGGCAAATATATCTCTAAATTCCATGATTAATATGATTAAGGCCTCTTCTTCCTTAGTTTCCATATCATCTGCTATAAGAATATGTTTATCTTTCCCCCTTCTTGTGTAATTAATTATTTCTGTTTCCTCTTGATTGTCATAGGATTCTCATCCCTTTTTTCCCCTTTGTGGTTTCAAGTTTAACACCAATCTTTCTTCAATCTCATACGTTTTTTAGGCTTGATGGAACATCAAATCTTCCTTCTTCTCATGATTATCCTTTCCATGATTCACCATTTTCTCCTCTTGTTTATGCTTGATTTTATTATATTTTCTTCAAGTTTTATCCTTGACCACATCAGTTGGTTGCACACTAGCTAAGTATGAAGTTTTGCCCATGATTTCTAATTCTTGTTTTTTTTTAATTTGAATGTACTTTTTCTTCTCTCTACTCTCATCATTCTTAAGGCTATCTGAAAGATATCATACCGTTCCTCATTATAGAAATATATCACCACATTTTCTCCATTGAATACATATAATGTAGACAAGATGTGGGTCCATCCAGATGGTTCAAAATCTTCATCATTAATTTTTTGAGGTATACACCATTCATCCTCTATTGATGTGTCATATATGCAATATTATCGTCTCAAAAGAAATACTTTTGTACTTTCTTTCTTATTGCACCATATGCCCAAAGTGATGCTTCAATTTCACTCTCTTTATTTGACACTTCCATTGTTTATTTGTAATTTTATAATTTCTATGCGCTTTATTCTACTCTCTTGGAGGTATTTCTTGATAACTTCATCTCTGTAGATTGACTATAGTTCGATTCCATTTATTTTGTAGATAAAGGCAATCATTTCCCCCACCTTGAATAACTTGTAATTGTCTCATAAAAGGCCTTCTTGGGATGATATCATATGATGATAGATGAGGAAATTCCTCTACTACAAATGTATGTTCTATTTCAATTCCACATGTTTGTATTAATATGTTTTTCTAAATACCCAAGGGTTTTTCTATATGCCTATCTGCAAGTCATAGTCTAATTCTAGAAGGTTTAAGTTTTTGAGCCGCCCATTCTTTCGAAAATTTCCTTTCCATGATGGCTATTCTAGATCCATTCTCTAGAATGGCATTTGACTCTTTATCTTCATAGTGAATTGAGAGTATTGTATTCCACTACTCTCCTTCACACTATCTTTGAATTTTGTTTATTGGAACTTGCATCAATGATTCCATTATAGAAATAGGAGATTTCATGTGTTGTCTCCTTTTCTCCTTCTTCAAGTATTCTTGTATGTGCCGGTTTTGATTAATTATTCCTTTTAAAGTCAATTCACAAGAGATTTAAAATTTATCATTCAGCCTCACTTCCATTTTCAATGCTATTTCTTGAATTATGTTTTTTTTGCATGGTTTGTTTTTTCTCCTCTTTTGTTTCTTGGTAAGGCGATTCATCATTTTTGTATCATTCTAATTTTTTTCATATGTTCCTTCCTCACTCTCCCATGCAAATTTCTATGTTTGTAGGGTCAATCTTTAGAGGGTCTTTTCTAGATGTTTTTGTGTTTTCTCAATGATTTCTTTATAGAGTTGCAGTCTCTCTACTTCCAGTTTTTGCATTGGATATATTTTTTCTTGGTCATTTGATGTAGAACCTTTCCCTATTCTATCTTTATATTCTTTGATCAAAGCGTCTAGCTGTTTTGAGAATTCCTTGCACTCCCCTTTTTGTTTAGGAATGTCCACCTTTTGTTCTCCTAATTTCGTTTTGCTCCAATTCCTTTATTTCCCTTTTTCTATCTTGATTTTTGTTTTCTCTTCTCTCTTACTATGAAGAATTCTTTTTATAGATTTTCTTCTCTTCATCATTTTTCATTTGTTGATTTTTTCCTTGATCTCTAGTTATCAATTCATAGGTGATATCGCATTTTGATCACTATTATAACTTGATGGAATATTCACCACTCTCAAAGGAACTTGAATATTTGTACATTGTCTACTTAAAGTTTTTGGAAAATCTCTAATTTGTTTTTGTCCCACACTCCTTAAAATGATCTCCCTCTATTCTAAGAGTAGCTGGTTTAGGAAAATCCCTCACACTGGTCTCCACCACACCTATAACAATTTACATATCAAATATTCTCTAATTGGGATTTTGGGTTTGACATGTAGCTATTAGTTTTGTACATGAATGTGGCTACATCATCCAATGTTTGTAGGTTAAGTTCTTTGTTGTATACATAGTCTAAATTCGTGCACTCTAAATGATCATTTGAATAGCTATCATAACCATCAGAATACTCCTTAGTTCATACTAAGGGCCTTTCCAAATTTTCTTCCACCAGTGTGTATTCTAGTAGAACTACATTGGTTGCTATTGGTGGTTGTTGCCCTAACACACGTCTAGGTTGTCAATTGTGTTGCTTTCGGTTTTATTGTATTTGTTTTGAGTCTAAGTGCTAAAGCTTTTGCTATTTCTTGAGCTAACTCTTTTGTGGGTGGTATTTTTCTCTCGATAGTAAATGGTTGATTACATATACACACACACAAATATAAATATAAATATAAATATATATATATATATATATATATATATATATATATATATATATATATATATATATATATATATATATATATATATATATATATATATATATATATATATATATATATATATATATATAGAGAGAGAGAGAGAGAGAGAGAGAGAGAGAGAGAGAGAGAAAGAGAGAGCAGTTTCTTTGTTATCTTCTAAATCCATTTCTTCTTTGATGCAAGAATCTAAGTCAAGACATCTTCTACAATAAAACATTGTTCTCAACTACGTACTATTCAGTCGCTCAATGAATGATGATAATCTTTGAGACATATAAATTTAATAGAGATAAATGTTGGAACACTTATTGCAGTTCTTGCTGATGGTGATGAGGCTACCAGACCATTTTGGATTGCAAAGGTTTTAGAGATAACTAAAGATATTGATCAGAGAAGAATAGAGGCTTTGATGGTGCATATGTATTACACTAAAAGTAGTAATGCATTCACAGGTAAATATAACTTAGAAATGGTGTGTGATACTAAACGAACAGGTTCAAAAAAGAAAAAGAATATTCGAAGCACATCCACTCTTAAAATGGATGATGTAGATATTCTTGTTTACGATTTTTCCTTGACAAAAACAGGTCACTTGAGGAAAGCAACCGTCAACATGATAAAACAAAAGCTTCCAGATGTATGTGGTACAGGAAATCATAGGCAAACAAGAAGAGTTGTGCATGATCCTGCAGAATTTGGTATGTACGTGGATGAAGATAGAGCTCTTGTGGATATAGAAGAAGAAGAAGAGAGCTCTCAACAGTATGAGACTGAATCAAGTGCATCAAATGATGAGGGTGTAGACATAGATCGACAATGTATACTGGTATAAAGGAATCTCAAACATAAGCTGCCATTTGCTTGATTTTTGACGAGAGTGTTGTCTTTTTACGACATAGTTCTCGTTTGTTACGACTCGCTGTTCCGTGTTGGTATGGTTGCTAATAAGTTTGTTTAATAGCTTGCCTATTGTATAGACAATCTTGAGTTGTATGGCTCATGTCTTTTCTCTCAGTAGTGCAATATGGAGCATTTAGTTCTCTCAAGTTCTAGTTTTGCAATGGGAATGTGTAAGCCATATGGTCCCCTCTACAAGTATAACACCGCTTCAATGAGGTGAACAATGGTGTTTGTCTATTTTGAACTCCTAGATTCTGAGAAACATGCTTAGCTATCTCATCTATCTTAGTGGAGGTTCTAGAGGTATGTGTGGTAGAACTCTCAGAATCCCTGTAGAGTTTGGACAATTCTAACTCATCATCCAAATTGCCTTCTATGTTAATACACATTCTTAAGCATTGATTGAGTGTGATTGGCTCCTTGAGGTACACATATGATCTAAGTTTCCCGCTTAGAAGTCCATTTAAAGGAAGGAAACTTGTTTTGCTTGTGTAGGAAGTTTCTCCACATATTGTTTAAACCTTCGTCCAACTAGTCGAACTATTTCCTAGGGTATCTGCTTGAAGTTGTGGATCAAGGATGATGTGTAAAGTTTGATGCTAGTCGTGGAGAATCTACAATGAATCCCTCTAGCAGTTAACCTATGTTTTGGTAATTCCGACTATTCAAAGGTTGAAACCAAGCTAAGGTAGTACCCTTGAGAGTCAAACCAAATGCCTCAAACTGTGTGAACAAGTCCTCGATGTGTTCACCTCTTAACACTTGTTTGAACTCGGCCACATGATCATAAGGATCTCCTAGCCCATCGAAGTAGTTCTTCATTGCCTTGATCATTTGAGAGGGTCTAAGGGTTCTTGGATGCTCTCGGGCTCTAGGAAATGGAAAATCATGTTCATCTCTTTGATGCCTATGTGCTTTATGTTTCTCTCTTTTAGGTATTTCACTTTCAAATCCTAATCTATCCCTGCCTAGTGTGTGTGCAAAGCTTACCTTAGGTCTCTCTCTCACTCTTTCTTATTGGTTTACATGAGCTTGGGATGATCCAAGTCCTTGGGGGCCATGGGAAACATTAGATCTTGGTGGATGAAAAATCAATTCGCCTTGCCAAGTGTATGCATGCTTGCTATGCTCGGATGGCAAGAACATTTTCTCTTATGTGTTATCCTAATAGACATTTTTGCCAGGCATCTCAAGATCTTTGAACTCATACATAATGACTCACCCTAATCTGCTAGGTTGATCTGGTTTGAATCTCCAAAAGCCTTCCCATGTTTATCTAGTCAAGAATAGTCCTATGATTTTCTTGTCTTGTGGAACCCAATCTCGAATGATCACTCAAATTAAGACTGCGTTGCCTCTAGGAGTCTTGGGTTCTCATCCTAGGTCTCCTTGCTCTAGGTCTCCTATGTCATTCTCAAGAATGAAAATCCA
This sequence comes from Ceratopteris richardii, assembly GCA_020310875.1. NCBI lineage: Eukaryota > Viridiplantae > Streptophyta > Polypodiopsida > Polypodiales > Pteridaceae > Ceratopteris > Ceratopteris richardii. Next base: position 98,444,639 of record CM035438.1, on the reverse strand, counting down.
AACTCATCTATCCTTTCTAGTAACTTGGTGACCACATACATGGTTCCTTCCTTATCAATGTACAAACCCTCTTCGAACTTGACGACTAGGTGTTTGAGTCCAAAGGCTTAATTTGGATTTTTGAGTTGGACCACTGATCTCCTTAGGTGATCCTCGTAGATGCATGCACCTAGTTGGTTGGTCCTGATATACTCCAATTGTGCCTTATAGGGACCTTCTAGTGTTAGTAGATAGGAAATGTTTGAGCTACTTGTAGGTCTCTCCATGCTAAAAGACATTTTTGAATCACTTGTGTTCAAACTCAGTACGTAGGACTAACCACTAAGTTGTTGTGCCCATGACCTAGGTGTATGATTGACACTAGCCTCACAAGTTCTAGTGCCTTGTCTATCCTTTCCTTGGTGTCTACCTGATCTAAGGTTCATAAGATTGTCTATTAGTCCAAATTTTCCCCTTTGTTTTGCTCAAAATCCTTTAGAGACTCTTTGGCTTCCCAATCCCCCTTGGCTCCTAGGGGTCAAAATAGGAAAACATGATCTCAAGATACACGATACCTTGGAAGTATTGGTGATAGTGAAGAGCAAATGATACACAATACTTGAGCCAACATGATACATGCTATTTCTAAGTTGCCGTACTCGATACTTGAGACAAAGGATACATGATATCTGAAATAAATGATACATGATACTTGCACTCAGACAATACAATACTAGACAGTCACGATACATGATACTTCTCTAGGCCAATACTGGATACTTCTCTTAGACGATATGCAATACCACTGACGGGTGATACCACTTTTACACGATACAGGATACCTTAGACCAAACGATACATGATACCAACTTCCTCAGGATACATGATACTTCATGATGCATGATACAATACTTGCCCTTGGATGATACAGGATACATGGGAAGTATTGTGATACATGACCAGGCGATACTCCACCTGATAATACACAATACTTGTGATAGATTGCGATACACGAGGAAATGATACATGATACATGTGAGGTATCGTGACATGGGAATTATGGTATTGTGATACTTGAACTCAATTGATCATGATACTTAGACTTTTTAAACTCCAAACTCAAAAACTTCTGTAGATATGTGTACCTTGTGCCCTTTTTGTCCCTCCTATATGCATATAGATGCAAAATATGTGTGCATTATCTAGATATCACACTTGCAATACCTGATGCAAGTTGTGTCATGACGCGTGATTGTCACTCATTTTTTTCTTATGTTTTGAGAGTGCAAAGCTCCTCTTGGATAGTATTTCAGAAATTTCTTTTTGCAAGTACTATAAAGCAAATGATCATGTCATAAAGAGTTTTCCAAAACTCACTCCAAAAGGGGCAAAGAAGAAAGAGATTGGAATGGTTTTCGTAGAGGCCTCTACAACCAAAATAAAGTCTGCTAGTCTTCTGCAGAATGTAGAATGAGCACTTTCTATTGTTTGTAGCTTTGATCCATCTTCACATGAACACTCTATGTCTGCAGTAGACTTAGATGATTAGTACTTTGATGGTGGGGCAACCAAACATATTACCTTGCAGCGTAGTTTCTTCACTTCACTTGAGTCTGCCCCTATAAGGAATACTCTCACATGTGCCAAAAAATCCTCTTATCCTGTTATGGGAGGTGGCAAGATCATTCTAACTATTGTTGATGGTAGTTCTTTTACATTGTCAGATGCTTTGTTTGTTTCACGGATCAAGAAGAATATGTTATGATTTTTAGCTTTAGCAAGATTGGATTGGTTGTGAAACTTGTTGATGATAGATGTATAGTTCATGAACTATCAAATGGGAATGTCATTATTGCTTCTATCATTTTATGTCATGGGTTCTATAAGTTCATAGACTATGACAAATCTTTGAATGATTCAGCATGTGCACTACATGATTCTCAAGCTTTGTCACATGCAAAGCTTTAGCATGTTCGTTTTGATCATTTGAACTTTGCTAGTTTGTTATGCCTATAGAAATCTGAAATGGTGTCCTCTTTGCTCAAATTTGAGGCACCTGGCAAACATGTATGTGAAGGCTTTATTTTGGGAAAAATGAAGCATTCCTCCTCCCCAAAGTATGGTTTTACAAGTGGAGAATCTAGTGCTGGTCCTAATGAGGCAACATCTCAACCTCTATAGGTTTCATGTGATAATGCAAATCATTCCATTTTTTACGCAGATTTACATGATGCACTTGTTGATGAGAGACCTGATATTGAGGAGGAAAAAACTATGCCAAAATGGTTAGTGTAGACTTTGTGTGATAGCAAATTAGCTACACCCATGTCATATCATACTCATTTAGGCTCTCATAGTGCCTCTTTTGCATCAAATTGCTATCTTATGTCTGCCTCTAGTCTTTCTGATGAGAATGAGCTTCTTTCATTTGATGAAACATAAAATCCACAAAATTGGATGGATGCTATGTAATCAGAATATGATGGTATCATGAAAAATGGTACCTAATCTTTATGTGAATTACCCCCTAGCAAGAAGGCCATTGGCACTAAGTGGGCATACAAGTTGAAGTGT
>CM035438.1:98412086-98437086 GCA_020310875.1 Ceratopteris richardii | reverse complement strand
TCACAAAGGCATCAGGATGATCTTGTATATACTCGCTCAAACGCCGATATCCAAAATGTGTAGCATACTCGATCTCGTGTTTCGTAGGATATCGGCCATAATCCTTTCGCTGCAATGAAACAAATAAAAAACATTAGTTGCTTGCATTTTAACTAAAATAAAAAATATACTCACAATAACACATATACTTACAAACGTAGCTACAAAACCATTATGGCCCATTTGGCCTAAGTGCGATGTGTGGCCTGACTCCACTCTCTTCCTTGCAGCAGCCTGTTTATTCAAGGAAAAAAATACATAAATTAAATTAAAAAATTACTAAAATATCTAAAAATTATAAATATAAACTATTAATTTGTGTACCTTCTGCTGAGGAAATGACTCCTGAAGACGTAGCTGTCTACGAAAAAACTGCCACGACTCAGGTGGTATGTTAGCTCGCCTCTTATTTTTTTCGACCATACAATATCTCCTGTTAATTTAATCTCAAACAGAAAAAAAAGTCAGAATACATACACATTTATACACACATATACACATACACATACACATACACATACCCACATACACATATACATGCAAACATATACGCATGCATATATGTATATATATACACATATACATACATATAACATAAACACACATATACATATCCACATATATACGTACACACACATGCATGCATATACACATTCATACAAAATACATGCATTTATCCCACAATACAATATCTCCTGTTAATTTAATCTCAAACAGAAAAAAAAGTCAGAATACATACACATTTATACACACATATACACATACACATACATATACACATACACATACACATACACATACCCACATACACATATACATGCAAACATATACGCATGCATATATGTATATATATACACATATACATACATATAACATAAACACACATATACATATCCACATATATACGTACACACACATGCATGCATATACACATTCATACAAAATACATGCATTTATCCCACAATAATATGTGTTGTGTATATGTGAATATGTGTGTATGTATAAATGTGTATATGTGAATATGTGTGTATGTGTAAATATGTATATGTGAATTTTTTATTTATGTAGATAATCAAATTATTAATATCAAATACCATTATTTGTAGATTCTGATCAATCAGATGGAACTCCACCACCGTCTCCTCATCGTGCAACGACTTTATACTGTAAGTATATGAAATATTTAATTTTAACTATATTTGATGGATACATAACTTATATATTTTTTTTATGTTTCTTATGATGTGCAGATTCTGATCAATCAGAGGGTACTCCACCACCTCCTACCCATGCAACGACTTCACATGTGTCCTCCGATAGGAATTATGATGAATTTTACTATCAAGAGCATATTATATGTTGGTGTAACTCTTGTTATGGCACGTATCGAAGACCACGATTGGAATGTATTGAACATGAGGCAGAGTATGGTACTTTTGAGCATGCACCATCACCTAGTCAACGTGATAATGCTTGGGTATGTATTTTCTATATTAATGTCATTTTTTTATTTAAAAACCATGTATAAAATCAAATTATTATTGATATACAGGAATACTTGCTCGATGATGATGATGATAATGATTTTTCTCATAATGTTAATATACCTCGTACACGTCATGGACTTGCTGTTCATCAATTACAAGCAGAGGTTTCTAGAAATCCTCTACCTCCTGGTTTAGAGAATGAAACGGCTGGAGATTATCCATTGCCAGCTCGTGATCGTTCTTTAGTACAAACATATGATAGAAGAAGATATGGAGGATGGAATAGAGGACCACTTCCTTTAGATGGAGAGGTTTTCAACTTTTGGGGTAATCGCTATATGATTGCTCCATCCACTATTACTAATGCTGGTCGTGGTCTCTTTATTGTAGAGGATTTGTATGTGCCTCCGAACTCTGAAGTCACTCTTATGTCATTTTGTGGTCCTATATATGGATGGGGAGATTGGCATCGACTTTCACGTTATGTTCAAAGCATGAGTACTTATGGAATATGCTTGAACGCAGCATCTCTTACTAGTAGAAGGATTTTACATGCAGAAAATGAAAGATTATATATTGATGGAAGACCTTACACACATGGAAATATAGCAGGTTTAATAAATAGTAGTCGAGGGTTACATAATAGTTCAAGGACTAATTGCACATTTGAGGAGCGTGAAAATAGTCATGAATCACCATACATGAGTAGAGATGTATCAAGATACATAGTTGTCAATGCTATTACTACATTACATGCTGGTGATGAACTATTAGTGAATTATGGATGGCGTAGACCTCCAAGAGCACCTTTTAGCTAGAGAGAATAAAAATTTTCTATCCATATTTAATAAGTTATATACTTAATTTTATATTTGAAGTTTAATTTTTATTCATTTATGGAATACTAATGAGTTTTGTTTATATGTGTAGATTCCAACGTATGATGTTAATGATATTCGTCCACAACATTCACAATTACCAATAAGACCTCATTTATCAGAAGCTTCCATGAGGAGGCTACGCAAAACTAATCCTGTGCAATATGCAAAGTTGAAAGATCTATATTCAAAAGATGATAAAGTACAAGATTTGTGTGACAATGATGAAGATGATGGCATGGTAGATTTTATTGAGGATTGGTATCAAAATGACAGTGAGAGCATGGATATTTCTAAAAATGAGAAATATCTTCGAGAGGAATGTCTAAAGCATGTATATGAAGGAAGTCGTTTGACACGACTAAGTGCAAGCTTACTTATTCTCAACCTTCAAAATCGTTTTGGATGGAGTAATATATCTGTTTCGACACTATTAAGGTATAATTTTCAATTTTCTATCTACTTATATATATGCGCATCTTTTAAAACTATTAATGCATCTTTCAAAATATTCATAAAAAATTTGATTGTTTGGATGGCAGGATACGATTGTTTGTTTTGGAGGATATGAAGTATGTATCTTCATTGAATGATTTGTCGATTCACGCATATGTTCAATTTGAAAGTGTGAGAAGCGGATTTATAATTTGTATTCAAAGAATTTGGCACTGTTTATAGGCCATACAATGGTGACCTGGATGCATCGCATGCACAGAGGTTACTCAAGATAGAGCAATCTGATTATAATGGACTAGTGCCAGCAAGATTCCTAGGGTATGCAGTAAACCTCTTGCATGTCAATGATGAGGCGCATTTGAAGTTTAGGATACAAAGTGGAAATCATGGTGGCTTGAGAGGATCACACATATACATGCAAGAGGTTTACTGCATACCCCAGGAATCCTGCTAGTACTAGTCCCTTATAATCAGGTTGCTCTATCTTGAGTAACCTCTGTGCATGCGATTCATCCAGGTCACCATCGTATGGCCTATAAACAGTGCCAAATTCTTTGAATACAAATTATAAATCCGCTTCTCACACTTTCAAACTGAACATATGCGTGAATCGACAAATCATTCAATGAAGATACATACTTCATATCCTCCAAAACAAACAATCGTATCCTGCCATCCAAACAATCAAATTTTTTACGAATATTTTGAAAGATGCACATAAGCATACACATATATAAAATTATATGCATATATATATATGTATATTTATTTATTTACTTTCTTTAATATATCATTTTTTTGATAAACTTACAGGTTATTATCTGAAAAGTTTTTACCAAGTCAAAATATTCTTCCTACCTCACATGATGAAATGAAGAAGATAATCAACAATCTTGGTATGGATTATCAATGTATACATGCATGTCCTAACGATTGTATTTTATATAGAGGTGAATATGCAGACTCTTTGACATGTCCCAAATGTCAATCTCCTCGATATAAGGGTGAAGAAGGTAAAATCCTGAATAAGGTATTGAGACATTTTCCATTGGCTCCACGGATTAGACATATGTTTCAAAGCCCCGAATTATCAAAGCTTTTGACTTGGGGACATGATCACAAAAGTACTGATGGAATAATCAGAATTCCTCATGATAGTGTTGCTTTTCAGCATATTGATTCTACATGGCCTGAATTTGCACAAAATCCACAGAATCTAAAGTTAGGAATTGCATTAGATGGGGTTAATCCATTCTCCATGAAATCCAGTAAATGGTCAACATGGCCAGTGGTAGTCATAAACTATAATCTTCCGCCATATCTTAGCATTAAAAAGGAACATTTAATGCTTTCACTTTTAATCCCAGGCAAAAGACAAGTTAAAGATATGAATGTATATCTTGCTCCTCTCATTGACGATCTTCAAGAGTTATGGAGAGGTATTAATGTCATTGATATATCAAAAAGCATCAATGAAAGACATATTATGATTCGTGGTATTGTGGCTTGGACTATTCACGATTTTCCTGGATATGGCGTTTGTTCAGGTATTGATGTAATTTTTTTATTCAATATGCATGTAAATAAATATGATTTAATCTAATTATATTTTTATCATTTTCCATGATGCAGGAATATCTACTAAGGGTTATAAAGCTTGTCCATATTGTGGTGATTGGTTGAGATCAATCTATAGTAAGAATCTCAACAAAAATATTTATCTTCGACATCGACGATTCTTGCCTGATGATCATCCATTAAGATCTAAAAGAGAAGCGATACATTTTAATGGAAAGCTTGAAACAGGTCAGTGTCCAAAACCTATGACGCCTATGGATTGGTATAAAAAATGGACAGATGGACCTCTGATAGATCCAGAAGCAGAAATCTTCAGTGATGATTCAGATAATGAGTATGTGAACAAAGGTAAAGGGAAATTGGCACTCGCAGAGAACATATCAATATGGTATTCTTTGGAGTATTGGAAAGAGTTAAAAGTATGTCATCTTCTTGATCCTATGCATATATTCAAAAATATTGGTTATTCACTATGGCAGCATCTTCTTGGACTAAAAGATACCACAACATCAAGAAATGATTTGAAAGATCAAAAATCCAAACCAAAGTTATGGCCAGTTTTTGATAGACATCGACAAGAAACGACTTATGCATCTGCTCCTTGGGTACTTACGACAAAAGAGATACAAACTATCAACAATAGAATTCAATTGATCAAGACTCCTACAGGATATGGAGCATCGTTTCAAAACATGTTTACTATGGATGATAAGAGCTTATCTGGATTAAAGACCCATGACTGGCATAACTTTTTGAAACATATTTTACCTTTGGTTATCGATGGATGTACAACGAAAGGAGTACGAGATGTCATCTATCGTCTTGGATCACTTATAAGGTAATTATGATACTTTTATATTTAATATGTTTGAATATTGGATATCTTTTATTTTTTAATTAACTTCTTTACAATTGTTTTTATGATTTGTATAGGTGGATTACATCCAAAGAGATCGATAAAAATTCGATCCCACAAAAAAACCGTGAATGCAAAGAGCTACTATGTTTGATGGAAAAAGAACTTCCTACTTCATTTTTTGATATTCAAGTTCATTTACTAGTCCATCTTGTAGATGAGATAGAGATTGCCGGTGTTGTCAACACTCGATGGATGTTTTGGGTCGAGCGATTTATGGGAATACTAAAAGGTTATGTGCGACAAAGAGCAAAACCAGAAGGATCCATGGCAAAGGGTTGGATGCTTGAAGAGTGCATGTATTACGTTAGTGAGTACCTTGAAAGAGTTCATGAAGAAGCTCCACGTGCATGGACCAACGAGTCTTCTTCAAAAATAACCGATGAGGTATTATCAGGTAAGGGGGTTCCATTCTTATTTACATTTCAAGAAAAAAATGATGTTTCCACTTTTGTAGCATATAATAGCGAATGCATGCAAGCATTCGTTAGCGAGTACGAGGAACTTCAAAGTCTCCAAAGTAAAAGGCGAAAAAACAAAAGATCTAGACGTAATCTCGATAATAATGAGATTACAGATATACCTTCTTTCACGGATTGGCTATATAGTCGTTTGCAACGCGCCAACGCAAATAATGAAGAAATCTCAGATGAGCAAAGAGAGTTAATGATGGGTTGTGAACAAAAGGTAATTTTATTAAAATATATATTTTATTTTTTTCATATATGTATGTTAGTTTCTATTTACTAATTCAATTTATTTTGCAGGCTCGAATGTTCACTAATATGTGGGCTTTTGGACAGCATATTAGAATCAAATCCATTGATTCTTTACGTAAAACAGAGGATTCTAGTATTGTTGCTTGTTTCAAGCAACTATCACGTGCTAGCTCAAAAGACACGAACCTTATAGATGGCGAACTTGGTTACGTAGGAGCTATTGTTGGTATCTACGAAATTTCATTTCGTACATTCAAACAGGTAGAAAAAAGTTTATATATTTTTTTTAGAGTTAGTTTTTTTTTAAGCACCTAATAATGGGACGTTTTTGTTGTTATATATTGTGATAGGTCATTTTGAAGGTTGACTGGTATCGAGCGGAGTATAAAGGTAGTAATTCTACAATAAGAAAGGAATTATCTGGGTTTTGGGCAATTGATTCTTCCAAGGTAATGCGATCTACTAAAGAACCATATATTCTTCCTAGGCATATTGAACAAGCATTTTTTTATAAAAACCCAGATGCTCATCCTTGGTGGCAAGTCATTCATGTGCAACCTAGAGGTAGGTCATTGTTTGAACAGTTTATTGTTAGAGAGATTGAAGAAAGTCCTCTTGATGATTCAGCATCAGATACTGATACATCAACATCTGGAATAGAAATTAGACTCATTATACGTGATAATGATACTAATCTTTTTGATGAAGAGGATAATTCTCTACATGCTGATTCTACTGATGAGGAAGAGGAATTACCAGAAATAGATATTAATCCACCAATAGATGATGTGATTCATGAGAACATAGATTTAACAATAGAAGAAATAAATGAAATCAATAAGGATAATGAAGATGAGACTATATTGATGTCTTACCAAAATGATGGCAATAATGAAAACATATGAGCAGATTAGATAGTAACTTGAAGCTTCTGAATGGATATATATAATAGGTTTTTTTTATTAACTTGAATAACGATGAATCCTACTAGAGAGATGAAATCATGTTCTTCTAAGTTAGAACATGAAGCTCGGGGGTATGCCTAATTATTTTATATATAGCTTTATCTTCGAGGAGTAAATTTTTATCATGTATGTATGCATATGTGTGTGTATTCATGTGTATTATATGTATACATATATTAGTATGCATATATATGTATTTCATGTATATGTATGTGTTTGCATGTGTGTGATATATGTATACATGTATTCATGTACGTAATATATGCAAGTGTTTATAATTGTGTACATGTATATATGTATATGTGTCTATGTGTAAATATGTACATGTAAATATGTATGCATGTATATATATGTTTATGTGTGCATGTAGGCATGTACATGTATGTGTAAATATGTACATGTAAATATGTTAGTATGTATATATATATTTATGTGTGCATTTAGGCATGTATGTGTGAAGCATAATATATCTACTCCATTTTATATTTATGTATCCTATCTACATGATGTGTATATATCTTTACATATATTATGAATCATGATCCTCGTTGATTCGAGTAGCTATATATAGAGGCATAAGGTTGGGAGGAGAGACATCTCTCTAGTAGGACGTCGGAGGTGTATATATACTTCAAACATATGGCTAAAAGGTTTTATATGTATATGTATATACATTTTTATTTTAGATTTTTTTATATGTATATATATATATATATATATATATATATATATATATATATATATATATATATATATATATATATATATATATATATATATATATATATATATATATATATATATATATATATATATAGATACATACATACATACATACATAGTTTTTCCATACGTGAAACATACTTCCAACGCATACGGGTATGGAAGTATGAAAAAAGTATGGAATTTCAAAAAAAATACCATACGTGATATCATACGTGTAAGAAAAAAAGTATTAAAAAAATCTGAAAATAATATATATATATATAATAATAATAATATATAATATAATATAATAGAAAACAGCCATAAAATATATAAATATGCAGCTGAACATTCAGATTTCAGATTTCAGTTCACACACTTCAGAATTCAGATTCATAAAATATATAAATATGCAGCTGAACATTCAGATTTCAGATTTCAGTTCACACACTTCAAAATTCAGATTCATAAAATATATAAATATGCAGCTGAACATTCAGATTTCAGATTTCAGTTATCACACACTTCAGAATTCAGATTCTAATCTCTAGATAATCATGATTTGTAAATATGCAGCTTCAATTTTGTCGAGATACATAGATGTATACATACATGATACACATGCATACATACATACTACAAAAATAGAAACATGTATATTAGATACATATATAAGTTAATATACACGCCTTTCAGTAAACATAGAGTAATAGATTTTAGGAATGACATCATACATACATAGATGCATATATAGATACATACATACGTACATACATACATAGCTCTCTCTCTCTCTCTCTCTCTCTCTCATATACATACATACCGTGCATTGTCGCGACGATGAGCCATAAGTGTCCGCATCTCTTTTAAACACCACTTAAGGGACCATCCTGTCCCAAACTCTGTCTCAAGTGAACTAAGCACGTACTTTTTATCCCTCTCATCATGCTCACTACAAAAATAAAAAACATAATGTAAATAAAACATAAGATATACATTTCAATTTATATGTAAAACTTTTACTTACTTCCATGGTAAGTGGATAAAGCGCAGGTAAGAGTCGCATAGTGCCCGCATTCTTCTCTTGAACTCCAATCCATTCCCTATGTACACAATGTTCCCCTCCGGCTCTATGTCGCACTCTAGTCCTAAGGTGCCTATGCATGTCCTCATAGGCAACTCTGCTCTGCTATCACGTGCTGGAGGTGGTATAGGTGTCCTAAAAATAGATAGATAGAAATAAATAAAAATATGTGCTATAATATCATTAAAAAAAATTATGAAAAAAAACATACCTATGAGCAGATAGCTCTCTTCCTGCATGTGGATCCGCAGAAGAGCCCTCGTCTGATCGCGTAAGCATCTGGATCGTATAATCCAGCTCCTCATCGGACATGTCTGCGTAGTCCCGCATTATGGCCCCTAGAGTATCTGACGGAACTCTTGCTCTCATAAGACTTTTTATGAGAGTGAGTTTCGCCTTTCTCTCTTTACTGGGATCCATAATACCTAACATATAAAACAAAATGGTTAGAAATCAATATATATATACGTGTATGTGTGTGTATCCATGTGTATGTGTGTGCATGCATGTGTATGTGTGTGTATGCATCTGTGTGTATGTGTGTAGGTATATGTGTGTGTTGTCTATGTGTATGTGTGTGTGTCTATGAGTGTGTATGTGTTTATGTATATGTATGTATCTACGTGTGTGTATGTATCTATGTGTGTATGTGTATGCATGTATGTATGCATGTGTGTGTATGCATATGTATGTGTGTGTATGCATCATTATGTGTGTCTATGTATGCATTTGTACGTGTGTATGCATCATTGCATGTGCATGTGTCTATGTGTGTATGTGTGTGTATATGTGTGTGTGTCTATGTGTATGTGTGTGTGTTTATGAGTGTGTATGTGTTTATATGTATGTATGTATCTATGTGTGTCTATGTGTCTAAGTGTGTATGTGTATGCATGTATGTATGCATATGTATGTGTATGCATATGTATGTGTGTGTATGCATTATTATGTGTGTCTATGTATGCATGTGTATGTGTGTATGCATCATTACGTGTGTATGTATCTATGTGTGTATGTGTGTGTGTATATGTGTTTGTATGTGTGTATGCATGTGTGTGTGTATGCATGTGTATGTGTATATGTGTATATGTGTATATGTGTGTGTATATGTGTGTATGCATGTGTGTGTGTATATGTGTGTATATGTTTGTATGCATGTGTGTGTATGCATATGTATGTGTGTGTATGCATTATTATGTGTGTCTATGTATGCATGTGTATGTGTGTATGCATCATTACGTGTGCATGTGTCTATGTGTGTATGTGTGTGTATATGTGTGTGTGTCTATGTGTATGTGTGTGTGTCTATGAGTGTGTATGTATGTATCTATGTGTGTGTATGTGTATGCATGTATGTATGCATATGTGTGTGTATGCATATGTATGTGTGTGTATGCATAATTATGTGTGTATGTGTCTATGTGTGTATGTGTGTGTGTATACATTATGACAGTGTATGTAAGCATGTGCATTATGTATGCATATAAGTATGTATGTATGCATATGCATATGCATTATGTATGCATATGCATATGTATGCATATGCATATGCATTATGTATGCATATGCATATGCATTATGTATGCATATGCATTATGTATGCATATGCATATGCATTATGTATGCATATGCATTATGTATGCATATGCATATGCATTATGTATGCATATGCATATGCATTATGTATGCATATGCATATGCATTATGTATGCATATGCATATGCATTATGTATGCATATGCATATGCATGTGTATGCATATGCATGTGTATGCATATGCATGTGTATGCATATGCATGTAAGTATGTATGTATGCATATGTGTGTGTATGCATATGCATGTAAGTATGTATGTATGCATATGCATATGCAATATGTATGCATGTATGTATATGTGTGTGAATGTGTGTGAATGTGTGTGTGAATGTGTGTGTACATGTGTTTGTATGTGTGTATGCATGTGTATGTGTGTGTATGCATCATTATGTGTGTATGTGTGTGTACATGTCTGTATGTGTGTATGCATGTGTATGTGTTTGTATGCATCATTATGTGTGTATGTGTGTGTATGTGTGTGTGTCTATGTGTATGTGTGTATGTGTGTGTGTCTATGTGTATGTGTGTATGCATGTGTATGTGTGTATGTGTCTATGTGTGCATGTGTGTGTATATACTATATGTGTGTGTGTCTATGTGTATGTGTGTGTACCTATGAGTGTGTATGTGTTTATGTGTGTATGTGTCTATGTGTGTGTATGTGTTTGTGTGTATGTGTATGCATGTATGTGTATGTGTGTGTATGTCTCTCTATGTGTGTGTGTATGCATATGTGTGTGTGTATATGTGTGTCTATGTGTGTATGCATGTGTATGTGTGTGGATGCATCATTATGTGTGTATGTGTCTGTGAGTGTATATGTGTGTGTATGTGTGTGAGCGTCTATGTGTGTGTATGTGTGTGCGCGTCTATGTGTATGTGTGTCTGTGTGTGTATGTGTGTGTATCTATGAGTATGTATGTGTTCATGTGTGTGTATGTGTCTATGTGTGTATGTATCTGTGTGTGTATGTATCTATGCATGTGCATTATGTATGCATGTAAGTATGTATGTACATTATATGCATATGCATATGCATTATGTATGCAAATGTATGCATGTATGTGTTTATGTGTGTATGTCTCTCTATGTGTGTCACGTGTGTATGCATATATGTGTGTGTATGTGTGTGTATATGTGTCTGTATGTGTGTATGCATGTGTATGTGTGTGTATGCATGTGTATGTGTGTGTATGCATGTGTATGTGTGTATGTGTCTATGTGTGCATGTGTGTGTATATACTATATGTGTGTGTGTCTATGTGTATGTGTGTGTACCTATGAGTGTGTATGTGTTTATGTGTGTATGTGTCTATGTGTGTGTATGTGTTTATGTGTGTATGTGTATGCATGTATGTGTATGTGTGTGTATGTCTCTCTATGTGTGTGTGTATGCATATGTGTGTGTGTGTGTATATGTGTGTCTATGTGTGTATGCATGTGTATGTGTGTGGATGCATCATTATGTGTGTATGTGTCTGTGAGTGTATATGTGTGTGTATGTGTGTGAGCGTCTATGTGTGTGTATGTGTGTGCGCGTCTTGTGTATGTGTGTCTATGTGTGTATTTGTGTGTATGTGTGTGTGTGTCTGCGTATGTGTGTGTGTGTCTATGCGTGTATATGTGTGTGTGTGAGTGTGTGTGTTCGCATACCTTGTGTATGTCTCGCTTCTCTCTCTCCCTCTCGCGCGCTGTATGTCTCTCTCTCTCTCTCGGTCTGTATTCTTCCTCGCGTTCAAGGCCCGGCACAAATGTGCCGGGAGAATTGAATTTTTTTTTTTACATTCCAGAGCGTCGCATATGCGACGCTCTGCAGTTTGCCATCGTCGGTAAGTGCGTCGCTAACCTGCGACGCTACTAGCGACGCTTCTGGTTTAGCGTCGCTTATGCGACGCTATCGTCGCATATGCGACGATGCTCGGCCAAAAAAAAAAATCCGAAATTTTTACCGTCGCTTATGCGACGGTTTCGTCGCATAAGCGACGGTTTTCGTTTTTTTCCCGATTCGGGGGCGTCGCTACGCCCCCCTTTTTCTTGTAGTGACTGTGAATTGGATAACTTAAATGAATCAACAGAAAACATAGAATTATCATCACATTCTAAACCATAGGGATCATTACTTATGAGGAAAGGGTCAACTGAGAACAATGAATCAGAAGCTGTATCAATATGAGCAGAGGAAGCTGATGCCCAAGCATCCAATGAAAAGATTGAGCTCATCTTCACTCAGTTGAAAGAAGACTGAAGATGAATTACCTTTTTAAATAAGTAGAAGTCTGAGATCAGGTACTTAATTACTCAGATATACACTAATAAGGGAGCCTAAAATTCAAGTACTTAATTACTAAGATATACACTAATAAGGGAACCAAAGATTTGATTCACTTTTGAAAGATGAGATATACAGTTGATTTCAAACTAGATATGAGTCATTGACTTGAGTTCCAATTGGATTAGATATTAAAATTGTTTGGAGTAGTGCCATTGAAGACTTTACAAGAAGAAATTTTACCTTTGGTTAAGATTTCAAGGATTAGGTTTTATTGTGGTCTTGGCTAGATCTCGAAGAGGTAAATGAAAGTATATTCAGAAAGAATTATGTGTAAAAGAGGTACAATGAAAAGTATATGTAAGAATTATGTGTAAAAGCTATATTCATGGCAAACCACTTGTTACAAAAGATTTTCAAATGAATTTTGAATCTAAGATTTACCTGAACATTGGATGCTATAAGATAACTTCATTTGATTTTCTCTTTTGTGCAAATACAATGAGTGACGTTTGAAATTACCAACCTGTTTTGTTGAAATTACCAACCTATTTTGTTGTTCAAGACGTTTGAACCCCAAAGTTCTTTGTTGAACGTTTATTCAGACATTGATTTTCCTTTTCAACAACGTGTTACAAGATAAATGTGAACATGAACTGAAGTGAGAAGGATAAGACTATAAAGATGTCATTAATCTCCCATATTCAACACAAGTTAGACTTGATTTTTCCCCAAGCAGTAGATTCTAAGAAACAATTTATACATGAGATTATCCTTCCTCATGTACATACCATACTCTTGCCATTGAAGTATAAATTTCATGCAAATGTATATAAATAGTTGCAAGGTTCTATAAATATTTCACTAAAGTCCAAGTGAAACAGCCTATTTGTGTGAGTGGTATTTCTTGGTTAGATAAGTTGACAGATCTAGTTAGCAACTGGATTCATTTAGTTAGATCCAGTTAGTCTCTGGTTCAAGTTACCCAATTGCCTATAAATAGCGGAGGAGGAGATCATTCTCATATCCAAAATCCGCGAGCAAGAGAGAGCAACAGAGCACAGACACCAATGGAGCACAGAGCTAAGCAAACCAGCAAGGCAACTCTCATGGAGAAGAAGAATGTTGGCAAGAGTACCAAGAGGTAGACAAAATAATACCACAAAACAAGATTCCTAAAAGATTCCTTTTGTATGTTTGAGTAAATAGTATGCTTCTAGGTTTTTATTTTTCTTAGCTCATGAAATATAGATCCAATGAGGGTACAACTCGATGCCAAGCTACGACTTACTGGTGTAAGTCGATGCCACGCATCGAAGTTTAGGTGCAAGTCGATGCCACACATCGACTTTGGGGTCCAACTTCATGCCTGGCAATGCGTTGCACCCTCAAGTCGATGCCTGGCATCAACTTTTCTTTAAATTCGATGCCTGGCATTGAATTGCACCATCAAGTCAATGCCTGGTGTAATATGCCCATTTTAGGCATATACATACCTTATAGCTCGGAAGCATATCGACGATCGAGTTATTATATAATTTTCATAAAGATGGGAAAACCGAGGGTTAATTGTGTATACCATAAGGAAACATGATATTGTAATTCATAACTCATGATATGAACCATGTGTATATTTGTATTGTACATGTGAACCTGTAGTGTGAAACCAACTTTCATAAAGTAAAGTTAATAAATCAATCAAAATCAGAAACGTAGAATCAAAGAGAAACTAAAAATAGAAACCAAAGCCATCGAACAATGCTTTATCCACGCAAGCAGATTTTCACGACGAATTTAGCAGCAATCGATGCTTTTAGGTAGCAGAGAGAAACTATTTTGTATAGAGAATACAGTGATCACTTTGGGGGTGGGAGGATTAGGATCGCTTGGATCTCTCGTCTTTGTGAGTTTACCTGCTATCCGTGTTGACTCTCTTGACCTCAATCTGGGTGTTTTGCAGATTCTCTCTCTTAAAGACCCAAGTGCATTGCTCCGTAATTTGCTTGTTTCAGTGGTAGTTGCTTAGATTCCTTTATCAGATGCTCCTGCAAAGACGAAGCTCTATACGTGAGGATGATGATGTGAAAGGAAAGGAAGAAGAGTTGCATCATCGTTACAGAATCCTCGGGCATGTGCACTTTTATATGGCGAAAAAGGACTATGAAGAGGCTCGACGCTACTCCTCCGACAGTTGCCGCCTTCAGTAACTTCTCCTTTCTTACTCCGGGAGAAGGCTGAGGAAAGAGAGGTGGGTCGGGATATTCGGATCTACCGCATCGACCAAGATTGGGAGCTATGGTGCTGAAAAGAATTTCAATTCATGGAAGATTTAGCAGAATATCATGGATAGATATAGCACTTTGGAAACACTGCAGTTCAAAGATCAAGGGAGGATTTTTGCATATATCCATTAAGCAGACTTATGTATAATCCAGAAGGATGAGGAGGATTGCGCAACAGAACTGCTGTTCTTCACAAGATCGAATTGTGTATATCAATTAATGTTGGGATTCTTCATGCCGCGTTGCAGGACTTTGGAAGACTCTGTGAGAAGGATATCATCTCGGTTGTCCTTTTTGTGTCGGCTGCTTTGTGTGTTGCCATCAAGACCTACTTGTCGAAGGGCTTAGGAGAGGCATCGTAGGCTCGATGAACAGTACTATACGAAGCAAAGATTGAGATACTTTTGTGATCGACTCCATTGAAAAAGCCCATGAAGGTTACAAAAAATCTTGTGCAAGCATGGTGCAGGTTATAGAACAAGTGGCGGCTCACAAAGAGATTTGTGCTTATGGTACTGATAGTTCGATGGGGTTCGGGCATATCATCCAACAGTGGAGTTGTATGTACTTCCAGACTTTTGATGTGTTAAGCGCATCATGCTCAGGGCAACGAGTTATGAATTATGCATGTGATGTACGAACAGAGTAGTGGAAACTGAATGTGGCGAGCATACTTACATCAAAATTTGGGGCATTACTGAAGTCAAATCAGCATCATTGAGATCTTTCTCTATGGCAAAAATTCGAAAGTGGAAATTCATGCAACAATAGAAAACATAGATATTACCATCCTCACCTTCGATGAGGAGTAGCACTTTGGTCTTGCAAATATTTGAAAGTTATTCTAAGGATTCTCTTACAATTCTTCTTGAAGCACTCCTTGCGGTTGCTTTTCGATCCCAATAACAACGTCTCGATCATGATGTTGTCACCCATAGATAAGGGTGCACTCAAGAGGAGGAGTATTACGAATTAAACATTACACTTCGTTGTTCTGAGGAGCTACTAGCTGTGATGTTCTCTAGTTTCTCACGATGCGCATACCATCTACCGGCAATCCTATAACTGCCACCACTAACGCTAGAAACATGGCTGCTCCAAAAGATTTTGAATGAATTGATACACTATGGGCAATATGCAGACAAGAATGAGGAACTCACAAGAGCACTAGAAGGAATTCAACAACTTTACAGAGACCAAGGACTTGATCCTACAGATAATAAAATCCTTTTGCTCGCATGGAAACTTCAAGCTGCACAATAATGCTACTTCAGTTTAACCGAATGGTGGTAATGAGTGTGGATACCATAGATACACTGAGAAAAGCACTTTCTTCATTGCAGGTGGAGGTTGCCAATATTAATGTCTTTAGGAACTTCTACACATTTTCATTTCGGTACTATCTCACTGAGCCTAGACAGAGGACATTGTGGATATGGAGGTAACTTGAAAAATCGAGGCATTGGTTCTTGGAGATCAGCCTCATGTATCAGCTTTCATACTATTTTTACAAGACATTGAAGATATGCTAGACTCCTTTATAGTTAGATGATTGTTTGAAGGAAAGTTTCAATCCACAAGACATATTCAAAGTACTATGGTAATGAAGATGATTCAAACTTGGAAGATTACTTCTTCATGCTCGTGAAGATGTTGAAATCGAGATCGAGAAGAGGTGACCTTGCAAGAATCCTCTATCTACATTCAAGGGGATCTAGAAGAATGATCCGTGAGGATGAGATTGAGAGTGAGAGTGAGAGTGTGATTGAGAATGATAATGAGAATGAGATTGACATTATGACTTTATAATCACATGATTATGATTGTGACTGAGATTGAGATTGTGAGTGAGAGTGTGATTGAGAGTGTGATTGAGAGTGTGAGTGTGAATGCGATTGTGATAAGCTCAGGGGTGGTCGGGAGGTTAAGGCTTTGACAAGAAGTAATTATCCAAAGGTGTTGTATCAAGATGTTCGAATCTTCATTCGGAACTTATTTCTTGTATATTGGATTTGGAAAACATGAGGTTTATAAGATAAGTTTTATTTCATAAACTTTTGTTCTCTTTCTTATTTTGTTCAATTTTATGAGTAGCATTTATATGATCTGATGTATTTCTTTTCTTTTTGAGTGATTGGAGGAATGCTACAAGTGGTATCAGAGCGGAGTTGGATTCTGGGACAAGATGCAACTTTGAAGACAAAGATACAAGAGCAAGAGGAGTCGATTCAGAAACTTCTTGGGAGAATGACATAAAGAAGAGATGGAAAGCAATGAGGAGTCAATCAGATATGAACCCAACAAAAATTGACAAAGCAAATGAGGAAGATAGGTTCTCTACAATTATTACTCCATACTGTTTTATAGCTTCATATTCAAAGTTCTTTGTAATTTAGTGTTTAGGCATCAATGTTGCATTGCAAGTTAGCACTGATTCGGATAGAAAACCAACTCTGAGGACAGAGTTCTTCAAAGAGGGGAAGAATGTACTATGCCCATTTTAGGCATATACATACCTTATAGCTCGGAAGCATATCGATGATTGAGTTATTATATAATTTTCATAAAGATCGGAAAACCGAGGGTTAATTGTGTATACCATAAGGAAACATGATATTGTAATTCATAACTCATGATATGAACCATGTGTATATCTGTATTGTACATGTGAACCTGTAGTGTGAAACCAACTTTCATAAAGTAAAGTTAATAAAGCAATCAAAATCAGAAACGTAGAATCAAAGAGAAACTAAAAATAGAAACCGAAGCCATCGAACAATGCTTTATCCACGCAAGCAGATTTTCACGACGAATTTAGCAGCGATGGATGCTTTTAGGCAGTAGAGAGAAACTATTTTTATAGAGAATACAGTGATCACTTTGGGGGTGGGAGGACTAGGATCGCTTGGATCTCTCGTCTCTGTGAGTTTACGTGTTGTCGGTGTTGACTCTCTTGACCGCAATCTGGGTGTTTTGTAGATTCTCTCTCTTAAAGACCCAAGTGCATTGCTCCGTAATTTGCTTGTTTCAGTGGCAGTTGCTTAGATTCCTTTATCAGATGCTGCTGCAAAGACGAAGCTCTATACCTGAGGATGATGATGTGGAAGGAAAGGAAGAAGAGTTTCATCATCGTTACAGAATCCTCGGGCATGTGCACTTTTATATGGCGAAAAAGGACTATGAAGAGGCTCGACGCTGCTCCTCCGAGAGTTGCCTCCTTCAGTAACTTCTCCTTTCTTACTCCGGGAGAAGGCTGAGGAAAGAGAGATGGGTCGGGATATTCGAATCTGCTGCATCGACCAAGATTGGGAGCTATGGTGCTGAAAAGAATTTCAATTCATGGAAGATTTAGCAGAATATCATGGATAGATATAGCACTTTGGAAACACTGCAGTTCAAAGATCAAGGGAGGATTTTTGCATCTATCCATTAAGCGGACTTATGTATAATCTAGAAGGATGAGGAGGATTGCGCAACAGAACTGCTCTTCTTCACAAGATCGAATTGTGTATATGAATTAATGTTGGGATTCTTCATGCCGCGTTGCAGGACTTTGGAAGACTCTGTGAGAAGGATATCATTTCGGTTGTCCTTTTTGTGTCGGCTGCTTTGTGTGTTGCCATCAAGACCTACTTGTCGAAGGGCTTAGGAGAGGCATCGTAGGCTCGATGAACAGTACTATACGAAGCAAAGATTGAGATACTTCTGTCATCGACTCCATTGAAAAAGGCCATGAAGGTTACAGAAAATCTTGTCCAAGCATGGTGCAGCCGTTATAGAACAAGTGGCGACTCACAAAGAGATTTGTTCCTATGGTACTGATAGTTCGATGGGGTTTGGGCATATCATCTGACAGTGGAGTTGTATGTACTTCCAGACTTTTGATGTGTCAAGCGCATCATGCTCAGGGCAACCAGGTATGAATTGTGCATGTGATGTACGAACAGAGTAGTGGAAACTGAATGTGGCGAGCATACTTACATCAAAATTTGGGGCATTACTGAAGTCAAATCAGCATCATTGAGATCTTTCTCTATGGCAAAAATTCAAAAGTGGAAATTCATCCAACAATAGAAAACATAGATATTACCATCCTCACCTTCGATGAGGAGTCGCACTTTGGTCTTGAAAATATTTGAAAGTTATTCTAAGAATTCTCTTACAGTTCTTCTTGAAGCACTCCTTGCGGTTGCTTTTCGATCCCAATAACAACGTCTCGATCATGATGCTGTCACCCATAGATAAGGGTCCACTCAAGAGGAGGATTATTACAAATTAAACATTACACTTCGTTGTTCTGAGGAGCTACTAGCCGTGATGTTCTCTAGTTTCTCACGATGCGCATACCATCTACCCACAATCCTATAACTACCACCACTAATGTTGGAAACAAGGCTGCTCCAAAACAATTTGAATGAATTGAGACACTATGGGCAATATGCAGACAAGAATGAGGAACTCACGAGAGCACTAGAAGGAATTCAACAACTTTACAGAGACCTAGGACTTGATCCTACAGATAATAAAATCATTTTGCTCGCATGGAAACTTCAAGCTGCACAATAATGCTACTTTAGTTTAACCAAATGGTGGTAATGAGGGTGGATACCATAGATACACTGAGAAAAGCACTTTCTTCATTGTAGGTGGAGGTTGCCAATATTAATGTCTTTAGGAACTTCTACAAATTTTCATTTTGGTACTATCTCACTGAGCCTAGGCAGAGGACATTGTGGATATGGAGGTAACTTGAAAAATCGAGGCATTGGTTCTTGGAGATCAGCCTCATGTAACAGCTTTCATACTACTTTTACAAGACATTGAAGATATGCTAGACTCCTTTATAGTTAGAAGATTGTTTGAAGGAAAGTTTCAATCGACAAGACGTATTCAAATTATGGTAATGAAGATGATTTAAACTTGGAAGATTACTTCTTCATGCTCGTGAAGATGTTGAAATCGAGATCGAGAAGAGGTGACCTTGCAAGAATCCTCTATCTACATTCAAGGGGATCTAGAAGAATGATCCGTGAGGATGAGATTGAGAGTGAGAGTGAGAGTGTGATTGAGAATGAGATTGACATTATGACTTTATAATCACATGATTATGATTGTGACTGAGATTGAGATTGTGAGTGAGAGTGTGATTGAGAGAGTTATTGAGAGTGTGAGTGTGAATGGGATTGTGATAAGCTCGGGGGTGGTCGGGAGGTCAAGGCTTCGACAAGAAGTAATTATCCAAAGGTGTTGTATCAAGATGTTCGAATCTTCATTCGGAACTTATTTCTTGTATATTGGATTTGGAAAACATGAGATTTATAAGATAAGTTTTATTTCATAAACTTTTGTTCTCTTTCTTATTTTGTTCAATTTTATGAGTAGCAATTATATCATCTGATGTATTTCTTTTCTTTCTGAGTGATTGGAGGAATGCTACACCTGGCATCGACTTAAACCCTCAAGTCGATGCCTGGCATTGACTTGGAAGGTCGATGCCTGGCATCAAATGTGGCCTGAAAGTCGATGTGAGGCATGGAATTTAGGGTGCAAAGTCGATACTAGGCATCGACTTTTAGGTGCAAGTCCATGCGAGGCATCAACCTTGTGTGCAAGTCGATGCCAGACATCGACTTGAGGGTGCAAAGTAGATGCAAGGCATGGGCTTGAGGGTCCACGTCGATGCCAGGCATCAACTTGAGGGTGCAAGTCGATGCCATGCATTGACTTACACTGTCAAGTTGATGCCTGGCATCGACTTGCACCCTCAAGTTGATGCGTAGCATCGACTTGCACACAAAGTGGATGCCTGGCATTGACTTGCACCCTCATGTCGATGCTTGGCATTGACTTGGCCACTTGAAAAACACATTAATGTATGAGCTCATATTTCCAAGCCCATTTCAGGGATGTTGAGTCAAAAAGTGAGAGGCCCTTCAAGAAGCTCAAAGTGACAATGAGCTCTGGGGATCAGCAACATGACAGAGGCATTGGTCACCAAACAAGACCAAAGAAAAACATTGCATCCTTATCCTCTGAGAAGGCCAGCAATCCAGTTGGAATGTCTTCTGGTGGACAGAGTA
The DNA here is from genome assembly GCA_020310875.1 of Ceratopteris richardii. Classification (NCBI taxonomy): domain Eukaryota; kingdom Viridiplantae; phylum Streptophyta; class Polypodiopsida; order Polypodiales; family Pteridaceae; genus Ceratopteris; species Ceratopteris richardii. The sequence continues at coordinate 98,416,034 of CM035438.1, read as the reverse complement.
GCATCAAAATACCTGAGGATGATGCAACTAGGAAGGAAAGGTCGAGGGACGTAGAGGTCTTAAGGACAGATCGTCCACGCTGGGACATGACAAACCTGGAGTGGTGCCTTCAATATGTGGAAGAAAAGAATGCAGTCCTACTTATGTTCGCAGGGGCATAGGGGAGAGGAAACATCATGACAACACAGGGTTTTTAGTATGGCCTTGTGTTCAAACTGGATTATGAAGATGAGGATTCTGACAACCTCCTTGTCCTGGTAGAGACATCGAAAGGTTTAAGAACTGTTATATGCAAGATGGATTTCTTGTGCCCAGAGTGCTGTGTTCCAAAGAGGCTTGCAGAGATATGCAGGGACTCATTGAATCTTATCAAGGACTTGATTCCATGGATCCAAGGCAATATCATGCCAACACAACAGAAGAAGACAACCCCCGTAAAGGCAAGGGGTAAGCAATGCGTGCAAAAAAAGTTCTTGAAGAAAAAGAACAGAATTCCTGATGAGGAGTCTTCTGACTCAAGCTCTAGCTCTAAGGATATAGTAGTTGCACCTGGTGGGGAGCTTGCCTCAGGTATTCTTGGTACTGAGCAGAACAAGATGAGGGAGGACATAGCTAAAATGAAAGTTGTGAAGAAGGGGCAGTTGTTCCACCTACCAATTAATATCATCCATAGGCCACCAATGGATCCAGTCACAGGGAGGAGGCCCCTTGAGATCAGGATCCACACAATTTGCACATGCAGAATCTTAAGAAGGAAATGAAGATAAATCCTCATGCTACTGTTGTGGCTTTTCTTGTCACGGTGGATCCGAATGAGTGCAGCTCTGTGGAGGAGTTCAATGAGGGTTTGTTTGAGGATTATACATATTATGTGATTGGTGGTTCACACTCTACAGAGGCCCACAGACAGCTAGTGGAGCACCCCACCACATTCTTCTTTAGGTATATAGAGTGCAAAATATATGTTGGTCTTACAACTGAGGAAGCCAAGCTTCTTGCTTGGGATCACAACAATGACAATGACTACAAGCAAAAAATGTCCTCCATAGAGAGAATTCCGTTTTTCCACCATGAATATGAAGATTGTCTCGTGAAGGAAGCTGGAAGAATACATCCCAATCTACGAAAGCAATGCCTTATTGAGGTTGGCATTGCACTAGATGAGAATAGAAAGTATGATGCTTTGAGAAAATATGATCCATGGTTTCAACTGGCATTCAGAACACGTGAGATCTGGGATCTGCAGGATAAAATTTTCACAATGTGGGAGAACAAGGAGGTTAAGGGCCAGAAGCAATGGAAGTCAAGGCCAGACCCATAGGTTGATGTGAATGGAAAGGGAAGGAAAGTTGACCTCTCAATTGAAGAGGCTCCTGAGGACATGAAGCTGACACCATGGAGGGCCCTTCAAGGAATCAAAGATGATACATTGATTATATCAACTTTGTCAAGGGTAATCTCCAAGGAGTTAAGCCTGGAGGAGATGGTGACTGAGCTCAATAAGTATGTATGTTATTCTCATATCCTTTTTCCCTCCTCCCATGTTTCTGGTCTAACCTAGTCTCTTTTTCATTTTTGTGTCTATGGTCATAAAGTATACAGGAAGATTCAGGAGGTGATGATGAAGAGGCTGGGTTGCTTTTCTTGGATAGAGTTCCAAGCAGACTATCCAACCACATCATCCTACAAAGCTTTATCATAATATTTTATCCTGTTTCGTGATTGGGTAGGTTCTCTTTCAGAGAGCATGCCTGGTTTGCTATTAGACTAGATGCCTTGATTCACCTAACCAATTCGATGCCAGGCTTTTAGTAGGAACTCAAAGCCTGGCATCCACTTACTACTGAATGTCGATGCCTGGCATCGACCTGGTGCCATAACTCGATGCCTGGCATCGACCTCGTGGCATAAGTCGATGCCTGGCATCAACTTGGGGGCATAAGTCGATGTCTGGCATCGACCTGGTGGCATAAGTCGATGCAAGGCATCGAGTTATGCGAGATATCGATGCCACGCATCGACTTTCAATAGAAAGTCGATGCTTGGCCTCGACCCACACACAAAATCGATGCCATGCATCGATTCCTTATGTTTCCTTTGTTATATTGAAGAGCTCATTTAATTGTCTTTCCACTTTATTCTACAGAAACCAAAGAAAAGTAAGTCTGTAGAGCTTGTACATGATTGCCCCCCTGCATTCCTGGCTCACAGTCAAAGAGCAGGGCATGAGAAATCCAGACTGAAAGCCAAGGAGATTGATTTTGATGATGAACTTGATCTGAGATGTTTCTCTAATCCCCTAGACCCCCTTAGCCCTGTATATTACAATGTGTTCTATAGTGATGTAAATAATATTTGTACTGTTGTGCCTAGAAAGCATTTCTCCCTTCTTATAGCAGACATACCCTATGGATTTAGGATGTTGGGATCAGTTAATGATGATGAACCCTTCAAACACCCTCAGATTTGGAAGATGGTCACTGATTTTGCAGAGTTGACTATGTCTCCTCTTTGGAGGATAGTTATTTTCCATAGCAGAGACCAATCTTTCTCTGTTTCAACTGCTCTGAAGTCAAGATGTCATGCTGTGGAGTGCCTCACGTGATAAGTAATGTTCTTTCACATCTACATAGCTTTAATGATGCTCTCTGCCACTTATAGTTCTTGTTGGTAGGGTGAAGACAAACGTCAATCACACTCCTTTACATAGGTTTGTGAGCTCCACTGAATGCATTACAGTTGGCTATTATGATGAAGTAAGCAAAAGGAGAGTCAGCGAGCATTGCAATGAGAATGGGATCTCAAATGTGCTCATGTTCCCAGCGGTTACCAAGAAAATTCATCATGTAGCTGGTGACAAGACATTGGTTAACCCCTATCAGAAGCCACAAAAGCTCATAATGAGATTGCTTCAACTATTCTCCAATGACGATGACTGGGTCCTAGACCTTTTTTCGGGCACAGGTAATTTCAATTTTAACATTTTTCATTAGCCATGATGTTGATTGGGCTCTAAGAGGTTTTCTTGTGTTTCAGGAACAACTCTGGCTTGCTCCTTAAAGATGTTCAGGCACTGCGTAGCTGTGGAGAAGGATGATGCTCAAGTGAGCTTCATTAGAATGAGAATCAATGAGCTAAATGAATGCCCAAATGAAGACCAAGACGTTGGAAGGAAGCACATTGCAGACACGGAGAGATTCCAACCGGCTTCAAGGGAGCCTGTTCCCCCACTTGCAGATGAACCGGGGGACATGGCTGACCTTGAAGAGCCAATCTTGGAGCAAGAGAGGCAGGAGATGTGTTCTAATGTTCCAGAGGATCCCATTATGCTTGAGCCTAAGGAAAGCTATGATCAGCTTCTATTGTAGATTCATATTATTCTTGTAAAACACATGAGATGTAAAACATCATTTTAATAGAAACATAATGCCGAGTTCTGCTTCCACTTTGTGTTAAGCTTGACTTATCTTGAGCATTTCTCTCATGAATGTGTGAATGTTACTTAGTATAATTTTGTTGATTATAATCTTCTCTTAGGAATGCTTTTGTGAAATTTATTTCATATGCTATGAATATGGCCCAACATTCAATGATGATCTTAACTATACAAAGGGGATGATCTTAATTGCCTTGTTAAAATGTTTGGATTTTTGCAACACATGTACTGCGATTTTTGAGTAGCTTTTAATCAGCTATAATATGTGCTTGTTGAGGTTATAAATGTAATGAAGGAGTTTCCGCAATTCTTACTTGTACCTTCAACTCTAATCTCTTGTAAAAGATCAAGATGTGGGATTCTTGATCGTGCTAAACAACTAGTTTTCAAGGCACCAAGTATTTTAGCATATCTATCTTCACTACTTGCGATATGGGATCAAGCTTCTAGTCAATATTTACAAGAAAGAACAAGTGATGTTTTCTAGATATTGTAAAATTCCCACTTTATTG
>CM035438.1:98086649-98374149 GCA_020310875.1 Ceratopteris richardii | reverse complement strand
ACCCATATAAAGCTCTCTTGAGCTTACACACATAATCTGATCCAATTGATTCCATGAAGCCTTCTGGTTGCTCCATATATACTTCATCTGCAATGTACCCATTTAGAAATGCATTTTTCACATCCAATTGTGATAATTTCCATCCCTTGCAAGCAGCAATAGCAATCAATGTCCTAATTGTAGACATCTTAGCAACAGGACTAAAGGTTTCATCATAATCTACCCCATAAGTTTGGGCATAACCTTTGACCACAAGTCTAGCCTTATATCTAGACACCTTACCATCTGCAAACCTCTTTGTTTTATATACCCACTTGCATCCAATGACCTTCTGATTCTTTGGTCTTGGTACTAATTCCCAAGTTTCATTTTCAAGTAGAGCATCATACTCTTCTTGCATTGCCTTCTCCCAATTCTGTTTACCTTTGGCTTCTTCATAAGTGGTTGGATCTTCTTCTGTCTTCACAATGTAAGCATAATCTTTTGTTGTTAGAAAAGATGTATCATAACTATACCTTATAGGTTCTTTCCTTTCCCTTGTAGATCTTCTGATTTCTGCACTTCTTGAAGTTTCAGCCTCATTTGACTGTGGATCAAATCTTGGCCCTTCTTCTACATGATCCTGCAATCTACTTCTTGATTCAATTTCATCAACAATTTCTTCACACACTTTTACCTTTGCCTTTCCTTTTCTTTGTATTTCTTCAACACCTGCAAAATCATTTGTTGATCCTGTATACCATGTGTTTTGCTCATCAAATGTCACATCTTTGGTAACAAGAAATTGCTTTGTGGATGGACTCCACAACCTGTAACCCATCTGTCTATCATCATATCCAATAAACACATACTTCTCTGCTTTTGGTTCTAGCTTATGTCTTAATTGTGAAGGAACATAAGCATATGCAATACATCCAAATACTTTACAATGATCAAGACTAGGCTTCTTACCCCACCATGCTTCATAAGGGGTTCCTCCATCCAAAGCTTTGCAAGGCAACCTATTCACAAGGTATGTTGCAGTGTTAATGGCTTCTGCCCATAAGTAATTTGGACAATTCTTTTCCTTCATCATGGCTCTTGCAAACTCTACAAGAGTCCTATTCCTCCTTTCTGCTACTCCATTCTGTTGAGGGGAGTACCTGCAAGTTACTTCTCTTTTGATACCTGCATTCCACAAATAATCATCAAACTCTTTAGAGAAATACTCTCCCCCTCCATCTGATCTTAACCTCTTGAGCTTTTGCCCTGTGATCCTTTCTGCATAGGCATGAAAATGTTTGAATGTCTTGAAAACTTCTGATTTATCCTTGATTACATACAAAGTAATCCACCTGGTTGCATCATCAACAAACAACACATAATATCTGGATCCATTTATGCTATAGTCCCTTGAAGGACCCCATACATCTGTATGAACCAATTCAAGCATATTTGAATGCTTGTACCCTGATTTGTTGTAAGAACTCTTATGTGCGTTACCTAATTGACAAGCTTCACACTTGTACACCATATGTTGCCCCTCAATGTTTGGCAATCCAAGCACTATCTGATTCTTTGACATCTCCTTTATAGCTCTCTCATTGAAATGACCTAGCCTTTTATGCCATAGGTCTAATTCAGATACCTTTTGACTTCCATAGGTAAACAATGCATGCCCCACATTACCTTGGACTTTGAGAGTGAACAATCTTCCTTCCTTTTTCCCTGCAATTATGTTTCTATATCCCTGATTTGGATCTTGTACATAGACACCATCATTTGTGAATCTTACTTCATATCCTTTCTCCACAATTTGCCCTACACTTATCAAATTTTTAGGAATAGTAGGAACATAAAGTACCTTGCTCAGAAGTGTACTTCCACTCTTTGTCTTCACTGATCCAATGCTCTCCACTTTATGTTTGGTATTGTCACCTGTCTGAACTGTATGTCCATTCACCCTTGCTTCCATATCAGTCATCAAGGATAGATTCCCACTCAGATGGTTGCTACACCCTGAGTCAATATAAAACACTCTTTGATCTTCTCCCATTGATTCATGAGTTGCATTCAAGATAAGAGTCATGTCATCTTTCTGATCTGATGCATAATTGTAATAATTATTGTTGTAGGACTGAGATTGGAAGTTTCTTCCACCTCCTCTACCATATGATGTCCTACCTCCTCTTCCTCTGAAGTTACCTCTTTGATTTCTGCCTCCTCTACCTCTTTGATTATAATTCTGATTATTGCTTCCATCATTTTGATTGTTATACCAACAATCATTTGCCAAATGATTTGTTCTGCCACAAATCCAACAAGCTTTAGCATTATCTTTGTTCTTACCTCCTCTTCCTTTACCTCTGAAATTTGTCTTCCCTTTTGTGAAATTAGCTTGATTTGAATTCCCTTCATCATCATTTGATTGCTTTCCCTTGCCATTCTTTTTCTTGTCCTTGGAGTACATAGCTTGACTTGTACTTCTATCATTGTCTCCTTTAAGATCCTGCTCAAAGGTTAGCATGTGTCCTAGCAATTGATTAAGATCAGGAGTAAAGTGATCAAGTGACAATTCTATGGACAATATAAAAGGCTTCCACTTCTCATCACCTCTTAGACCTGTAAGTATTTGTCTTACCAACTTTTCCTCTTCAATGTCTTCATCCACTGCTCCCAAGCTATCTGCAATATCTTTCATCCTTGCCACATAATCTGAAATTGATTGTGAGCTCTTCTTCTTGAAGGTTGTGAACTCAGCCCATAGTGAGGACTTCCTAGACTTAGTTGTATTTTGGAAATGCTCTTCCAAGGCATTCCAAACATCTGTAGCACTTTCCAAACCTCTGATGTGAGGTAAAAGGTAATCATTTACAGCCATGTAGATGATACTCCTTGCTTGAGCATCCTTTCTCATCCAAGGCTTCAACATTGCAAGCTCTTCTCTAGTAGGAATACTAGGATCTGCAAATTCAGGTTTCTCTTCATCTCCTGTAATAAATGATATAAGATCTTTGCTCATGAGGTGTGCTTCCATCCTCATGGACCATGCTGGATAGTTCTCCCTATCTAGCTTATCAATCTGCAAGCTTTCTCCCATCCTTGACTTTCTGTATCTGCAATTACTATGATTTATGAGGAGAAAGTGTACCTTTGATATAAGCTTTTATCCTTCTTGATTCTTTCGAACTTGTACTATGAACTTCTGCAAGTTATCTTCAATAATTTGTCCTTGTGCTCCTTTGATTTGGAAGATCTTCAATATCTGCACCAGTCGGAACTTCAATTATCTTTTCTTCTTTTGTACTTCACCTTTAGCTCTGATACCACTGTTGGAGACCTCTTAATCTCCAAAGGTTTGATCTATACTGACTTAAGAACACTTCTATGTCAGTTATAAACCAAACTTTACACAAACAATGTTCTTCTTTACCAAAACTTCAAGCAACACTTCTCTGAGTGAAGAAGTGTCAACTTCAGAAAGTCTGCTTCAGATATCAACTTCTTTACCTGCACAAATCTTCAAATTTCTTCAAGTAAATGATGCACAAGTATTAGCAATACCTTTGTGCAATCATACTAGCCATTAGTTCTCAAAACTAATCACCAAAAGTTTAATTTGATCATTAAGATCAAATACATGTCAAAAAATGTCTCTCAGAAGTTGCGCCTTCGACATAGTCAACTTCTTAAGTTGATTTCTCCCAATCTGAAACCCGTTTTGCTAAATGCTTTTAGCCATAGCTTCCTTATCTTCTAACTTAAATTTTAAGTGCTCACTCATCAAAAACTTTACAGTATACACTCAGATCTGATCAAAACACTGAGACGGAAAAGTGCGCTACTCTCAGACTTCAGTTCTCACATTCTACATATGAATGTTCCTATTGATCATTCTCACAGTAGGAGAGGAATTAGATTCTGAAACTCTAGACATAGCTTCATTAGCTTCTCAATTAGATGTGTACAGAAGGATTTCTGATCCACGTGATCAGACAAGGAGCACTCAGAGAAAAACCCGTCGCTATTTTCTGGGAAAAAACTCTCTACACATCTTCCTGAAAGTTGTCATCTACAAAATGACTCTATTACTTTCTCTCATACATTTCTTGTCATAATTATCTTATATATACACGACTTTAGACTCATCTCGCATCTATGACTCTACTCCTTATCATCCTAAGGGTTTAACTATACTTAGCTTACAAAATTCTTCACTTATATGTACATATGTGTACAAGACATCATCCTGAATTCTTCTTCACTTTACAAGTGTCTTTCTTTGCTTCATTCTGACCATAAGCATTCTCCAAGATCTGTATAATCACCAATTTGTGATTGGTTTGCTTCAACATGTATCTATCTATCTATCTATCTATCTATCTATCTATCTATCTATCTATCTATCTATCTATCTATCTATCTATCTATCTATCTATCTATCTATCTATCTATCTATCGATCTATCTATCTATCTATCGATCTATCTATCTATCTATCTATCTATCTATCTATCTATCTATCTATCTATCTATCTATCTATCTATCTATCTATCTATCTATCTATCTATCTATCTATCCATGTATCTATCTATCTATTTATGTATCTATCTATCTATCTTTCTATCTATCTATCTATCTATCTATCTATCTGTCTATCTATCTATCTATCTATCTATCTATCTATCTATCTATCTATCTATCTATCTATCTATCTATCTGTCTATCTGTCTATCTATCTATCTATCTATCTATCTATCTATCTATCTATCTATCTATCTATCTATCTATCTATCTATCTATCTATCTATCTATGTATCTATCTATCTATCTATCTATCTATCTATCTATCTATCTATCTATCTATCTATCTATCTATCTATCTATCTATCTATCTATCTATCTATCTATCTATCTATCTATCTATCTATCTATCGATTTGTCTATCTATCTATCGATTTGTCTATCTGTCTGTTTGTCAGTCTGTCTGTCAGTCAGCCAGTCTCTCTATATATCTATCTATCTATCTATCTATCTATCTATCTATCTATCTATCTATCTATCTATCTATCTATCTATCTATCTATCTATCTATCTATCTATCTATCTATCTATCTATCTATCTATCTATCTATCTATCTATCTATCTATCTATCTATCTATCTATCTATCTATCTATCCATCTATCTATCTATCTATCTATCCATCTATCTATCTATCTATCTATCTATCTATCTATCTATCTATCTATCTATCTATCTATCTATCTATCTATGTATCTATCTATCTATCTATCTATCTATCTAAATATCTATATATGAAAAGTTTTTTCTTCACTCTGATTTTTACCAGCAATAAAGCAATTGGATTGGATGGCTCGCCCTCTGGAACAATTGTGATATTGGAATAAAAAGCACAAGTGCAAGAATATGGGCTTCTCTACTAGAAGGATTTCACTATTCATCGTGAGATAATTTTTTATGATATAATTATGGAAACTACTTAACTCTCCCCTCTTTGTCTACAGGTCATGATTAAGCATAAGGACCTACTAGAAGAGAAGCTTTCAACATTATTCTACCTGTAGACCTCTATAATTGTCAACTATACCTATGGATATGCACTAGAACTACAAGAAGAACAAAGGCTCTATCAACATGATTCTCTCCAAGCTAAATACTAGATGGCATGATAATTGGACCACCGGACAATGGCACCATAGGTTCCTCTGTCTATGGGCTTTCCCTACCAATATCAAGCAGTCCTTTCTTCAGTGGCTCATTATCCTCAATGTATCTAGTGTGGCTCCACGACCAATACTAATTGCAAATGTACATTTTGTGGCACGGTGGAGGACTTGCCTCACCTCTTCTACAATTGCAGGCATGCTAAGCTATTTTGGAAGTCTATCCAACCTCTTTGTCTTAAGTTCAACATCATCCTAGGCTATAGAGAATTTCTCCTTGGCATTTGCAATACAATGGATCTTGCTTTTTGAAATCTTTGGACATCTCATATTCTATGGTTTATTTGGAAGAGGAGGAATGAATCTATCCTCAACAATAGGAGAAAGATCCTCTACTTTGCATTCAACTAAGGATTCAGAGACATTGCAGTGAAGTTCTTGAACTCAATCAAAGATGCTCTAGTTGAAGGCTTCTAGGTTTCCAAGTTGCTACATGACATACCTCCCAGTCAGTGGAGAGAAATCCTACTTAGATTTTATTCGAGCACTAGACTGGATATGATTTTCTCTATGTAGAAAGATCTATGTTGTAACTTTGGTGTTGTTTTCCTCTCTGCTATGCTATACTTTATCCATGTATTTTGATCCAGCTTTGGCTGTCGAACTCTATTCTATTGGCTTTCTTTGAGGTGGGTTCTTCCCCCTGGCACATGTACATTTACAATCTTTAATTTATCCTTCTTGTTTATTAAAAAAAAGAATCACCTATCTATCAACCAAGATTATAGACCAAAGAGAGCTTTTGCTACTTTATGGGGTACACATACCTATATGAAGATTGCATTTTGACTTAAGAAAGCTCTAACAATTCTCAACTCCACTATGTTGATCATTTGCAGACACCTCCTATTAAGTTCACTCAAAATATTCATAGATCACAGCTTCTCTTCCTTTTCAAGAATGATAGAGGCTAGCCTAGTCCAATGCTTTGAAAAAAAATATCACTCAACTCTCCCATCTCTTCATGAAATGTAGGGGAAACCTCAATTCAAACACAAATAAATATCATTTTCTAGTAACACAAGGAACCTTATTAGGATAGGACATGTAGTGTATGCTCAAGGCATGGCTTTCAATTCGGATAAGGTCAAAGCCATTCTCAAGATTCCTCAACCCATCTCCAAAAAAGGAAGTTCAAGGATTCTTAGCCCACATTCTATACCATAGAGGTTTTACGAGGATGTATGTAAATATAGCCAAGCCACCTTCTAGAATCATTGGAAAGAATATCATCATCCAATGGACTAAGGATGAAAACAAGGCTTTCTTGGAATTGTAAATATGATTAGTAAAATTTCCAATCCCAATGGCATCAAAATGGAATAATCCTTTTCATATACGCGTGGATGCAAGCCTTAGAACATTTGGTGATATCCTTTGTACAACCAAGAGATGGGTGGAACAATGGACCACCAAATCCACTATGCCAACTAGTTACTATGTCAAGCTGTGAAGAACTATAGTACTATCAAGCTTTTGGGCCATGCCATAGTATTTTCTTTGCTGAAATGGACACCCTACTTAAAAGGAGTAAAATTCATTCTGATCATTGATCATCGATCCTCAAAATATTTCATCAACAAGCCTGAAGTCAACAAAAGGATCTTGCAATCGTGCTTGCTCTTTCAAGAATTTGACTTCGCGTTTCTATTAAGGCCAAGGCATCATAATGTTATCTGTTGATCATGTGTCTCGCTCACTACGTGAGAAGAGAAGATGAAGGTAACTATTGACAACTTTCGAGATGCCTCTCTCTTCATCATCGGGAGTCTTCCTTTGTGATATCACGAGATGTGCAATAATCTAATGTTTGAGATGATTCCTCCTAGTTCTAACCCCTTAAAAAAAGACAGGTGCTACTTAAATGCAAACACAACAAGTATAACGCAAGAAAGCTATACATGAAAAACCACGATGGAACACTCAAGAAGTGTCTCCTTCTACACAAAACCCAGACGATACTAGAGGAAGCTCATGGAGTGGGATCTTGCCTTGATTTTGGACATATCATGGCTCACAAACTACTAAAGTTCCGTTTATGGTGGCCGAAACTCTTCAAGGAAGCCACTACTCGGGCCAAGAGATGTGATGCAGGCTAGAGATGTAGATCTCACTTTACACATATGTACCAAACTCCTCTCACCATATCCACAAGATAACAACCTTTTGAGCATTAAAGATTAAATTTTATAGGCCCAATCTATCCATTAGTATGGATACCAACTACTCTACCAAGATATATAGGTGACTCAAGATTGGTTTGCTTCTAGAGGGGCATGATGTATAGGTGGGCTGATGTATACGTGACTCAAGCTTGTTATGCTTCTAGAATAGCATGATTCATATTTGAATATGTTCTTAATCAATATGGATGCCCTGTGGAGATTAGTACATGTCAAGACACTCACTTTGTACACAAGGTATTGCAATAACTGTTCTTCAAAGATAAGATACTGGTAAGAAAATCTTGTGCATACTACCATGGTGCCAATAGCTAGTCTATGGGTACCAATAAAACTCTAGTAAGATTGTTCAGGAAAAAAATTGTTGTAGACCACAAAGCATAGGGCACCACTTACAAACGCATTGTTTGGGCCTATTAGAACACTTACTACGCTACCACTCCATAAACACCTTTTTGTTTTGTATGTTCCGTGAACCCAATAGCGCCACTTGAATTTTTTACAAGATCAACACAAATTGGAGGAATGAGGCAGATGAAGAAGCTGAGTGGCAACCCATCCCTTCCTCCCACGTATTCTCTCTACATAGGCTAGAAGAGATTCGTGAAGAAGCACAAGGCCTTTTGATAGCCTCCAAAGGCAAAAGGAAATTGACCCATGAGAGTGCATTGTAGTCATCTAAAGTACAAGAAGAATCTCTAGTGTTGCTCGATAACCCCGCTAAAGAGGTAAAAGATAAGGGAGAATTTGCTCAATTATGGGAAGGGTCCTACATTGTTATTAATCTCTTAAGAAAGGGAATAGCAAGCCTCAACACTCTGCATGGTCACCTTCTACCGTTGATCAATATCTCAAAACTCAAACCTTATTTAATCTAACCCTCACATGTACAGAAAACACATATTTTCCTAAACGATCGTAAATATCTCCCTTGTATCACAAGACTTCATTTTCCATGAGGGGTCGTAACCTCAAATGCGATTTGTTTTGTAGCCTTCGATTCTAGCTACCATGAAAAGGCATGGCATTCATTCTATAATATCATCCGATTATCATTGCAAATTATGTTTTTCCATACTTTTGGTCTTTCGAAGTTTTGGTTTTCCAGAGTTTTGATCTTTTAGAATTCGATCTTTTAGAGTATTGATCATCAAGCATTTCAACCTTCTCGACCTTTGGCCATTCGGATTTAAGTCTCTTGGCCTCTGAGTCCTTTGCCCGCTTGAATCCTAGGATTTAAAGTTTTAAGGCTCCTCTCTTCTCCGGACTTGTCTCACCCCCCTCCCCCACACCCCCCCCCCCCCAATGACCTTTCCGTTGAATCATGGTGCATCCCCCTGCCCACTTCCTCTTCCTTTGGCCTTTTGGATCCCTACCTCAATACCTCTCTATCTTCTAGTTGGCTTTCCGAGATAGGCAACCATCTATTGGTGGGCACCTTTAGAAGCAGCAAGGGCGGCTTTCGAAGGAATCAATGAATGATGGAAAAGAATCCCCTCACAATTTTTTTTGACATAACCTAGCTACATGAATCATCCGCCGACTATGCAAATTTCCCTTTCTTGCTATGTTATAGACCTACGATGTCTCCTTCTCTAGACTCTTCCTGTGGTATCCTCCATCTATGCAATATCTGTCTTTCTTCCTCTCCCTCCTTAGAGCACATGCTTATGGAGCAGATGCATGCTTCCTCAACGACATATTGGAGGCACCAAGAAAAGGCAATGATTATCTGTCTCCCTCTCATTTATGCACAATGAGTCCCTCAAATCTTCTCCTCAGATATTTTGTATCAAGAAGAATACCCCAATGTCGTTTCCTAAGTTTTCATGTATGAGGATCTTGCAAAAAGCTTTCTCTCCAAGATGCCATGATAGAAGGGCAAGGTAGGCCATGGATGTGTTAATCAGTTCATCTTCTTCTCTTTTATATAGGTACAAGATGAAATGATGCAAAGGAGTTCATTCATTAGATAGAAATGTACTGTGTTTTTGTGTATATTCTATAGCCTCTGTGTGGAGTACCATGTGTAACGCTAGGACTTCAGTTTTCTACTCTGAGGATATTGTTGTTGAGCTCTCAAGAAGGAGAGAGCACTATGGTGCATCACCATTGAAATACTTCATTGGTACAAGAGCATTTCCATGGAAAAGATTTGTTCCTTTTATGGGAGCAAAGCGAGCACCCACCCACCCACTGAAGGCTTTCTCCAAGGCTTTCCACCCACCCAAGGATTCCTCCAAGTATTAGAATTAAGTTGGCAACCAAGGCATAGACCTTGGCATACCTTGTCATCCGAGTCACGGAAGTCATCATTGGCACCATTCATTACAAGAGGGGACCTCAATGATCAAGGAAGAGAGAGGTTCTCGATACTTCTCAAGAGGTCACCCATCCCATTGTTGTTTCCCATGGAGCTCGCTTAACCATGGCAATCTTTTGTCACTAAGCTACACTCTTGTGGTCTCTGAAGAAGGGGAAATACTAAGGTTAACATAACATTGAACATATTTTGGTCCCTCAAAGCTTCATTCTTTGCTTTCAAAGCCTGTTATTGAAGCATTTTTGGGGTGTCTTTTCAAGTCATTTTGGAGTACTTTTGCACATAATTCTCTTCACATAGATCCAAGTAAATCAAGAAGAGTGTTCTTTGTACTTCTTAGACAATAAATTTCATCCTTTGGGGCAGTGTTTTCAGCCACACTCATAGAACTACATGTTTCTTGAAAGGTTTTTAGTTTTGCTGGGAGGAGCCACTGCAAATTTATGAAGGTTTTTGAGCCTAAAACATCAGAGTTGAAAAACACTTGCAAGTGTTGTTGGCTAGTTTTTGGGCTTTGCATTCAGCCTTTTAGTGTCATTTTATTTCTTATATTGAGCACATACACACCATGGATGCTTATGTGGATACCACTTATGTATGTCCATTTGGTCATTGATATAGTGGTTGTGTCTTTTGCATAAAGCCTTTTAGGTTTGATAAAGAGGGTCGTGATGAGGTTTTCTTAACTAGGAGACACCCAAATATTGAGCTCTCTTCCCTGATGAAAGTCGAAGACTTACCCAGCCTCGCCATAGGAGATGTATGATAGTTGTTCATAGGTGCTCGATAAGCCTAGTTGGCTTCTATTGGGTAACTGATTATATGCAATGGACTCTGTGATTCACTATGCAGGTAAACATGTCAATACTTGCACTTTTATGATATTTTGTCACTGTCCATATGATCCTTTTGTAGAGGATACTCTGGAAAATTTTTTATAGATTTTTGGTTTTGTGAAGTATATAGTGGCCGATTTACTCTATGATACACTTATTCGTTGTTGTTTGGACTCTTCTAGCTCCGTTATCATTCTATTCCATTCTCTACCATCATGGCATCAAAGGTCTCAGGCACATCTAGTGGATCACAATCTAGTGCCAGTATTCCAAGGAGGAGCTATAACTTGCATGGCAAAGAACATTTTGAGATCCAAAAATTTGATGGCACAAACTTTGCTCTATGGAAGAATCAAATTAAAGACATGCTGATTCAAAGGAGGTAATGGAAGTCAGTATATTTGATTTCAAAGAAGCCCACTAACATGGATGAAGATGATTGGGATGAGTAAGATGAAATGGCGAGGTCTACCATTTGCATGCACCTACAAGATAATGTTTACTTTACAGTATTAGACTGTGAAAGTGTAGAGGGGCTTTGGAAGAAGTTATGCAATCCATATGAAAAAGAGATGACATCAAATAGAGTGTATTTGATGAGAAAATTATATGACCTTTGCACGAAGGACATAGATAGTGTTGTTGCTCATGTAGATGTGTTTGTTGCTATATTCTCCCAGTTACACGCTCACAAAATGGATATGGATAATGAAATAAAAGTAGTATTGTTATTATGCAACTTGACATCATCGTGGGATACATGTTTTAGAGCTATTAAAAATAGTGCTCCTTGTGGTAAAATCCTCTATGATGACCGATGTGGAGCACTCTTGAGTGAGGACATTCGTAAAAAATCTATGCTTGACATTCAGAGTGGAGATGCATATAATGTTCGTGATTCTTACCAAGGAAAGAATCAACAACGTGGTAGGATCAAGAACAAGGAAAAGAATGGTCAACAGAATAAGAGTAGAAGTAAATCAAGGAAGAGGGATATCAAATGACATTATTGTCATAAGAAAGGACGCATGAAGAAAGATTGTTATGCATTAAAGTATGCTAAAGGTAAAGGGCATAATGTTGATGGGCATGTTGAATAGTTACCTGCACCAACTACTTCGACTTTCAAGATTGAAGAGATAAATGCTATTTCTGATGATGTTGATGTGTTGACACTTCATAGTACTATGCCAACTTAGGCTCTTATGTCTGATTCTCTTTCCCACACGTGGCTGCTAGATTCAGGTGCTTCTTTCCATGTGACACCACATAGAGAATGGTTCTCTAATTATGCAGCAAAGTCTCTTGGTCCCGTGAGACTTGGTGACTCTTACTACTATGACGTTGTGGGGATTGTAGATGTGGTTGTGTAGTTCATTGATGGTTCAAAATTTACTATGCATAAAGTACTCCATGTACCTCAATTATCATGCAATTTTGCAAAAGGAAGCAAAAGCTAGCTCACTTTATCCATTATTTGTATCAAAGAAAGAACACTTGTTATCTATTACTGAATAGCCTATCACTATTATTTGGCATGGTTTTTTGGGCCATATATCTCATAATGGAATGGAAAATCTTTCTCATTCTGGCTACTTACCTATATTATCTTTCTTTGAGTTTTTGTTTTGTGAGCATTGTCAATATGGAAAGCAAACCAGAAATGTGCATAGAGTGGACATTGACTTTTCAATTTAGCCTTTGAATCTCATTCATACAGATGTGTGTGATCCTATGCCCACTAGATCCTTAGGTGGTTCTTTTTACTTTATCACTTTCATACATGATGCTACTAGAAACGTTTGGGTGTATCCTATCAAATCAAAGGATGAAGTATTCCTTACTTTTAGAAAATGGCTTGCTTTACTTGAGACTAAAAAAGGAACTAAGCTTAAGGATTTACATTTAGATAATGGGGGTGAGTATACCTCGCATGCATTCGGACTTTTCTATCACTCTAGAGGGATTCATAGAGAGTTTATAGCTGCTCATACCCTAGTACAGAATGGTGTAGCTAAAAGGATGAATAGAACTATTCAAGATAGAGTAGTTTTTATGTTGCATCATGCAAACCTCTCACAAGGCTTTTGCACAGAAGTAGTGTTAACTGTAGTTCATGTGATTAACCTTTCACCTAGTACTCCCAAAGGCCTGAAAGTGACACACGAGTTATGGACACAGATCCACCATATTATGAGCATCTTTTAGTTTTTGGGTGTGAAGCATATGTTCATATACCCACGAATCTTAGAGAAAAGTTGGAACATAAGTTAGAGAAATGCATTTTTGTTGGATATGGTCAAGAAGGACGATTTGGATATCGCTTATGGGATCCTAAAACATGGTCAATGATAAGAAGTAGTGATGTCATTTTCAATGAGTCTAAGATGCATAAACAACCCATTAAGGAGGTTGAAGTGAGAAAAGTGGTATTTGAGGATACGATTCCTCTAGTAAGCATGCATATAAATGCTACAGATAGGGACACTCAAGAGATTGTTTGATTAGATCAGTTTACACAAGTCCCTGTTCAACAACCATTGAGAAACTCTACACGTGTCTCACATCCACCTGATAGATATGTTCCAGGTTTAGATTTTGTTATCCTAACAAATTCTAGTGAGCCTTCTTGCTACAAAGAGGCTCTGCATATAGAGGATCATCTCAAATGGGAGTGTACCATGAAGAGTGAGTTGGATTTTATTCACAAGAATGGTACTTGGGATTTAGTACATTTGCAAAAGGGCAAGAAATCTTTACCATGTTAATGGGTATATATGCTAAAAATCACATCAGAAAGTGTTGTTCCAAAGCATAAAGCACGACTTGTTGCAAAGGGCTTTAAGCGACAACATGGGTGTTGATTTCAAGGAAATCTTCTCTCTAGTGGTCAAGATGACTACCCTATGTATGTTTCTTGTATTTGTTGCAATGGAGAGTTAGAGCTAGTCCGTATGGATGTGAAAAGTGCTTTCTTGCATGGAGATCTTAAAGATAAGATCTATATGGAACAACTAGAGGGTTATGTAGTTCTTGGAAAGCAAAGTCTAGTTTCTAAGCTCAAGAGGAGCTTGTATGGACGGAAACAGTCCCTTAGACAATGGTACCAAAATTTTGATGCTTTTATGAAGTCTCAAGGCTATTCTCAAAGCAATGAGGATCATTGTCTATTCACAAAGAGCTTCTCAAATGGGAGCTTGATATGCTTGATACTTTATGTCAATGATATGCTGATTGCTGGGAAGTCATCTTATGACTTGTCAATTCTCAAAAAGAAGTTGAGTCAGACATTTGATATGAAGGTTTTGGGGGATGCCAAACATATTTTTGGCATGCACATTACTTGTGATAGGAGTAAAAGATGCATATACTTGTCTCAAACAGAGTACATATCCAAAGTAGTTCAAAGATTCAATATGCAGGGTGGAAAGGCATTGAGTACACCTTTACCCACATATGTGAAATTGAGCAAGGATGATTGCCAAAAATCAGATGAGGAAAAGGAATTCATAACCAAAATTCCCTATCAATCTATTGTTGGTAGTTTCATGTATGTTATGGTAGCTACGTGACAAGACATTGCATTTTTAGTGAGAGTTGTGAGCACATATATGTCTAATCCTGGCAAGAAACATTGGGAAGTCATCAAGATGATTTTGAGATATCTGAGTGGCACTAAGTACAAGTGTTTATGCTTACGTAGAGGGAAAGCATCCATTACATAGATTTTGACTATGCTGGTTATGTAGACAATCATAAGTCTACATCAAGGTGCATTTTTCATTTTGTTGGAGGTGCTATCTCTTGAAGATCTCATATTCAAGAATGTAGAGTTTTTTCCACCACAGAAGCAGAATATGTTGCAACAAGTGAGGCATGTAAGGAAGCATTGTGGATTTGTCATCTTGATTTTGATATGTGTTTACCTCACCATGTACCTCGTTTGCTCCGTGACAATCAGAGTGACATACCTTTGGCTAGGAATCTGTTCTATCATGCAAAGTCTAAGCACATTGAGATGAGGTATCACTTCACAAGAGATTGCTTAGCCATTGAGCCCATTCTTGATAAGGTTCATGCTCGAGATAATGTTGCAGATGCTTTGACCAAAGCTCTACCATAGGATAGCTTTTGATAGTATTGTCATTTGATGGGGCTCACTTGATTCATGATCTTACACAGTCACTTGTCTACTCTGTAATATGCCCATCAGGTGGGAGGTATAGTTTGTATACTTACACTCAGATATTCTTTACCATTCTTTGTTTTTCTCCCATAATTACTTTGGTCATATTGGCCTTTTGTGGGAGATTGTTAGCATTAGTGTCCATGTAAAATGCCAAATGGCCACCGAACACTTCTTTGTATAGGTTCTTTAATAAAACATATAGTGGTCTCGTTAGTCACAAACTATCAATTCAACCACATTTGTAACACCTAAGAAGTTTGTGCCTGTGCTCCCTGTGTACTATGTTTTTTGGCATATTCTATAGCCTCTATGTAGAGTACCATGTTCGGCCCTAGGAGTTTGGTTTTCTACTGCGAGGATATTTTTGTGGAGCTCTAGAGAAGGAGAGCACATTGTGGTGCATCACCATTGAAATACTTCAAGAGCGTTTGACCTACACTTGATTTGATCTGAGAATGTATGTCTTTGTTTCTTGTGTTAGAACATCAAGCTTTCACCATGCTTGGAAGAAGAATTTTTCATGAATAAGTGAAGTTTATTTTTTGAGTGAACTATAGTCCTATGATAGTCCATGATACTTTAATACATATATTTGATTATTTATGAATTTGAGTCATTTACCCTTATCAGAAGATGAATATAGAATACAGAGAATCCACAAGCCAAAATGTTGGTATTAAACCAACATTTAAAATCAAGTTTTAATTTGAAATCCTCATTTCCTAGATTCTAGGGAAAAAGGAATGAATCACGATTAATTCATCCTGCAAGGAATTTTAAATTTTTTGGGCTGCTTAGAGTCTTTGAGAATGTCAAGTAGAGAAGCATGGATGTAGTTAAACAGCCTTATCACTTCTAATATATTGTAGATGTATATACATTCCAGTTATACCTTCATCTTGCTCAGTGCCGTTCTTCTCTATGTCATCTTCTCCAAGTGCAGAGGATTGTATAGTTTGGTTCTCACAACTAGGAAGCCCAATGTTTTGAGTAAAGAATGCATAGGAAAGATATTGGTGTTTGCTTGCATTTTTCAAAGTTTTGTAATATTTGGATTCTCCTTCTTTATGCTCGAGAAATTTCTTTGCCTTAGATGACCCCTTGAAAAGTGAGGGTGACCCGTTGTTGATGCGAAGCTGATAATAAGAGCATGTTTTGTCTATAGTTTCAATTCTTGTGCATAATATAGTTTCGAATATACGATAATTGCCTCTGAGAAGAATAAGATCAATTGTAATCAGGCTAAGAGCACGAAGCATTTGAAGTTGAATCTATTTTCAAAGAGGATAAGGTTTTTCATAGTCACTCCTCAAATTGATAATGTTAGGGGAGTACTATATTATGCTCTTTCAGTAGACAAGACACCCGAAAAGGTGAATATTCATTGTCAAAGATGTATAAACAAAACTCTTGTTGATGGTCTTGAACTTCTATAAAGAGAACCATGTGAAAAAGTACTCCCGAATGGCTCCAAAAATCACCCCAAAAATTCTTCAGAAATAAGATTTGAAAGTAAACAATGAAGCTTTGATGGACCAAAACATGTCAAGGTGATGATAGCCTTAGTCTTTCCCCTTCTTTAGACACCACAAGAGTGTATCTTGGTGCAAAGAGATCTTGTCCATTAAGCCAGCTTCGGGAGCAACAAACTGGGATGGGTGATCTACAGGGAAGTGCCAAGAAACTCTATCTTCCTTGATCATGGAGGTCCTCCCTTGCACACAACCAATAGCACCAAAGGTGATTTCCATGACTCAGATGAAAAGGTATGCCAAAGTCTATGCCTTGGTCACTACCTTAATCATGTAATGTTTCTTCAATCACACTCAATCACATATTATAGTGTCTCTTCAATCACAAGCTTCCAATCTATCAAGAATAGTGGAAGAGATGAGAAAATAGAACTTGCACAAGATAAGCGAAAATTTTGTGCAAAAAAGTAAACAAGATATGACTTAGAGAAAGAGAAATTATGATATTATAGATGTGAATCAATTAATATAATAGCTTTGGAAAATAGCTTCTTGATGAATCCTCTACCTCTTGACCACCACGAAGCTATCACAATCGGATTGACACTCACACTCTCAATCACACTTTGACTCTCACTCTCACTATCAATCACAAGGCAATTCTTGGATTTCTGGTCCCCTTCTCTTTGATGTGTAGGTCTTCTTATAACAAAGTTGATCACTGCCCAAAGAAGTGTTCAATCTACAAAATTTAGAAAAAATCAATTCTCCATAATTTTTTTCACAAAAGCATGTGTTTGTAGTAATCAAGCCCTTTCTTTAAAGGTAAATATCCAAAAAAATATAAGAAAAAACACCAAAAGAAAAACCATATATGAAGACATCCGTAATTAGGCATGACAGCATGTAAGCATCAAAATCAGAGATTCAAATAGAAATAGAGGAACTACCTTTTTTTAAGTATCTGAGAAGATCGCACCTTTCCAAGCTCTGTAACTCAAAAACAGTAAGGAATTAGCTTAATCTTGTGAGAGAAATTTGTATTCTCTTTCAATCTACATAATAACTTGAGAGATGAACTAGGTTCAAATCCCCCTCCAAGTACCACTTTTGAACCCTACAAGTTTAGAAATTCTAGAGAGAACAAAATCAAGGTATTTTGTTAGGGTGAACTAAATGTAGAGCCCTAAACAAGGTACTTAAAATATGATTCACAAAAAATTCAAAGAGGCACTTTTATTCTCTTAAGAATGCTCTACCTTTCTCTCATATAGACTTTTTCCTAATTCTTTCATCTTTACGTTCAGTTTTCAACCATAAAGCATGGTACGGATAAGTTCTAGAGAGAGAATATGAAACTTATCATCTCAAAATTTTTCCTACATGCATAAAATGACCTAAGTTTTTTATCCAAGCAGTATCCCCACAATGATATTCGAAAACTTGAAAATGAAAATTTTCACTAGAAAAAGGCCTAATACTATTCTTCTCCCCCCCCCCCCTCCCCAAGGAACTATATCCTCAAAGCTAGAAGGAAGGATAATGCACTACAAAATCATCTAAGTTCAGCCAACTCCAATCTTCTATTGGATATGTGTGCCATTTCACCAAAATTCTGTTGTAGATCTATTTCTAAGTACTCTTTCCCTCCTATCTAATACTATTTTAGGTCGAAGCTCAAAAGATCCATCATCTTTCAGCTTATAGCTATCTTGCAGAACCTGAGCAACATTAGGCACATATCATTTAACTAAGTTGAAACACACGAGCACATTTAAATGTACAGGTAACTCCAACAAATAAGCAAGAGATTCAATCTTTTTCAAAACTTTAAAGGGACGTGCGTTGTGGAGGTGATCGCAATCCGGGTGGATCGGGTCCGGTCGTGGCACACACAGGGTGTATGAAGCTAATGAATGTTGGAAGGTTTAAAGATGTGAAGGTGAAATTAATGTTGAGTATGGAGAAGAGAGAGATGTTGAAATAATTATGGGAATGGGAATGTAGGTGTGCAAGTTAGATTGATGACATGAATGATAAGAATGAAAGAGAACCATACACACGAATCAAATTTGGAAGGAAGAATGGTCCATTGGAGGAGCTTCTTAAACACTTCCTAATTCTAATCCATATGTATAGCATTCTTTGGATGATATGTATGCATGACGAGAATAGATGGAATCCTTACACATAAATCAGTTTCGAAAGGAAGAATGGTCCAATATTGGAGCTTCTTATACACTTTCAGAAACTAATAAATATGTATGGATTTGTATGGATTATATACATGCAAGTGAATTATGATGATGGATTTCACTCACAAGCTCAAAGAAACATCCTCACTGGTTCAACGCAATACTGCGGAGCCTTCTCACACATAGAAGAAATAGAAGACATGTAAAAATACTTAAGAGACTGAGAGAGGAGACAAGAGACAAGTGACAAGTGACATGAATTAAAAGAATTTGAATTAAGTTACATGTAAAATATCGTCGTGGTACGTCATGCTAAGCAGTCTACTGATCAAAGGTGGTTCCGACCCTCAAACCATGACAGTTCAACCGAATGTCACACGTAAGAAGGTGAGTTCCACTCCAGTGACCCTATGTCTGTCTAGGCTCGTAACGTCTAACTAAAGAAGTCTAAGACTCATTAAAATCAGCTCTAACTCACTCACACGCTCCACCGAGGGTGAGTCAAGATAGAGATGCTGGTTTCAAGAGCCTATCCTAGATTGGAGTTCTAACTTAAATTTGAAACTAGGTTCTATACTCATACTAGCTCACCTTGGATCCTCACTCGCTCAACCGAGGGTGATCGTCTCAAGGAAACCGTAAGCTAGCATGAGCCCTATGGATGCCTAACAATGATGCTCTAGGAGTTTGGAGGGGGGTTTATATAGTTTTTTGAATGAATTTGGGCCCTTGGATCTAGAGAAATCAACTCTCAACTCTAGGATCACTACTTTTGATTACAACCATTTGATTAATCAAATCAATGGCTTGGAATTGTTCTTTCTATCGAATCTAGTGTAAAGGAGTGAAATTTAGGCATCCTCATTCTCCACCATTGGATCTGGGGATGATCTGGACCGTCGGATCAGTGCTGACATCAATTCGGATAAGATAAGCCACTATTTTTGGAGAAATGCTGCATTATTGATCTTTGATTGTAAAAAAGGTCTTCTTTTATGGAAAAAATTCGTGGATCCTCCTTCCTTTATGCTTTAGTGCATCTCCACCCTTGAATATGAGCTCATCTTGACCGTACAACATGGTTCAATCATATTTTGACATGTGGCAGACATTCAAGCCTTCAATTTTCTTAAACTAGAAAACTGCGGTGATCCTGAAAACTGGACTTTGTACTCTTTGACCCTCCAAATAGGCTTTGATGAAGATGAAACATTGTAGGACTATGTTTCCAAAGATCTCCGTCAGGAATATGCAGAAAAAACTCCCATATGAATCTAGCTTGTACAAGTTTGACTACATTTGGAAGCTTGCAAGGTGGCATTAAGGTGTCTAGGAAGCTCGGATAGCCTTGAAACTTTATACAAATATGTAGCCACATATGGTCTTTATACATGCCAAACCATATGGCTAACATAATTTTCTATACAAGAATTTGTAGGGTCAAACTAGAAAAATTACATTTTTACAAAATGAACATAGCATATCAATGTGCTACAAAATCCATTTTCTGCTGAAATTCGGGCTATAGACTGCCTTTGACAATCTTTACAAGTATATGGATTTTCATCTAATTTGGTGACAATGAAATTTTTGCCCTAATTTCCTAACTTTGACCAGCTTTGACCAGCTTTGACCGCTACCATGGACTTTCTTGATTTCTTTGAAACTTTGTATGTGACCTTCCTTTGACATCCTTGATGCATCCTGGACTTCTCGGGGAATTCTGGCTACCTTCACCAAATATGTTTTTTGTAGGCCTTCACAAGTGAGAGGAGAGAGAAAATCTCGACGACATTCGCCCCCACTAAACCTGCGATTCCTCCGGAAGCGCCACTCTAGCATCTGTGAAAAACAAAATGTTCCAGGCATCAAATTCTTTTATAGGCAACATAAGAAACATGGAAGGAAAATTCATTATATGCATGAATCAGTAGGTAATGTGACATGAAGCAAAATTTGCATGAAAGAAAGAATTGAAACAGGCAACATGAATATGCATGAACAAATAGGCAACATATATGCAAGTGAACAAGCAACATTGGCAACAAGAAAGAAAAAAAAGAAGCATCAATATGAAGTGGAAGTGGATGTATTGAGTCGTTTTAAGCATCAGTTCCTCTCATCTTGAAGAAAATTTTGTACCTTTTTCATAAAGCAATCTACCTTAAATATGATTATAAACAAAGATTTAGGATTTTCAAGAGACATCTTTCATCTTTAGCTTATTTTAGATCAACTCCTTTCCTACATAAATATGAATATGCTCTTTCTCTAATAACATGCAAGGAAATCTAACTAAACTCCACTAATGCATAAATCTGCTTATATAGCCTGTGATTTATTCTACTATGCCTCTTTATCCTCCTTTGGCTTGCTCTTTTTTTTTTCGATGATGATGATGATTCGGAAACTTTATGGTTACGATCACTTTTTTGGGGTGGAAGAAAGTGTAAACTTCTTGGTAACATGTAGCTTTTTTTTTTTTTTTTTTTTTTTTTTTGACGAGGAAAAATTAAACCCCGATACAAGGTACAACCATTTTTGATGACGGAGAACAGTCGTTTAAACTCCGATACAAGTGCTGTGAGGTGGACTAAAGATGTAGAAACATGCAATAGCAGGAGCTAGGATTTCAACAATTATGCTTTCGATACAGGATACATATGCATGTTTATATATGAAAGCCATGTCACCAAAATAAACCTCCAAATCTACATGCCCTATCTTTCCACAATCCTAGATTATAACCAATTTCTTAGTAGATAAGTTACTACTTAAGATACAATTTTACACAAGTAGAGAAATCATCATTTGCCTTTTTTGACTCAAGTGATGTGGATATGCAATGTGATGCAAAGATTGAAAAAAACATGCATGAAACAAGCATGGAAAAAAAAATAGAATGAACTTGATAAAAAACAAAGCAAGATGAACTTGAAAAATTAATGATATTTTTATACTTTTTTTTTTAATTCCTTTTTTTTTTATTTTTTATTTTTTATTTTTTTATTTTTAACATGGATACTCCTGTTTATGAATCGGCCTCATTGTTGTCATCTTCTTCAATGTCCTCATCCAAAATGTACTCGTCATTATCACGCTTCTTGAATAACTTTATCCTTTTACCTGCAATCAAAGTTTTTAGTGCAACACCATTTAATTCACAAAGAGCATACGTACCATTGTTGTTGACTTTTGATACTATGTATGGCCCAAACCACCGTTGAGTGAGCTTTTTGCGTGCATCATATTGAGAGTCGAATGTACTATCATAAATGAGCACCCAATCTCCTACTTCAATTGGCTTAGAACGCAATCGATGAGTTTTATCAAAATAATGCTTGTTCTTCATTCTAGATTCTCTTAATTTTTCAACAGCATCATCAAGTCTTAATTTACCTTGTTCTAACTGTTTAATACGCAAACTCAAAAAATCATCAGTAGACATGTTTTCAGACCAAGGCAAATTTGACCATGCAGAAATATGAGACTGAATTGGAAACAATGGTTTTTGACAGTACATGAGTTCAGCAGGCATATATCCAGTAGTACGTGTGCATGTCATTCTATCTGCCCAAAGTGCAAAAGGTAAGAATTTAGGCCATTGTTTGATGTCACCGTTACATGCTTTAGATATGGATTTCACAATAGGTGGATGCCCTCTCTCTATTTTACCATTGGCCTCTGGATTATATGCAGTGGTGAGAGACAAACGAATACCGTGACGCTCAAAGAACTCTTTAGCTTCTCTCGCATTTAACTCTCCACGATCGGCAACTACTTTCTCTATGTACCCAAAGCGACTTATGACATCTTCAAGCAAGAATTTGCAAACATTGGCAGTGGTCTTAGATCGTAGTGCACGTCCCTCTACATGATTAGTTAAGTCTTCTCTTGCAAGTACAATGTAACGCATTTTGTCAATACCTTTAGGCATAGTTACAAGATCTACTACCCACTTGTAGTGAATACAAGGTGGATAAGTAGGATGCAACGGATCTCTATGTTTGACTGATGAATGAAGTTGACAAGTAGAACATGTAGAAACATAGCTACTAATGTCAACATACATCCTAGGCCAATAATAGGTACTTCTAATTTTTTCATATGTTCCAAAAAATCCTTTATGACCTGCCCATAATGTCTCATGCATTTCCTTCATTACTTGCAATTGAAGACCTCGTTTTCCTAGGACTCGTTGTGGATTCTTAACCTTACCCTTAGCATGTCTCCAAAGATAACCATTACATAGGAAAAAGTTATAAGCTCGTTTCCTAATGTTACGGAATCTATTCGTAGTCCAATTAGGTAATGGTTGTAGTGTACTAAGATACTTTCCTATGTCTCTCCATTCATTTTCGTACTCAGACTCATGAAATTGCTCATACTCATATATATGTGGAACATATTCAATTAAGTTCACATTCTTTATTAGATCACTTTCAAGATCATCATCAAATCTAGCTCTCGATAACATATCAGCAACTGAGTTTGACTTACCTGAAATATGAACTAACTCAGGATTTATGAACTTAATATATGAGATCCATCTAAGCATGGCTATATCAGGAGATGAACAATTGGCTATCATTCCAATGAGAGGCAAACAATCAGTCTCAACTTTGACATTCGCACCAATGAAATATTCTTTGTCTGTTTTCAAAGCTGTTACCATACCCCATAGTTCTCGTTTGATCTGTGGATATTTTCGTTGTGTTTCATGTAGAATTTTGGCACCAAACCTAATTGCATATCTATTCCCTTCACTATCTTCTTGACTTATGACCCAACCTATACCAATAGGACTAGTATCAATTGTCAATATAATAGGTTTGTTAGCAGAATAGTCTACACGCTTAAGGATGGGAGCTTCAAGCAATAATTTCTTCAATTTACGCATAGCTTGAGTGTGTTTGTCAGTCCAAATAAATTTTCGTTTCTTCCTCAACAAGTCATAAAGACAATCAGCAACATGAGCAAAGTGAGGGATCCAAATAACATAAAAGATGCAAGCACCAAGAAATCTACGTACCTCACTCACGTTGTTACATGTTTCAGAAATCTTGCTAATGGCATCAACTTCTTGTGGGTATGGCTTTCGACCATAATGGCCACATAAATGTCCAACAATAAGTACCTCGTTGACACCAAAAACAGATTTCTCTATGGAAAATGTGAGACCTACCTCTTCAAATCGTTGAAATATTCTTTCACAATCAGAGATATGGTCAAGAACAAATTTACGACATCCCGATGAATCTAAAGTAATGTCCTTTACACGTTCCTCACTCCCTTTAATTGGAATATCATCAATGAATGGCATAGTTATATGAGGGATAAAGTCATGTAAGACCATATTCATAGCACTCATCATATGAGCCACAGAATTAGTCGCTCCTTGAGGTAAAGTACACATTCACACTAAGCCTAAAGGAGTTTTCATTGTGGTTATGTCACGACTGTCAATTGCTAACTGGAATTGGTCATATCCAGAATATAAATCACCCATTGAATAGATAGAATGTCCTGAAAATGATTCAGCAAACTCATCTACAATGGGTCCTGTTCCTACATTCCTTATGGTGACTTTATTGACGGGTTGGAGATCTTGAATAAAACGTAGTTTCCCATTCTTTTTAGGCACAGTGAACCATCTGTTTGAGTAAGGTGCAAAAGATGGCTCTTAAATTCTCATGTTTATCTTCTCCTTAAGTAGTTTCATTAGCTCAGGTAAGTGAGCCTTTGGAACAGGTATAGGACGAAGATTCCATGGAATATGTGGAATAGTAAAGATTATCATGGGTGCAACTAGCTTAGGATCTACACAACCAATCTCATGAGGATACATAGTAAAGGCTTTTCCATGGCTACGTATAACTCTCTCAAATTTATCTCTCTCTGCTGGCAAAAGAAAGTCATCATCTCTACCAATTCTCACATGTTTGATTGTCTCATCCGTGAATTTATGTCCTATGTTTTTCTTATCCCGAAGAATTGGATCATTTTTCACATCAATAATTTTTTCATTACTTCCTTGAGGTAATGGTTGAGCTATGGGTTTGATTTTTTTGTCTACAGTTTTGTACTTTGTTTCAACTAAGGCATCATGTGTTTGGTTAAATTTTGAGCACTTGTCAACATTGAGAGCATACTCTTGGATTAGAGCATACTCATCAAGGGAAGAAATAAGAATAATATGGGAATTAGAATTTTGTTGAAGACATAACTCTAACTCCTCAAGAGTAGAGAAACAATGAGATGTCTCAATCACATGCTCAATGTTCTCATCATGTTCCATGATTTTGTTGTTTTTATAATTTTTTTGGCTTTTTTGGATAAAAGACTTGGACAATTGACTCTTATGAAGAAAATCTAATCTAGAATGTGGAAAACAAAGTGACAAACTATTGTACATGTTGGTTGGATGCGAGATGTCAAACCAATATCCACTGTTGTCCCGCTCAACAATGGATTCTATCCGAAATTTTGATCATATGTAGCTCCAAACATGAATCGAGGTGCACAATCACTACAAGCATGCTCATGACCCTGAGTAACAATAGGTTTCTTTCTAATTGACAATCGATTCCTAGGATGATTCACTCCTACTGTCATGACTTGAAGTGATTGCATTCCATCCTTAGACTTAAATCTAGCATAGGTAGACCCATCATCCATGGCTTTAGTTTCCATACGACTCTCACAAATAAAGGGTTGACCTAAGAGAACTTCAGAGGAGCAATTATCTTGAATAAAAAAGTGAAACTCTTCTGTGATTCCTCCTATGGATATGGGCACACTAGCACAAGCTCCATACAGGGTACCTACACCATTATCTGCAGTTCTCATACGCCATCCACAATCTTTATCTATGGGCCATCGAAGCTTATCATAGACTTCTCTTGAAATCACATTGATTTCAGAGCCGGAATCTACTAATGCATTTATAGTGATAGTGTTCTTATCATTTCCTATTTTAACATGCATCTCTGATGTACCTCTAGACCAAAATGTTCTTTTAAAGTGGCTTTCAGGATTGTTTTCATGATTTTCATGGTCAGGTTGAATAGGTCCTAAGAAATTTTTATTAACATTTACTTCATCATCATCAAAGTCCTCTTCATCAGATTCATCAAAGTTTAAGGCTTCATTCATAGCTTGATCTTGATCTAGAGAATCTTGCATCTTAGTATCTAGATTAAGTGGAAACCTCTTCCTTTTAATTAGGCCGATAAAGTTATCTTTAAAAACAGGCTTTGCAATAGAGAAAACTTGTTCTAAAGACATAGTCACTTGACTCTTAAGCAAAATGTCATCTAAAATCTCCATAGGATCTATTTTTCTCTCAATTTCTGAAATCAAGATGGCTTTAGGTTTTCTCTTTGGTTTCTTTTGTTTTTGCTCAGGATCTTGTTTTTGTTCTTTTTCTCGTGTTTGGTCTTCAGTTTGTTTTGATTGTTCTTGTTTATCTAAAGGCTTTGGTTCTGTTTTTCTTTGCTTTGTCTTCTTCCCTTTTTGTTTCTCCTCTTGTTTTTGTTCATTGGGTTGTGATTCTTGTTGTTTATCTTTGGATTCTGATGTTTCTCCCTGCTCTATGATTGTTTCTATTCCCTCTGAGGTTTGTTTTCGAGTCACTCTTCTTTCACTAGGCTCAGTTTCATCTCTTTTTCGTTTTTCTTCTACATTGGATATGTGAGAAATAAGAGATTGATCTTCTATCGGTGACTCCCAAGCCGTTATTCTCCTAATCTCATCCCGTGCTCTTACTAAAGCCTCTATGGAAAAATCACCTTCCTTTGTGGGTTTACTTGATTCTACTTCTTGTTCATCAAGAGCTTCTAGTTTCACTCCTCTAGTTCCTACGTCCATTATGGTTATATTTTCATAATGTTTTTTCATTCCTCCCTTACCATAATTTCCTTGCAAAGGTAGCCTAGATCGATAGTCACGGATTTTCTTGTCTATGTCTATTACTAGTCGTTGCTCCTTAGCAGCCTTCAATAATTCACAATCTCTCAAAAAGTGCTCTAACGAATCACACCAAGGACACCTACGAGGGCCACGCACAAAACCATTTTGATTTTGAGGATTTTGATTAACTTGTGGTGGGAAATTTTGAAATTGAGGATTTTGTTGATAAGGTATTGCTTGAACAGGATAATTAGGATTTTGGAAATGCAATTGATGTATTTGAGGAGCTTGGGGAGCAACATGTGGTACTTGAGGTGCAAGAGGAGCTTCCATATTATACGGTTGATGATTTTGAAAATTTTGATTTTGAGGATTTTGAAAAGCTATTTGAGAAGCTTGAGGATACATGTTTTGATACATTTGAGGATTTTGCACATGAGGATGAGGATTTTGCATTGAAGGATTATGCATTGGAGGAACTTGATATGCTTGAGTAGGAGCTATTTGTGGATTTTGATTGGTAGCTATAACATGTTGATTAGGATCTTGAAAAGTCATTGGGTTCATTTGATTTTGGAAAGTTTTGGTGTAACTAGATTGTAAAGCATCTATAGTCTTGGCCAAATTGGATTGTGTAGCAATAAGACTTTCCATTTGCTTAGTGAGAATATCCACTTGAGATTGTTCAACTACACTTTTATTTGGCTCTACTTTAAAACCTTGAGTAGGCTCCATCATTTGAGGAATAGGAGTAGAGTCAAAAAGCATAGCATGGGATTGTTCTCTAACTTGCTCCTTAGTTTGTGGAAGGCTAGCTTGAGGAAGACTAGTTTGCTCATAAAGCATGGATTGTCTTTGATGTCTATGGGCTACAGCCTCTACTACTTTATGCACTTTTTGCCAATTGTCAGTAAGACCATAGCGCTTATCTGGTTCTTCTAATCGCCGTTCAACTTCCCTACGAGTTTCAAGATGAAGTAGCTTAAGAAAATTGATCACAAGATCAGGTTCCAAAGTTATCTTATCCTCATCAGGAAGTTGTTCATAGCGTCTAATATACTCATTTTGTAAGTGAGTAATAGAGCTACTAGGCTTTGGAGAATTGACCCATCGTAAGAATCCATCTCGATTATGTTGGCTATAATCTTCAAGATAGAATTCTTTGAGCATCTCCTTTCTAAAATCACTCCAAGGAAGACTATCATATTGAGTGACACGGTTTATGATAGAGCTATCAACAATTCGTTCAAAGAATGATATCAAAAGATCTTCGGGAAGACCAAAAATCATAGCTTGCTCTTCAAACAAATCTAAGTAGCTTGTGATGTTGATGCCATTGAATTTTCCCTTCTCTCTCAACATAGAAGAGACTATTCTTTGGCCTTGTTTCTCAACAATAAGGGATTTGAATCCTTCCTCCATCTTATGTGAATAAGCAAGTGATGCACGATGCTCTAGATCTCTCACAAATGCGTTTACTTCGCGACGAAGATGTGCACGATACCGTGAGAAATCCAGTGCAACACTCAAGAATGATGATGATGATATGATGAGGATGAAAAATATGAAACAAAGGATATGGATCACAACCTCCCAACAAGATCAGAAGCAAATGCCATGAAGCGTTTCACGTCGGGTTCAAATGTGGAGGTGATCGCAATCCGGGTGGATCGGGTCCGGTCGTGGCACACACAGGGTGTATGAAGCTAATGAATGTTGGAAGGTTTAAAGATGTGAAGGTGAAATTAATGTTGAGTATGGAGAAGAGAGAGATGTTGAAATAATTATGGGAATGGGAATGTAGGTGTGCAAGTTAGATTGATGACATGAATGATAAGAATGAAAGAGAACCATACACACGAATCAAATTTGGAAGGAAGAATGGTCCATTGGAGGAGCTTCTTAAACACTTCCTAATTCTAATCCATATGTATAGCATTCTTTGGATGATATGTATGCATGACGAGAATAGATGGAATCCTTACACATAAATCAGTTTCGAAAGGAAGAATGGTCCAATATTGGAGCTTCTTATACACTTTCAGAAACTAATAAATATGTATGGATTTGTATGGATTATATACATGCAAGTGAATTATGATGATGGATTTCACTCACAAGCTCAAAGAAACATCCTCACTGGTTCAACGCAATACTGCGGAGCCTTCTCACACATAGAAGAAATAGAAGACATGTAAAAATACTTAAGAGACTGAGAGAGGAGACAAGAGACAAGTGACAAGTGACATGAATTAAAAGAATTTGAATTAAGTTACATGTAAAATATCGTCGTGGTACGTCATGCTAAGCAGTCTACTGATCAAAGGTGGTTCCGACCCTCAAACCATGACAGTTCAACCGAATGTCACACGTAAGAAGGTGAGTTCCACTCCAGTGACCCTATGTCTGTCTAGGCTCGTAACGTCTAACTAAAGAAGTCTAACACTCATTAAAATCAGCTCTAACTCACTCACACGCTCCACCGAGGGTGAGTCAAGATAGAGATGCTGGTTTCAAGAGCCTATCCTAGATTGGAGTTCTAACTTAAATTTGAAACTAGGTTCTATACTCATACTAGCTCACCTTGGATCCTCACTCGCTCAACCGAGGGTGATCGTCTCAAGGAAACCGTAAGCTAGCATGAGCCCTATGGATGCCTAACAATGATGCTCTAGGAGTTTGGAGGGGGGTTTATATAGTTTTTTGAATGAATTTGGGCCCTTGGATCTAGAGAAATCAACTCTCAACTCTAGGATCACTACTTTTGATTACAACCATTTGATTAATCAAATCAATGGCTTGGAATTGTTCTTTCTATCAAATCTAGTGTAAAGGAGTGAAATTTAGGCACCCTCATTCTCCACCATTGGATCTGGGGATGATCTGGACCGTCGGATCAGTGCTGACATCAATTCGGATAAGATAAGCCACTATTTTTGGAGAAATGCTGCATTATTGATCTTTGATTGTAAAAAAGGTCTTCTTTTATGGAAAAAATTCGTGGATCCTCCTTCCTTTATGCTTTAGTGCATCTCCACCCTTGAATATGAGCTCATCTTGACCGTACAGCATGGTTCAATCATATTTTGACATGTGGCAGACATTCAAGCCTTCAATTTTCTTAAACTAGAAAACTGTGGTGATCCTGAAAACTGGACTTTGTACTCTTTGACCCTCCAAATAGGCTTTGATGAAGATGAAACATTGTAGGACTATGTTTCCAAAGATCTCCTTCAGGAATATGCAGAAAAAACTCCCATCTGAATCTAACTTGTACAAGTTTGACTACATTTGGAAGCTTGCAAGGTGGCATTAAGGTGTCTAGGAAGCTCAGATAGCCTTGAAACTTTATACAAATATGTAGCCACATATGGTCTTTATACATGCCAAACCATATGGCTAACATAATTTTCTATACAAGAATTTGTAGGGTCAAACTAGAAAAATTACATTTTTACAAAATGAACATAGCATATCAATGTGCTACAAAATCCATTTTCTGCTGAAATTTGGGCTATAGACTGCCTTTGACAATCTTTACAAGTATATGGATTTTCATCGAATTTGGTGACAATGAAATTTTTGCCCTAATTTCCTAACTTTGACCAGCTTTGACCAGCTTTGACCGCTACCATGGACTTTCTTGATTTCTTTAAAACTTTGTATGTGACCTTCCTTTGACATCCTTGATGCATCCTGGACTTCTCAGGGAATTCTGGCTACCTTCACCAAATATGTTTTTTGTAGGCCTTCACAAGTGAGAGGAGAGAGAAAATCTCGACGACAGCGTATCGAGGGGAATGTCTATGATCCTTCCCTAGCAACAAGTCATATGGGTGAGGATTGACAGTAAGAAATACCATATCACCTTTTTGTCGAATTGTCCTACTTTTTGTTCACCTACATACACAACATATCTTGAAGTACCCTGTTAACCCTCTCGGTTTTCACATCAGTTTTTGGATGGAAAGCTTTACTCATACAAAGTTGAGTTTCAATTGATTCAAGCTCTCCAAAAGTTTGATTTAAACCTAGAGTCTCTATCCGAAATTATGTTTTTAAGCATTCCATGCAATCGCAAATTTTCTTTTACAAATAGTCTTGCAATATTCAAGGGAGTATCACTCTTCTCATAGGAGAGAAATTTGCCATCTTGGTAAGACGATCCACTAACACAAATATGGTATCATGTTTAGTTCTCGTCATAGGTAACTTAATGATAAAGTCCATAGAGATAGACTCCCAATTTTGATTTAGAACATCCAAATGCTGAAGCATTCTAGGCATTCTCTTAAACTCTACTTTCACTTGTTGGCACTTTGAACATTCACTAACATATTTTCTAATATCCCGCTTCATACATGGCAAGATGTAAGACCATTTTCTTTTAATATACATCCTTGAATAACCTAGATATGCAAAAAAGGGTGCATCATGACAATCATGCGATATTCTAAATTTTGATGGAGACTTAGAAGATATGCATAAACGATTATTACAATATAAAGCTCCATTCTACAAATGAAATTTTTCCTGATACATCAATCCCATGTTTGCATAAAAAAAATTCAAAATAGGTGCATAAAAAGAGTCTTGTCTCAGTTCTTCTTGAATTTCATTGAGAAAATCAGAATTTACTACAAAGGAGATTACATAAAGTTCTTGGACTCAATACATCAGTGCCTTATTTTTTTTACCAACTAGATAATTAATGTCAAAATCATACTCGCTTCATAATTCAAGCCAATGCTTCTGCATGTTGTTAAGCAATGGTTGTGTGAAAATGTATTTTTGACTCTGATGATTTGTTTTTAGTTCAAACTGAACTCCTGACAATAAATGTCTCCAATGTTTAAGTGCAAATTGCAAGCATTTCTAGATCATAAGTAGGATTCATTTCATGTTTTCTTGAATTTCTTGACTCATATGCAACCACCGTACCATCTTGTGAAAGAACACATCCTATCTCAGTACCACTTGTATCAAAGGCAACCACAAAAGGCTTTCCCATTTTTGGTATTTTCAAAACACAATTTTCAATGACTTTTTGTTTCAATGATTCAAATGGTTTTTGACAAGCATCACTCCACTTCAATCATGCATCCTTTTTAGTTAAATATTTGAAGAGAGTAGATTTCTTAGAACAAGTCCTTAATATGTGCTCTTTCATATTGCACCAGTCCTAGAAAACATCTAATATCCCTTAAAATCTTAGGAATTGGCCAATCAACTATTGTTACACTTTATCCTCACCTATATGCATTACCGCTTTAGATATGATTCTTCCTAGATACACAAGTTTTCCTTAGCAAAGAAAAATTTACTCTTTTCTCCATAAAAATTATGTTCTCTAAGAGTTTGTAAAGTCTTCTTGAGATGTATAGCATGCTTGGGATCATCTTTAGAGTATAAAAATCTATCATCAAGAAATTTTATGAAAAATTCATCTAGATAATCATGAAAAATATTGTTCATCAAGCACATAAATGTGGCAGGATCATTTGTTAATCCAAAAGTTAAAACCCTAAACTGGCACTGACCATAAGGTGTTCAAAAAACTCTCTTGGGTATCTCCTCTGTTTTGATCCTATTTCGGTGATATCCAATGCTTAAGGAAATCTTAGTGAATATAGTTGCTCCACTTAATTGGCCTAGTAAGTCATCTACGTGACGGAGTGGGTACTTATTTCTAATTGTTGTTTTACTCAACCCCCTATAGTCAATGCATAATCTATAAGAGCCATCCTTCTTCTTTGAAAATAAAAGAGATGTGCCCCAAGGTGAAACAATCGATCTTATCAAACCTTTCTTCAAAAGATCATCTAATTGAATCTAAAGATCCTTTAATTCATCAATGTTAAATCTATAAGGTGCTCTAGAATATGGTTCAGTCCCTGGATACAAGTCAATGGCATGGTCAATTTGCCTATGTGGAGGTATTTCACGTAGGTCTTCTCGAAATGCATGTGCATATTCTTTCACAAGGTTTTCAACATAATTTGGAAGATTACCATCATTATCTTCCTCATGTACATTGTTCACATTCAAATGTTCTACAACCATCATTTATACCTCTAATTATCTATAGAGGAAACGTGAGAATAGGCTTAGGACTATGCACATCACCTAGAATGTGGAAAGGTTCACCTTCTAGATTTAAAGTGATTGTTCTTTGCTGGCAATCAACTGTTGAAGAATTTTGAACTAACCAATCCATGCCTATGATTGCATCACTCTATTTAATCTCAATCACATGAAGATTTCTAGAAAAAGAGCTATGAAAAAATAAATAAAAGGTTTTCAATGTATGTTCTCACAAGTATAGTCGTCCATGGGCAATCTCAAGAGGTCTTGTTATCTGCATTTTTAGGGGTATCCCCAAATTCTATACCAATTTGGAAGATAGAAAACAATGTGTAGTACAAGAATCGATCAAAAATCTAATTTTATGTGTCAAAATCATAATTATAGAAGCCTTTGGTAAAGAACTAACCACCATCTAGAATAGTGGAAAAGAGAAGAAAACAAAACTTCCACAAGATAAGGGAAAATTCCATGCATACGAGTAGACAAGATAAGACTCAAAGAAAGAGAAATTTTGATATTATAGATGTGAATGAATTGATACAATAGATTTGGAAAATAGCTTCTTGATGAAGCCTCTACCTCTCGACCACTCAGAGCCATCACAATCTCATTCACACTCGCACTCTAAATCAAACTCTCACTCTCACTCTCACTCTCAATCACAAGAAGATTCTCTGATTTTTGGTCTCCTCCTCTTTTATGCACATGTCTTCTTATAAGAGAGTTGATTGCCCTCCAAAGAATTGTGCAATCTACCAAACTTAGAAAAAACTGGTTATTTGTAATCACTTCCATAAAAGCATGCATTTGTAGTAATCAAGTGCTTTCTTTAGAGCTAAGTATCCAAAAGAAGAAGAAACGCACAAAAGAAACATATCCAAAGACATATGTAATTAGGCATAACAATGTGTAAGCATCAAAATCACGGATTCAAATAGAAATAGAGGAGCCCTCTTTTTTTTTACGTACCTAAAACATGGCACTTTTTCCAAGCCCTGTTACTAAAAAATAGTTAGCAATTAGCTTAGGCTTGTGAGAGACACTTTGATTCAATTATTCAATCTACACAATAGTGTTAGATATGACCTAGGTTCCAAATTCGCCTCCAAGTATCACTTTTGAGCCCTGCAAGTTTAGAAAAATCTAGAGAGAGAATAAAATCAAAGGATTTTCGTAGAGGGAACCAAATGTAGAGCCCTAAACGAGGTACTTAAAATATAATTCACAAAAATTTCACAAAGGCACTTTTGTTTTGATAAGCAAGCTCTACCTTTCTCTCATATAGACGTTTTCCTAATTTTTTCATCTTTAAGTTCAATTTTCAACTAGAAAACATGATACGGATAAGATCAACAGAGAATATGAAACTTATCATCTCAAAGTTTTTCCTACATGCGACCTAATTTCTCAATCTAAGCATCATCCCCACAATGAAATTCGAAAAATTCAAAATGAATTATTTCACTAAAAAGGCCTATTACAAGTCATAAGCCTTCAAGAAAACCTTGGGTGGGTGGACATGTGCTTGCTTTGCTCGCACAAAAGGAACAAAGTTCTTGCATTGAAATTCTCTCATACCACTAAAGTATTTCGGTGCCGATTCACCTTGACGGTTTCTCCTACTTGAGAACTCCTTGACAATACCTTTGAAGTAGAAAACCCAGCTCTAGGCCCCACACGTAGTACTCCTCATAGGGGATGCAAAATACATAGAAAATGGAGTTTTAAGGAGCAAAAAAATAGACTTGTGAAGTGTTTCAAAATGCAACCAAACTTATAGTCTACAGCTGACCATGCCACTATAAGTTTTATTAAAGAGCATATACAAAAGTTTTTGGTGGTGTTGAGAAGATAAGAAGGTCTAGAAGGGGAAGAGTGGTGTGGGGTTGGATTAGGCCCCACTAGAGAGTGTGTCGTCCCCCATTTGGCGAGTGATGTATGCATGCTAGGCGCCTCACCTTGGTATGGTGGGTGTCATCTCGTATGCCCATGCCTTGGAAGAGAAAGACTCAGTGCATTGGCCATGTGGTACAAAGTCATAGGTTGTATGCATCATGAATGCCGAATGATAAATAAAATGCTAAAACAAAAATCACCAGTGCTCGTTGTCCCAAATAAATGATCTTTTCTCAATGATGGCAATGAATATACTACTCATGTGAACAAGTGACTTTGAATAGTACAAAAAAAATCCACTAGAGTGTGGATAGGTAAATACACAATGGACTTCCCACTACAGTGCAAGAAGATGCTCTTCAACTTCTCTTTGCTCGTTGTGATAGGATCTTCACTTCACTTCGGTCTTTGGTCTTTACTTCGGGTCCTCGATCTTCCAAAAGCTTTTCTTTAAATAATCTCTTTACTTCAAAAATCCAATACTAACTTGGAGAAAATCCACGGGGACCTGGAGAGAACATCGTGGGGAGTGGAACAAATCATTTATTAGTTCAAAATAATACATTCATAGAAAAAATGATTCTCTATCTCACTTTTACTTTTTAATTTCTATATTTTCTATTCTTTATTTACCAATTAAATAAACATCAACAGAATACACAATCAAGTTCTAGAATTTTCCAACTCTTTTTCTTCATCTCTTAGTTTACTAATTTCTCTTATTGCCCCAACTCTATCTCTTTTCTCTTTCTCTCTCTCTCTAACACCTCCCTCTCTGTCTCTCTCTCTCTTTGTTTTAGAACCGTCAAACTTTTTTGCAACAATGCCATAGCTCTACCTTGTGTCCTTTATGAACTAGGACTCTCTCTCTCTATCTATCTATCTCTCTCTTTCCTCCAATCTTCCACTCTGCACTGCCATCATCACAGCTGAGATTTGATCTTGTCTTATTTCTCGATCTCCACTATGACTGATCTATGTCCCTCCCACTCTCTCTATATATATCTCTCTCTATCTATCTATCTGGCGCCCTCTTAACCTCTCCAAGTCTCTTTGATTTTCTCCATCAACCTCATATTTGCACCTCTATCTCTCTCTCTCCCTCTCTCTCTCTCTCTTTCTCTCTCTCTCTCTCTCACATGTTATGCAGGTTCTGTCACCAACACTAGAACAAACTTGCATTTTTTGGTTTTCTTTCTTGATTTATGAATCAATAACTTACACAGGAAGTCTCTTAGGCATAAGGATCAAAAGCAAATCCTTGGTACAATTTGAATTTGCATAGCGCAGATCCCTCTCTTTATCTCTCTCTCTAACTTTGCTTTGCTTATCTACTGCCATCACTTTATGTGTCCCATGTCTCCACCAACTCCCTCTCTATTTTTGCATATATGGTTCATAATACCTCAACGTTGTTCATTCTAGTGTCGACTCTCAAAGCTTGAGAAAGAAATTCTTCCAAGACACACGGGGAGTAGGTAAGGGCGATTTGTATGAGGCCAACGAGCAATCCAGATCTATTGATGAAAAAATGGATGATATAGATGCCATGTGAGAATCTACCTCGTGGAAAAGTAGATACTAGAGTCCCCGTCCAAAAATATAGCTTATGGATCTAAAAGACTTTTGTAATCAAGTAAATCCACCTCCACAGACTTCAACTTGCCATTGGCCTTCGAAAATGATTTTAAGAATTCAAAGGAATTCTGTAAATCATTTCTCCATAAATGTACATCACAAAGACGCACACTATCGGTCTCTATCATTTTTTTTTCTCTCTCTCTCTCTCTCTCGACATGATAATGGAGGCACTATCTACAATTTAATTGCAAGACATGAACCAAGAGCTGGAAAGTATGAACAAGAAAAGAACGAGCAAGAAGCATACTAGGAGACGAGATCGACACGGGGGGGAGGGGGGGAGTCACATGGGCATTAGATCCTATTTATAAGTTTCCCCTAAGGAGTTCTCTCTAGAATCTTCTAACCTCCTTATTTGTATTTCTATTTCTAGACTCTTCTTGCTCACATCTTTTATTTCTATTTTGGGTTTTTCTCTTTTTATTTTTTGATGCTTCTTTGTCTAATTTAGTTTATTTTTCTTTTTCCCTTTTTATTTTTGGATTAAGGTTTGGTTTCACACCTTATCCTTGCAGTTAAAACATCTCATGATTAGAAAAACAATGAAATAGACTTTGCAAAAAAAACTTAATTTACACTTCCATGAGGGATTTCATCCTGACATCCACCCCTACTAAACCTGGACATCATCGTGATGGACCAACCTGCAAAATCCAAGAGAAGCGTATTAGGATTCTTTTGAAAACTCTTTTTGGTTTTTACGATTTTCTTTTCAAATATTGAAACTTGATCTCATAAATTCCATGAAAATTTATAAACATTAGTACAAATCTTAGAAAATAAAGTAGACACAAGCTTCACAAACATCTTACTATGTTCCCACTTCCACAATTAGACAAGTAACCATATGAATAAACTCTAGGCTTCGTAGATCTCTCGTTTGTTCAACTCACTCAGATCCAGGAGCATATCGAAAGTTCTAGCATATACTAAGCTCTACCAACTGAGTTTGTAGAAATATGCTCTAGTTCCCCTATTTATCTCCTACTGTCCAACTCTTCATCAGATCTTTTATTTTCTTTTATATTTATTTTATTTTTCTTATTCTTTTTCTTTTTCTTTTCTTTTTACACTTCATCTTGTTGATACATTTAGGTAGTGATGTGTGTGAACACACTAGGACTGCCGGGGCACTTTTTTTCCTCTTTAGGAGGTTTTCTTTCCCCCGGCTTGTATATACACCTATTGCCCTAATGGGCTACTTATCTTTGTACATTCTCTAGTAATACAATTAGTATTGTGTGTTTGTGCTCCAAGCTTCTTCTTCTTCCTTGTGCTGTTCGCGTGCTTCTGCAGACGTCTAACTCCAACAGTTGGTATCAGAGCAGGTCGTTGCTTCATCTAGGGCGCCGTCAACATTCCTCCGTTTGCAGTCTCAGAATCGTACGAATTTTGGTGAGCACACTCATGGTATTTTCAAGATCAAAATAGCTTCGTTCTGTGGTGCTGAAATCGTGATCTAAGCTCGTTTCCACCTCCGAACACACTATCGTAGTGCTTGTGCAAGCTATTTCGTCTTTTTCTGCCAAAGGTATATACCAATTTCTGTTTGCCAGTTTAAGCGTCTCGAAGTCTGCTACAAGTCTAGCAGAACTCCTCTGGGCAGTTCTGTTCAACTTTTTGAGATAGAGTCAATTCTCTGCATCAAGGTATTTTAGTCACCAGCCATGGCTGAAAGCAGTGATGTATTCCGTATGTTGGCTGTTGAGGATAAGTTGGATGGTACCGACTACCCATTGGGCTTATATGATGAGACATGTATTGGTTGCAAAAGGATTGTGGAACATTGTGCAAGGTGTTGAAAGACGTCCTGTTACACCTATAACAACAGGTGCTGCGAATACAGGTGCTGGAGCTGATGAAGATGGTGTCGAAGATGATATTGTGCAAATTCCTGTTCGTGCTGCTGTTTTTGTTGCACCTACTACAAAGCAGATTCGTTGGGATGGCAGAGATGTCGAGGCACATGCATTGATAGCTTTGTCTATCAAACGTGCCATTATTCCTCATATTCGCTCTTGCAGAATAGCTAAAGATGCTTGGGATACACTTACCACATTGTACCAAGCTAGGAATGAGGCTCGTGTTGCTTACCTCCGAAAACAGTTGGAGAGTGAGCACATGAATGAAGGTGATTCTATGGATGGTTTCCTAACAAAGATCAAAGACTTGAAGGAACAATTGATTTCTGTTGATGAGGTTATACTAGATAGTTCACTTGTGCAGATCATTCTGAATGGTCTTCCTGATTCATATCAGAGTTTTGCTTCTACTCCTCAGTTGATGATGAAAGGCAATCCAAATGCCTTGTCATTTGAGAAGTTAGTCTGTGTTTTGTTGCAGGAAGATCAGTCCAGGCAGAACAGGTCCATTATGCGTGTTGCAAATCACGCTTTCCTGGCTAGTCAGAAGGGCAAAGGAAAATGGAGCTCTTCTACTAGTAAGTAGAAATCTGCAAATGCTGCACATTTGAAAAACCAGGATAAAGATGAGAAGAAATCAGAAAAGCAGAAATTGTTTTGCAAGTACTGTAAAGGGAATGATCATATCATAAAGAACTGTCCAAAACTGGCTGCAAAAGAGGCAAAGAAAAAGGAGGCTCGAATGGTTGTTGTAGAAGCCTCTACACCAAAAATAGAGTCTACTAATCTTATGTAGGAAGAAGAATGGGCGTTTACTACTGTTTGTAGTTTGGCCCATCTTCTCATGAGCAGTGCATGTCTGTAGTGGACTCAGATGTTTGGTACTTTGATAGTGGGGTGACCAAACATATTACCTCGTAGTGCAGTTTCTTCTCTTCACTCGAGCCTGCCCCTATAGGCAATACTGTCACATGCGCCAACAACTCCTCTTATCCTGTTATGGGAGTTGTTAAGATCATTCAGACTACTGTTGATGGTAGTTCTTTCACCTTGTCAGATGCTTTATTTGTGCCAGGGATCAAGAAGAATCTGTTATCAATTTCTGCATTAGCCAAGATTGGCTTGGTTGTGAAATTTGTTGATGACAGATGTACAGTTCATGATCTGTCAAATGGTGATGTTATTATTGCTTCTGGCATTTTATGTCGTGGGCTGTATAAGCTCATAGACTATGAAAGATCTGTGAATGATTCGGCATGTGCAGTTCATGATTCTCAGGCTATGTTAGATGCAAAGCTTTGGCATGCATGCTTTGGTCATCTGAATTTTGCTAGTTTGCTACGCATGCAGAAAGCTGAAATGGTGTCCTCTTTGCCAAAACTTGAGGCACCTGGAAAACATGTTTGTGAAGGCTTTATTTTGGGCAAAATGCAGCGTTCCTCCTTTCCA
The DNA here is from genome assembly GCA_020310875.1 of Ceratopteris richardii. Taxonomy (NCBI): domain Eukaryota; kingdom Viridiplantae; phylum Streptophyta; class Polypodiopsida; order Polypodiales; family Pteridaceae; genus Ceratopteris; species Ceratopteris richardii. Next base: position 98,334,380 of record CM035438.1, on the reverse strand, counting down.
AAAGATGGTTCAGTTCGGGCTACACAGAAATTGCAGCTTGTACATAGTGATGTCTGTGGTCCTATGCAAACACCCTCTTTTGGAAATTACCTTTACTTAGTGACTTTAATTGATGATTTTTCCAGGCATGCATGGGTATATCCACTCAAAGTAAAGTCCGAAGTGTTCATGTGCTTTAAACAGTTTTTGGTTTTGGCTGAAAATCTGTCATCATGTAAAATGGGTACCCTCCGTTCTAATCGAGGGGAGGAATATATGTCTTCTGATTTTAATGCATTTCTGGTTGAACATGGGATAAAAAACAAGTGTACAGTGCCCTATACACCTCAACAGAATGGAGTTGCTGAACGAAAGAACAGGTCACTCATGGAGATGGCGAGGTGCATGGTCAAGAGTCAGGCTTTACCACATACTTTCTGGCTTGAGGCTGTCATGTGTGCAACATATGTACTGAATAGGTGTCCAACTAAAGCGCTGCAGTCTATCACTCCATATGAGGCTTGGCATGGCCGCAAGCCATGTGTTGCTCATCTACATGTTTTTGGTTGTTTGGCATATTCATTAGTGCCTGAACAACATCGTAGAAAATTGAATGATAAAGCAATAAAATGTATTTTTGTTGGATACAGTTCTGAAAGTAAAGGCTATCGTCTATATCATCCACAGACTAAACTCACTCTGGTTAGCCGTGATGTTGTATTTGTTGAACATGCTATTCAACCATTGCTTTCATGTACTAAGGAGACATCTGTTAGCTCCAAAGACATGTATGATACTTTGATGCCTCTTTTTATAGGTGGACAGTCTAGTGCTTGTCCTAATGAGACAACTTCACAGCCTTTGTAGGTTTCATATGATGTTGCACATCATTCCATTTCTGATGCAGATTTACATGATGCACTTGTTGATGAGAAAGCTGATATTGAGCAGGCAAAAACTATGCTAAAATGGCTGGTGCAGACTTTGTGTGACAGCAAATTAGATGCACCTTTGTCATATTGTACTAGTTTAGGCTCTCATAGTGCCTCCTTTGCATCAGATTGCTATGCTATGGCTGCTTCTAGTCTCTATGATGAGAATGAGCCTGTTTCTTTTGATGAAGCACAGAATTCAGAAAATTGGATGGCTGTTATGCAATCTGAATATGATGCTATACTGAAGAATGGTACATGGTCTTTATGTGACTTGCCTCCTGGCAAGAAGGCCATTGGCGTAAACCTGATGGTACAGTTGACAGGTCTAAGGCTAGGCTTGTTGCAAAGGGTTATGCGCACGAAAGAGGCATTAATTTTGATGCGACCTTTGCACCCACATGCCGTATGACTATTGTTCGGAGCATTTGTGCACTTGCAGCCCATCATGGTTGGAATGTACATCAGTTGGACATTAAAACAATATTTTTGAATGGTAACTTGCATGAAGAAGTGTATGTTTTTCAGCCCCGTGGCTTTGTGCAGAAAGGGCATGAAAACGAGGTGTGCAGGTTAAAGAAGGCATTATATGGTTTAAAGCAAGCACCACATGCTTGGTATGAGAAGATACATGCCTATCTATTTGCACATGGTTTTGAGAACGGTCCAACTAAAAGCACCTTATATGTTAAGCATACTAATGATGTGCTTCTGATCATTGTTGTCTATGTTGATGACATGCTACTCACTAGTCCTATTGAGAAGCATATTGCTGATTTCAAGGCTGATTTGCATGCCTCATTTGAGATGTCTGATTTGGGGCATTTGCATCACTCTTTGGGCATTCAGTTTATGCAAGTTGATGGTGGAATGGCTTTGTCTCAAATGAAATATATTGACACATTATTGCAGCATTTTGGATTGGAGACTGTAAGCCTATTGCCACTCCTATGGAGTCAGGTTTATGATTGAGTCTTCATGATGCTGGAGATGTATTTGATGATGTTCTCTATCAGCAGGCTCTTGGATGCTTGATTTACTTATGCATTACTCGGCCAGATATTCAGTTTGTTGTCTCACAGATGAGCAGATTTATGCATTGCCCAGGAGTCATGCGTTGGAAGGCGGTTAAGCGCATCTTTCGCTACTTGAGTGGTACTCGGCCACTTGGGTTGTTTTATCCCAAGGGGGAATCACTACCGCCAGATTTGCATGCTTTTTCTGACTCAAATTGGGCTGGTTGCTATGACACTTGTGTGTCCACCAGTGGTTTCTGCTTCATGCTTGGTAGCTCATGTATATCTTGGTTGAGCAAGAAGCAGCCTACTGTGGCCACTTCCAGTTGTGAGGCTGAGTATAGGGCAGCTTTCACAGCGACTGTTGAGTGTGTGTGGCTCAGACACCTTATGGCTGATTTGGGTGTTGGCCAGTCTTCTGCCACCACCATCTTCACTGACAGTCAGAGCGCATTGGCAGTTGCGAGGAAGCCTCTGTTCCATGCTCACACTAAGCACATTGAGGTGCATTATTACTATGTCAGGGAGAGGTTCTCTGCTCGGGAGATCAGCTTGGCATATGTGCCCACACAGGAGAACATAGCAGACCTTTTCACGAAGGCTCTACCTAGGGAGAAGTTTGAAGCTTTCCGCAAAGCTATGGGCTTACTTCCTTTTGTGGAGTGATTTCCACATAGCTTGGCACTTCCTTATACATGAGTGCTAGCTCCTTGTTCACCCCATCACTCCTAGGGGGGATTTGTTGATATATTTAGGTAGTGATGTGTGTGAACACACTAGGACTGCTGGGGCACTTTTTTCCCTCTTTAGTCGTGGACGAAGAAGTGGAATTTCTCAAAAATCCCTCCTATCATCACAAGTACAAAGGCACATCTCCTAACCAGAGCTCTAGAACCATTATCCACCGTCCTCATCCTCCGTCCATGGTCCTTATCTATAGGCCACCTAAACTGATCATATAACTTCTTAGAGATCACATTTATTTCTGACCTTGAGTCAATCAAGACTAAAGCAAAACATGAATCTTCATTGCTTCCTAACTTCACCTTCATTTCAGGTGTCCCTCTTGCCCAAAGGTTTCTGGTATACTCACTTTCTGTCCTTTTCATCTCACCATTAAGTGTAATACGACCTAAGGAATTCATGTGGAACCTTGGAATCTCATCATCCTCATCGTCAGAAGTATCACTTAAGGCTATTGCTTCATTTGTCACTTGCATATCTTAAATCACCTCTTCTATCTCCACATCCTCAGGTAATTGGAACCTTTTCCTCTTTATAAGTTTAATAAAGCTATCCTTGAATTAAGGCTTTGCTATAGAGAAAACATGCTCCAAGGGCATGGACACTTGGCTCTTTAATAGAATATCATATAATATCTCTCTCACATCATTCTTCTTTTCTAACTCTAAAATCAATACCACCTTTGGGGTCTTCTTCTTTTTCTTCTTCATCTCTTTATCTTTCTCTTTAATATTTTCCTAAGTATGATCAATCTTTTGAGTTGGGTGTTGTTCTTTCTCCTCTTTATTCGGCTCTTGAGTTTTTATTGGCACAGTTGGCCTGTCTCCCTCCTTTATTTCCTTCTTCTTTGCCTCTTTCTGAGAAGCAATAGGATCTTTGAATTGCACTTTCTTTTTAGGATCTCTAACCTTCTCTTCAACCTCTTTACTTTGCTTCCTTGTCACTCTCCTCTCTTGGCTCAGCCTCTCTTGTCACTCTCCTCTCTTTTCCTCTACATTGGTTATATGCAAGTAGACCAAGAACTGATCTACATGAGACTTCTAGGCAGTCTTCTGCATGATCGCATCCCTAGCTCTCACAAAAACTTCTATAGAGTAGTTTCTTTGAGATTGAGGCCTAGTCTCCTTTTCATCTACTTCCTCTAGCAGCTATAACTATGCTACAGATGTGTTGGCATTATTACTTGATAGATTCTCATAAATTTTCTTTATTCCTCCATTCCCCCAAGGTAGAGGAAGGCGAGTTTTGAAATCACACAGTTTCTTATCTATGTCTATTACCAATTGGTGCTCCCTTTCTTGCTTTAGATCTTCACACACATAGGAGAAATGTTCCTCTACATTGCACCACACACATTTCTTTGCCCCTCCAAACCCACCAGTAATGCGTCTCTCAAATGGCCTAGTGTTTCTCTGATATGTGGGATGAACTGGTGGTGTAGGCACCTGCTAAGAAAGAGGCTACACTAGAGGTGTGGGCTAAGGAATTACGTCACCTTGCATCTTTGGAATAGGCATTGCATTCCTTTGTATGAAGTCAACATAACTAGTACTTGCCTGAGGAGGAGTGGGGTCCTAATACTGCATAGATTAGTGTTTTTTATATATGTTAGCACTTTCTTTAGACATGGACACTTGCATAGTCATAAGATTCTCTATTTGCCCGCTTAGGATCTCAAGCTATAACTCTACTCATGAGCACGAAGTGCATGAAACATTAGCAAAACTGATGCTGCATGCACATTCTTAATTGCTCGAAGAGGTGCCTCCTTAGGTGGTTGTGAAGCCATTGCTACCGGTATCATATAATACAGCCTATCATTGTCTCATCTAGGCAACATATTCCACTTCTCTCCTAATTGTGGCCCAGTCTTCTATCAATCCAAACGTCTTACCAAGCTCTTCAATTATTCTCTCGACTACAGTCCTATCTTCAAGACATAAGATCTTAAGAAAAGAAATCACTTAGTGAGGCTTTAGTGAATCCAAATCAGCCTGAGGTAGTTGGGCGTATCTCCTCACAAATGCATTTAAGAGGTGGTGAGTAAGGGATTAGTGGGTTTTGGGGAATTTACCCACATAAGAAGCCCTATCTAATATGTTGTGAGAAATCTTCAAGGTTGAATAGCTTATGAAGTTCCTTTCTAAATTGAGCCCAAGCCTTTGCTATGTGGACTTAAATAAATGGCAAGTAGATCTTGAAACTACCCATGTGAAGTAATGTGTAAACGTTTCTTCAGGTAGTCCATAGATCAATGCCCATGAACATTAAGACCCGTGCACTTGCCTTTTTCTCTCAAGACCACTTGTACTACGTGAGCCCCCTTTTTCTCTATCACTAATTTCTTAAACACTTCCTCCATTTCTTTTCTCGGGTCTCTCCTAGAGAGTAGAACGAGATCCTCAGTGAGTGGTTCAATTATCTCTCTTAACTCAGCGTAAAGCTGAGAATCACTTGAAAAACATTTTAAGCCTAGAACTCTTTGAGGGTTTCGTACGTTTCCTCTAGCATGTCTCCAAAGATATCCATCTTTCAAGAAGAAGTTGAAAGACTTCTTCCTGATGTTCTAGAATCGTTTTGAAGACCATCTTGGGAGAGGCTGAAACGAACTTAGAGAGTATCCTAAATCTTGCCACTCTCCTTCATAACCGTCTTCTCTAAATCTCTCATACGTATAGGTAGATTTTTTATAGTTTATTAAATTTATATGATTATTTAATGCTTCACTATCGTTGTCGAGATTTGCTCTTGAAAGCATATAAGCAATAGTGTTATGTTTACCGGCAATATGTACAAAAGTAGGGTTAATAAATTTAATAAAGGCTATCCATCGTAACATAGGTATGTTTGGATATAAACAATTAGCTATTAAACCTATTAATGGAAGACAATCAATCTCTACTATTATATTAGCTCCTATAAAGTATTATTTATCTGTTTTTAAAGTTGTAACTAATCCCCATAATTCTCTCTTAATTTGAGGGTAATTACTTTGAGTATCATGTAAGATCTTCCCTCCAAAGTGAACTACGTACCTTTGCTCCTCCTCATCATCTTGCCCAATGACCCAGCCTATACCAATAGGACTAGTGTCAACAGTTAAGATTACAAGCTTATTTCCTGTATAGTCAATACGTTTCAAAATAGGAGCATTGATAAGCAATTGCTTTAGACATCTCATCGTTCTAGAATGCTCATGAGTACAAAATAATCTCTTTCTTTTTCTTAATAAATCATAAAGTGGGTTCGCTACGTGAGCAAAGTGAGGGATCCAGATGACATAGAAAACACATGCAACTAAGAATCTCCTAACTTCACTAATCATTGCGACATCGCTCAGAAACCCTACTAATGGCATCAACTTTTGTTGGATAAGGTCTACGACCATAATGATGGCATAAGTGTCCAACTATCATCACTTCATTAACACCAAAAGTAGATTTCTCTAGGGGGAAAGTTAGTCCAACCTCTTCAAATCTTTCAAATATCTTTTCACAATCAAAAATATGATTGGAAACAAACTTTTTGCAACCTGATGAATCTAAATTTTCATCTTTTTCTTTTTCCACACACCCTTTTATTCGAATGTCATCAATAAATGGCATTGTCACTTTTGGGATAAAGTCATGTAAGACCAGATTCATAGCATTCATCATGTGTGCCACAAAATTCATCGCTTCTTGTGGTAAAGTACACATGCGTACTAAACCCAAAGGAGTCTTCATTGTGGTCACATCTCGACTCTCAATCGCTAATTGAAACTGATCATACTATGAATAGAGGTCTCCCATTGAATAGATAGAATGACTGGCAAATGCCTTGGCAAACTCATCCTACAATGGGACCCCTTCCTACATTCCTAATAGTGACTTTATTCACAGGCTACAGATCCTGAATAAAGCGTAGCTTCCCGCTCTTTTTTGGTACCATGAATCACCTATTGGAATATGGTGTAGAAGATGGTTCCAAGATTCTCATGGAAATCTTCTCCTTTAATAGTCTCATTAGTTGAGGTAAATGAGCCTTTGGAACTGGTATTGGATGAAGATTCCAAGGAATGTGTGGTACAGTGAAAATAATCATTGAAGCTACTAACTTTGGGTCTACACATCCTATCTCGTGTTGGGAATAAAGAAAATGATTTACCATGATGAACAATCATCTTGGTAAACTACTCTTTTTCAATTTTGGAAAGAAATTCATCACCGAATTTAATATATTTCTTACTCTTCTTTGTAAACATATGACCTATCTTAGATCGATCTCTAAGTATAGGGTCATCTCATACTCGTCGAAATATATCATGACTATCTTTGGGTAAAGGTTGAGCTACAGGCTTTATTTTCTTTTCTACAGTTTTGTATTTGGTTTCTATGTTAACTTCATGTTCTAGGACAAATTCACTAATAATCTCATATTCTTGAATAGAGTCAAGAATAATCAGATTTGATTCTAAATTTTCTTGAGAAACACTTTCTAGCTCTTCTAATAAAGTAGAACTTTTTGATAGCTCAATTATACACTCAATTTTTTCATCACTTGAAATTAATCCTGATTTTCTAAAATTTTCCTTAGTTTGTTTTCTAAATGTTTTTGTAAGGTTTTCCTTAGTAATATAATGTAAGCTAGTCGTGGGAGTAAAAACTAAGTAATCTTCAAATTTATGTTCATTTATATGCGAGAGATCAAAACAATGTCCACTATTGTCCCGCTCAATAGTGGAGTCTAGCAGAAATTTTGATCATAATATACCCCATATTCTCTTACAGCTAGTGGATCATCACATACATGACTGATGCAGTCAATGGGGTTTCTTCTTAAGTTCTTTCTATTTCTAGTGTGATTTGGGAAAACTGTCATAACTTGCAAAGAATCCATCCTTGATTTGAATCAAATTCTTGCATACGCTGACCCGTCGTTCATTGCTTTTGTTTCCATTCTCATCTCAGCTATAAATGGTTGTTCGAGAATTACTTCATACAAACAATTATCTTGAATGAAGAAGTGAAACTCTTCTCGAACGCCACCTATCATTATATGTACATTTGCACATGCACCTAATAAAATGCCAGAGCCATTGTCGACTGCTCTCATCCTCCATCCGTGCTCTTTGTCGATTGGCCATCTAAATTTTTCAAAAAACTTCTTTGAAATAACGTTTATCTCTCACCCCGAGTCAATGAGACCCAAAGCTAAACAGGAATCCTTCTCATCTCCAATTGTAATTTTTACTTCTGGTGTGCCTCATACCCAGAAGGTAGAGTAGAATTTACTTTCACTTTTTAACATCTCATCATCAGGCTATATGGGTCCTAAAATGTTTCTATTTATGCTTTCAGTTGTAAATTCTTCATCCTCTTCATAATCACTCTCAGTTAGTGTGACTGCATCATTCATAGCTAGAGTTTCTTCTGCCACATCTTGCATAACCTCATCTTGAGGCAATGGAAAACTTCTCCTTCTAATCAGTCGAATAAACTGTTCTTGAACTCTGGTTTTGCTATGGAAAACACTTGTTCAAGAGACATTGTTACTTGACTTTTAAGAAGAATGTCATTTAAAATTTCCCTAGCATCGTTCTTGTTTTTGAGCTCCGAAATCATTATAGCACGTGGAGCTCTTCTACCCTTGTTTTTTCCTTTCTCTTCATTTTGTTTTTGGTCATCTTTATTTTCAGTTTTAGAGTTTTCTTTTTCAGATTTCTTCTGTTCATCATGTGATTGAATATTTTCATCTGTTGGCTTTTTTCCTTCCTTTATCATCTTTCTTATCTCCTCTTGAGATAAATTTGTATCCTCAAAATGTACTTTTTTATCTGTTATCTTTTGGTCCTCTCTCGTCTGTCTCCTAGTTACCCTCCTATCACCTTCTTCTACATCATCCTGCATATCATCACGTCTCTGTTTTTCCTCAACATTAGCAATGTGAGAATAAACAGAGGCTTGATCTACAGGAGATCTCCATGCAGTTTTATACATTATCTCATCTCTAGCCCTTACCAGTGCCTCTATCAAATAAGGATTTTGGTTAGGTGTAGAAAGAGTCCTATCCTCGACTAGCTCTAATCTAGCAGCCGAGGTACTTGCAGTTGCATTAGAGATTGTTAAGTTTTCATAAAACTTTTTCATTCCTCCTTTGCCCCAATTGACGGATAAAGGAAGACGTGACCTAAAGTCACACAATCTTCTATCTATTTCTAGAACTAATTGATTTGCCTTCATGCTTTTTAAATCATTACATGCAAAAGTTGTGTGCTCCTGACTATCACACCATACACATCTCATTCCGCCATTCCCTCTTTTTTCATTATTTCTCTGAAAGGGTGGCTGGGCACAAAATTGTGGAGCTGGCCGGAAGACTAGTTGAGGAGGAATGTATTGAGGCATAACTGGTTGTATAGGTGGTGCTTGCCCTACACCACTACTACCCTAGGATCATTAATGCTCATGGAGTAAACCTTGTTATTCAATTGGGCAACCTCTTTTGAAAGAGATGCCTGCATGTTCATGACATTCTCCATTTGCTTACATAGAATGTCTAATTGAAATTCTATGGGAGCTTTAGTTGCAATTGAATTATTAGTCGTAGCCGTAGTCGTCGGCATTGGCATGTCACCTTGCCTTGCACCAGAAATCTCCCTAGGCTGAGAAGCATTAGGTCTAGCATATAGAAGTGTTTGCCTTTGCTTCATTTGAGCAATAGCTTCTATTTCTTTTTTTACTTTTTCCTAGTCGTGAGTTAAGCGATATCTTTTTCCTAGCTCCTCTATACGTCTCTCAACTTCAGCCCTATCCTCAAGACTAAGTATGTTAAGGAAATATATAATTACATCTGGATTTATTGCATTTCTATCATCTTTGGGGAGTTGAGCTAATCATCTCATAAACTCACCATGAAGATGAGTTAAGGACTCATTACTCTTTACAAAGTTTATCCAACGCAAAAATCCTTCCCCACTATGCTGGCTAAAGTCCTCAAGATAGAACATCTCATGTAATTCTTTTCTAAATTCTTCCCAAGTTTTATTGGCGTGCTCTTGTATACTTTCTAGGATTGAACCAGAAGCAACTCGGCCAAAATATTTGAGTAAAACATCATCAAGTAAACCGTGGATTTGCACTTGCTCCTCAAATGCATCCAGGTACTCAGTAATATTTAAGCTAGTGAATTTTCCTTTTTCTTTTAAAATGGCTTGGACTGTGCATGTTCCTTGCTTCTCAATCATCATATTTTTGAAAATCTCCTCTATTTTGCGTTCTTGATAACGCTTTGAATCGAGTAGAAGATCCCTAATAGTAGGTTCTAATTGTTGTCTAAACTGCCTAAACCTATCACTAGTTGATAAAGCCAGGAATGTTGGCTTTACCTAATCCTCGGCTTTACTATTTCTAACTTCTTCTCTTAATATTTTTGTTTTCTAAATCTATACTTATCGCCTTGATTTGATCTTTGGAATTTATAAGCAGATAAGTTTTTAATTTTTAAAAACTTTTTAGACCTTATTTTTTAAACCTTTAAATATTTAATTCTAAAGGTTTCTCTAATAAGGTAGATAAATTTTCTAAAATATATTTCCTTGATTTAGATCTTTTGATTTTTTAACAAAAATTACTTTTAATTTCCTTAGTAATATTTTCTTTGAATTTGGATAAAACAAGAAAGAAGTAAAAGCAACAACTCTAAATCAAATGAACCTAAATATAAAACCCTTTTAATGCTATAAAATTCTTTTTATGCAATGAAAGAAACAAACAATCTTTCTGTTTCAAAATAAAATCTTTCCTTTTTAGTATTGTAAAAAAATAATCTTTTTATAAAACTTTCCTAAGATCTAATATGAAGATGTTTAAGTGCTTTAAACAAAACTATCTTTCCTAAATGAAAAGAAATGTTTCAATGCTCTTTCAATGCAAGTATGAAAGTGCCTAATTTCTAATGCAAATGAAAACAACCTTCTTTTTAGTGATGGGAATGAACTTAAAAAATAAAAGAACTTGAAAAACACTTTACTTGAAGTTTGCTTGATGTAGAGGTTCTAAAGTGAACGAAATATATTTTTACAAACTTTTTTAGTAAATCCTAAGTACAAAAACTCAAAGTGAATGTGAAAAAGTCTTGATCTTCTTGTATGTTGATGGGGGGGGCAGTGAAGTGACGAAGGTCCTCTGGTTAGATATCCTTCTTCCCATGGAGGTGCTCAGGTCATAAGACCAGCCCTCAACACCCTGGGAAAAAGTAAGCAACAAAATCTTTATGTTTCATTGCAGCGTCTTTCTTCACTTTCGTGCATACAAGAAGAAGATAAAGTTAATTTTTTAAAATAAAACTGAAAAATACAATGAACACCCTAAGCACACTATTATCATGCTTCACGTCGGGTTCACCAATGTTGTCGTAGAGGAGTGTAAAGGGAGTAAAACATTCATTCAACAGATTCACGCTAACCTAACTGTGTGACTACATGCGGGGTGTTTCTTAGTATGCTTTAGGCTTTGGGTTCAGTTCTCAATTTTTGGGTGATAAAAGCTAGAGGTTTTTAATCCATTTAAGTTTAATTTAAGAACTAATATTCCTATGAAAGTCTATTCCTAGCATTTTGATATGCTGCAAAAATCAATTCCTCTTTAGTAATTCAATTACACCTCTCTTCAATAATAAGATTTTTAATATAGCTACTTCATTGTTTTCATATTGATTTTTCCTATTAGGGATAGGTGGAAATAAGATTTATTTTTCACCAGATTCAGGAAAAGAAATAGAACAAAACCTTTTAAATCTAGATACTCTATAATCATCAGGTGAAGTGTATAAAGTTTCGGTTATAATTTGATCTTTTACTTTTTCTACTTCTTCTATGTTATCCTTGTCTTCATTATTATTTTCTAATGGTGTAGGTAAAAGTGTATTTAAAATGAAAGAGTTATCTATTTTCTTTTTAATTGGAGTTTTACTAGTGGAAGCAATATTTGAATTCATGAAAAATAGAACACTCCGGGCCGTAAGGAAGTGCATTCCTATACTTAGCTAAAGCTTCTAAATATGAAGGAAAAACTTACTCTTCCCTAGTTATTCTACTTTTAATTATATCAACTACCACGTTTTTGTTTTGTTTTGAATTAGTGTTTCTTTTTAAATTAGGTGGAAACAAATCTTCTTTATTCTTAGGTTCCGATAAAACTATAGAAAGTAAAGGAAAAACCCTAGATACGTTACGATCGTATTCTACCGTACGTAAAGTCTCATCAACTATTTGGTCTTTAATTATTTCTATTCCTTCACTTTTGTTATTAATCGTACTTTCAACAAGTGACGGTAGAAGATTTCCTAAAACAAAAGAGTTATCTAAATCTTTATTTCCTGTATTAGATTCACTTGTTGATGCTAAATTCTTAGACATATGAAAATGGAATATAAAGAACTTAATTAAATTGTAAAGTGAAAGTATGAAATCTCTAGGATCAATTCTAAGTATATATAAATTCTTATAATAAGCTCTAATACAATTCCCACAGAATATTCCTATACAAATTTATATTTCTAAATATCATATGCTGCTTCAATACCGTAATCTCGTAATCTCCTTTGCAAGGATCTGCAGGAGACATTAGGAATTAGAAGTATGCTTTTAATTAACATAAAATACTCATTTATCAAAATAAATATGTTTTCATGCACAAATAAACACGTCTATTTAACTCATGCACACATATACTTCTACTTACATTCATATGCATATGCATTAATTTTAATATGCACATGCACTCACATACATAGACACATGCTAGTTCTATCATACATGCTCATGCACACATTTATTTATGCATACATGCAAACTTCATTCATGCATTCATGCATCACATATACTAACATACATGCATAGATGAATATTAACATACTACTCACATATGTTTATATACATGCACATCATTCTTCATATGCACACATACATACATGCATCATATCACATGCATACATACATCATTCATACTAACATGCATACAATTATACATAATCACTCACGCATACATGCACTTGACATGCATACATACACTCATACTATATGCATACATACTTCACATGCATAAATTCATGCATACACATGCATTCTACACATGCATACAACACAACCCTTTCATGCTCACGTGCATTCACATGCATCTATCATATGCACATGCATACATGAATACTCATATGCTCATCTAAAAACACACATGCTTACATGCATAATTTAACCATGCATGCATATATCTCTAATACACATGCTTACATGCATAATTTAACCATGCATGCATATATCTCTAACACACATGCATACATGCATACGTGCAACCACACCTCACATGCATATATACATCTATCATATGCACATGCATACATGCATAAATACATATGCATATATTCTCACACTCATGCACATGCATAAATACACATGTATACATTCATCCTACATAAACTTATACTAACATGCATATGCTCATGCATACATACATTCTTTCATATGCACATATGCATGCTCATACATATACATGCACTCATGCTCACATGCATACACATGCACAGCTCTCTCATGCTCACAAGCATACAAATGCTCACTTATATGCACACATGCACTTACAAATACACGCATACATGCAATTTTACTTCACATAGTCATGCATTCAGTTATCGTATGCACATGTACTATCTTTAATATATACATGCACTCTTACATGCATACATACACATGCATCTTATACAAATAGACACGCATACACATGCGTCTTACTTCCTATGCATACATGCACATTCATCACTCATGGACATGCATAAACACACATGCTTACCTATCTTAACATACACATGCACACTATCATACATGCACATGCACACATACACATTCACTTATGCATACATGCACATTCATCACTCATGGACATGCATAAACACACATGCTTACCTATCTAAACATGCACATGCATACACATGCACTCTATCCTACATGCACATGCACACATGCTCACTCTATCTTAACATGCACATGCATACACATTCACTTATGCATACATGCACATTCATCACTCATGGACATGCATAGACACACAAGCTTACCTATCTTAATATCATGCACATGCTTACACATTCACTTATGCCTACATGCACACTCATATGCATATGCAAAAACACACATGCATACCCTCTCTCTCTTCCTCTCTCTCTTACTCTCTTTCTCTCTATCTCTCTCTCTCTCTCTCTCTCTCCCTCTCTCTCTCTCTCTCTCTCCTGGCCGACTGATGTGTGTTTGCAGGTCGCTAGAAGAGGGGGGAGGGAAAAGTCTTTCTCTCTCTCTCTCTCTCTCTCGTTCTCTCTCTCTCTCTTTCTCTCTCTCTCTCTCTCTCTCTCTCTCTCTCTCTCTCTCTCTTTGTCTCCTCCGGCTCTAGCGGCCTTGTGCGCTGCTGTTGCTGGAGGAGGGGGGGAAGAGCAAGGAGTCTTTCTCTCTCTCTCTCTCTCTCTCACACACACATACACACACACACTTAGTTCGTGTACGCACCTACAGGAGACATTAGGAATAATGAATAAAAAAAACACATATTTATAGCTACAGTTAAAATATACGTGAGCATGTAGCTAACTAAAAGTTATAGTTAATTAACTAGTTAAACTTCATGCATACTAATATTAACTATTAATTAACTCACTACATATTTATAATTAACTAATATATAAAAACAATACTCACGTTAAAATCTTATAACAATAAATAACTACATTAATTTCTTCAATTAAATAAAATAATTTATCTATTTACTTAATATTATATCTTTTATCTTATAAATTAATTACATAGATATTATTTATCTAGTTAATTTATATTACATTTAATTTTGATTAACTCTCTCTCTCTCTCTCTCTCTCTCTCTCTATATATATATATATATATATATATATATATATATATATATATATATATATATATATATATATATATATATATATATATATATCAAAGTCAACTATAAAAACAAATAAATCTTGTTAACTATAAATTAAGATGCACATTTAATATAGATTTAATCATTTAGGATAATCCTTTATTACACACATATTAAACCTTATAAATTTAAACACATAGGTATACATAAAACAAATAAACACATATGCACTTAAATGCTCTTTTAAGGAACACTAATCAATTCATAGATTTATTTTAAACTTCATAAATTTACCCATTTGTAGGTAGGTAAAAATTTTGTAAATACTTAGTCATGGGTGCTCACATAGATATGCAAACACATATATGTTACATAAATCTCCATTCACATTCATACTCATAGGCACATGAATACATACATAATTTAGTGAATTTTACATATATAAATATAGATACACAACGCTCTAATCATTGGCACATATAATTAACCATACTTAAATTTATGAATGCAAATGTACATGATCTCATAAACATACAATAGACATAAAATGAAGAATTAAAATAAGGATCAATTATCCCTTTCATTTTGAATTTATTTTCTTCTTTTTTCCGCGGGTACCCAGAGAAAAAGGTTAGTCATTTTTAAACCAATACATTAAAACAATGTGAGAGAGATATCAACTAATAAGCTTTGAATATAAACATTTTTGTTTTCTCATTTATTTAATCAAGTGAGGAAATCCTTCCGACAATGCATTTGACTAAACATAGGCTTATGACCATTCCAAGCCTCATAAGGAGTGATGACTCTCAATGCTTTTGTAGGGTAGCCATTCAACACATAATTTGCACACATGACTGCTTCCATCCAAAACTTATCTAAAAGATGCTTTCCTTTAACCATACATCGTGCCATTTCAAGTAGAGCTCTATTTTTAGGCTCGGCAACACCATTTTGTTGAGGTGTATATGGCACCATACATTGGTGTGAAATACCTCTTTTCACGAAGAAAAACATTAAACTCGTGTGACATGTATTCACCACCACGATCCGTGCGTAGAGTCAAAAGCTTTTGTGAAGAAAACTTTTGCTAAAAATTCTTTGAAGCAAGAAAACACCTCATTCTTTGCTTTCATAGGATACACTCATGTATGGCGAGTAGCATCATCAATGAAGGTAACAAAATATACATGCTTCCCAAAAGATGGAGTCTTGACGGGACCACATACATCACTATGAACAAGCGGCAATTTGCTTGTAGTGTGTGTATGACTATCTTTTGGAACAGAAGCATGATGCATTTTTCCAAGAATGCAACCTTCACATGCATGCTTTTCAATGGACTCAAGTGTAGGCAAACCAATAACCATGTCCTTCTTTTGCAAGTAGAGTAAACTATTGAAAGTCAAGTGACCAAAATGAGCATGCGAAAGTTCCATTTCAGCCATGGAAGAAGTATGAGCAACCAAGGCATTCGAGGCAGCCCTCTTGTATGTATCCATGCGACACAAACCACTACATAATGTACCGGACATCACGATAACATTGCCATTGTTGAAATCATGAACCATACACTTATCATCAACAAACTGTACATGACGTCCAGCTTTGGCAATCAACGGAACTGAGATTAAGTTCTTCTTGATATCGGGCACATACAATGCATGTTTCAAGAGAGTCACATCTCCATTTGCAGCTGTAAGCTCAATTTCTCCTACTCCGATGATAGGATAAGAGGCATTGTTTGCACACATCACATGTCCTCCTTTGGGTGCATCTTTCAAAAAGACAAAAAATCTTTTGCATGATGTTATGTGCTTTGAAGCACCGCTATCAAAGAACCAATCCGAATCAACCTCACCACAACCATACATTTAGAATGCAAAGAAGCATCATAATGACATGTAACAACACATGCCCAAAAATCTTGAGCCATGTCAGCTTCATCATTCTTTACATTTGCTGAATTTTCAGCAATAGACATGCAGGATTCCTTCTTCTTTTCATTGCGTTTAGCAAGCTTTCTACACTCATCAATAGTATGACCAGCCTTCGGGCAATATTTGCATCTCTTCTTCCTTTGCAAATCAACATCATTAGAGGAATGAGTGGAAGAGGAAGCGTCAGGCTTTGGTTTTGATGAACCCAAAGCTGAACCATACTTGCCTTTCCCCTTTTGTGAGATAGCAAGTGCTTGTGTTCCCGTAGAGGAAGAAACACAACCTCATCAAATGCATACATATTAGGATTTCCTTTTGCAACCAAACGGATTTTAGTAGGAAAGCTTTCAAAAGATTCTGGTAATCTTTTCAACAATGTAGAAAGGAGTGATGCATCCGGAATGATCTCATCTATGTTTGCCAATTGCTCTTTCAAGTCCTTGATGTGTGTCACATACACATCCACCGACTCATTTTCAGCCATACATACATCCTCAAGTTGCTTCCTCAAGTATGCAACACGTGCTTCATTATGCACGGCATACAAAGAAGCAAGAGTGTCCCATGCCTATCCTGATGTAGAACATGAGTGAATGTGTGGAACTATATGATGCTTCACAGAAAGTGCAATCAAAGCATGAGCTTGATCATCTTTTCCATCCCATCTAAGCTCCTCCTCTATAGCTCGAGAAGGAGAAACCACTGTACTCGAAGAAGAAGCTCCATCTGTGATAGTAGACTGTGAAGTAGAAGAACTTGCAGGTCTTTGATCTACATCTGCCACTATGTTCCAAAGTTCTTTAGCAACAAGAACATGCTTCATCATGTAAGACCACATCGGATAGTTGGTCCCATCAAGCTTATCTTCAGCTTGAAGCATGCCAAACAAGTCATTGTTGCCCGCCATTTCACTAAAGAACAAGAATGTGACAAAATCTTCACTTCAACGAAAGCTAAAATGAATGCTGAAATTTCAGCTCACAAACCATCACTCTGATGGCAATTCTGACTACATGAATGGCTTTGAAATGGGGGTAAAACCCCAACGCACCTGGTGGAAATGTTTCTTGGCTGCTAAATTCACAGTCTATGCTCCGAAGCCGATTTGCATTGTTAAAGTGCGCGCACGCCGCAACACGAAAAACCGAAACTTGAGAAGGACCTGAACCTGCTCTAATACCATTGTTGGGTGTGTGTAGAAGTGCGAGAGTTACACAAGAAGCACACACAAGGAGCACAAATGCAGTATGACAAACAGAGAAGACGATGTCTAGAATAACTCTCTCTATTGATGATGAACTCAACTGAAGTAAGAGCTGAATAATATCCCTAAGTACAAAGTACCACCACATATGAGAGTATCAAGTATGTGGTAACATGGGGAAAAATCCTCTACCCAGCACTAGAGTAAAAAAGTTCCCATGTATAGGGAAAATGTTCACATCAAAGCTACTCGAGGAACACATAAGTGTAACAAACTTTTCTTTTGAACAAGAAGTTTCCTAGGTGCCATTTATCCAGGGCTTGAATTAATAAAAGAATGAATATACAGTGAAGGGGCTTAGTGCCTTTGGGTCTTGATATATTGAAGTAGTGATGTGTGTGAACACACTAGGACCATCAGGGTACTTTTCTCCCTCTTTAATAGGTTTCTTTGCCCGACTTGTATATATGCATATAACCCTAACGAGTCACTTATCTTTGTACATTCTCTTGGTAATACATTCAGTATTGTTTGTAGACCTCCAAGGCACTTCTTCTTCCTTATGATCTTTCGGTGCTTCTACAAATCTCAGACTCCAAAAATTGTTATCAGAGCGAGTCACTCCTTTATCTATGGCATCGTGGACACCCCTCCAGTCATAGTCTCAAATCGTATTAAAATTGGTGAGCATACTCAAGGTGATTAGGAGGTCAAAACTTTTTCAATCCGTGGTGTCCAAATCATGATCTTAGCTCATTTGAGCCTCTGAATGCACTATCCTAGTGCATGTGTATGCAAGTTCATCTTTTTGTGCCAAAGATATATATAGGTTTTGGTTCACCCTTATAAGTGTCTTGAAGTCTGCTACAGGTTTAGCGGAACTTGATAGGGTAGCTTTGCTCAAACTTTTGAGATATAATTATTTTTCTATATCAAGGCATTTTAATCAATGGCGATGGGTGAAAGCAATGATCTATTTTGTATGTTGGTTGTCGAGCATAAGTTGGACATTACCAATTACCCACTATGGGCGTATATGATGGGTCATGTATTCATTGTAGAAGACTATGGAATGTCATGTAGGTTGTTGAAAAAAATCCTATTACACCTGCAAACATAGTTGCTAAAGATGATGTAGATGGAATTGAAGATGGTGATATTCTTCATGTTTGTGTTTGTGTTGCAGTTCCTCCTACACATAATGCAGAGAAAATTTGTTGGGATTGCAAAGATTCTCAGGTAGATGCATTGAAACATGCCATTATTCGAAAATCTCTAATGACTTTTAGAACTTGTCATTCATAATGTCTCATCTATGCCCCGACTTTATACTTGTATATATAGGCATATATGTACAAACTCGTAACCATAACAAAGGTATAAGTGAGCTAATTACAAGTTTAGTGTACATATATATACAAGTCTTCATTCACTAGTCTTCATGCTTCTGAATTTGATCTTTGCTTCATTCTTTGATTTCAAACCTTTGTCCTAATCACCAATTGTTGATTGTACTGCAGCAATAGCTCCGCCTCAATCATCAATTGTGATTTTTCTCCATCTTCTTTATACCTGCCATGTCTTTGAATCTCTATAGCTTTGGTCCATCCAAGCTTTTGGTTAGCATTTCTACAATTTGATCTTTTGTTGAAGTATCTATGACTTCAATCTCTTTATCAATCACCTTCTCTCTCAGAAAGTGATATTGAGTCCCAATATGTTCAGTCCTGGCATGAAATACAGGGTTAGCAACTAAATACAATGAACTCATATTATCTCCATGAATAGTGGGTGTACTCTAAATGATATCAAAACTCATGAGAGTTTTCAACCATATGACCTCCTTTGCATCTTCAACCATACTTTTATACTCTGCTTCTATGGATGACAAAGCAACTGTATGTTTCTTCTTGGAACACCAAGAGATTAATTTATCTCCCACATAAGTAACCTTAGGTTGATCTTCTATGATCACGATTACCTACCCAATTTATATCACTATAGATCTTGATGTTTTTATCTCATGTGAAGCCTTAATACAAAGCTTCCTTGAGTGTACCCTTAATGTATCTTAGCAGGCTTTGTCCTACAACCCAATGTTCTTTCATAGGACAATGCATGAACTGAGACAACACACCAATTGCATATTACAAATCAAGCCTAATTAATGTAGCATGGATTGGACTACGAACCAGGCTTTGATATAGCTTCATGTCCTTGAATTCTTCTCCTCCATATCTGCTGAATTTGTGATTCACCTCCATTGGAGTTAGTGCCACCCTACAATCTTCCATTTTATACTTGATTAGAAAGTTCTTCAAATACCTTTATTGAGTTACATATACTTCATGTGGAGTATATGAAATCTCCGTGCCCAAATAATATGACAAATCTCCCAAGTCACTGGTCTTGAACTCTTTGTCCATTTGCTTCTTAAGACATTGTATTCCCTTCTCATCTTTACTTGTAAGAATTATATCATCAACATATATGCACATGTAAATGAACCCATCATCACTTGCTTTAACAAGCAAGCTAGTATCTGCCTTCGACACTTGGAAACCAAGATCCTTCAAGAACTTAACAAATCTATAACTCCATGCCCTTGGTGCCTACTTCAAACCATACAAAGCTCTCTTGAGCTTACATACATACTCTGGATACCTTTTATCCTTGAAGCCTTCTGGTTGCTCCATGAAAACATGATCTCAAATGTAACCATTTAGAAAAGCATTCTTCACATCTAATTGACATAGCGTCCAACCTTTACATGTAGAAATAGCTATAAGAGTGCTTATAGTTCTCATATTTGCCACAGGACTATAAGTCTCATCGTAATCTATAGCATATGTCTAAGCATACCCTTTCACAACAAGTCTATCTTTATATCTAGACACACTTCCATCAGTATACCTCTTTCTCTTGTAGACCCATTTGCATCCAATGATCTTCTGACTATTTGGTTTGGGAACCAAATCCCATGTTTCATTCTCCATTAATGCATCATACTCTTGCTGCATAGCTTTCTCCCAATTTTCCTTACCTTTTGCCCCTTCATGTGTAGAAGGGTCTTCCTCTATGTTCACCATGTAGGCATAATCTTTAGTAGTCAAACAACAAGTATCATAGCTATACCTTGTAGGTTTCCATTTATGCCTTGATGACCTTCTGAGTTCTCCACTTCTTGAAGTTTCTGGTTCATCACATTCTAGATCAAACCTTGGCATTTATTCAACTTCAACTTATGCTTCATTGTTCTTTTCTTCATTAAAAGTTTGAACCCTTGATTTGTTTTTCTTCTGATTCAAAGTTTCTATATCACTTGCATGGATATTAGTTGTACCTGCATACCATGTACCTTGCTCATCGAATGTAACATCTTTTGACACAAGGAATTGATTTCTGGATGTAGTCCACAACCTATAACCCATTTGCTTATCATCATAGCCAATGAACACATACTTTTCAGCTTTAGGTTCCAATTTATGCCTCAACTGAGATGGCACATATGGATAAGCCAAACATCCAAATACTTTGCAATGATCTACGGTAGATCTCTTATCCCACCAAGCTGCATATGGAATCATACCGTGCAAAGCTTTACATGGTAACCTATTAACCAAGTATGTGGCTGTATTTATAGCCTTAGCCCACGAATAATTGGGACAGTTTTTCTCCTTCATCATTGACCTTGCAAACTCAACAAGTGTTCTATTTCTCCTTTCTAATACACCATTTTGTTGATGAGAGTACCTGTAAGTAACTTCCCTTTTTATACCTACATTCCGCAAGTATTCAGTGAACTCATTAGAGAAATACTCTCCCCCTCCATCTGACCTTAATCTCTTCAAATTTTGACCTGTGATTCTCTCTACATACACATGATAATGTTTCAATGTATTGAACACCTCTGATTTATCTTTGATAACATATATAGTGATCCACTTGGTAGCATCATCAACATAAATCACATAATATCTTGAACCATTAATACTAAAGTCCTTTGATGGCCCCCACACATCTGTATGTACCAATTCAAGGTTCTCTAGATACATGAAATCATGCTTATTGTATGATTCCTTATGAGCCTTTCCTAATTGACATGACTCAGAGTTGTATGTCATGTGTTGACCTACAACATTAGGTAATCCAAGCACTGAACCATTGTTAATCATATCCTTAATACCTCTTTCATTGAAATGTCCAAGCCTTTTATGCCAAAGTTCTAACTCAAAGATCTTATGTCCTCCATAAGTGAACAAGGCATGACCAACATTGCCTTGAATCTTCAATGTGAGTAGCCTTTCTTCTTTATTTCCTAAAACAATTTGTTTATACCCATTGCAAGGGTCTTCCACAAAAACTCCATCATTAGTGAACGTTACTTCATAACCTTTCTCTACAATTTGCCCTACACTTATCACATTCTCTGGGATTGTAGGAAAATACAAAACCTTACTCAGAAGAGTGCTTCCATCCTTGGCCTTTACTGATCCAATGGAATTCACATTATGCTTTGTATTATATCGTGTTTGAACCACATGATTACTTACTTTATATTCCAAATCAGTCATCAAAGCAATGCTGCCACTCAGATGATCACTACATCTTGAGTCAATGTAGAAGACTCTTTGATCCTAACTTTATCTTTTACAAGTTGCATTCATAATTTAGGCTGAATCCTCCTTCTGATTTGAAGCATATTTGTAGTAGGTATTATTGTAGGATTGACTTTGAAAGCCTCTACCTACATTTCTTCCAAAGTAACCTCTACTACCTCTACCTCTAAAAGTACCTCTCTGATTTCTATTACCTCTTCCTCTTGAGTTAAGGTTCTGATTATATCCTCCTCCATTCTGATTATTCTGCCAACATTCATGAGTTAAATGATTAGTCTTACCACAAATCCAACAAGCTTTGACCCATCTTTATTGATTTTGCCTCTTCCTCTTCGTTTTCCACCACCTCTTCCTCTTAGGAAGTTAGCTTGGCTAGTTGTACCTTCATCTTCATTCAATTGTTGCTTGCCTTTGTTAATATTCTTCATGTCCTTTGAATACATTTCTTGACATCTACTTTTATAAACATCACCTTTGACATCCTGCTCAAAGGTTAGCATATGTCTTAGGAATTGATTCAAATCAGGAGTGAAATGATTTAGTGACAATTCAGTAGATAGAATAAAAGGCTTTCACTTCTCATCTCCTCTCAAACCTGTGAGAATTTTTCGTACCAATTTATCCTCTTTAATATCTTCATCAACTGCTCCTAATGCATGTGCAATGTCCTTCATCTTTGCTACATAATTAGAAATGGATTGAAAAGTGTTCTTATTGAATGTTCTAAGCTTTGCCCATAAAAATGCCTTCCTTCACACTGTTTTGGAAATGCTCCTCCAAGGCCTTCCATATGTCACTTGCACTTTCAAGTCCTCTAATGTGAGGTAGCAAGTAATCATTGACTCCCATGTATATAATACTCCTAGCTTGAGCATCCTACTTCATCCCTGTCTTCAAATTTGGGAGTTCATCGCTAGTTGCGACACTAAGATCTTTGAATTCTGGTTTTTCTTCTTCACCTGTAATGTATCCTATCAAGTCATTGCTCAAAAGATCTCCTTCCATCCTGGTTGACCAAGCAGGATAGTTTTCTCTATTCAATTTCTCTATCTCAAGAGAATCTCCCATTCTTTTTTTACCTGTGTATTGAATTCTTCAAGCTTTGTGAATAATAAATGTACCCTTACTAAGAATGTAGTTCCTTTTGATCTTCTTGATATCTTCAGGCCTCCTTCTCTAGCTTTCACTTGAAACTTTCACCTTTTGAATATTCAAAGGTTGATTTCTATATAGCTGCAATAGTTGGGGTCCTCCTTTCTTCAATTTTGATGATTCGGGCTCTGATACCACTGATGGAGAGTGTTAATCTCCAAACGACTAAGTTATTCTTAATGTTAGAGCATCTCTATATCAAGAACAACTCATAATCGCAACCAATTTTGGAAGACCAATACCAGATTACCAAAATTTTGAACTAACTATGAACAAACTCAACATACAGAAAGTTTGCTTCACTTAATCCACTCATAGAGTGATCAAATCTGTAAGGTTTAGAATGAGACTTTGTACGAGGTCTTGGCTAGTCTTTGTGCACCTTTTGCAAGGTAAACGTTTTCAAAAAGTTTAGTAACTCGTGAGATTTACTCCAAAAAAGTCACTATGTCTAAAATTGTACTTCTGTACAATCGACTTTGACACCTTCGACTTCTAATGCATAGATCTCTCAAGTTAGAGCCCTTTTATTCAAAGGCTTTTTAGCCATAGGTAGCTTACCTTCCAACTTAAAGAATGAGTGCTTACTTGCTCAAAACTTTACATTGTAGAAGGAGAACTAACCAAAACATTATCATCAAATTTGCACCTACTATAGTCTTCTCTTCTTCACATTTACACAGGTAAATATTCCTACTTAAGTTTCTCTAAGCCTTATCAGAATTAGGATCTGAAAATTTGTACAAAGGTCAATCAACTATAGACTTAAACTTGTACAAAAGCATTTCACAAAAGGATAAACATAGAAGGAGCACTAATCAAAAGATCAGGGTGCAACATTTAACCTATTCAAGAAAACATTACATCTAATTGATGAGACATATTCTTTTCACTTTTAAAATTTTGAATGACTCTTACAACTTGTCATTCATCATCTTTCATCTATGCTCTGACTTTATACTTGTATATATAGGCATATATGAACAAACTCCTAACCATAACAAAGGAATAAGGAGCTAATTACAAGTTTAGTGTACATGTATATACAAGTCTTTATTCACTAGTCTTCATGCTTCTGAATTTGATCTTTGCTTCATTCTTTGATTTCAAACCTTTGTCCTAATCACAAAGTGTTCATTGCCCTGCACCAACAATGTCATTATTTGAGAGATCATGAATTGTGCATTTTTCATCAACAAATTTGACCACTAAGCAAGTCTAAGCTAGTGTTGAAATTGATAACATATTTTTCTTAATCCTTTGCACATATAAGACATGTGACAATGTGAAAGAACTATTATTAATAGTAATGAGAATTATCTTTCCAAATTCAACAAAAAGGGAAGAGGATTAGTTAGCACATGTTAGTGTATTCCCTCTAGGAGAAGGATTAAGTTAAGCAAAGAACTACGATCCAAGGTAATATGTTTAGTAGTGCTACTATCAAAGTAAGAAACTTCCGGTTCTAATATCAATATAAATTTTTCATGAGGAGATGGGTCATAGATGAAATGCATACTTAATTCCCATTCATGATTTTGAACAAGATTAGTAGATTTTGTTTTACATGTAGAGGTATCTACAAGAACCATTCCAACCGTTTTCTTCTTCTCATCCATTATTGCTAGTTTAGGAAACCTCTATATGACATCATCATTTTCCCTAATATTTCCACAGCTCTGTTTTCTTGTCATCTATCTTTCCTCTTTTATTGTGAAACATTAGAAGATTTTTTTTCTTACCAGTAGATGATCTCCATTTACCTTTTCCCTTCTAAGTAGCTAAGAAAGATTGATAGACAACACACATGATTGACATGTTCTAGTAGGAATGATCTACCTACACCAAAAAAAAAAAGACTAAATAATCAAATGTTAAGGCATTTGGTTTGTCTTCATCAATGCAAGAGTAGAAGAAAAACTTTGATATGAATCTCAAAGATTGTTAAGAAGAGTCTGCAAAAGTGAACTATCTAAAAAACATTCCATCAACATAAATCAACTACTCTTTCAAATCTTTTATCTATGTCAAAGAACTCTCCATTGAATCTCATTCATTCATATGCTCACTCTCTAACTAAAGCTCCTTCATTCATAAGCAGGAAAAGCCTCATTTCTTGCCTCATATAATGTTTTAAGAGTTTTCCAAGCATCTTTTGCTAGCTTGCATAAGCTAATGTGAGGGATAATGGCATTTTTTATATAACAAACATCATTGCATGTGCTTGAGTATCTCTAACATCTCAACAAAGCTTCTCTACAGTATGTGCAAGAAGTTTCATAGCACAGCCAAGAAATTGAAGATCATCATCTTCAACACTATGTAGGTCACCTTCAATAACTATATTTGCATGTGTAGTAGGAGGTTTTTAAACACCCTACACAATATTCCTCAATCCTTGTGCTTCTAATACATGACATGTCATTTATGCTCACAATAAGTAATTAGTACCATCATACATATCTTCAATATCTAAAATAAAGAATACATCATTGCTTTCAACCATGGACAAGTAACTAAATACCTTGATGTAGAAAATTTACTATATTACAAAAAGTCGAAAAGTAAAATTGAGATGCTTGTAGTGGTGAACCAAAACATATGTATATGTTTGGCGCAACAGGATGCTATTGCCTAGACAGTCGTTGCAATAGTGAATTCAGAGGCCAAAATGAGCTCCAATCAAAATTTCAATGCCACAAACATTTTTGTTTTTGAACTCCTTATCTCCTTGAGTACGCTCACCAATTTCTGTGTGATTTTTTGAGACTATCAAGTTAATACATAGACATAACCTGTCAATCTTTTTGGGCATCAATAAAATCAGAGATACCTAGTCAGTGTAGTCAATTTTGTAGAGGAATCCTAACTCTTTTAAAGTATTAATTTCCTTGAATCTAGCTACATATGTGTCATTATAAGTGTAAGGTCTATTTTGTGAGCTAAGCGTCTAATCTCATAAGGATCCTGTATGAGAAAATGTTTGGATCCACACCTTCCAGATACTTTTATGTCCAAGAAAATACATCTTTATATTCACATAGAAGATTTGTTAGTTATTCTTCCTCCTCTACATTAAGTTCATCTCCTATGTACATGCTTCATTCTCCTTGATCTTCAAATCTTACCATGATTCTATTTGTCATTTCCTTGCTATTGTATGCTTCTCCGTTGAGAAATTTTCTTCTTGGCATCCACACTATGCTTTCTTTTCTTAAATATATATGTGCACTTGATTCTAGGATAGCCTTGGTGGTTTCACCCTAGTATTAGGAAGATAGGTGTTTCCTTCCTCACCTTCACTCATATGTCCTATCTTGTCGATTGGAATTTGGAGGTTTTTCCTTTTGGATCCTATCTCAAAATGAGAGTTATAGAGTTTGGGAAATTGATTTGCTACATATTTCCACAATTCTAGTTCTACCTTCTAAAGCTCATCTAGAGTGAGATGACATTGCCATTTAATGTTCTTCATGGCCTCTATGTTCCTAGAGATGATCAAATCTTTGTTTCTTACTAGTACCTTTGGAACTATCAATTCAAAAGATTTGGATTCTCAAGGACCTGTGAAATTTGGTAACTCTTTTTGAGAGTTAGATTGAATGTCTAATGGTTCATGTGAATCGTTTGTACATGATCTCCCTATACGGATGGAATGTCTTTGGAAGATTCATCGTATAGACCAATGGTCTCTTGAATTGGAGGGGGATTCTCTTGTTCATTTGCCCACTTCTCTTCTTGGATTTCTTGGAAAACATTTTGAGAGATCTTAATAATGGAGAGAGGTATTTGATACCTTTTGAGTTACGAATATATGTTTCTCTTTGAAAGATATTTCTTTTCTCAATTCCAATGGACTAAGCCTTTTGAGGCACCAAAGTCTCTAGCTTGATTGCCATTCTCTCTAATCCTTCAAGTAATCGTTGAAATGCAAATATACTTTAAGTGATTTGGTTTGATTAAAGATTGGACTGGCCTTTAACATAGCTTGAGTTAGTTCTACCATTTTGTCACATATCTTGGTTCTCTCAACCTCCAAATTCACTCTAGGATAACATTTCTTTAGATCAACTACATTTGTCCCTTCTTTAATACGAGTTTTCTATGCTCTAAACATCATATCTAAGTCTTCTCGGATGTGATGTGCTAGAAATGCACCTCACTTAGGTATGGGTGGTGTTGGTGTTGGGATATGTGGGGTTGGGGGTGTTGGGATTTGTGGGGTTGGGTTGATGTGTGACTCGGTTTATCATGTGACTTGCAAAGTGAAACTACCCTCTATTTTGGATAATTTCCTTCTCCACTTTCTTTTCACTCTTTTTCTAGTTTATTTTGATGTTCTGGTTTTCTCCTCTACTTGCTGACCTCTTCCAAAAATCTTGTGCTTGGTTAATTGCCTAGAATGGTAGTATCCTAGTTGTGCTTCTATAAGACCCTTGGAGCATGCCTACTTCGTTGATATAGATGACTTTGGATGCATTGGATAGGTTCTTATGGCAGTTGCAAATGAGCTCTTCCTTGCCACGATTAGAATAAAATCCTTGAATCATAATAGATTGAGGTTTTCATGCATGTGGATGGTGTGGATATTCTCCTATAAAATGATCTTCTTGATTTTCTTGCATCATTACATTTCCATAATGAGGTTACCAACTAAATTCTTGTGGATGGGCTTTGTATGGATAGGTCTCTAGGTATTCTCGTGACTATGTGTAGTATCTAGGTAATTGGTCACCATGTGAAGAATCCAAAGCTTTTAGCATTAATTTAGGATAATTTTCTATGATCAAATGAGATATTGGTATTAAGGCAAGCTTTTAGCATTAGGATAATTTTCTATGATCAAATGAGGTAGCTGCTTCCAAAAATGGAAACGTTTGTTGGAGCAGGCTTCAAGACTCAACACCTCGAATGCCCTTGATAGGGAACCAAATGATGCCCTTGATTCTAAAGCTGCTTCCAAAAATGGAAACGTTTGCTGGACTAGGCTTCAAGACTCAACACCTCTAATGCCCTTGATAGGGAACCAAATTGAATCATTTTTTCTAATAGCCGTTGCCCATTTTCAATGTTTGTTGATCATGACATCCCGTTTCACCTTTTTCTAATTCCTCAAGAGAGAGAACAACAAGGGTTAGTGTCTCGGTGTCACGAGATGAGGGGAGAATATAATACTGAGATTCTTCAAGAGAGAGAACAACAAGAGTGGGTGTCTGGGAGTCACGAGATGAGGGGAGAACATAATACTCATAAGGCTAAGAGTGTTGTTGTTTCTAGAAATGAGTTTCACCCAAACGCTTTACTATTGCTTCTTGCTTTTATTAACCATTTCCCCACCAACTTATTTGCCATTCCTTCAATGTCTAGAATGCCCAAAATAGCTTTATCTATTTTTGTTATGAAAATAGAACATTTAATTTTGGTCAAACCCCCTTCTCTTTGGGTCCTTCGTCAAGAGAAAGGTTTTGCAATTTTTTTGGAATTCGAAAATCTCTTGGTCCTCTAGTCTCCACCAAGAGATAAAGTAAATAATTGAAAAAAGGAAAATTTTAACCACCATAGCTTGCCTCACTAGGTTGATCTACATAGCTTTCTAGTATGCAAACTTGTTATTAACCTAAGAAAGATCGGAATTCCATCGCTAACCCATCCAAAAATTCAATCCCACTAGAATACCAAGCATGCGAAATATTTTTTCCCTAGGGATCACTTGACAACCATGTTCAACCAATAATTGAGGTGGATGACCAATAATATCCTTGAAAGCAGTTTAAGAGTGGTCCATTTTTTAGCTCGATGCCTCACAAAAAGTATTTAGGCAAAACCAAAAGGAATCAATGATGGCTAGATCATTATGTAAAAAAGCATTTGTGTCATCAATAAACAGTCTCATGATCATCTAGTCTGAATTGAGGGGAATAAGGAGGCATTGAATAAGACGTAAGCACGCTTGCTATTTATCAAGGAAGCTCAGACCATCGACAAGAACTGCAAAGAGAAGATGAGCCAAGGGGCATCCTTGCCTAATAGAATGTTGTGATGGAATAGATTGTGAAAGTTTTCCCTCGGTTGCATTTTCTAGCAAAATTGAGATCATCTTAATGATTTTTGGCCATAGCCCAAGTCTTTTAGAGATTGGAGAATGAACTCCCACTTGAGTCTCATAGGATTTGTCAAATTCAATCTTTAGGAGGCGGTGTCAGGATGAAATCCTTCAAGGAGTGTGCACTATTTTTTTTCAAAAGTTCATTGTTTTTGAGTTTTTCTGTGATGTTTTGACTAAAGAGTGGTATATTTCATGCATAATTTGGCCGATTTGATTGACTGTGCGATGCAAAAACATGTTTGAGATGTATGTTAGACCTGTGTGTAAACGAAACTGACATTAGACCCATGAAAACCTTATGTTTGACCCTTGAAACTGACTAAAAATGAGGGTTTATCCCATGAAAAATGAACTCGAACCCTTGGAAACCCTTGGAGTTTAGGCTGAAATTGCAAATAAACCATTAAATTGGCGAGCTTGAGATAATTGTGACCAAACCCCTAATTTTCCCAACCAAAAACCCTAGGTTGGACCCTTGAAATTGGTGTTTATCCTAGGTGAAACCCTTGAAAATAATTAATTTTGTATATACAGTGTGAAACCAAAACTAAAATAAAAAAGGAGAAAAATAAAAAAAATAGAATTAAGAGATTGGATTTTCCAAGAATAGTAAGTGAACATGCATGGTCGTCTGAAATTGGAGAGTTGGTTAAGGAGGTTGGAAGTTTCTAGAGGAAAGTCCAAGGATGGGAAGGCCTATAAATAAGTGCCTAAACTCATTTGTTCCTCCCCGTGGTCTTTCTTGTGGAACCTTCCTACAGGTGTACTCCTTAGCTTTTTCTTGATCATTCATTCTTGGACATGTTTCATTGAGTTCTTGTTCCTGCTCTTTATTAACATATTCCAAGAGAGCGATTTCTTAATCCAATTCCATTTGCATGCTGCTCATAACCTAATGAGATGGTTAGAGATGCCCAAAACTCTTGTAGGCATTTCCAATGATGTATTATTCATGAGCAGGTCAAGACGTGTTAGTATCATTACTATGGTAAAGATGACTCTCGGCTATTATTCCATGAATTTATGTCACAAGAGAGTCTTGATAACCATCTGTTTGAAAGTTATTAATCAAAGGCTTTATCATTATCATGATCATTTGGATTAAGAATCGCTTATGAAGCAGGCGATTAGAGTGTGTGACAGAGCGTAGATAGAGAGAAGAAGCACCAATTGATTCTGCGCACGCACATCATATGAGAGAGAGAGAGGCGCTAGATACGTGTCTGCTATCGGAGATATCACAGCGCCTCTCATGGAGAGAGATAAGCAGAGATATATGCGAGAGACAGTCGACCAACGAGTGTTTCGTGTGTTAGAGAGAGAGCCTGATTATAGAGGCGTAGATGGAAGTATGATTATTGATCACTGAAGATACACAGAAATAGACGGAGAGAGACACGGTCCGTAGTGCTTCTCGAACATTAGATGGTCTAGAGAAAGAAAGAGAGAAAGGATATCAGGTGACGTCACAGGAGGATGCGGACCAGAGAGAGAAAGAGACCTCGACTGTTGTCAATGTGTCGCAGAGAACGAACGAGTCTTAGAGAGAGAAATATGCATGGATCCTAGTCGGCTATAGTTCTTCTGATAGAGAGTAGAGACTTGGAGATGGCGGCGCTGTTCTCACAGAGCAGAGTGGATCGATGGTTGCTACAGAAATGCACGAACAGGTGATGAGAGACATACAGAGAGAGACTAATAGCTTGACGGGCAGCAAGATAGGCCATGTACCGAGAGAGATGGCAACGCGCATGCTGTTAAAGTGGAGAAGAATCTGAGCGAGAGAGAGAGAGAGAGAGAGAGAGAGAGAGAGAGAGAGAGAGAGAGAGAGAGAGAGAGAGAGAGAGAGAGAGAGAGAGAGAGAGAGAGAGAGAGAGAGAGAGAGAGAGAGAGAGAGAGAGAGAGAGAGAGAGAGAGAGAGAGAGAGAGAGAGAGAGAGAGAGAGAGAGTCAGTCGCGTATTATTGATCATCACAGAAAAGACGAGAGAGATAGCTAGCTCGAGCTGAAAACCAGGGGGAGTCATGGCTCATGGCTGCACAAAGTTAGAGTCGGCATGGATGCAGAGGTTGCCCTACTGCAGGTCAAGGGCACATCAGAGAGAATTGGATTAGGATATGTGCAAGAGAACAAGGATTACGACCACCACATGCTTGAGAGATGACTCTCCTCCCAACCTTATGCCTGTATATATAGCTGCTTGAACTAATGAGGACCACAAATGTAACTAGAGTCCACAAGTGCATGTGCAATCTCCTCCACTCCTTTCATATCCACCACTAGAGTCTATTAGTGGCTGGAGTGATCTCGACCA
Organism: Ceratopteris richardii; assembly: GCA_020310875.1. NCBI lineage: Eukaryota > Viridiplantae > Streptophyta > Polypodiopsida > Polypodiales > Pteridaceae > Ceratopteris > Ceratopteris richardii. The sequence continues at coordinate 98,302,463 of CM035438.1, read as the reverse complement.
CTACTTTAGTACCTTCCACTAGAGTCCACTAGTGGTTGTTGTACTCACCTCTTGAGTTAAGTCCACTGGACTCAAGTTAACTCACGTTAACTTGAGTTAGAAGGCTCTAGAGCTCTTTGGGCAAAACTCTCTTCCCATGCTCCCCATGGGAGTTGAACCCAAGACCTCTTCCTTCACAACCATGAGACTTAACCACTAGGCTAAGTGGATTACTTGAATATGAGAGCACATGACTTATGCTTGAGTCTAGTCTTGAGATCTTTGGTCCTACAGACGAGTGACCAAACGGTATCCGATTTCAGATCTGTCTGAAGCCATCGGATCCCTAGATCATAGACTTACTTTATTACATTCTTCCCCCCTCGGAAAAGATTTTCGTCCTCAAAAATAAAGCTATATATATAACTGTAGGCAACCCCTGAGCCTCATGTTCTAAAACTGGAAGAACATGGTCATGTTCTAGAACTAGAAGAACATGTCTCATCTCTGTGATGGCATCCTTGCCCAAATGATTCAAAACACTATCTGGTTTTGTACTTTGATGAACGGGACAAAGTACAAACTAGTGAAGAATAATGAGGGTGGATCTAATGACATCCCTGGCTAATTCACAGTTTCTGGATGTGCGATCTAGGCACAAACATGTGAACTAGGTGGATTCAAATTACTAGTCCATTTCTAGGCATAACTGGTGCATGGGCTTAGTAATGAAGGTGGGATTCTTATCCCTCGCAAGACTTTGAGAACTCTTGATTCACTTGAATTTGTTTTGGAGAACTTGAAGCTGTTTGATTGTCCCATACATCTAACTATAGATGTTTATAAAATGGTTTACTTTGATCTAACAGTTACTTGATTTTTTCACTCGACTAGAGGACTACTTTGTCCTTATGAGTTGAAAAAATCCTATGTAAACTGTAAGAGAAAGTTTACCATTTCAGTGGAATCAACCATACTAACTTCACCAATTCAAATTCAAAATGAAAATTGTCCAACTTAGGACACTTTTCTCAAAGACTTTTAACTGAAAGTTCTTGGGAATTGTCAATCTGATGAGCAATTCCTAACTTCCCTATTCTAGAGTATACTGGACTCCAGGAAATCATTTATGCTATAACTTGAAGCAAACTCAAATGAATAAGTCCACTTAGACTTATCACCTTTTGAAGATTGAAAAGGTTCTTATACATAACATCTATCTAGGATGTTCAAGTTAATTATTTTATTCTAACCGGCTAACCCTGGTCTTTTGCAAAAGGAATCAGATACTATATCTGAGTCAATTTCAAAAGATTTGAAAAGTGGAAAGAAATAACTAAGACTCTGTACAACCAATTCAAACATAAATTTGTTATGAGTCAAAGACTAGATGACTCAGGACTTCAACTTTTCAAAGATCTATTTCAACAGGATATTGAAGCATTGTCTTTATCTTTAAGAGAAATAAGCTGGATTCTCAAAAAGATTCAAAGAAAATCAAAAACATCATCCAACCACAAGATACTAGTGTGGTAACCAACATCAGTGTGTCGACCCACTGAGGTTCTATCGATGAGTTTAGTTTTCAAATAATGCTTCACTTGAGACTAAGTTCATGTCACATTCAGTCTTTTCGACTCCTAATCGTGAATGCAATTCTTGTGCATTTCTTTGAGTCTAAAAGAGTGAATTTATCAAGTTACACTAGGAACTTGATACTTGACTTAGTCAATTGAATCTTCAGTTGAAAAGATCAACTGAAAGTCAAAGTCCAACTTCTTTCAGAAATTTATCAAATATTTTTGATCAATAACACTTAAGCTTGAAGTGTTCTAAGAAGATCTTGGAAGTTCCTTACTTCATATCTTCAATTTCCTTGATCTTGAAGTCATCTTGAAGTATCGTAAGATACTACTTTCATTCTTTACGAATTAAACTTTCCTTGAAGTCTTAATTCCCTTGAGGATGAAACCTAACTTCAAAAATCCAAACTAGGACTAAAAGATAATTATCATCCCACGGTCCGATGTCCCATACCATCTTTCCTACATCAATCTGAGTATAAAATCTGGTGTCCCATACCACCCTATTTTATATTCACATTAATGTGTGGGTGATTCTTATCCTAAAGTCTAAACATCTCTTGATAGAGTATCTTCTAGCTTTAATTCTTGACAAGAATTTTGCAATTTCAGGTACTATCTCTATCTTGATATTCTAGGTTTTAATCCTCTGACATGATCGTTTCACGATCTTGTGCTTATCCTTGGGAACTTGAAAAACCTTTAAAAATCTCCAATCCTTTTTACTAGGGTTTTCAAATGAAAACCAATCAGAATTCCAAGTTCTTGAATTTCTCAAATTCAAGTTCAATTGGTTATTCTTGACCAATTTTGTAGCGACAAGAGCTTTTGACTTCTTGTCTTTAGATTCCTTTGTTTACTGTTGCTTTAGGTACCTACCCCGGGGACTTTCTTTAGGAATCTCTTTACTGCTTAAGTCTTAAGCATCCGCTCATGCTTTCTGGATTTGTACCAAAATCCCTTTAAGGATAGGTAAACACTTATGTTTTACCTTCCACAGACTTAATTACCATTTTCACGGTTGCAGACTACATTCTTGGAATTTCTTTATTCTGTTCAGACTTGGAACAACTTACTCTTTTTCACAGTTTTCCATCGAATAAATGGAACCTGAGTGAATAATTCCCAAAAGGAATTTTATTGCCAATACTTGGGCAATCTATAAAGTAGTTCCAATCGCACATTCTTTGGACAATCATGGCCAAATTTGATCAATTCTGATTGATACTTGCGACAAAAATAAAGACTTAGTCTTTATCTTTTAAGATCTCTTAAACTATCTAAAGCTTCTTTGCTTACCTGCAGGATTTTTAGAGATCTTTTTCAAGTCCAAGCATACACTAATGCCTCTTAGATTCCAAAGCTAAGAATCTTTGATATACCTTTGGGTTATATCACTATTTGGACTTAATTAACCAATACTGATGGTTTGGGAATTGCTAAGGAACTACTTACAGACTAAAGAGTATGAAGAATTTCATTCTCAATACTTGAAAGAATGCCATTCTTCTAAGACTTGAGATTCCTTCTAAGGAATCAAATAACTTGAGCAAATGATTCATCTTGGAATCTTTTGCAATGTTAAAAGAACATTTGAAAGAAATTCTTTCAAATAATATCCAAAAAATTTACTAATTCAATTGTATTCATTTCCTGAGTATCAAACTAGAGACTAAATATCACCTTTTGGATATGGTTTCCCATGCCACTATGAAAGTTTAAGTTGAACTTTCATTTATGTGATATCGACTTCTGTTCTTGAGTTTGTTACAAAACTCATTATTATTGGTCAATCTTGAGATGTTACTAGAGTCCTTTAAACATATTTCACCAATCAAAATTATGTTTAAAGTCCAAGCATCTATTGATGATTGATCCAATAGTAATGTTACTGTGAACACAACTTTGAACTTTATAACTTGTTTAGGAGAAGTTCATGGATTGAAAATCCATTTCTTGGAACTTTCTATTCCTAAATGAAAAGTTCACACTTGCTTCAAGTCCTTAGGGACTTATATTAGTTTCCTAAAGATTGCTTAGCTAGTTGCATCATTTACCAGAGATGCAACTATAGAACCTAACATCCTTTTATTGACGTCAAGGATCAATTGATGTTGAGGTTTGACCTTTGATTTCCATCACCCCTTGATGAAATCAAATGAACATTTATAAAAGATTGGTACCTTTATATCTTGGCAAAACATTTATATCCTAAAGAGATTTTGCCTTCATCATTCCTTGGACCTATCACATAATATGAATTTATGTGTATTTTGGGAAGAGTTCATGAATCAATTAAGATCCTCTACTTGGAACATCTACCTTCCCAAAAATCAATTAAGATCATCTCTGTGTGCTGCCGACAGGATTCGAACTCCCGCCCCTCTGTTGGGAGCGCGTTGCTCTAACCACAAGAGCACATCGACCGCATGAAGATATATACGCAGCAGATGTTAGTGATCAGAGTGGCGCAGCGGAAGCGTGGTGGGCCCGTAACCCACAGATCCCAGGATCCAAACCTGGCTCTGATACCAATGCAAGAGAACAAGGATTACGACCACCACATGCTTGAGAGATGACTCTCCTCCCAACCTTATGCCTGTATATATAGCTGCTTGAACTAATGAGGACCACAAATGTAACTAGAGTCCACAAGTGCATGTGAAATCTCCTCCACTCCTTTCATATCCACCACTAGAGTCTATTAGTGGCTGGAGTGATCTCCACCGCTACTTTAGTACCTTCCACTAGAGTCCACTAGTGGTTGTTGTACTCACCTCTTGAGTTAAGTCCACTGGACTCAAGTTAACTCACGTTAACTTGAGTTAGAAGGCTCTAGAGCTCTTTGGGCAAAACTCTCTTCCCATGCTCCCCATGGGAGTTGAGCCCAAGACCTCTTCCTTCACAACCATGAGACTTAACCACTAGGCTAAGTGGATTACTTTAATATGAGAGCACATGACTTATGCTTGAGTCTACTCTTGAGATCTTTGGTCCTACAGACGAGTGACCAAACGGTATCCGATTTCAGATCTGTCTGAAGCCATCGGATCCCTAGATCATAGACTTACTTTATTACAATATGCCTGGATGACCATAGGAGAACCCAGAGAGCACTAAAATCACATGAAGAGATAGGTAATAGCATTCGGCCACAGCGTGATGTCGTGGAGGAGAGAGAGAAGCAACGCCATAGTAGTGATCGTGCAACAGGATGGATATGTGCATTGATAGAGAGAGCGGGCATCCGCATATAGAAACACACACAGAGAGGATTCGGGAGATCGATGGGCCGCTGCTAGCGCCGAGAGAGAGAAAGGAGATGGAGGATTCTCGCTTGATTTTTGGGGCTTAAAAGTGGCTTAAAAGGGATCCATACTCTAGTATTTGGCCAAGCCTCGAATAGGGAATAGTGCGATACACACTTATTGAAGTGAAGACTATTTGTAATGGCACTGGTGAAGATCAGACAAGTAATAAGTCTGTAAGTTACAAACAATATCTCATATCATCTATTCACATAGTTTGGCTTATGATAAGCAAAGAAAATGAATAATGATAGAAATCAACAATCTACAAAACAAATTTGAACTACATCCGAAGGTCCATGGAATGATATGATGGAGTAAGCGTAAGATGAAATGAAAATCTGAGGCATGAACCCCGAACATGACAAAAGAGAGAATTTAAATGTAAACACGAGAAATAAGGAGAAAGACGGCATTGTTTTAATTGAGTATAATTATTGTCATTTTCCTTAATTAACTAATGATGATTTATTGCCCCCCCTGTGGTCTTTCTTGTGGAACCTTCCTATAGGTTCATGCAGGTTTATGAAGTATATCAAGTGATTGAAGATTGAAGAAAAGAGTACCCCACCCCATGGATCTCCTGTGTGGAACTTCTTTCCAGGTTTATGTGGATGCTGATTATATGAAGTGAAAGCATTGAAGACGGAAGATAAAGAGTACCCGCATCCTGTGGATTGCCCTTGTGGATCGTCTCCCCTCCAGGCGGATTGATGATTTCAGAGGTTTATATGAAGTGAAGATTTGAAGATTGAAGCCGGAAGTAAAGAGTACCCCATCCTGTGGATTGCCCTTGTGGATCGTCTCCTCCAGGTTCATGCAGGTTTCTGATTATATGAAGAGAAGTGAAAGCATTGAAGATTGAAGATAAAGAGTATCCCACCCCGTGGATCTTGATTGTGGAACTTCTCTTCAGGTTTATGCGGTTTCTGATTATCTGAAGTAAAGAGAAGGGAGGCTACTGTTGAGGATACTTGAAATAAAGAGCGGATCGAAGACCTAAAGAAAAGTTTGGACCGCGAAGACCGAAGCGGAATCCCGAGGGCAGTTTCTTGCACTATAGCGAGGGATCTAGAATATACTAGCCGGCTCGCACTGTAGCGGCGACTTTCATATTGTATAATCGCACCGCACTGTAGTGGTTTTATTGTACCATCGGCCCGCACTGTAGCGGCCTATTTTTGTATCATTCATTTTATTGGAGGCTTCAGTTTCATTTCCGTTGTATCGTTGGGCTTCATCTACATGGCGTGTATCACTGCGGTATCCGATCGTCTCTTTTCGACACCCACGGTCCCATGCGTAGGCACGCATGTCGCGACACTTCCGAGGGGCAAGGGACCCTACAAGGATGGCGCACGCTCCAGGGAGCACAGGCGAGGCGCCCAGCGTGCAGACACCGCTTGCAGGACAGCGGGAACGGTGCACCAGAGAGGGGCCTGATCCAACCCCGGCGTCGGCTTCCTGCCCGACCTCCTTCTTCCTCACAGCGGAAATCCTGAGGAGATTCTTTAGCAAAAACCAATTGTTCCCAAACATCAATTAAAGCCTCGAGGATGGATCTCCTCTTGATGAAACCCTTTTGATCCTCACTAAGCGAGTGTTGTACGTGATAGTTCATTTGATTATCACCTTAGCAAGGATCTTGTAACCACTTTGTAAGATGAGATTTGAACACAATTTTTAATCCTTTTTTTGCAGCCTTTTTCTTGAATAAGCTTGATAATGCCATCATTGAGACATTTGGGTAGCACACCAAAAGACACAAGCTCTTATCACACTAAAATTAACAAGGTAATCACCACATGCTTGAAGGTCTTGAAAATTGCATAGGTGAGGACATCCAACCTTGGGCTTTTGCCATTAGGAAGTGAATCAATAACTTCAAGAATGGTATCCTTTGAAATGGGAGCTTCAAGAAAAGACTTCATATTTTGTAGGACTCTTCTGCTTCTAACCCTAGAGATGGCCTCCATGCTATCATGCCTATGAGGAGAAAGAGGCGTGGAAACCCCTAGATTCTTTTGGGAACCCCTAGATGCTTGGGTATGTGATTGACAATCATTATACTATTTTCATCATCTGTCTTGCACTAAACCCAATAAATACACATCATGAAATGGATGGCTTCTTTGGATTACTTCTTCTTGAGGAGCGCACATCTCTCTTTAGTTGGTTTTTCCACCTTTCGTGCCAACGAATCTCTAAACAATACCTAGAGATCCTTTCTTTGGATCTTTTTCTTCATATCTCAACAATCTTTTGATTTTTTTTAGTCGTGTCTCGTATTGAGAGTGGCTTTACTTGAATTCTTTCTCAAGATTCCTTAGTCTTTGATAAACATTTTCCCTTCTAGCTCGATGAATGATCGGAAGATTTGTATGAGTCTCTTGTTTCTTCATGACCCTTATCCTCCAACACTTGGTTGAAAAGGAGAGAGTGGAAAAGGCCCAATTCCACAGAACAGTAATGTATTAGACCTTATTGAACAAAGGAAATAATGTCCATAGGTCCAAAAATACTGTATTTTTTAGTATGTATACTATTATATTCAATTATATGGAAGCCCACGGGTGCCTTCTTGGTCTAAGACAAACGTTGAAAAAGAATGTGAATGCAATAGAGTTCAAATCTTCGAAAAGCCAGTGCAGGGAAAATTTTCTTCGCAATAACTTTGGCAAAATGGTCTAAAGCATATATTTATATTTACCTATTCTCCTCCTCAAGGTAAATCGATGGGCGGCGTGGACTAAGAGAGGTGTCTTAAATCAAATCGGGAGCCGCTTGGGTTTAATCCCCAATTGCCAATTGCAAGCAAAAAGACGTGTTTTGCTTTACTTTAAAATAGGCTTTTCAATACTAAAATTTGCCAAATTTAGCGCCGACTTCACGATGCTTTTCATCTGATGCCGATTTGAAGTGATCACAACTTTTCGATGGCGAACGTATATGTTTTTCCACGTGTGCATTTGGAGGGATATGAATTATATAAGGAGAGCTAATCCTTTCAAGGAGAAATCATGAATCACTCAAGGTGATCAAGGACATCTTCTCAAGAAAAGCTATCCTCAAGCTTTTAAGTTAAGGAGGATAAATTGGAGGTCGTCTTGGAGGGAGTGTTCTCATACACTTGGAGGAAGCTCTGTGTTGAACATTCAAGGTTGGCAGATTGGAGGACATGGAAGCTACACACACACACACAATATGAAGAGGAGTCATTTATACTTGATGGAGGGTGGCTATCTCTTATCATGGTGGTGATTCTTCTCTCATCTTGATCGTGGCTCTACACACATACTTGATGGAGGATTTTGAGGACTGATGAGCAGTATGATTTCTTTATCTACATTCAAGGAAATCTAGAAGAATGATCTATGAGGATGTGATTGACAGTAAGAGTGAGAGTCTGATTGAGAATGACAATGAGAATGACAATGAGATTGCAATTATGATTTTTCAATCACATGATTATTGTGATTGAGATTGAGATTGTGAGTGAGATTGTTATCAAGAGCGTGACTGTGAATAAGATGGTGATAGCTCGGGGGTGTTCAGGAGGTAAAGGATTTATCAAGAAGTTATTTTCCAAACCTATTGTATCAAGAAGGAAGATGATTTATCTAAATGCTATTGACGTATTTAGAATCAGACATTTGAAGATTCACAAGATAAGATCTCTTTACTCGTATATATATGTTTATGAGTTAAATACTTGATCCGATCTACTCTTTTGTTAATGACACTAATGCTTCCTTATGTCCTTTGTATGTGTGAGTGTTCATCTTTATGTGATTGATGAGGAATGCTACAAGTGGTATCAGAGCTGAATGGATCCTCAGGAATGATGGAAGGTTTGGCACAAAAGTTTCAGAAACTTCTTGGAGAATTATGCAAAGAATGAGTTGAAAAACAATTAGAGGACTTCAATGTGCAAGCTTAGCAAGATAAGTGCTTCTTCCATTATTTTCCTCATGTTTATGAATTGTGTTTAATATAGTTCATTAGATAAGTATGATCATCAAAACTACAAGGCTAGATATATCTAGTAGACTTGTGTCCATCATAACAAAATAGTTAACTCATAATGTTTCCATCACACCCAAGGAATGTTTTCTACCAAGTTGACCTTTGGGCTTGAATTCCAATAGTTACACCAATAATATTTTAGTTACTAACTAGAATTTCCAATTGCAGTCATGGAGACCTAAACGATCATATCTCTCATCATTGGTGTGACATAAGGGTTTTTGTTTTTTTTCCACTAAGCGAGAAGAGATTTTAATTATTATCATCAATGATTGACACTGCATATGGTGGAAAATTGTCTTGGTGGGTGTGCCTATTTGAGCTCTCATTTACAAAAGATCTCCTAGGAGATTTCTTTTGTAGTTGACTATGTAATAGATGCATTTTTTATTCCTAACATCATTGTCACTTTCCTTATGGATTATTTGGATAAAAAGAAGTTGTACACCCTAGTGGACGAGCATTCTAGAATAGCAATAATATATTTTAAAAAATTGGAAACAATTGCATATGGAGATATCCATTTTGAGAATACACATGAGATGATGTTCAATTTCTCTTATATGCTTTTCAATCTTGGCTTGATGGCATATATCATTAGAAACATAACCAACCTAGTTGTACATATGACTAGAAGGACCAAGAGCTATAGGAACTCCATCCAAGCTGTCTCTCGCTTTGCCAAATAATGGATGACATCAACACCCAATATGGAACACAAAACTTGCATCTTGCAATAGGCATTGGAAGAAAGGTATATACTCACTATCTTCTTTGGCTAGCACTAATCATTATTGGGAGATATTTCCTTAACAAAACTAAGGAAATATTGAATATGAACTACACCTTCCTCTCTTTCACCACGTTGAAGTAGTTAAGCCATACTAGCAAATTCTTATTGTAAAATTATCAATCAGGATTACTAGACAAGGAGATATTAAGGGGATGAGGAGCAAGAATAGCATAGATATGTGTAATAATATAGAGAATCAATATGTTTTGCATTATTGAAAAGTATTCTGTCAGATGTTAGTCATACTTATGATAGTCACTTTGTATAAAGAGCAAAGCCATCCACTTGAAAGGAAAAATAAATAGGGACCTCGAGGATGTTGGAGGGTCAAAGGCTATGATGTGAGAAGGTTATCAAAGATCATGAACCTTCTACCTATGAAGAGGCCAAAGACACAAAGGAGTGGCAAGAAGCTATGGAAGAAGAGTAGAAAGCTCTTCAAGACAACAACACATGGAGTCTAGTTCCAAGAAAAGAAGGCATGAAGTTAATTGGCAACAAATAGGTCTATCAAGTGAAGAGAAATTTTGATGGTTCAATTTCTAGGTACAAAGCAAGGCTTGTGGCAAAAGGATTTTCTCAATCCTACGAGATTAAATATGAAGAAACATTCAGCCCAATTGCAAAGCGGACCACAATTAGGGCAATCATTGGGGTTATCACATGTAATAGGTGGCCAATATATAAATCCTATATAAAGAATGCTTATCATAATGGTGATTTGCATGAGATGGTCTACATGACTCAACCATTAGGGTTTGAGAACCCTAAATATTTAGATTTTGTTTGTAAACTTAGAAAAGAACTGTATGGATTAAAGCAAGCTCCTAGGGCATGGAATCAAAGGCTTGTGGAGTATTTGTGCAGGTGTGGATACAATCCAAGTGATGGAGATCCTTCCCTACACCTCAAGAAGGAAGTAGGACTAGTACTATATGTATGCATATATGTGGATGACTTCAGCATAACAGGAAGTGATGATGTAGGTATCACATTGATCAAGGCCAAGCTTTGAAATGAATTAAAGATTTCAGATCTTGGAGTTCTTAAATATTTTCTTGGGATTGAAGTTATTTATGTGGAAAATGGTTTTTACCTTGTTCAAAGGAAATACTTGCTAGATGTACTTTATAAGTATGGTATGAGTGGATGCAAGCCACTTACACAACATGTTGATTCAAACACTAAATTATGTGTAGTTGAAAGACAACCTCTTAAAGATATTTCAATATATAAAAGTAAAATTGGAAGCCTTATTTGTGCTACCATCACAAGGCCACATTTGTCGTATGTTGTAGGAATTGTTTCTCAATTTCTAAATTCACCAATTGATATTCATATGAATGCAGCTAAGAGAATGCTTAGGGTGCATCAAGCACACTATCAACCAAGGGTTGTACTACCTTTATGGAGGTGGACTACAACCTCAAGGTTTTAGTGATGCTGATTGGACTGGTTCAAAGGAGGATAGAAGGAGCACATCTGGCTATGTCTGCATGCAAGGTCAAAGAGTCATTGCATGGATTTCCAAGAAGCAACCTACAATTGCATTATCATCTAGTGGGGCTGAGTACAAAGCTTTAGGACTTGCTACATGTGAGATCATGTAAGATCTTCAAAGACTTGAATGTTAAGGTGAATGAGTTTATTCTATTTGGAGATAACATGTCAAACATTCATCTAGCAAGTAACCCTGTGTTCCATGGAAGAAGGACATAGAGATCCATTATCACTTGAGAAGTTCAAGATCAACCTCAACTTGAAGGAGATCAATGGAGACTAACACTTGAGCTTGAGGGGGGGGGGGGGGGGGGGGAGTGTTAGAATTTTAGCAATCTCAAGTGTGGGAAGTCATGCTAAATTAAAGTGCCACATCACTCACATTTTTTGGTAGGATATATATACACTTTTCCATCATTTTTCATGTCTTTACTCACCTAATTGATGGAGAAAAGTCAGGATCATTTGGAGGGCATTTTTTAATTCAAATTTACAACTACCTTTTTGGGCATTATATAAACAAATACATGGAGAAAAGTCATGGACATCCTCCTCTTCAATTTTAGCACTTCTAATCGCTCATTAGGAATGTTTACTCCAAGTCTAAGCTAGCCCCTAGCTAAGTAAGCACTTTGCTTGATGTAATTCTCTCATAAGAAGTGATCTTTGGCTACCCATATCTCTTTTTGTAGTGGTCTGACTCATTTGCAAGATGGCTCATATTTTTCCTATGATTGTAAGCTTTCTTTTGGATATAATGTTAGTATTAAGTGTTCATTATCCTTGATTATATTGAGCTTGAAATATTTGTAGTTTGATCTCTGCATATTCCTAAGTATATGTGTGTTGGAAGGTACACATAAGTGCAAGCTACCCACTTGGACAATTTCTGGTCTATCTTGTGCAGGGAGATTGATACCCCCAACATTCTCCAAACTGAGTGATCTTTGGCGTTTTGCAAATCTCATACTGTCTATCTGCATTGTGAAAAATTTTAGAGGTTCAATCATCAGGTCCAGAGAGCAATTCAATCTTTGGTGGACTATGGTAGTGAATAATTTGGTCATTATTCAAGATTTTATGCCGAAAAACAAGGTGATGATAAGAAGTGTTGGAATAGGTTCAATTGTAGATAATTATGCTGAGTATTTTTTTTGGGCATGCAATTTATTGTACAAGAGATCTCTACTCCAAATATGACCAATTTGAATTGGTATTAGAGGCTAGGGACATTACCACAATGAAACTTCCATTGGGTTGAGTACATATAAGCACACATTCACAAGAGGCTACCAACTTTTTCTTACACATGATGAATGCAATGCATAGTGTATTGCATGATTTTATTCCACGTTTTTGATGATGCGTCGATTAAATAATGTGAAGAAAGTATGAACAATGATCAACTTGATGGACAAGGATGTACAAAATTTTCAAAGCATCATATACTTAATTTTCAGAGCATTCTTTAATGATTTGAAGAACTTCATTTGACTTTCTCTAGTGCAAAATCAATATTTTGTGTCAATGAGGTATTAATGTGTGAGCACTATGAACATAAACCATATCCTACGAAGATAGATGGGATTAAACAGTTACCTCATGAATGTTAAAATGGGAGAAAAGCTAAAAATTTTCTTTGAGCGTGTATTTTACTACATTTCGATACCATATTTTTCTCATGTGGGTAATGAACTATATCGAATCTTGAGAAAAATAAAAAATCTTTTTGGAATGGGAAGTATGCAAAATCCATGAGATCATTAAAAGTTCATTTTGTTCAGGTTCCTATTCTGATAAATCCATAAGATCATTAAAAAATATTTTTTTGTTCAGCTTCCTTTTCAGAAATCATCCATCAAGTCCAAAGAACTTGGCGGATCTAATAGGTTATACTATATCTAGAATCTTAGTCAACCAACATACTATTGATAGCAATCTCTTAAGTCCTTCACAAAAGAAACATTTAACGCTTTGGAACATTCAAGAATATGTAATATGGGTGCATGGATTAAAGAAATTCCTCTTTTAAACAACAGTTGTAATTCCAGATTCCATTGAATCGCTCTCGAGGAATAGCAATATGGGCCAAAAAGAACCACTTCAACCACAAGATTGTTCATAACTATTAACTATAAAATTTCAAGGGCTACCAAAACCTTATCCAAGTTACCTTCTAGTCCTTTTTTTATATCAAATAGTCTAACAGCCTCCCATAGTGTAGTGCAGCTTACGATAGTGTAGTGAAAAAAAGAAAGAAGGATATATGCATTTCTTTGTATTTACTGAAGCCACAATGTAAATGTAACAAACGATCTTTCACCTTTACAAGTACTTAAAAAACGTTAGCCTCCTTGATTTTGGCATAGGTATAGTTTGAAAAAGCTTATATGAAGGATTACCATCATAGTATATGGGGCATATATAAAACATTTATCTATTCCATATGAATATCTCTTTGGTATCATTAGTAAAGAAAGTATTATCAAGATAATAATGGCACCCAAGCTTCTTCCTATTAGATCCTTCAATAGGAACCCACTCATTTTCTTAAAACATAAACCAAAAAGATAATGCAGGGATATAGACGGATTCATATAGCATTTCATTGAGTTGGAATTATTCTCTCGGAAGTCAATGAGGACCATCCGCCCACTTTTATGAAATGAACGCCGGAGGAATGTTATGAGGTATGGAAAAAGAATGAATTGCCTCTCTTGGATGATTATCTTTGATGCCCTTAATACCTTAAAGCCAGATGAGTACTCCGACTTCAATAGGAGTTGGCTCATCTCTTGAAACAGTAATCTCTTTTATAAAAACAATCACCAACGGGATTATTACGTGCAGCATATATAAGAAAAGTAGTGATAAATAAATCATGTTAGAGAACCTCATTTGTTTTAAATTTGATGATATATGTAGATGTACTCTACCCTCGAAAATCTACTACATTTTGTCACCCTTTGCTTCTTCTATTCCTTCAATGTTTCCTTCACTCCTCCCCGTTTCTCCTCCCACTCCATCAGCTCCACCAACATTTCCTATATCTCTTACTTCCTTTTCTTACTACCCAAGTTCTTTTTTATCATCCTTTTCATCGATGATTCCTTCTTCTATTTTCTCGTGAGAGGAGAGGATAATTTTTTAATCATTATCTTTTTTATAAATCTTCAAGGCTTCATATTCTTACGTCAATTGTCAACTATGTGTGCTCAAATGTGATACTAATTGATATGCACTTTGAAGTGCACAACATACCCACATGCGATTCTATGCCAATACTATGACCTTCTCACTCCCCTTGGTTTAGTAGGAGATTGCCTCACCCTAGAACCACGCCTTCAACACCGAGACCTCTCTAACCAAGTGTTGGATGTGGTAGTTAAGAAAACACAAAATATTAGGTTCAAAACTTACAAGGAATCCGAAAACAAAATGATCATGCTAGAAATTATAATTTTTACCAAAGACTCGTGTCGCTTGAGAGTGAAGTCAACAAAGTCCATTCCCACCTCCACTTTGGGCTTGAAAAGCTTAAAAGCATGCTAAGACATGAAGACGAGATTCAAAGAAAGAATCTTCAAATATACTTTAAGGATTGGTGGGCAATGGAAATAATAAAAACAATCAAAGAAATGTGTAAATTATTAAAGAAGAAACAAGATAATTCTTTACGACAAAAAGTGTGTCCTTTTTTAATACACTATAATGAACAATACCTAGAGCGATATTACTTGCGAAAAGAAATATTTCCTTTTTGTAGCAATCTCGACGCGTTCTAATTAGGAAAGGTATAGAACTTGTCTTACGTATTGTTTTGAAAATAACGTCCTCTGACCAAAGGGAAGCGTGGTAGCTATGATTTCCATTTCAAGCTCACGTACAAAGCCAATGAATCTATTTCTCTTTTTGTACCCAATTTCAAATATACTAACGAACAAAAGTGTACAATACAAGTGTACAAAAATACTAACGAATAAAAGTGTACAATAAAAGTGTCAAACGAAATTATGGGGATAAACTAAGGAGCTTCATGATGGATTCCTCTCAAGCCGGATCCTTTGGTGCTCGAATGGGGTAAGAGCTCTTGGTGTTTCGGATCCTTGTAGCTACAAAGCGTAAGAAAGACTCACTAGACCACTCTTGATGCAACCTATCGAAGTTTGTCGAGAAAGGATTCTCTAGAGGACCTCACTTCAAATGACATTCCTAATGGTAGAGGAGGAATCAATCACCTATAGACACACACCAACTCTCCTCTCGACAGAAGCACTTCTTGGGCACATGAGCGCTGATGGCAGCTCCATCTATCAACATGCTTTCAGTGTTGTCAACATCGGTTCTCCATTCTCTGCACATGTGGATGCTCACAAGATTACACACTGGGTCTCTACTCAAGCGGCCTAGTCCCTCCCTCTCTCTCTCTCTCCCCCTCTCTCTCTCACATAATCTCGAGTAGAAAGCACTGATGGCAGCTCCATCTATCAACATGCTTTCCGTGTTGTCAACATGGGTTCTCCATTCTCTCCACATGTGGATGCTCACAAGATTACACACTAGGTCTCTACTCAAGCGGCCTAGTCCCTCCCTCTCTCTCTCTCTCTCTCTCTATCTCTCTCTCTCTCTCTCTCTCTCTCTCTCTCCTGGCTCTAGCGGCCTTGTGCACTACTGTTGTTGGAGGAGGGGGGGGGGGGAAGAGGAAGCAGGCTTTCTCTCTCTCTCTCTCTCTCACACACACACACACACACACACTTAGTTCGTGTACGCACCTGCAGGAGACATTAGGAATAATCAATAAAAAAACACATATTTAAAGCTACAGTTAAAATATACGTGAGCATGTAGCTAACTAAAAGTTAGAGTTAAACTAGTTAGACTTCATCCATAATAATATTAACTATTAATTAACTCACTACATATTTATAATTAACTAATATTTAAAAACAATATTCACGTTAAAGTCTTATAACAATAAATAACTACATTAATTTTTTCAATTAAATAAAATAATTTATCTATTTACTTAATATTATATCTTTTATCTTATAAGTTAATTACATCGATATTATTTATCTATTTAATTTATATTATATTTAATTTTTATAAACTATATATATATATATATATATATATATATATATATATATATATATATATATATATATATATATATATATATATATATATATAAAACTTGTTAACTATAAATTAAAATTCACATTTAATATAGATTTAATCATTTAGAATAATCCTTTATTATACACTTATAAACCTTATAAATTTAAACACATAGGTATACATAAAGCAAATTAACACATATGCACTTAAATGATCTTCTAAGGAACATTAATCAATTCATAGATTTATTTGAAACTTCATAAATTTACCCATTTGTAGGTAGGTAAAAATTTCATAAATACTTAGTCATGGGTGCTCACATACATATGAAAATACATATATGTGGCATACATCTCCATTCACATTCATATTCATAGGCACATGAATACATACATAACTTAGTGCATTTTACATATATAAATATAGATACACAACCCTATAATCATTGGCACATTTAATTAACCATACTTTAATTTATGAATGCACATGTACATGATCTCATAAACATACAATAGACATAAAATGAAGAATTAAAATAAGGATCAATTATCCCTTTCATTTTGAATTTATTTTCTTCTTTTTCCCGTAGGTACCGAGAGAAAAAGGTTAGTCATTTTTAAACCAATACATTAAAACAATGTGAGAGAGATATCAACTAATAAGCTTTGAATATAAAAATTTTTATTTTCTCATTTATTAAATCAAGTGAGGAAATCCTTCTGACAACGCATATGACTAACCATAGGCTTATGAACATTCCAAGCCTCATAAGGAGTGATGACTCTCAATGCTTTTGTAGGGTATCGATTCAACACATAATTTGCACACATGATCGCTTTCATTCAAGTAGAGTTCTATTTTTACGCTCGGAAACACCATTTTGTTGAGGTGTATATGGCACCATACATTGGTGTGAAATACCTCTTTCACGAAGAAAAGCCTTAAACTCATGTGACATGTATTCACCACCACAATCCGTGCGTAGAGTCAAAAGCTTTTGTGAAGAAAACTTTTCAGCCATAGCTAAAAATGCTTTGAAACACAAAAATACCTCATTCTTTGCTTTCATAGGATACACCCATGTATGGTGAGTAGCATCATCAATGAAGGTAAAAAAATATACATGCTTCCCAAAAGATGGAGTCTTGACGGGACCATATACATCACTATGAACAAGCTGCAATTTGCTTGTAGTGTGTGTATGACTATCTTTTGGAATAGAAGCATGATGCATTTTTTCAACAATGCAACCTTCACACACATGCTTTTCAATGGACTCAAGTGTAGGCAAGCCAATAACCATGTCCTTCTTTTGCAAGTAGAGTAAACTATTGAAGTTCAAGTAACCAAAACGAGCATGCCAAAGCTCCATTTCAGCCATGGAAAAAGTATGAGCAACCAAGGCATTCTAGGAAGCCCTCTTGTATGTATCCATGCGATACAAACCATTACATAATGTAGCGGACATCACGATAACATTGCCATTGCTGAAATCATGAAGCATACACTAATCATCAACAAACTGTACATGAAGTCCAGCTTTGGCAATCAACGAAACTCAAATTAAGTTCTTCTTGATATCGCACACATACAATGCATGTTTCAAGAGAATCACACCTCCATTTGCAGCCATAAGCTCAATTTCTCCTACTCCAATGATAGGATAAGAGGCATTGTTTGCACACAGCACATGTCCTCCTTTGGGTGCATCTTTCAAAGAGGCAAAAAATCTTTTGCATGATGTTATGTGCTCTAAAGCACCACTATCAAAGAACCAATCTGAATCAACCTCACCACAACCATACATTTAGAATGCAAAGAAACATCATAATGACATGTAACAACACATGCCCAAAAATCTTGAGCCATGTTAGCTTCATCATTCTTTACATTTGCTGAATTTTCAGCAATAGACAGGCCGGATTCCTTCTTCTTTTCATTGCGTTTAGCAAGCTATCTGCACTCATCAGTAGTATGACCAACCTTCCGACAATATTTGCATCTCTTCTTCTTTTGCAAATCAGCATCATTAGAGGAATGAGTGGAAGAGGAAGCTTGAGGCTTTGGTTCTGGTGAACCCAAAGCTGAACCATACTTGCCTTTCCCTTTTTGTGAGATAGCAAGTGCTTGTGTTCCCGTAGAAGAAGAGACACAACCTCATCAAATGCATACATATTAGGATTTCCTTTTGCAACCAAATGGATTGTAGTAGCAAAGCTTTGAAAAGATTTCGGTAATCCTTTCAACAATGTAGAAATGAGTGATGCATCGAGAATGATCTCATCTATGTTTGCCAATTGCTCTTTCAAGTCCTTGATGCATGTCACATACACATCCACCGACTCATTTTCAGCCATACATACATCCTCAAGTTGCTTCCTCAAGTATGCAACACGTACTTCATTATGCACGGCATACAATGAAGCAAGTGTCCCATGCTTGTCCTGATGTAGAACATGACCGAATGTGTGGAACTATATGACGCTTCACAGAAAGCACAATGAAAGCATGAGCTTGAGCATCTTTTCCATCCCCTCTAAGCTCCTCCTCTATAGCTAGAGAAGGAGAAACCACTGTACTCGAAGAAGAAGCTCCATCTGTGATAGTAGACTATTAAGTAGAAGAACCTGCGGATCTTCGATCTACATCTCCCACTATGTTCCAAAGTTGTTTAGCAACAAGAACATGCTTCATCATGTAAGACCACATCGGATAGTTGCTCCCATCAAGCTTATCTTCAGCTTGAAGCATGCCAAACAAGTCATTGTTGTCTGTCATTTCACCAAAGAACAAGAATGTGACAAAATCTTCACTTCGATGAAAGCTAAAATGAATGCTGAAATTTCAGCTCACAAACCGTCACCCTAGTAGCAATTCTGATTGCATGAATGGCTTTGAAATGGGGGTAAAACCCCAACGCACCTGGTGGAAATGTTTCTTGGCTGCTGAAATTCACAGTTCTATGCTCCGAAGTCGATTTGCACTATTAAAGTGCACACACGCCGGGGTGCAAAAAACCGAAACTTGAGAAGGAGTTGAATCAGCTCTGATACCACTGTTGGGTGTGTGTAGAAGTGCGAGAGACACACGAGAAGCACACACAAGGAGCACAAACATAGCAAGACACAAAGAGAAGACGATGGCTAGAATAACTCTCTCTATTGATGATGAACGCAATTGAAGTAAGAGCTGAATAATATCCCTAAGTACAAAGTACCACCACATATGAGAGTATCAAGTATGTGGTAACATGGGGAAAAAACCTCTACCCAGCACTAGAGTAAAAAATTGCCCATGTATAGAGAAAAGGTTCACATCAAAGCTACTTGAGGAACACATAAGTGTAACAAACTTTTCTTTTGAACAAGAAGTTTCCTAGGTGCCATTTCTCCAGGGCTTGAATTAATAAAAGAACTAATATACAGTGAAGGGGCTTAGTGCCTTTGGGTCTTGATATATTGAAGTAGTGATGTGTCTGAGCACACTAGGACCATCAGGGTACTTTTCTCCCTCTTTAATAGGTTTCTTTGCCCGACTTATATATATGCATATAACCCTAACGAGTCACTTATCTTTGTACATTCTCTTGGTAATACATTCATTATTGTGTGTAGACCTCCAAGGCACTTCTTCTTCCTTGTGATCTTTTAGTGCTTCTACAAATCTGAGACTCCAAAAATTGGTATCAGAGCAAGTCACTCCTTCATCTATGGCATCGTCGACACCCCTCCAGTCATAGTCTCAAAATCATATTAAAATTGGTGAGTATACTCAAGGTGATTGGGAGGTCGAAGCTTTTTCAACCTATGGTGTTGAAATAGCTCATTTGAGCCTCTGAATGCACTATCCTAGTGCTTTTGTATGCAAGTTCAACTTTTTGTGCCAAAGATATATACAGGTTTTGGTTCACCCTTATAAGCATCTCGAAGTCTACTACATGTTTAGCAGAACTTGATGGGGTAGCTTTGCTCAAACTTTTGAGATATAATTATTGTTCTATATTAAGGCATTTTAATCAATGGCCATGGCTGAAAGTAATGATCTATTTTGTATGTTGGTTGTTGAGCATAAGTTGGACATTACCAATTACCCACTATGGGCTTATATGATGGGTCATGTATTCGTTGCAGAAGACTATGGAATGTCATGTAGGGTGATGAAAAACATCCTATTACACCTGCAAACATAGTTGCTAAAGATCATGTAGATCGAATTGAAGATGGTGATATTCTTCATGTTTGTGTTTGTGTTGCAGTTCCTCCTACACATAATGTAGAGAAAATTTGTTGGGATTGCAAAGATTCTCAGGTAGATGCATTGAAACATGCCATTATTCTTCACATTCGTTCTTGTAGAACAGCTAAGGATGCTTGGGATACATTTACCACTTTCTACTAATCATAGAATGAGACTCCTGTTGGTTACCTCCAAAAATAGTTGGAGTGTGAGCACATGAAGGAGATTCCATCGACAGTTTTTTGACAAAGATCAAAGATTTGGTTTCTATTGATGAAGTCTTGCCTGAAAGTTCACTTGTGTAGACTATTCTGAATGATCTTCCTAATTCATATCATAGTCTTGCTTTTGCTCTTCATTTGATGATGAAGGGCAATCCAAATGACTTAGCATTTGAGGAGTTAGTCTCTCTTCTATTGCAAGAAGGTCAGTCTAGGAAGAACAGGTTCATTATGTGTCTTGTAGATGAAGTTTTCTTGGCTAGTGAGGAGGGCAAAGGTGAATGTAGCACTTCTACTAGTAAGAAGAAATCTGCTAATTCTACATCATTAAAGAAGGATGAGAGGAATGAGAAGAAAGCAGAAAAGCAAAACTTGTTTTGCAAATACTATAAAGGAAATCATCATGTCATAAAGAGTTGTCCAAAACTGGGTGCTAAAGAGACAAGGAAGAAAGAGGCTAGAATGGTTGTTGTAGAGGCCTCCACACCCAAAATCTTTGGTCATTTGAATTTTGCAAATGTTGATGGAATTTGGGGCCCTAGGATCGTTCCAATACTAAAACCTCTTGAGCATACACAACTTAATTGACAAGATGATAAGTGAGAGATAGAAAGAAAAAGATCTTGAGACAAGGATAGGGAACGTAAGCTGGATGCTTACTTCCCTAAAAATAATAGATGTCCAAATTACAACATGGGAGTACTACTCAACCATATAAAATGGTGCACTCACTAATGGAAGAATAAGAAGATGATGATACAAAATTTAGATTATGTCGAAATAATCTAAGTGCGTGTGAAGAGAACGAAGCAACGAAGCTAACAAAATAGTGTGACGAAATTGTAAATCAACCACAAGGTTAACTCACAAAAGATAGTTACCACCACCTCGTAGAAGACTTCTTGCTACGATGAGAGTAGCCTCTCCTTTACCAAAACTTCACCTCCTTCAATAGTGTGAGAACACTCTGTCTTCAAGAAGATCTCCAAGCTCTAGATCTTTGAGTGAGTGAGTTACACAATGAGCTTCACCTTGCTTATATAGTTTTCAAGAACTCTCAAAATCTATACTAAAAATCTACGGTCGCTAAAGAAAAGCTTATCGAATAAATCTATGAAAAACTTTCGTACGTAGCTTTTTAATAAAGCACCCTAAAATCAAAAAATCTCCTTCGCTGTCGGCGGTGGGATTCGAACCCAGGCAGATCGTGTTTGCTTTTGGAAACATTGGGCTAGACCAAGTCGAGCCGTCAGCTTTCCTTGAGGAGATATAGAATACAATCTATATATCAGAGTTGCGTCCGCCTAGAAGACTTGTATAGAGAAACAATTGTTGAATTTATTTGCTAGACCAATGAGGACATTGACTTCCAACAATCCCTCCTTCAATGTCATATTGGTACAAGCTTCAGTAACCTGCAAATCTTCTGATGACTATCTCTAGTCAATGCTTTGGTAAAAATCTCTTCAACATTCTCACTAGAAGGAACATAAATTAGCTCAATGTGCTTCTTAGCTATCTGCTCTCGAATATAGTGGTAGTGTACCTCTATATGATTTATCCTTGCATGATGCACTGGATTCTTAGCTATAGCTAAAGCACTTTGGCTATCTGAAAATATCTGAATGGGTTGATGTACTCTTACATCAAGATAACTGAAAATCTTTTGCAACCGTACTGACTCTAGAGTAGCTGTAAATGCTGCACGATATTCAGCTTCACATGATGAAGTGGCAATAGTCGGTATTCTCTTTGAATGCCATGAGATAAGACAATCTCCAAGATAAAAAAAAAATCCACTAGTACTTCTTCTTGTGTCTCTGTCTCTTGCCCAATCAGAATTTGAAAATCCTTTTAGTAACAAATGTGTAGATTTCAAAAATACCATAGCATAATTTGAAGTTCCCTTTAAATAACGAAAGATCCGCTTTACTGCTTTCCAATATAACACTGTCGGATTCTACATGAACCTTGATACTTGAGAAACTGCAAACTGTATATCAGGACGTGTATTACAAAGATATATCAAGCAACCAACTACTTGACTATATAGAGTAGCATCAAATGGCTCTGCATCTGCTACCATTTGTAAAGATATGTTCTGATCCATAGGTGTTTGCATAGGTTTAGAATCACCTATCTGAAACCTTTCCAAAAGTTTCTCAATGTACTTCTACTGTGTCATATGGATAGACTCATCTCGAAACAGAAACTGAATCCCAAGATAATAATGTAAAATGCCTAAATCATTTACATCAAATGTGTTCTTCAATTCTTCTTTGAACATTTGCAAATCTTCATCTCTTGGACCTATGACTATAATATCATCCACATAAATGATTGCTATAATCATCATACCTGTTTCAGCTTTGACATAAAGAGTTGAAGCCGCATCTGAGTTATGGAAACCAATGGATAAAAGATATGTATCTATCTTTTCATACCATGCTCTAGGTGCCTGTTTTAAACCATACAAACCTTTTATAAGCTTACACATTAAGTGTTCTTTACATGTCTCTTCAAAACCTTCTGGCTGATGAATATACACATCCTCATGTAAATCACCATTAAGAAAAGTAGTCTTGATGTCAAGTTGATATATATGCCAACCAAAATGTGCTGCTAGAGCAAGTACTGACCTAATAACATTCATCCTAGATGTAGGAGCAAATGTCTCATCATAATCAATACCTTTTTGTTGTGCATATCCTTTGACAACCAACCTGGCCTTGTATCTATTAATAGTACCATCTCCTTTACTTTTGATTTTGAAGATCCATTTTGCACCTATAGCCTTCTTTCCTTCTGGTAACTCACATAGCTGCCAAGTTTGATTCTTATGAATAGAATCAATCTCTTCTTGCATAGATTTTCTCCAAATAGGAATGTTAAGTGCATCGTTAACACACGCAGGTTCATCTTCAACAGTCGTAAGTGCCAAAATATCATGAATCTTAAAGTCTTTAGCAAAACTTACATTATCTTTTTGCTGTCGAGTTTGACTTCTTGTTCTTACATGATCTTGTTGTTGTTGTCTAGTCTGACTCCTTGTTCTTCCAGTAAAAGTATTTATACCACTATCTTTCCAAGTTTGATATAACCACGTAGGTGTATCCTTGAATAGTGGTGAAACTCTTTCTGAACTTTCAGCTTCCACAGGTTTTGGAATTTGTCCTGTCGAGGTACTTGGACTTTCTGGAACTCTAACTTCTTCCATTTCTGGAATCAAAGTTTCTTGTGGAACTGACTCTCTAGAAGTTTGTGAAATTCCTCTTTCTTCAACTTTTTCTTGAATACTAGGAATTTTAACTCCCTCCTAATATGGCTGAACATGTACATCCAGAGTCTTTCTAAAAATTCAATAATAAGAAAGTGATCCAAACACTCTGAAGTAAATCACATTGGGTTTTCTACCATAATAAGCTTCATATGGTTTGATTACCTTTAAAGCTTTTGTAGATGACCTGTTTAAAATGTGGTTAGCTTCCATCAGTGCATACGTTCTTACCCTTAAATTATACTTCTCTGTAAACTTTTCTTAACTTTTGTACGGGTGCATTACTAGTATTATTGTGACAGACTACTCTTGGAAAATCCTTACTACCCCTATGGAGTGTCCCAAAAAAAAATTCAATGGTCAAGAGAGATAAAATAGTTTACCAAATATAATTGTTGACAATATCTCCATGAGTAGAACTCAGATTGTCTCGACTCTATGTACCTCTGCACTATGCCCTCTAAACCCTACAAAAAGGGGAAAGCCCCCCTCTTTACTCATATCATTAAGGTTAATTTGGGAAACTACACAATGCCATAGGGCCTTTATTTTCACCTTAAATGAAAACTCAGTGGACTGAGAGTTTATGCCCTACTTAACGTCATGCTCATGCTCACAAAGGTTATCTATTACGATCAATCGGCACACAAAGAACTCATACTTGGAGTTAAGGATTCCATAAATGTACGCCTATGGTCGGGGTCCAGTCGGTTCAGACAGATCTGAAATCCGACACCGTTTGGTCATCCGTGTGTATGAACAAAGATCTCGAGTTTGGACTTACTAGGAGGTCTTGTGCTCTTGTGAACAAGTGACCTACTTAGCTTAGTGGTTAAGTCTCAAGGATGTGAAGGAGGAGGTCTTGGGTTCAATCCCCATGAGGGACATGAGGAGAGTATTTTGCCCAAAGAGATCTAGAGCCTTCTAGAAGCATCCACTTGAGTTAACTCAAGTTGATTGGGACACTTGGCGCACATGGAGTTACATGGCCGACACATGGCTGGCTAGTATCCACCTGCCCAAGAAGGCACTCCCCTAGAGAGAGCTATATATAGAGGCATTTGGTTGGGAGGAGAGTCATCTCTCTAGCACGTGGTGGTCGTAATCCTTAGGTTGTTGAACTTCAAAGAAATGAATAAACTTTAGTATCACTTGAACTTTAGTGTTCAATAGTTGGATGCTAGATTCCATGACTGTATCTCTAGTCAAGATGCAAAGTTTTCAAAAAGCATGGAAAATTTGTTAAGAATTTTTCTGAGGATAAGAAAAGTATGCTTGGTTTTGTTTAAGCTAATTAGAGCTTAAAGAAGAAACCCAAGTCAAATTAATATTTGGGAATCAAGATATTCTCTAAAAGATATGTCAAAGTAATCTTTAGGAATTAAGCTAGTTCCTAAAAGTTAAAACCAATAAAGGAAATAGCCTAGTTAACTAGTTCCTTAGTTAAAAAAGGAATATCTTTTGGACAAGTAATAAAGCCTTAAGTCTTCTTTTTGTTCAATAGTAAAGATTTCTTTTAGAAAAATGATTCCAGTAAAACTAAGGATTTCCAAATGAATCATTAGACTAGAATACAAAAGATTCCAAGATGAATCATTGGCTTAGTATTACTTGAATCCTTGGTAGGAATCTAAAAGTTCTTGAAAGAAATATATCTCCCCAGATGTGAGACTAGAATCTTTCAAGTCAATTTGATAGCTAGTCATTCCCTAGTAGTTCCTAAACTATCAGTATTGGTACGTAAGTCCAAATATTGATATAACCTAAAGGTGTATCAAAGATTCTCAACTTTGGAATCTGAGGGGTATCAGTTTATGGACTTAGGAGGGGGAAAGATCTCTAAAAGCCCATGGGTAAGCAAAGAATCTTTTGATAGTTCAAAAGATCTTAAGGATAAAGATGAAGTCTTTATTTAAGTTGCAAGGTCAACCAGATTTGATGAAACTTGGCCATTATTGTCC
Source organism: Ceratopteris richardii (assembly GCA_020310875.1). Lineage (NCBI taxonomy): Eukaryota > Viridiplantae > Streptophyta > Polypodiopsida > Polypodiales > Pteridaceae > Ceratopteris > Ceratopteris richardii. Next base: position 98,276,458 of record CM035438.1, on the reverse strand, counting down.
AAGAATGTGTGATTGGAGCTACTCTGTAGATTGCCCAAGTATTGGCACTAAAATTCCTTTTGGGAATTATTCGCTCAGGTTCCATTTATCCAATGGAAAACTGTGAAAAGAGTAAGTTGTTCCAAGTCTGAACAGAGTAAAGAAACTCCAAGAATGCAGTCTACAACCGTGAAGATGGTACTTAAGTTTTTGGAAGGTAAAACACAAATGTTTGCCTATCCTTAAAGGGATTTCGGTACAAATCCAGAAAGCATGAGTGGATGCTTAGACTTATGCAGTAGAAAGATTCCTATAAAGTCCCGGCCGAGGTAGGTACCTAAAGCATCAATAAGAAGGGAATCTAAAGATAAGAAGTCAAAAGCTCTTGTCACTACGAAATTGTTCAAGGATAAACCAATTGTACTTGAATTTGAGAAAATTCAAGTACTTGGAATTCTAATTGGTTTTTATTTGAAAACCCTAGGAAAAGGATGGATATGCTATCAAAAGGTTTTCAGGTTCCCAAAGGAAAGCACAAGATCATGAAAAGATCATGTGAAGGGATCAAAACCTATAAAATCTAGTTAGAGATAATGCCTGAAACTTCAAAATTCTTGACAAGAATTGAAGCAAGAAGGTTCTCTATTGAGAGATGTTTAGACTTTAGGAAAAAATTCACTCACACGTCAATGTGAGTATAAAATAGGGTGGTATGGGACACCAGATTTTTATATTCAAATTGATGTAGGAAAGAAGGTATGGGACATGACACAGTGAGAGGATAATTATCTTTTAGTCCTAGATTGGATCTTGAAGTTAGGATTCATCCTCAAAGGAATTGACACTTCAAAGAAGGAGTTTAATTCATAAAGGAGGAAAGTAGTATCTTAAGATACTTCAAGATAACTTCAAGATAACTTCAAGATAACTTCAAGATCAAGGAAACTGAAGATATGAAGTAAGTAACTTCCAAGATCTTCTTAGAACACTTCAAGCTTAAGTGTTGTTGGTCAAAAATATTTTTGGAAAAGTTGGACTTTGAGTTGATCTTTTCAACCAAGGATTTGATTGACTAAGTCAAGTATCAATTTCCTAGTGTAACCTGGCAAATTCAATTCTTTGACTCAAAGCAATGCACAAGAATTGCATTCCCACAAAGGAGTCATAAAGAATGAATAAATTCGTGAACTTAGTCTCAAGTGAGGCATTGTTTGAGTCAAAAAACTCATCAATAGAACTTCAGTGGGTTGACACACTGATGTTGGATACCACACTAGTATCTTGTGGCTAGATTATGTTTTTTTATTTGCTCTTAATCTTTTTGAGAATCCAGATTATTTCTCTTAAAGATAGAAAAATGCTTCAATACCTTGTTGAAATAGATCTTTGAGAAGTTAAAGTCCTGAGTCATCTAGACTTTGACTCATAGCAAGTCTATGTATCTTCGAAGTTTGAGTTGGTTGAACAAAATTTAGTTCTTTCTTTCCACTTTTCAAATCTTTTGGATTTGACTCAGATATGGTATTCGATTCTTTTCACAAAAGTCAAGGGTTAGCCACTGTCATAGAGGGGTGTGAAGGGAGGAAAACGCTCATCCAACAAATTCACGCTAACCTAACCATGTGACTACACGCAGGGTGTTTCTTAGTATGCTTTAGGATTTGGGTTCAGTTCTCAGTTTTTTGGGTATAGAAAACTAGAGTTTTATAATTTAATTAAGTTTAATTTAAGAACTAAGATTCATATGAAAGTATATTTCTAGTTTTTTGATATGCGTTCCTAAAAACAAAAGAACTATCTAAATCTTTAATCTAAAACTAAGATTCATAAGAAACAGTAACACATTTGCTTGTCGATGCTAAATTCTTAGACATATGAAAGTGCAATAAATAAAACTTAATTAAATGGTAAAGTGAAAGTATGAAAAACTTTAAGATCAATTTTAGGCCCATAGAAATACTTTTGAAGAGTTCTAATACAGTTCTCAGAAAATATTCTTTATACAAATTTATATTTCTAAATATCATATGCAGCTTCAATCTCATAATCTCGCCCAATCTCGTCCAATCTTCTTCAATACTCGTCAGGTTCTCTTCACAATGATCTACAAAAAGAACATCATTCATCAAACATTAGTATGCTTTTAATTAACATAAAACACTCATTTATTAATCTAAATATGTTTTAATGCATAAGAAAACACATGTATTTAACTCCTACGCACATCTACTTTAAGTAGGTATATGCAGATATTTTACATATGCACATACATTCAATCATATAATCTAACTACTTCATTTATGCACATGTACTTATGCATTTACTCATATGCACATGTACTAACTTTAATATGGACATGCACACTCACATGCATACATGCAAACACACCTCACATGCATACATGCATCAAACACTTGTTAAAATCATACACTTATGCATATGCTTTTATGCATACATACACAAGCTTACATGCATTACACATACATATGCATACTTACATTGCATATGCACATGCTCTACATATACACATGCACACATGCATACTTACTAACATATATCAAACTTCCTATGCATTCATTAACTATACATGCATACACATTCATACTACATATGCTAACATACATGCATCAACTTTATATGCATACATATACTATACATATGTATGCCTATTTATATTACATATGCACATGCATTTCTCTTATGCACACATGCACACCTAACTTCCTAACATACATGCATATGTAAACATCATTCTTGCACACATGCAAAATTTCCTAACACTATCATACATGCACATTCACACATGGACTTCTCATTTACTAACTTACATGCATATGCATTTGTGCACATCATACTCAAATAGATATGCACATGCATACATAAACTTATGCATACATTCTAATTCTATCATACATGCACATGCACACATGCTAATCTTTCATAACATGCACATGCATACACATTCACTTATGCATACATGCACACTCATATGCATATGTAAGAACACACATGCATACCCTCTCTCTCGCTCCCTCTCTCTCTCTCTCTCTTATTCTCTCTCTCTCTCTCTCATTCGCTCTCTGTGTGTGTGCTTCTTGTCTATGATCACATTTGTTGTCAAGTTGCTCTCTCTCTCTCTTTATCTCTATCTATTTCTCTCCGTCTCTTTGCTTGCGTACAGCGTAGCTACTTTATAATTGGTAGGAGATGCGTAAAGAAAAAATTCATTCTTGCTCTCTGTAATTCTCCACACGGCTCTATAGCCTCTCTAGATGTTATAGCTGAATGACCATTTCTCTCTTTCTCCACGTGCATCCAACACCTGTAGCATCCGGAAAGGGGAGGAAAGAACGGATATGCTCTCTTTCTCAGTCTGTAGGCATCCGCCTACAGTAGTATTGCTTCGTCCATCAAGTCTCCATCATCTGATGTGTCTCCATCAAGTCTCCATCATCTGATGTGTCTTTGATGCAAGGTCTACTCGTAACAGGTAGGACTCTGCCACCTATAGATGTTATGGCTCTTCTGTCTTCTCTGTTGCAATTCATTTCTTTCGCTCATTCTCTGTAGCCTACGAGAACTGCTAGTCTCTCTCTCTCTCTCTATAGGTTTGATCGTGATCAATATTCCTTAGATTCTGACTGGTCGCTGTGCTCAAACTTATGCAGAAGTCGTGAGGAAATGAAAAGGCATTGCAAAACAAAGGAAGCTCCATGCATTAGGAATTAAGAGGTTGCTAAGAGCTAAGGATGGAGATATGGAAATGTTGCGTGGACTCTGTGCTTACAGAGGATAGAGGAGAGTTGTGCAACAGGTATCACCAACAAGCCGATACTACTGTATCCTACATAACTTTCGGTTAATCAAGCCACTAATCAGATACAGAAATATTGATATCATCATTGAGAAGTTCCCTGTACAACTCAAGGGCAGTATCATAATGAGACATCCGATCTTCTTCTACGTGAAAACACCTCTACAACACTGATTTATGCTTCTCACTCTCTCCCTCTCTCTTTCTCTCTCTCTCTCTTTTTCTCTCTCTCTCTCTCTCTCTTTGCGTGAAGTTAGATCTAGCAAAAATCTTCTCAGCTCATGGTGTAAATGAAAGATCTCTAGAGAATTTGGTATTGATCTCTGAAAGAATGAGGAAGGTCATCAAAGAAAATGGAATTCAAGATAATCGGATGTGGTAGCCTATTCTTCGAAACAATATTAGAAAACGATGTGAAGTAAAAGTTCTTATTCATGACAGCCAAACAACAAACTTATCGCACATCCTGGATGCAAGCGAGGACTTGTGATGTGACACATTCATCAATGGCTAATGGGTGGTTCTGCTTTAGCCTCTCACACTATCTCTCTTTATTTTGGCGGCCATCTTTTTACTTCACACGAGGTCAGCTGCCCATCATAGGGCCTTCAACTAAACATCCTACTGTTCTGAATAGCATATTTAGAAGAACACTATTGAAGAAAGAGGGTGCAAAGGAAAGAGAACGCACGTTCTCTCTTCTTCCTACACATTCCTCAATGCTCGATAGAATGAAGCAGATGGAGGAAGTCGTCCCTCTACAATAGCACAATCGAGAGGAGGGGGTAGGGAATAGGAACAACTCTCTCTCCCTCTCTGTCTCTCTATTGTACTTGCAGAATGAACATCATTAGACAATCATCACTTAACTCTTTATTTTTATACGCAAATGCACAAAAAGACATGCACACACGCACTTTCCATTATCTCATACACATCATTCACTTAAAACATGCATACTAAACTAACTCATGCATTTGTGGAAATAACTAAACTAACTTCTAATGTTAACACACACACGTACACACACTTTCACTTAACCACTTTTATGTATGCTAAATAAAATACATTAATTATATATACTATAGTATTTTAATTGTTAGATAACTAATCTTATTATTCTATTTTGACTTTAGAATTCATAATTTGTACAATAAACATATGTATTAAACATATATACATGTATAAATATTTCTTAATTATAAATATACATAAATATATATTAACCTATTTATTCTTAGTACAAATTTTAGGTATTTAGGGTAGTACTCATACTTATATACTCACCTTTGGAAACGTAAACACTACTCACATATAGTGACGGTCTCAAATAAATAGACATACTCATAATCATTCATGTTCATACACATGCACCAAATATAAGATTTTTATATAAAGGATTTATAGGTTTAGTGTAACCATATAAAACAGAGATCCACATATATATACTCATGTGTAGGTAAACAAAAACACACAAACACATAGACATAACTGCACACAAATGTATCTTTTAGGTATTCATATGCAAATACATATATATGGAAAAAACCCACATTCTTATTCACTCTCATAGACATATGAACACATACCCCATTAAGTGCATTTCACATATAAATATAGATACACAACCCTATAATCATTGGCACATATAAATGAACATAATCATTGGCACATATAAAAATCTTCTGGAATTATTTTGAAACAATATATGAAATATGCTCCTAATCATAAGGACAACTTCTGGTAGTGAATAATTTTTTTTTTATTACAAAAGGTTGAATTACAAGCTTTTTCGTTCAATGCATGAATTTGAAAACAAGATTTAGAAAGTCCTATAGAAATCATTCAGATAGTCTTGCTACTTCCTCTTCTATTAACCCTCTTCAAAAGTAATAAATATTTTATACAAGTATTCTATCTCTCATCTCCTAGCCACTTGCCATAAGATACTTCTAACTAGCTCCTCTATAGCATACATCTGCCTCTCATTGCGCGCAATACAAGTCAGAAGTGATTTCGACATCACAACTAGTTCATGGTAACTTTTTTTTCTTTTCTTTCTTTCTCTTCTTTTTTTTTTTATTTTTCTTTTTCTCATTTTTCAATTCTCATAATGCAGCAACCATTGATGTACTGCATTATGCATCTCTCTTTGATCTCTTTCTTCGTAACTTTTTTGTTAGAGGGGAAAGGCTTAACCCCTATTTAGAGAAGAGGTTCTAGAGGAATGCTATAGTTGGAACTAGGATCTCATTAGCTAAATGGTTTAGAAATTAAGGTAGCCTACCTATATAAAATAAGTTTACTTCTACTAGGAGTCACAAGTCAAGTGTTCCCTCTCCTATCCTTATGAAAGCCATAGGGTCTCTAGTTCTTATCTTCTCTTCATACACATTACTACTTCAGTTTTGAATTCATTGTTTCATAATTTTAATAATCTTCCTTACATATCAGAAGGGTGTACACATCCAATCATGAAATGCCTGAAAATAATCATGCGAGCAACCAAAAAAAAGTAAGTCAAGTTCAGAACTGTTTCACCTGATCACTCATATTCATCTTCAACTTCAGCTTCTTCAAATTTATCATATCAAATCTTCAATTGATTTGCTCCATTTGTCTTCAAGTCTAGTTAGTAATCATAAAATAGAAGCTACAAGAAAATAGATTTTCATTATCAATCATATTTCATTACAAATAATTATCATCATATCTTATTATTATCATAATACTAGTACAAGAAACTAATATTGCTCATCATCATTTTTGTCATATGTTATCACATGTAAAGAGAAAAATCATATGCACAGCTCAAAAACATGATTATTCATTTTTCATAATGTTCTTTTTGTAAGTGTAATTCATAATGTTCTTTTTAATGAGGGAGCATGTAAAACTCCCGTGCTCATATTTACCTTTTTGATGAGGAAGAAGGTAAAACTCTCGTGCTCATATTTCCCTTTTTGATGCGGGAGAAGGTAAAAATCCGGTGCTTTTACTTACCTTTTTGATGAGGGAGAAGGTAAAACTCCCGTGCTCATACTTACATTTTTTATGAGGGAGAAGGTAAAACTCCCGTGCTCGTAATTACCTTTTTGATGAGGGAGAAGATAAAACTCCTCTACTCGTAATTACCTTTTTGATGAGGGAGAAGGTAAAACTCCCATGCTCATAGTTTACTTTTTTTGTTGAGGGAGAAAGTAGAAACTCCCATTCGTAATATACTTGTTTGTGGAGGGAGAAAGTAGAAAGTCCCATTCGAAATCTACTTTTTTGTTGAGGGAGAAAGTAGAAACTCCCATTCGTAATCTACTTTTTTGTTGAGGGAGAAAGTAGAAACTCCCATTCGTAATCTACTTTCTTGTTGAGGGAGAAAGTAGAAACTCCCATTCGTAATCTACTGTTTTGTTGAGGGAGAAAGTAGAGACTCCCATTCGTAATCTACTATTTTGTTGAAGGAGAAAGTAGAAACTCCCATTCGTAATCTACTTTTTTGTTGAGAGAGAAAGTAGAAACTCCCATTCGCAGTCTACTTTTTTGTTGAGGGAGAAAGTAAAAACTCCCATTCGTAATCTACTTTTTTGTTGAGGTTGAAAGTAGAAACTCCGATTCGTAATCAAAACTTATAATCATCTCTTGACTTGATCTTTTTTATTTATAATTTAGATTTCTTCTTTACTTTATGAGTTTTTTAATTTTTAGAAGTTAGTATATTTTTTTAACCTTTGAATATTTAATTCCAAAGGTGTCTCTAATCAAGTTTATATCTATAGATAGGTTTTATAAGTTTTAAATATATTTTCTTTATTTAGATATTTTTTATTTTTAACGTAATAAATAGAAGAAAAATTACTAGTAATTTCTTGAATTTTATTTTCTTAAATTGATTTTGGATAAAGCAAGAAAGAAATAAAAGCAACAACTTTAAAACAAAAGAACTTAAATCCAAAGCTCTTTTTATGCTTATAAAATTTATGTTCAGCAATGAAATAAATATGAAGCAAACAAACAATCTTTCTATTTACAAAATAAAATCTTTCTTTTTAATGCTATAAAAAATCTTTTTATAAAACTTTCCTAAGATCTAATACAAAGATGTTTAAGTGCTTTAAACAAAACTATCTTTCTTAAATGAAAAAAATATTTCAATGCTCTTTTAATGCGAGAATAATATGCCTAATCTATAGTGCAAATGAAAACAACCTTCTTTTTTAGTAGTGTGAATGAACTAAAAGTAATTTGAAAAACACCTTACTTGAAGTTTGCTTGATGTAGAGGCTCTAAAGTGCATGTGATTTATTTTTACAAACCCTTTTAGTAATTTAAATCTAAGTACAAAGCTAAAAGTTAATGTGAAAAAGTCTTGATCCTCTTGTATGTTGATGGGGGGGCTCCTCCGATTAGATATTCTTCTTCCCGTGGAAGCGCTTAGGTTATAAGAACAGCCCTCAACACCCAAGGAAAAGGTAAACACCAAATCCTTATGTTTCATTGCCGCTTCTTTGTTCACTTTCCTCCATACAAGAACAAGATAAAGTAAATTATTTTAAATAAAAACTGAAAATATAATGCAAACCCTAAGCACACTATCGTCACGCTTCACGTCGGGTTCACCAATATTGTCGTAGCAGGGTGTGAAGGGAGTCAAATGCTCATCCAACATATTCACGCTAACCCAACCCTGTGACTACACATAGGGTGTTTCTTAGTATGCCTCAGGATTTGGGTTGAGTTCTCAGTTTTTTGGGGATAAAAACTAGAGTTTTATAATTCAGCTAAGTTTAATTTAAGAACTAAGATTCATATGAAAGTATATTTCTAGCGTTCTGATATGCGTTCCTAAAAACAAAAGAACTATCTAAATCTTTAATCTAAAACTAAGATTCATAAGAAACAGTAACATATTTGCTTGTCGATGCTAAATTCTTAGACATATGAAAGTGCAATAAATAAAACTTAATTAAATCGTAAAGTGAAAGTATGAAAAACTGTAAGATCAATTTTAGGCCTATACAAATACTTTTGAAGAGTTCTAATACAGTTCTTAGAAAATATTCTTTATACAAAATTATATTTCTAAATATCATATGGAGCTTCAATCTCATAATCTCGTCCAATCTTCTTCAATACTCTTCAAGTTCTCTTCACAATGATCTAAGAAAAGTACATCATTAGCCAAACATAAGTATGCTTTTAATTAACATAAAACACTCATTTATTAATGTAAATATGTTTTAATGCGTAAGTAAATGCATGTATTTAACTCCTACACACATCTACTTTAAATAGGTATATGCACATATATTACATATGCACATACATTCAATCATATCATCTACCTACTTCATTTATGCACATGTACTTATGCATTTACTCATATGCACATGTACTAACTTTAATATGGACATGCACACTCACATGCATACATGAAAACACACCTCACATGCATACATGCATCAAACACTTACTTGTTAAAATCTTACACTTATGCATATGCTTTTATGCATACATACACAAGCTTACATGCACTACACATACATATGCATACTTACATTGCATATGCACATGCTCTACTTATACACATGCACACATGCATACTTACCAACATATATCAAACTTCATATGCATTCATTAACTATACATGCATACACATTCATACTACATATGCTAACATACATGCATCAACTTTATATGCATACATATACTATACATATGTATGCCTATTTATATTACATATGCACATGCATTTGTCTCATGCTTACATGCACACCTAACTTCCTAGCTTACATGCATATGTAAATATCATTCTTGCACACATGCACACTTTCCTAACACTATCATACATGCACATGCACACATGCACTTCTCACTTACTAACTTACATGCATATTCATTTGTGCACATCATACTCAAATAGATATGCACATGCATACATACACTTATGCATACATTCTAATTCTATCATACATGCAAATGCACACATGCTAACTCTTTCATAACATGCACATGCATACACATTCACTTATGCATACATGCACACTCATATGCATATGTAAAAACACACATGCATACCCTCTCTCTCACTCCCTCTCTCTCTCTTATTCTCTCTCTCTCTCTCTATCTCTCTCTCTCTCTTTCTCTCTCTCTCTCGCTCTCTCTCTCTTTCTCTCTCTCTCTCTCTCTCTCTCTCTCTCTATCTGTTTGTGCTTCTCGTCTATGATCACATCTGTTGTCAAGTTGCTTGAGAACTCTTTTCTAGAACTTCAATGAACGTGAGCTTTAGCATACAATGTTTGTTGTGGTCATGTATAAAAAACTACCAGCAAAATAGATGATCAACGCACAGTTTAAGAATTGGGAATCAATGTCAAGTACCAGTGCTTCACACTCAAGTGCATGTAGATGGAAAGACCGTGATCCTATTACCCAGCTTTTCTAATGAACTCTTGTAATCCCCAAAGGTTTTTTGAATAGAAACCTCCTTATGAAAACATGGAGTAAGGTTAAACTCCTTTGATCCATTAGTAGATACTAGAAATGGATTACTAGCATTGGCAAGAAATGACACTTCTAACAAGCCAAGAAACTATAGTCCAATGGCATTTCTAGGTACAAGAATCTACTATACCCAAGGAAAAGGAGGGTTAATTAGATTTAAGGACAATCATCGAAAGCACAGACTGGGCCTCGATCTCGATGGAGAAATTTACGTTCGAGGGCAGATCATTAAAGTTCGGATCAGAATAAAGAATTAAAGATCTTTGGCATCCCCTCGAGAAGTACACGTAAGTATTCCTCCTTTGGCCAATGCTTCATCAAATAAAATCATTTGTGGCCTCTCAATGGAATAAAGGATGTTTCCTTGGGAGAGAAGATAACTACCACCTCTTCTAATCATGTTTGAAGTGTGCCAACAAGACGAGTTTCTAACAAAGCCATATTATACATTAGTCGATTATTTGGAACAAAGCTTTTCTTTTTGCGGGTATAGAGTTAAAGATCTTTGGTATCCTCTCGAGAAGTACAAGGAAGTATTCATCCTTTGACCAACGCAACATCAAATAAAATATATGGTGGCCTCTAGGTGGAATAAAAGATGTTCCATTGTGAGCGAACTGCCACCTCTTCTGCTCATGTTTGAAGAGTGTCTAACAAATCCATACTCGACATTAGCCAATTAGTTGAAAGAAGGATTTCCTTTATGAGGCCATAGGATTCTATTCATATTTTTTGGATTTTCACCAAAAGACAATCTCTCTAGAAGAGTTAGAAGGAAAGGCACACAATCAACTTTCGAGATCCCCCAAAGAATGGTCCGTTTAGAAGTCCTTCGATTTCCATGGTGGAAAAGTTTCCTTCTCTTTAAGAGGAAGTTCAACATTAGCCTACTCTCTCTTGCTTTGATTAAAATAAAGGAAAAACAAAGTACACGTGAACGAGCCTAGCACCCATGGGACCCCCCAAATCCCACAAAGCAAGGGAAGAATAGTCATAGCTAGAGGGTTTTATAGAGGAGGTTGATAATCCTTTCGCCCCCTTCATGCAGGGCCCACTTTGCTTTAATCTTTTTGTTCTTAAGAAAGAACATTCTATGGTGAACAAAGGAGGGGGGGGGACTTCTTACAATTGGATATTCTCTTGCCTAGAAGGAAAAGGGATTTCTCAATAGACCATTCTTTAGGAGGGTTTCCAAAGTTGGAAGCACATCGCTATCTTCAAATATTTGAGAGGGTCTCACCTCTTATAGCATTCCACAATGATGAGGAGCATCCAATCGCCTCACCTAGAAGCACATGCTTACAACTAATTTGTTCCTGACGCAACAAGATTTTCCCTAGGATTTTCCACATCAAGACCGATTTGGGGCACGAGAAGAAAATGTGTCCCAAATCCTAAATGTTTCAATTGCATGTCTTACACCATGAAGGAGCCCCACAAATTTTCCTAGCTAATTTGTTCCTGACGCAACAAGATTTTCCCTAGGATTTTCCACATCAAGACAGATTTGGGGCACGAGAAGAAAATGTGTCCCAAATCCTAAATGTTTCAATTGCATGTCTTACACCATGGAGGAATTGTTACATAGGCAGAGACTTTTTAACCTTGATGAGGGGGTGCCAAAGAGACATGAACTTTAGATCCCACCACAGGCCCATCCAATTAAGACACCACTTCTTATTGAGCATGATATGATAGTTCAAATTCTACTAAGTTCCAGGAATTTTGTTCAAGCTATTGTCATTGTGCCATTTGAGACCTTCATGGTGGGGAGGGTCTTGACAGATGAGGAGGTTGGCTTTTTAGTATTCCCACATGATGCATCTACTTTGCATAAGCATCCATTCATCAAAGCTCACCCTAATTTCTAGGTCGATGCTCTCAAATCTAATCCATTGGCTAGATTCTCGATTTGAGAGGTGTTTCCATAGCTAGAAACCCTTGTTCTAAAATGTTTTAGCTTTTTTAGCTTTTCGGACTCCACACTTCTGATGCCCTTGATAGGGAACCAAATCGAATCATTCTATTTCATACCCCCATCCCACTTCTAATCTTCACTGATTTGTACAAACTGTTTGATCTTGTTCCAACTCTTCCACATAGATCAAACCAGACTCAAGCCTTTAGGAGACACTAGGAGTGGGGAGAACAAAAGGGTGAGCAGGCCCAGGTCCTCCCAGCCTAAGTGACCCATTCGCTGTGGGAGCGATTTGCGACGACTGGCTGATCAATTCAGTCGCCTCGCTAACGGCGCACGCAGGGTGTCTATGCGGAACAGGTACAAGTTTTTCCTAAGGTCCGTAGGGTGAAGCGCTCCTATAACGTTCAACTCTGTCAAAATAAGAAGGTAGGATAATCTTTTCACTAACTATTTGATTTTTTATAGTTTCGTTTGTCTCTTCTTGAAAGTTTTCTACGTTTCTATCTACAGTTGGAGGGAAAAGATCTTCACTAACACTAGGTGGAACAGTAGAAAGTAAAGTTATAGTTGTTCTAGGATTGAGCAAAGATTCTTCTACTATTACTTTTTTTATTAATTCTTTATCTTCTATTAAGTTTGGAAATAATAATTCAAGAGTTGTCGAAGGAAGAAAGGAACTATTCGAAGAACTTGCTTTATCTTCTATTGGGTTTGGAAATAACAATTCAAAAGTTGATGAAGGAAGAATGGAACTATTCGAAGAACTTTCATTAGACATAAAGTAAATGATACTAAATTAATAACCAAAGTCCTATACAACCTATAAGATGATGTTTTTAAATGACAGTCTAAATGATAGCTTATACAAGCTAATAAAAGTTTCAAACTAAGGACAATCTCTACTTTTCAAACTTCAAGTCACATGTGAATCTCCAGCTCGCCAATAGCTTTCTGCAAAAAACACATTAGCAAAATATGGAGCAAGCCCATCTATTTATACACACAGAGATCTTCATTTTGCCACTCTTTTGGATTTGCTTTATTTTCCATTCTTTAACCCACATTTATCCACCATACTTTAAAATAGCTTTAATCACATAACTCACTTTCTCCATTCTTTTCACCACATACTTTTTGCACTTTACATGCATAAATAATCTAATCCATTCTTTTATCTTGCACAATTAGCTACCACATCTTTAATTGTTTACTTTAACCACTTTAGTTACACAATTAATTCACACCACTCTTTAAACACTATTCATATATACCACTCATTAATTATCCACTTCATTTTCATTTTAATTTAATTATCTTAAATTTCTTAATTAATAATTCATTTAAATTAAGCTTAGGTTAAGAAATTAATTAATTAGGACCTTAGTATTTAAATGCACACAAACTATTAAGGTAACTAATTAGACCATATTTTAATTTTATAAGTTAACCAATGTTAATTATAGATTAATTTCATTAAATATTAATTGTTTTAACCCTTGAAACATTCGAAAACCCTGGAAAACCTACTTAAAACCCATCAAAACCCCATTAAAACCCTTTGGAAATCACTGATAACCCATTAAAATTATCTAAACCCCTAACATTAACCCAATCTCATAAACAACACATGAATTCAAGAAACCCTAAAGTTGAATCTATAAATCACATTCAACATTCAATGTAAAGTAAACCCTAATATGAACATATGTTCTGCTTCATCATTCATACCTGTAAACACTTTCAAAGTAGTTCATTCCATTCAACACAACTGATCATCAATGATATAAAAGGATAGAGTTCACCAATAAAATTGTTTTTCATTTTCTCTCGTCATCAACGGAAAGGTTGAAAACTTTTCGACATTCGCCCCGGCCAAACGTGCACATCGTCCTCGATGGGCCAACCTGCAGATTCAAATAGAACATATCAAATTCTTTTGAAAATAAGGTTTTATTGTTTTCAAAATTTTATTTCATCATGCATTCAACTTTATACAGTTAAAAAAATTAGTATAAATCATAAAAAAATATCATGTCATATTTTTTTGAATCCACATTTAAACAAATATTTATAAGAATAAATCATAAGTCTTATAGTCCTTCTGTTCATGTCACTTGCTAAGAATAAGTAATTTATCCTTCATAACAGCATATACAAAAAAGAAAACTTTTTCCCATCAGATAACAAAATTATATGCTTCCTACTTTAATTTCCTATGGTCTGACTCTCTTTTTATTGCTTAAATCATTTCATTTTTCTTACTTCATCCCAACTCAGCTTTTTCTTTATTTCTTTACGAATCGGCCTATACCAAAATTGGGTGCGACTCCTGGACTTGTCCACCCGGCCAAGTTTGTTCCACTTGTCTACCAACCCGGCATAGCGCACGACAAACTATGTCAGCCCTACATGAAATCGACGTCAGCTCGTGGCTCTGATCGCCCGACCAGAGTAACTCCACCTGCCTACCGACCCATGTAGGCGCAAGAAAACACATAGGTTAGGCCTATGATGAAACTAGCTGCAGCTCATGGCGTTGATCACCCGACCAAGGTATTTCCACCCGCCTACTAGCCCAACATAGCACTCTAACAACAGACACATACATATAAGCTAATTGGGTATGAAGGTTTTAATTAATTTTTTTATTTTATTTTATTTTAGAGGTCAGATCTCATAAAAAATAAAAGCAAGTTACAAAATCCCATTTGCTAATGAATAAAAATTTCTTTTAAGCATATACATATATTCAAAATAAAACTACCTTTTCTTTTACAAGATTCCAATTCCAAAATTTCTATTTAAGTTTCTGATTCACTTCATATAAATACGAGTTTTTATGCTTCAATCATAAATATTTCAGATATTTCTATATCTTAATTCTACTTTGAATTTATTTTTTTAATAAATTGGAACATATCCTTTTAATCCATGCAGTAATGCTATGCATATACACAAAAAATCAAAGAATCTATAATCAAAACTATTTCACCTGATTTTTAATCATCATCTTCATTTTCATCAGCATCATCATCATCATCAATTTCTTCAATTTCATATTCTTCATTATTCCTCTTTTTAAATAGTTTAACTCTTCTTCCTGCAATCAAATTTTTCAATAAAGAACCATCAAATTATCTAAGCTTAAATGTACCATTTTCAAATATAGTTACAACTACATAAGGAAGAATTAAATCATATTTATTTAATGTAATAAATTTTTCAGTTTTAGACATATATCCTTTATCTTTACAATATTTTTTATATTTTTTTCATTGTTTTTCTAGGAATATCTTTATTATTTAGAATTTGTAATTTTGAAGATGAAAAATAAACAGAAACATTTTCTATTTTATTCACACATTTATGCGAGATATCAAACCAGTTACCACTATTGTCTCGCTCAACAATGGTCTCTAGTAAAAATTTTGATCAAAGTATGTTCCAGAATCACTAAGAGGTAAATGACTCTCGTGCATTTTCTCTTGTGATCTGATAGGTGTTTTCCTAATTTGTTCTCTATTTCTAATATGGTTTGGATTAATGGTCATTACTTGTAAGGATTGTAAGTCATCTTTTGATCTAAATCTTGCATACCCAGAGCCATCTTCCATCATTTTTGTTTCCATATGAGTTTCACAGATAAAGGGTTGTCCTAAGATAATTTCATAAGAACAGTTATCCTGTATGAAAAAATGAAATGTTTCACTTATGCCACCTATTGAAATTGGAATGTTGGCACATGCTCCTAGAAGTGCACCACATCCGTTATCTACTATTCTCATAATCTACCCATGTTGTTTATCTATAGGCCATCTAAATTTATCATATAATTCTTTTGATATTATGTTTATTTCTGAACCTGAATCTAGTAAAGCTAAAGTTTTACAAGAATTTTTCCTATCTCCTAAATTTATTTTGATTTCTGGTGTTCCCCTAGCCCAAAAACTCTTTTTGTAATTGTTTTCAGACTTTTCTTGTATATTATCTGGAATTATAGGTCCTAAAAAATTTTTATTAACATATCCTTCACTTTCTTCTTCATCATCAGAATCAGAAGAAAAGGAATCTTTAGAAATATGAGTTACATCTACATTATCATGCATTTCAATATCAGTATTTAAGGGAAATCTTTTTCTTTTAATCATCTTAATAAAGTTATCTTTAAATTCTAATTTAGCTATAGTAAATAATTGTTCAAGCGACATAGTCACTTGACTTTTTAAAAGAATATCATATAGTATTTCCTTTGTGTCATTTTTTTGTTCAAGTTCTGATGTTAAAATAGCTTTTGGAATTCTTTTAGGCTTCTTGGTTTTTTCCTCATTTTTATCTGTTTCTTCATTAGTCTTTGAATCGAATTCACTAGGTTTGTTTGATGTCTCAAGTTGTTTTCCCTCCCGTATCTCTCTTCTTCTCTGCTCATTTGAATCTAAATTTGTTTTTTCATTAAATTGTACATTTTTAGGTTCTTGTCTCAATTGCTTTCTAGTTACTCTTTGATTAGATTCATCTAGATCTTGAGTTTCATCTCTTTTTCTCTTTTCTTCCACATTTGCAATATGTGAGAAGATAGAGAAATTATCTATAGGCGAGTTCCATGCAGTTTTGTTCATTATATCATCTCTAGCTTTTATCAATGCTTCTATTGAATAATTTTTGGTTTCTTTTGATGTATCATCATCTGAATCACTTTCATCGCATTCTAATCTAACCCTAGATGAGCTTCTTTGAGCTTTTGATATATTTTCATATAGTTTTTGCATCCCACCTTTTCCCCAATTTACAGCTAGAGGGAGGTGGGTGCGATAATCACATAGTTTTTTATCAATATCAATAGCTAATTTTCTTTCTTTTGCCTCTTTTAATGATTCACAAGCATAAGACATATGTTCAGTGGAGTCACACCAAACACATCGTCAGGTGGGTGTGCCTCTTCGTTCATTATTTTGAGCTACTGGTTGATTCTGAGTTGTTAGTTGATTCATTACAGCTGCTATAGGTATAGGATTCATTTGTGGAGCATGAGTAAACTGAGGACCGTATTTTGAAGTGTTGCCACTTCCTTAGATATGTTTGTATGCATTTGCATCATATTATCTAGTTTATTAAATAATATTTTAAATTGTAATTCACTAGGCACTTTAGATGTTGATGCTTGTTCAGTTAAACTAGAGTTTATATTGATTTTAGGATTTTGAGTAGTTGGTCCTACTGTTGGAAAACTTAAATTCATATCATATAATAATGATTGTCTCTGTTTCATTTGCGCTACTATTTCAACTACTTGTTTAAGTACCCCCCAGTCCTCTGTTAACCCATATCTTTTTCCAGGTTCCTCTAGTCTTCTTTCTACTTCACTTCTAATGTCTGTAGGCAAAATTTTTAAGAAATAAAGTACTATATCTGGAGTAAGTGCAGTCCTATCTTGTTCAGGTAATTGTGAAAATCTCTTAATAAATTCCCCATGTAATTGTGTAAGAGATATTTGGTTTTTCGGAGTGCTAAGCCGCTTCATAAATCCCTCCCTACTGTGTTGACTAAAATCTTCTAAATAAAATTCTTTATGCATTTGTTTTTTAAATTCTTCCCATGCAAGTGCTTTATAAGGTTCTATAACACTAATGGCTGAACCTATTACAAGTCTTACTAAAAATGTTACCCATTTATCAATTGGTAAACCGTGTAGTTTTGCTAGGTCTTCAAAAGTGTCTAAGTAATTAGTTGTATTAACTCCTGTAAATTTTCCTTTTTCTTTTAACATAGCCTCTACTACTTTTTGGCCTTGGGTTTCTGACATTATATTTTTAAATAACTCATCCATTTTGGTTTGTATGTTAGAACTAGACCTAAGTTTCTTAATATAATCCTTAACTTCTTCTTGAATTTTAGATTTCTGTTCCCTTACCAAACTAACTAAGTTGCCTCATTCCAGCTTTTTAAATTTTAAACTTTTAAACAAGTCTTGAAAAATAAATGCTAACTTTCCAAATGAAAATTCTTAATGAATTTTCAGGCTAAATTATGCTCTTCTAACAATCCTTAATAATTAAATCTAGATACTAACTTTTCAAATAAATTTCTTTTTTATTGTTTTAATTAAAATTGCACTAATCAAACAATCTTAAATAAATACTATCTTTTAAATAAAATACTTTTTGAGTCTAACAATTCCTACTAGTTTAAAGAAAATAAATTCTAACTTTCAAATAAAATTTAAATCTAGCAATTCCTATTATCTTAATAAAAATAAATTCTATCTTTCAAATAAAATGAAATTTAAATTTAGCAATTCCTACTATCTTAATGAAAATAAATTCTATCTTTCAAATGAAATGAAATTTAAATCTAGCAATTCCTACTATCTTAATGAAAAGAAATTCTAGCTTTTAAATGAAATGAAATTTAAATCTAGCAATTCCTACTATCTTAATGAAAAGAAATTCTAGCTTTTAAATGAAATGAAATTTAAATCTAGCAATTCCTACTTTCTTAAACTTTCCTAAAATCCTACTTAAATAGACACAAACAGTTGCAAGTTAAGAAAATATACTTGACACCAAACAGTTGGAGCAGAAGCTAGTGTGCATGTGAATTTTTTCAAGTTACATTTGTTGATCATAAATGCCTAATACAAAAATCTAAGTGCTGTGAGTGCAAACGTTTTTCTTCAAAACCTTGATGGTAAGGGTGTGGAGATGAGGTTCACTACTTGCCTATTCCCGTGGAGGTGCTTAGAGCATAAGCTCAGCCCTCAACAACCAGGGAATTACAAGGTTTGTATTATCTGCCCCTGCACGATGACCACCTCAAGCTACGGCAACCACGTCGTCTAAACCAAGCTAATGCATATGCTAGGAAAGGAAAAGTTTTATACCTGTTCCACTGTGCCGTTGTTTCACGTCGGGTTCAAAGTGTGGTAGCGATTTGCGACGACTGGCAGATCAATTTAGTCGCCTCGCTAACAGCGCACGCAAGGTGTCTATGCGGAACAGGTACAAGTTTTTCCTAAGGTCCGTAGGGTGAAGCGTTCCTATAACGTTCAACTGCGTCAAAATAAGAAGGTAGGATAATCTTTTCACTAACTATTTGATTTTTTATAGTTTCGTTTGTCTCTTCTTGAAAGTTTTCTACGTTTCTATCTATAGTTAGAGGGAAAAGATCTTCACTAACACTAGGTGGAACAGTAGAAAGTAAAGTTATAGTTGTTCTAGGATTGAGCAAAGATTCTTCTACTATTACTTTTTTTTATTAATTCTTTATCTTCTATTAGGTTTGAAAATAATAACTCAAAAGTTGTCGAAGGAAGAAAGGAACTATTCGAAGAACTTGCTTTATCTTCTATTGGGTTTGGAAATAACAATTCAAAAGTTGATGAAGGAAGAATGGAACTATTCGAAGAACTTTCATTAGACATAAAGTAAATGATACTAAATTAATAACCAAAGTCCTATACAACCTATAAGATGATGTTTTTAAATGACAGTCTAAATGATAGCCTATACAAGCTAATAAAAGTTTCAAACTAAGGACAATCTCTACTTTTCAAACTTCAGGTCACATGTGAATCTCCAGTTCGCCAATAGCTTTCTGCAAAAAACACATTAGCAAAATATGGAGCAAGCCCATCTATTTATACACACAGAGATCTTCATTTTGCCACTCTTTTGGATTTTCTTTATTTTCTCAACCATTCTCTAACCCACATTTATCCACCATACTTTAAATTAGCTTTAATCACATAACTCACTTTCTCCATTCTTTTCACCACATACTTTTTGCACTTTAAATGCATCAATAATCTAATCCATTCTTTTATCTTGCACAATTAGCTACCACATCTTTAATTGTTTACTTTAACCACTTTAGTTACACAATTAATTCACACCACTCTTTAAACACTATTCATATATACCACTCATTAATTATCCACTTCATTTTCATTTTAATTTAATTATCCTAAATTTCTTAATTAATAATTCATTTAAATTAAGCTTAGGTTAAGAAATTAATTAATTAGGACCTTAGTATTTAAATGCGTACGAACTATTAAGGTAACTAAATAGACCATATTTTAATTTTATAAGTTAACCAATGTTAATTATAGATTAATTTCATTAAATATTAATTGTTTTAACCCTTGAAACATTCGAAAACCCTGGAAAACCTACTTAAAACCCATCAAAACCCCATTAAAACCCTTTGGAAATCACTGATAACCCATTAAAATGATCTAAACCCCTAACATTAACCCAATCTCATAAACAACACATGAATTCAAGAAACCCTAAAGTTGAATCTATAAATCACATTCAACATTCAATGTAAAGTAAACCCTAATATGAACATATGTTCTGCTTCATCATTCATACCTGTAAACACTTTCAAAGTAGTTCATTCCATTCAACACAACTGATCATCAATGATATAAAAGGATAGAGCTCACCAATAAAATTGTTTTTCATTTTCTCTGGTCATCAACGGAAAGGTTGAAAACTTTCCGACAACGCGTAAGAGTATTCTTGTTTCTAAAGATAAGCATGGCCCAATAGGCTTCACTATTGCACCAAGTTTTGATAAGCCATTTAGCAGCCAACTTGTTTGCCATGGCTTGAATATCCTAAACGCCAGGCCCCCATGATATTTTTGACTAGTACATGTAGTCCATTTAATTTTGGGGACATGAGTTATTTTGGGGTCACCTGTCCGAACAAAGTTTCTATAGATACCTTCCAATTTGATAGTCTCTTCATCCTTTAGTCCCCAACAAGAGAGAAAGAAAATCATTGATTAAATAAGGAATGTATTAATTACCATGGTGTGCCTCGCTATGAAGATTTGCATATCTTTCTAGTAGGCCACCTTGTTATCTATCTTCGCAAGGAGCCTATTCCACCATTGGTCCATCAACATGCCAAATCCCATAGGAATATGCAATAGGCAAAAGTTTTTGCCCCTACGATCATTTGATAGCCTTGGTGAGTGAGGAATCAGGGCAAAAGGCTGTTAATGGCTCTCAAACTAGTTTTAGCATGGCTTATTTTGGATCTTGTCATTCAAATCTATTAGCTATAAGCACAATTTGTGATCAACATATTTTGTATCGATGTTATTAAAATATTTTATTGTCTATGCCTCGTATTATATACCCTGTACATATTTGATAGCTCAATTGTGTCATTGATTGTAATGATGTAAACAATTCTTCTTTTGGTATTATATGGGAAAAATGGCATTTGCCCATAACTTAAGCACCAATTTGGAAATAATTTGAAGTCTTAATGCCATCATAAACATTAGGAATGCATTTGTATGAATTTTACAATCGGTCCTCTCATGATGCCTTTTTACAATGATATGATTTGGATAGTAGTAAACAGTTTCTAAGTAAGGAGATTGATTTCACTATTTAGTTCTATTGTTCACCTTCTTATAGCACCTCTTTGTAATGGTTACTATCCACACGTGACATTGTCCAAATCGATTAGCTCTCATAGGATTTTGTATTTAGCCTATTTTGTAACGATGTTATTGATTGTATTTATCCTCTTCTATACAATTTTTGATAGACTAATAGTGTCACTGATTGTAAGTTGTAATGATGTTTAGCTTATAGGTCAGATAAATAACAAAGTTCCATCCACAGTTACTGCAAAAGACACTCTTACATCCTTAGCAAGTCAATGTCAGGCTGCAATAGAAGTTGAGCACAAAGATGCCGAAAAAGAAAAAATAAATAAATAAAGTATCAGTTTCAACTCAAACTAATCCTATTTCAACTCAAACGTGTCCTATTTCAACTCAAAATGATCTTATTGCAACAACACTTGAGCAAAAAGTATCTGTTTCAACTCAAACTAATCCTGTACTAGTGTTTACACAAAAAGGCAATCAAGAGCCTAAACAAATACTAGGAAAGTCAAAAAAACAAAAGAGGTTGGATCATGTGATAATGGAACCCGAATCGATTGGGATATAAAGGGACCTTCCAAAGATTCAATGTGGCATGACAAGGGAGGAGATATAGGAATTGAAACCTATTCACAAGGATTTACAACCTAGGGCTCTCATTCTGGAATTTAAAGTACTTATGAATATCTGAAGTAAGCAGGCCTTTCGTGACAGTAATGTCATTAGGAAAAAAGGTGAACCCTACATGGGCCTTGTAAGGATCCCTAACTTTTAGGGATTAAGCCTAATTTTTTTGTTGTCTAAGGCGACAAAGTGCATTTAATAGGGCACTTTTTAGTAGGCTAGAGTAGGCGTTTTTTAAGGCTTACTAGGCTCCTCTCTCTCTTCTATTAGAGAGAGAGAAAGGGAATCTACTTCCCACATCATCAAACTCGAGCATGTATGGGAATAAAAAAATGATATTTTTTTTAAGTCTCAATTTCAGTGTTTATTTACTTGAAAGGGCTCATTTTTTAATATATATATGTCAAAAGTGACTTTTTTTTAGTTTAGTTTTTAATTTTCCTTTTGAAAAAGTAATATTTTTAAAATCCCTCCAAAACTAGAGTGCCACATCATCAAATCCGTAACTACTCTTCACCCAAAAAATGACTATTCTCAGTGGAAAAACACACTGTGACCCATCCACATCCAAGAAAACAAACTTTTCCTGAGAAAATCATGCTCTAGCATCTCTTCCAAACAAATTTGTAGTCTCATTCTCAGTATTGTTTAATTGTTGGAAAAGATGGTGTTGACACCTATTACAAACCTCACATTAGGACGTCCTCATGCTCCAGCATCAACAAGTATCCATGTTCGTGTGCCCAGAGAGTTTGCTCCAAATACACAGTGCAACAATGATGTGAACTCTAAAAATGAGCATTGTGAAGCTGGAAAAAAGAATATTGATCTTTGGACTCATGGTTCATTATACCCTCCTGATCCAATGTCTTCTTACCATCCAACATTCCATAACCTCTCAACTTTACTTCAGTTCATCGGTGCCGGTAAAGCTGGGCTCGTAGGTTATTGTCAACGATTATCTACACATTCAACTATCATTACTAAGTATTGGATTCAACAATATCAACTAAATCATACAAGGTTGGTCACTTTTGAAAGCACAATCATATCTTTACAAGAAAAGCTTGCAGAGATTGAAAAGCATATGGAAGAAAAGGAGAGAACAATTGAGAAATTAAAAAACACTGTCCAACACTTGAGAGAGACTCCACTTGGGATGCGATGTAGGAGAGGATCATTAACATCATTTCACTCTCTTTGAGTTGGTGGTGGAGCACGCAAACGATGAGTTTTTGCGATTAGGTTTGGCTTGTATTTGTTTCTCTTTTTGGAAGACTTATATATATATATATATATATATATATATATATATATATATATATATATATATATTTATTTATTTATTTATTTATTTTAAAATTTTTTTTTATTAATTTATTTATTTTTTCTTGTAATGTAGGTCATTCGTTGAAGATGTTAGTGCATCATCAACAACAAAGGATCAGTTCAAGTTATTAAATTCTTGTTTGACCAAGAAGCAGGTGATTAGTATTTTGGAGTCACGGATAGGAAACCTTATCAAGAAGCAAGTGATTAAAGATTTCACAAAAAAATTACAAGATATTATCACTCCTACAGACCTGCAGATGGTATGTGATGAAGCAGGAATTAGTACTAAAGGATACAGTGCATTGTACAACCTTTTGAAGCATTCATTAGAAAGAGAAGGTATTTTGGAAAATATGTTTCCATCTCCTTACAAGGTATTGCTAAAGAAGTAAATGTCCAATGAAGATATAACTAGTATTCTTGGAAACTACTTATATATAGAGGATATTATGCCTATGTCTATTTATCATTTATCTACATCCAAAAAAGAGTTGAAAAGCGTAGTTGGGAATGGATTTCCTTACACAAAGTACAACAACATATTCGTGGATTTGGAGAGGCTTCAACAGGCAATGGTTCGATTTTACAACTCTACTATACCAGGTATGTGCACTATTGTTACCTTGATATACATTGTATTTTGATGTTATAAAAATTTTGCTAATTTATGTAGCTTGTAATACCAAATTACAATTTATATTGAAGTTAGATGAATGCGAGATCATAAAGGGACAACGAATGGAGAGAATGAGTTTGACACTCATGAATGAAGCCATGAGAAATGCCATATCTGATGAAAGTAGTAACTCTAGCTCTAAGTCTACATATAGTGTTCAATATGAGAAACAAATATGGTGGTTAGGTGCTATTGAAGTACCTAAAGAATCCAATGATGTTCTTTCATGGATTTTTAGTAGGACCCCATGGATCAGGTGTTTACTTCAAGAACACAAAACATGGTGGTGGTGCAATGCAATCAAACTATATGGAAGAGATGTTTAATTGGTTTTATCATAGTGCATTTTCAAGGACATATGCAATGGAACGAGCCAAGGAGTCGAAAGTTGCAAAACTTGCAAGATTTAATCAACACAACTTAGCTAGTGAAAAATGGAACTCATCATTCGGACCTTTACATCATGCTCAATGGCGGGCTACAAAAACACGACAGGGCTCATCATGGAAGTGAAGTCATTTAATACATTCATGGCATTTTCTGAATAATTCATAAGGTTTGCTACACACTAATCTCTTTTTTGCAATTTTTTAAGCTAATTTCTAATTTTTAAACTATTTTTTGTCCATTCAGATGTGAAGAGAAGCTTTTTAAGTGAAACATTATAAAAGGAGACTCATTGTCTCATTTCAACATTCTAGCACTATAGAGGATGGCACGAACAAAGCAAACTGCAAGGAAGGATCCCATTAACTTTCCTACCTATGTGCAAGGCACTCAGAAGCCACCATGGATGAATCACCACAAAAGGCGATGTAGTGTCTCGCACTCTGCATCCCATCACGAAACAGGTGGTGACCATACCTCTAGGAGTGAACAGTTGCATGAACAAGTGGAACATGGGCAATCCAGGGAAGAGGCTGTAAATCAACCCCAATCACTATCATCATCATATGATGAGCCTCCATCACCAAAGAGACCAACAAAGACAAGGGTGAAGGAGCATGCTCACAGACAGGTACTTTCTGATGATGATTTGATGAATCACATGAGGATGTGTCTCAACAACGTTCACAATCAAGTGATGAGAGTCAAACATTGCCACCATGGGGTAATGAAGAAATACCTACAAATCATAGGGTTATTGTAGCGGGAAAGACACTACCATCAAATCAGGGGGCCATCCCCAATGATCAAGAGAGGGAGCAAAGCCAGCAACAACATCCTTAACAAGGAGAAAGCTCAAGACGCGTGCAACAAAAAAAGAAAGTCTTTCAACCTCGTCGTAGACCACCCTAACCAAGACCATAAGAAAATGTCCAACGAAGACCACCACCACCACAAGCTAGAGCACCACAACGAAGAAGAAGATATACGAAGGCATTTGCAGAGATAAGGCACTATCAAAAGGCAGCTGAGCTTCTCATACCTAGAAGACCCTTTGCAAGGGTGGTCAAAGAAGAGTTACAAAGGTATTGTGCAGGGTTAAGGATCCAAGCTCTAGCTTTAGAAGCTTTACAAGAGGCAGCTGAAGCATTTTTGATATCAATGCTAGAGGATTCCAACCTGTGCGCCATCCATGCTAAGCGACTCACTATACAACAGAAGGACATACAGTTAGCTAGGAGAATTAGGGGTGATCGTAGCTAAGTTTTGTAACTGATTCTACGGACAAGAGATTTGTTTGTAAATATTGCAATTTTCAATGAAACATTAGCACTTTTCCTCTATTCCCTTTATAATCTGAGTATTTAGAATGACACATGAGCAGTCATTTTACATTTCCATGTGTTTTCTTGTGATAATCTCTGATATATCAGTGATTGTTTTCTTATCTTGTCATTTTGATCTAGTGATAATATCCATCTAGTAACATTTCTTTCTCATTTAAGATCATGTAGGGCATCTAGGGCATTGGGAGGCCAAATAAAGCCCTGCCACAGAAACACGGGAGAAGGCCCTTCAAAACGTTTGCAGGGCCTTCTCCCGCATTTCTGTGGCAGGGCTTTATTTGGCCTCCCAATGCCCTACAAGACCTTTGAAATATGAAAGAAGAATCATGAGTAGTAAAGCTAGTTCATGAGTAGTTAATATGAACAAATTTTGACCTCCCTACCTTTGAAACATATGAGCAGGGCATTTTGAAACTTAGAACATTTTCATTCTTGAAACTCATTTAGTGAAGTTTCACTCTCATGTAAGGTCACCTACGACATTTGCATTCTTGATAATATCCATCTATTGAAATTTCTCTCATTTAAGGTCTTGTAGGGCATTGGGAGGCCAAAAAAAGCCCTACCACAGAAACGCGGGAGAAGGCCCTGCAAACGTTTTGCAGGGCCTTCTCCCGCGTTTCTGTGGCAGGGCTTTATTTGGCCTCCCAATGCCCTACAAGACCTTAAATGAGAGAAAGAAGGTCCAAAAGAATGAAAGTAAAGATTCTCCCAATGCCCTACATGACCTCAATACATCACATGCAGGTCCAAAAGAATTTTAGATAATATACTCAAAAAGAAATACTTGACACAATTGTAAATAAAGCAAAGTGAAAATTTGATATTAATTCAATTGTTTACATCAATTGGCTTTGAGTTTCTCAATGACTCTCTTTCGACGCTCCAAAGCCATGGGTAGGGTGTAAGTCAAAATTGAGTTTGCTATTTCATCAACATTTCTAACTCCTAGACCTAGAGATATACCTATTTGACCTAAGACCTTTCCACGGAAGTTGGAACCTAAGGTTGTAAAAATATACCTGACAAACCTATAACAAGTCTCGTTCTCTACACTTCTTTTTAGCTGCTTGGCCAGTTAGAAGGGATTTCTTAACTAAAAAGATACAATTACTCCCCTGCGTAATGGTTGATAAACAAAGCAATTTACTTAAGGCCTTTAGACACCATGTCATGAAGTGGGCCTGAGGAGTGAACTCTTTATGGATAATTACAAAATGTTCTTTGGGAAGTTTCCCAATGTAGTTTTCAAGGGATGAGCCACCTCCACGAGCCACTCGATCACCTCCACTCCTTGCTGCAAACTTGTCCACTTCAATCACCTCCTGCACAAAGTTTTATGATTAGTAGCTGCATATGTTTGTAAGAATGAATGACATGACTTGAAGATACTTACATCTTGAACTCTATCTTCTTCTTCTCCTCTCTCTTGAAGATGTAAATTAATGCTGGAGTGGGACATCCCACTCTGCTTGATTACTGGTGAGGCAGGAATTTCGGATTCCAATATCCTTTCTCGTGCATTAATAAATTGTTCTTCTGTGCTATGTTGATGTTCACATGTGAGTATGTCATGCAAACCAATTTTATTGTGTCGGCCACTGAGTCACCAAATGGGAAATACTTTTTCTCCAACAAGTCAGAGGTACTATCCAAAGGACACTCTAACAAAGTAGAAAACAAACTTAGGCATTCATCCAGCCATAGCCCAAATGCCTTCTCTACATCATGTAAAAACAAATATTCTTGTCCCTCGACAAGAACCACTGAAAAAGTTTCAATCTCCACCTCTGGAATAGTTGCTTCTGGCTCCGAAGAGGTGCATGGCTTAGGCACTTCTTTCAACTTATCATCCACACCAAGAGGATAAGTTTTCTCAATAGCTTCTCTCTCTAATAGGCGATTCAAGGGTTCTTGAGGTGGTTCCTTTTTACCCTCGACAAAACCACCTGTAAGAAGATGAGGGATCTCATGAGGAATTGGTTCTCGTTCCTCATTCACAAAGAAAATTGTGGCAGCAATGAATGAAAGACATTTTGCACCCATCTTGCGTTTCCTATTCAATCTCCTTACAAGTGGCACAGTTTCATCAAGAAGGTGACCTGCTTCCTCTGCAATTACCTGGAACCGTTTCATTTGTTTTGCAAATGCTTCATCACCTTTGTGAATGTAGGTGAGAAGATCACATGGAACCCAAGTTCCATCATATGGTGGTATTTCGATGGAGAAACGCAATATATGAACTTGCATATATTGAAGTAGCTCCTCCAAAGCATCGACATTCATTTGCACGGTTCTGTGGAGGTCAGGAACCTTGGAGAGAAGATCATATAGGTCATGTTGACCTTTATAATCTGAATCCTCCAAAAATTCTAGAAACTTGTGGCGTGCACTCTTAGTAGGTACAAAGGTGGAAGCCATAGCTTGCAAATGCAGACTGCTCTAACACTCAATGTAGTTGCAAAAGTGAGAAATGAGGAGAGAGGACTGCTATTTATAACTTTTCTAGAATTTTTAAGTGATGGGTCCCACTTTTTCATAGAAGTGACTTTTCCTTAAATTAAAACATAAAATTCTTGGAAAGGAAAACTTTGACATTTGAGATCACATCAAAGAAAATAAACAATAAGAATGCTCTTTCAAGAAAAACCTTGAGAATCTACAGATAGAAGTAGAATGTGGCCAAAATATCCTTGAAGCAAATGTGAAAAATTTTTCATTGCAAAAGTAGGTTTGTTTACAGGTTTCACAGTATCTTTACAAAAAAGAGTTATGACAATGAGATTTCAGTTCCATCCATGCTCCAATCTGCAAGAACCTTGATTTTGTCTTCCAATCTCTTTCTAATCTGTGGACAATTCATAAAAGAGTAAAACATTTTCAAATCATGAACAATAGTGATAGAATAAGAGATATATATATCTATATGTATATATGGAATACAACTCTTAACTTGTTCCCTCGTATTCAAAATTTGAAATCATGAAGATCATCATATCCCATGATAAGTAAGTGCTCTCTCAAGTTGGCCAAGTTCCAATGTTGATTAACTAAAACCACCTCCATATCATTGTTTGCTAACTTCACATAATTTCAAATAAAGCTAAAGATCCCTCCGAGTTTTGCAAATGTATCCACTCTCCTAGTTTACACATCCAACGATCATAATAAAATCTGATGTACAATGAGGTGCGATGTTTTAAATAGCGAAACCCTATACCTGTGTCACCAATTCTACAACGATATCTATCCCCTTTTGACAATCCTTCTACATAACCCCAGTTTTCCCCGAACAATCCTTCTACTGCTTCGTATGTAATATCTTTACATAGGAGCATTGTAGGAGTTTCTACAAAAGGAATGCCTTGAAATATGAAAACAAAGCAATGGATTGGTAGAGTCCAATCAAGACCTATTGATCTAGACACACATGTGAATTTCAAAGAGTTATGTATGTCCATCACCATCTTACGCTTGAAAGATGGTATGGACCAAAAATCAGGTTTTGGCCACTCTAAACTAAGAAGAGAGTCAACTTTGATAATCTCCAACCTTCCATATTCACCATCTGTGGAAGGAACAATGTACTTGTGAGTGTAAAAGAAGATCCTTGCACGAATAAGTTTAGCAGGAGGTATATCTGGAAACACTAATGCCCCAATGTCTGCATGTAATGCTTTGAAAGTTCTTGTAAGACTATGAAGTGGTTGCTCTTCCACTAAACTAGAAGGAAATATGACTATAACAATGAAAAACATATGAGATGAGTAATTAAGACATTTAACACCATGAAGCATTGAAAAAATAGGAATACTCACAATGGATTGGATATCTAATTCTATTGGAGTTTTCTAACTTCATGGTTGAAACTGTGAAGACATGTTGTACAATAGCAACCATCCTACCATGTGTTTGCTGCTTGAAGCCTAAGAGCTTACCTTTCCAATGAAGATCCAAATCTCCACGATCTCGAACACGATGAGGACCAAGTCCAGATGGCTGCATGTACACCCATGCACCTTTGCAAAACTCTTGTGGTAGCCAACTTCCTTCCATTGTTTTGATGTTGTGGCACGTCATTGTGTGAACTTCGTCTTTTGGTCTCCTACGAGCTTTGGAGCTTTCCATGGGAGTAAGAGTTGTTGTCATTGCTGCAGAAGTTGGGAGAATGGTAGGAGGAGAAACAACGCTTTTGTTGTATGGCATGGAGGGAATAGAGGTGAAAAATATGACTTATTGGGTTTTGGGTATGAAAATGGGAGTTTGAAGAGGGAAAATAGAGTTTTTTGAGTTATTTTGAAAAAAGTCACTTTTTTAGTTCAAAAACATGCACGGATTTTGAATTAGAAGTCAAAAATAGCACTTTTGACCCTGAAAAGTGAAGTGGAGGTCATTTAATGGTATTATGATGAGTTTTACAACTTTTAAAAAATTTTGAATTTTTGGGCCCAGCCTGATTACGAGATTTCTTCTCTCTCTAGAAGACAACCCTGAACATAGAGGAATCTTGTCCCCTCTTACCCCTTCAACATAGTATTTTATAGGGTATAGACTGTGGCCACCACCCTCTTCTAATTGGTCCATCACTAATCAATCCTTAAGCTAAAAGGCCCATCCAAGGTTCACCTTTTTTCCTAATGGTTTTTCTTCAATGGTGCCTTGAACATTTCACTGTCTGGATTTGGAGTGCCTATGATCTAGACGAGGTCAACAAACGTATTGATAAAATCTTTCCGATGTTCAGGAGGAAATTTATGAATATTTTGGGGAGGGATCAATGTTTTTGGAATTTTTCAATCCATTTCAAGAAACTGGCTCATTTTTGGGACACAAATGTGGAGTACGGACCTGACAATACATTGATAACTGATACTACTACTTACAGGTTATTTTACAGCATTAAAAGATGTTGTCTAATGTTACCAAAGATGACAATCAATGAAAGACTCAACTATCTATTAGGAACTCTTTGTGATCAACTTTGGAAATGGTTAATAGCCCCAAATCCTATTGAGTATGCAGATATTATTTCCAGATTAATTCCTCTTGATGAAGAGAGTTTGTCTATATATCATGGAATACATCGAGACATACTCGCGATTCCAGAGATAATTGAGATTATAGACATAATCGTGATTATAGACAAAAACACTAAGTAATGCCAACTCTAGGGTGGCTATGAATGGTTCTGTTTTTCAACCCTTCAATCTTTATAGATCTATTAGACAGGTTTGTCCCCTTGCTCCTCTTTTCTTTGCTACTTCTAGTGATGCTCTGGGATGTTTAGTCAAAGATAAAATACAAGGAATTATTAGAGGTATTTCTATGCTTGGATGAAAGTTAAAGAGGGTTATACCTTAAATAGAGTGTTTGCTTCTAATCTCTCGTTTTTGTCACAAGACTCATTATGGACTAGATAGGTGAATGTTGAAGAAGCTTCTCCTTTGCCTGTTAAGATGAATAAGTGCAGTAAAAAAGGCTTTAACTCATGGAATAGCCTTATGTCTGGGCAAGATATTGTGGATCCTTTCTTCATTAATGACATTGCTGATTTATCTCTTGGTTGTAAATAGGTGCTTATGGATCAGAGGGAGCTGCTCCTGAAAGCAAGGGAGAAGTGCAACCAATACAAATATTATGGAGAGCACACATGGAGAGCACACATGGAGAGCACAAATATTATCAAACATCAGGGTTGGAAGAAATAAAAGATGCTTTGGAGATGGTAGTAGGAATCAAATTTACAACTATTGGAAAGAAGTGAATTTTGCTGGAAAAGCCTACATTTCTAGTATCTCTGATGCTCCTATGCATCAAGCCATGTATTAAAAAATCATATGTTATGTTAGATACCAACAGTGGAGAATCACTCTCTTTAAGATGTATTGTCCCAAGAGGGTCTGTCCCCTACACAGCTGTACAATATTTTCTAAATTTAATTTAATCTCTGTTTTCCATTTGAAAAAAACTTTTAAGTCTACAAGTGGATTCAAACTATTCCGATGGAGCATAAATGGCATTTCCTTCCAAAATCTCACTTCCATTCGCACATCAATTCATCTATTTCAGGAGTGCGTGTTTTGTTATGAGGGGGGTAAGCTGCCACACTTTTCTTTTTTCCTTTTAAAATGGAGATTCAGCCTAAGCCTACTCCCCCGGACTTTAATTTTGAAATTGCAACTGTACAAGTGAACAGGCATAGCACCCATGGGATCCTGTGTATCCCACAAAGCAAGCTTCACTTTCGAAAAGACCCATGTGACATCTCTCCCTTTTGACTCTCACAAATGTTGGGAAAGATGGATGGATAATCCAAGAGACTAAGTAGGTACTGCTAAACTTGCTTTGTACCAGCACTCTTTTGATTTCGACTTGATTAGTAGACTTCCTTAGCTTTCCAATGACACCAAGAGATGGCCTATGTTCTCTGGAAATGATGTGTACAATGATTGAATAAAAACAGATAACTTTGGAAGTCACAAAGTCAAGAAAACCTTCTATTTTGGTCTTGACACCTGCTGGATGTTTTGCTCTGTGTGACCAGTACAGTAGTAATTGATAAAATTCCTTCTAGGGGTATTTAACTAGCTTAGTAAGCTACCATTTGCAAGTGGAATGCTGTAAAAAGATAAACTATTCAAAGAGAAATCAATTCACCAAGATTAGCTATACGCCCGACTTTTTAGGACTGTAGCAGAAATATACCAGTGAGCACCTCGATGCAGATTTCTCTGAATTGGCTGAAAATAATGTCTTCAAATTTTGATAGCATGTAGTAGGCTTCAAGCTGAATCCAAAAAGCTTTGAATCACTCAATTTGGTGGAGTATTGACCCAGATATGCCCTTGACAAGTTGACAGACTTTTGAGTAGACTAGCAGAGAGTACAGAAATGAATGATGTAAATGTATCTATAAATTAACACTTGTTTACAGTCCCATTGGCATGAATAACATTGCCTAATGGTGTAGAGAGGTGTAGGCTATGGTATAGTCCTCATACACACTCAATTACAGTAGAATGAAGCTCAGAAGTGAAGTGATCTACTCCGCGACTTTTGATGTCCATTTTTATATGTAATGAGTAAAGTTTGAATTCAAAATCAAACTTTTGGCTCCCTATGATCAAGCTCCTAAATGCTTGGAGATGTTCTCTCAATCAAGTGAGTTACATTTTCCACGAATCACTTAGGTAGGTGATTACAAAAGATTCTAAGTCAATTTGACTTTTACAATGAGGTAAAGTGGTAATTAACCACTAGCATATGTTCCTATTCTTCTTCATGTATGTAGAATCTTCATGATATATTTCAAGCCAAATGTGTAGGCTTGTGATTTACACCAACAGCTCCCCCTCAAGCCAAACATTTTGGCTTAAGTCTTCATCTTCAATCTTCTAGTATATCCTGCAATCCAATCATAGTTTTGAACCTGCAAAGTTTGGTTCCATCAAAAGCTTTAGTCAGCAAATCTGCACATTGTATGTTGGTTGACACATAGGTCAGCTGAATATCCTTGCTTAGCAACTTCTCTCTCACATAATGATAATGAACTTCTATGTGTTTTGTCTTGGCATGATAGATAGGATTAGCTACAAGGTGAAGAGAACTTGTATTATCTCCAAAGATAATTGGAGGCCCAGTATATAAGCCCAATTTTGTATACAAAAGCATAATCCAAATTGCTTCTTGAGTGGCATTAGCTAGCCCTCTATACTCTGCTTCTGTAGAAGACAATGCAACAGTTGGTTGCTTCTTTGCAGACCATGAAATTGGTTTGTCACTTGCAAAAGAAATATATCCAGAAGTGCTTCTCCTATCATCCTTGCATCCTGCCCAATCTGCATCTGAATAGACTTTTATATCAATATCTGAAGTGTAGGGAAAATACAAACCATGGTTCTGTGTACCCTTAAGATACTTCAAGATTCTCTTGGCAGCCTCTAAGTGAGGTATTCTTGGCTTGCACATAAATTGACTTAGCACACTAACTCCATATGCAATATCAATTCTAGTTAAGGTAGCATAGTTCAAGCTACCCACCATACTTTGATAACCTATAATGTCTTGGACTTCATCACCTTCATGGGCACTTAGCTTTAGGTTCACCTCCATTGGAGTGCTTGCTGCTTTAGCATCTTGCAAGTGAAACTTCTTCAACATATCCTGTACATACGTTTTCTGAGTAATGTATATCCCTGAATTAGTGTAAACTAATTCAAGCCCTAAAAAATACTTCAATAGCCCAAGATCATTGATCTTGAACTCCTTCATCATCTAGCTTTTGATATATCTGATTCCACTGACATCATTACCTGTAATGATGATGTCATCAACATAAACACAGAGATATATTACCTCTGAATTACTTCTCTTAATGAATAGAGAAGTATCTGCCTTGCTCATAACAAACCCTTGGTCTTGTAGGTATGTAGTTAGCCTGTAATTCCATGCCCTAGGTGCCTGCTTCAATCCATATAAAGCCTTCTTTAATTTGCAAACATTATTTACCTTCTTAGGGTCCTCATAGCCAGGAGGTTGTGACATATACACCTCCTCTGAAATCCATCCATTCAAGAAAGCATTCTTGACATCCAATTGGTACATGTTTCAATTCTTTGATGCGGCCACACTTACCGACACTCTGATTGTTGGCATCTTGGCCATAGGAGAAAATGTTTCTTCATAATCAATGTCTTGGGTTTGTGCAAAACCCTTGGCTACCAATCTGGCTTTGTACCTATTAATTGTTCCATCAGAATTTCTTTTCAATTTATAGATCCATCTGGATCCCATTACCTTCATGGAGTCCTTCTTGGGTACTAACTCCCATGTATCACTCTCCTTGAGTGCTTCAATCTCCTCATCCATAGCTTCTTTCCATTCTGATTTGGTGATTGCTTCTTCATATGAACCTGGTTCTTCATTTGACAAATCCTTGGCAAGATAAACTGAATGTTTAGTAACAAGATATGTATCATACCCATATCTGATAGGTTTTTTGCTTTCTCTATGAGATCTTCTGATTGATTGAGTTGAAGATTCAGGTATGTCTTCAAGCTTCTTCATCTTCATTTTGCGCTTGGACTTCCATGCCTTGAACTCTTCAAGGTTCATAGTATCTTCATCATCTGAACTTGAGTATTCATTCTGAGTAGGTTCCTCCTTTGTAAGTTTTGGAAACTCTTCTTCCAAATCATAGGGTAGTTTGACCTTCCTGCATTCATTCTCATACCAAGAATCATTCTCATCAAAGATCACATCTGTGCTTACCATAAATCCCTTATTGGTAGGGTTATAAAACCTGTAACCTTTTTTATTTAAATCATATCCAATGAAAATGCATTTTTCAGCCTTTGGATCTAGCTTACCTCTTACCTGAGAAGGAATGTGTACATATGCTACACATCCAAATATTTTGCAGTGCTCAAGTGAAGGTCTCTTCCCATGCCATGCTTCATAAGGTGTCATATAACCCACATCAAAAACACCCCTCCCTAAGTAAGACAATTAATTTTATTTTTAGCCCTTCATTTGGGTTGTTCCTCATGTAGGATCAATCCCAAATACAATGGCTTAGAAGCAACATTCTTAACTATGCATCTATAGTCTACTCTATACCTCATATGACCTCAAAGGCACGAGCCTACCAGTGTCCAACAATGTCACATGGCTTATCGTTGTAACAGGGCCATACAAAATAGGTTACCATAAAACAAATGATGGTCCTACATAAGCGTGAAGCATTGAGAATATGTGACAAATCCATGTCAAGGGTTACTGAAAAATGGAGGACTAAGGGTTCCTTTAGAAGCTCAAAAGTAAGAGAGGCCCTACGTGTGGGATATCTCTCAAATATATCTCAATAAAAATTAAACAAGAATAGCCAAAGAATTTTGATCAAGCGTTCACTTCAGATAAATCTCTATCAAAATTATTATTCTGATTATGAAATTATGATCAAAGCTCTCTCTTTTTTCTATAGTATTTGTTAATAGAAAATCATTTTATATAAGCTATTTCTTAGGGTTGAAGTGACTAATTTTCGATTTCTTACACTCTACTAGGATGCTTATTATTTATATTTTCATTAGATAAAATCAAACTTCGACATGTTACGTCTACGTTGTGTAGTTGTTGAGTCTTTGAACGTATATAATGTGCATTAACCAATTAGCTAGACTAGTGTTTCGTACTACACTAGTTCTGCATAATCAAATTGTTTTAGTTAAAGTCGAAGATATCTCATTCGAAATTACGTATAAATTCCACCTAAGATGCATTAAAAAGTTAAGAGAGTTTTTTTAATGGACCTTGGAGGTGTATACAAAACGAATAATCATAAGACGATTCACTGACTTTTCAACATACAACAAGTCACAACTAGAACATTCGAGAGGTGCCATTTGAATTAAAATAAGCTCTCTTTATAAAGACATTGTAATACGTCTAGATTATATATAAGATTTTTTTTAATAATGTGCAATTTTCAGAACATCCTTGCATATTTCCAAATCCATAATATATCTAAGCTATGTGCTTCATACCAACTCTTTCGTTTTTTCTTGACAAAAGCAATCTAAATTATAAAGAAAAAGGAAAAGATATAAGTGAACTGACGAAAGTAACAAAAAAGGGTTCAAACCTATCTATTCCCTTCGTGAGGTACCCACTTGTATCTCATCTTGTCAAATTCTAGATGAATCAAGACTTTAACGTTGCAAAGATCTGTGTCAACAAGGTATTGAACCATGTTTTCGATCTTTTAGGAGAAATTAATTGTACTCGCAAAAAAAGATTCATAGAGTCAATCTAAAACATAATCCAACCACAAAATACGAGTGTGGTATCCAACTCAGTTTGACGACCAACAAAGGTTTTATTGATGCATTTTTACTAAAATAATGCTTCACTTGAGACTTAGTTTATGCCTATACTCAATCTTTATAATTGTTTAGTAGGAATGCAATTTTTGAGCATTGCTTTGAGTCATAGGATTGAATTTATCAAGTTACACTAAGAACTTGATGCTTGAATTAGTCAATCTATTCCTTAGTTGAAAGAATCATTTCAATGTCACAGTCCAACTTCTCTAGAAATTTATCAACTATTCTTGAATCACCAACACTTTAGCTTGAATTGTTCAAATCAGATCTTGGAAGTTACTTACGTCATATCTTCTTACATACTTGATCTTGAAGTATCTTGAGATCGTACTTTTATCTTGCTTAATTTAAAATTCACCTTTGAAATTTAAATTCTCTTGAGGATCAAATCTAATTTCAAGATTCCATTCTAGAACTAGAAGATAATTATCATCCCATGGTCCAATGTCCCATATCATCTTTCCTACACCAATTTGAGTATTAAATCTTGTGTCCCATACCACCCTATTTTATATTCACATTGATGTGCGAGTGATACTTATCCTAAAGTCTAAATATGTCTTGATGGAGTACCTTCTAACTTCAAGACTTTTGAAGTTCTAGGGCTTACCTCTAATTTGATATTCTAGGTTTTGATTCCATCACATGATTGTCATACAATCATGTGCTTTGCCTTGGTAACTTGAAAACCTCTTGATGGAATATCTATTCCTCTTTGCTAGGATTTTCAAATGAAAACGAGTTAGAATTCCAAGTACTTGAATTTTCACGGATTCAAGTTTCAATTGGTTTATTCTTGACAAATTTGTATTGATAGGAGCTTTTGATAGAAAACCAAACCTAATAGCCTCCTACCACACTTGGCAAAGAAAGACCACCAAAATATCTTTAAAGGTTTCAAAAAAGTTAATAGAGTATTGATGGGGTCCTAGACCTTGTTTTCGAATAATTGAGATTTAGGAGAATACACAATATCGCGCATGATTTTTTTTAAATCCCTTAAACCAGAGGTAATGGCCATGCTCTCATCCACCAATGAGAAAGCATGTCGAGACACCAAAGAGCTAAGAAAAATGGTCAACGATCAATATTCATTGATTCCATTCCTCAATACACTAAATACCCTTCTCATCAGCCACTATGGGAAGGTGTCACTACAAGAAAAAGGGGGGCGTAGCGACGCCCCCGAATCGGAAAAAAAACAGGAACCGTCGCTTATGCGACGTGCTCGTCGCATAAGTGACGGTATGAATTTCGATTTTTTTTCTTTGCTCGACCCCCGTCGCCTAAGCGACGCTAGAGTCGCTTATGCGATGCTATTTAAAAAGCGTCGCTAGCACCGTCGCTCCCTAGTGACTAACTCAACGACGTTGGCAAACTACAGAGCGTCGCATATGCGACGCTCTGGAATGTAAAAAAACAAATTTGATTTCTCCTGGCACATTTGTGTCGGGACTTGGACACGAGCAAGAAGAGAGAGACCGAGAGAGAGAGAGAGAGAGAGAGAGAGCACGCACGAGAGGGAGAGAGAGAGAGAGAGAACGAGACCATTGGCAGGTATGCGCACACACACACACTTACACACACATACATATGTACACACACATATACACACATAGACACACACACACATACACATAGACACACACACACATACACACAAATACACACACATATACACACATACACAATGCATAATGCATACACATACACACATGCACACATAATGCATACACATGCATACACATATACATGCATAATTCACATGCATAATTCACATGCATACATACACATACATAATGCATATGCATACATAATGCACATGCATACATACACATACATAATGCATACACACAAATATGCATACATCATGCATACACACACATACACACATATGCATACATACACACATAGACACATACACACATAGACACATAGACACACATAGACACATACACACACATACACACTCATAGACACACACACATACACATAGACGCGCACACACATACACACACATATACACACACATACACACATAATAATGCATTCACACACATACACATGCATACACATAGACACACATATACACACACACATCCAAACATACACACTGATAGACACACATAATGATGCATTCACACACATACACATGCATACACACATAGACACACATATACACTTACACATCCAAACATACACACTCATAGACACACATTCATACACATACACAAACATACACACTCATAGACACACACACATACACATAGACGCGCACACACATACACACACATAGACGCGCACACACATACACACACATAGACGCGCACACACATACACACACAGACACACACATATACACACATAGACACATACACACAGAATGATGCATTCACACACATACACATGCATACACACATAGACACACATATACACACACACATACACACACACATACACACATACACAGACATATATACATACACACACACATAGAGAGACATACACACACATACACATACATGCATACATATGCATACATAATGCATATGCATACATACACATACATAATGCATACACACACATATGCATACATAATTCATACACACACATACACAAACCTATGCATACATACATGCATACACACACATAGACACATATACACACACACACATAGACACATACACATGTAATGATGCATACACACATACACATGCATACATAGACACACATAATGATGCATACACACACATACACATGCATACACACACATATGCATACATACATGCATACACATACACACATAGACACATACACACACATAGATACATACATACACATAAACACATACACACTCATAAACACACACACATACACATAGACACACACACACACACATATACACACACACAAACACACATAGACACTTACACACTTAATGATGCATACACACACATACACATGCATGCACACATACAAACACATATACACACACACATACACACATAGACACATACACACGTAATGATGCATACACACATACACATGCATACATAGACACACATAATGATGCATACACACACATACATATGCATACACACACATGCATATATACATGCATACACATACACACATAGACACATACACACACATAGATACATACATATACATAAACACATACACACTCATATACACACACATACACATAGACAACACACACATATACATACACACATACACACATAATGATGCATACACACACATACACATGCATACACACACATATGCATACATACATGCATACACATACACACATAGACACATACACACACATAGATACATACATACACATAAACACATACACACTCATAAACACACACACATACACATAGACACACACACACACACACATATACACACACACAAACACACATAGACACTTAGACACATAATGATGCATACATACAGATACACATGCATACACACATGCAAACACATATACACACACACATACACACATAGACACATACACACGTAATGATACATACACACATACACATGCATACATATACACACATAATGATGCATACACACACAGACATATGCATACACACACATATGCATACATACATGCATACACATACACACATAGACACATACACACACATAGATACATACATATACATAAACACATACACACTTATAGACACACACACATACACATAGACAACACACACATATACATACACACATAGACACACACACATAAGGATGGATACACACACATACACATGCATACACACACATATGCATACATACATGCATACACATACACACACATAGATACATACATACACATAAACACATACACACTCATAGACACACACCCATACACATAGACACACACACACATATACACACACACAAACACACATAGACACTTACACACATAATGATGCATACACACACATACACATGCTGACACACATACAAACACATATACACACACACATACACACATAGACACATACACACGTAATGATGCATACACACATACACATGCATACATAGACACACATAATGATGCATACACACACATACACATACATACACACACATATGCATACATACATGCATACACATACACACATAAACACATACACACACATAGATACATACATACACATAAACACATACACACTCATAAACACACACACATACACATAGACACACACGCACACACACATATACACACACACAAACACACATAGACACTTACACACATAATGATGCATACACACACATACACATGCATACACACATACAAACACGTATACACACACATACACACATAGACACATACACACGTAATGATGCATACACACATACACATGCATACATAGACACACATAATGATGCATACACACACATACATATGCATACATACATGCATACACATACACACATAGACACATACACACACATAGATACATACATATACATAAACACATACACACTCATACTCACACATACACATACATGCATATATATACATACATAATGCATATGCATATGCATACATACATACATACATACATGCATACATACACACACACATATACACATACATATACACATACATATACACACATATACACACATAGACACATATACACATAATGATGCATACACACACATACACATGCATACATACATATACACACACATACATACACACACACATGCATACATACACATACTTAATGCATACACATTTACATATGTACACGTATATATATTGATTTCTAACCATTTTGTTTTATATGTTAGGTATTATGGATCCCAGTAGAGAGAGAAAGGCGAAACTCACTCTCATAAAAAGTCTTATGAGAGAAAGAGTTCCGTCTGATACTCTAGGGGCCATAATGCGGGACTATGCAGAGATGTCTGATGAGGAGTTGGATTATACGTGAAAGTCGATGCCAATCTCCCCATCCATATATAGGACCACAAAATGACATAAGAGTGACTTCAGAGTTCAGGGGCACATACAAATCCTCTACAATAAAGAGACCACGACCAGCATTAGTAATAGCTGATGGAGCAATCATATAGTGATTACCCCAAAAGTTGAAAACCTCTCCATCTAAAGGAAGTGGTCCTCTATTCCATCCTCCATATCTTCTTCTATCATATGTTTGTACTAAAGAACGATCATGAGCTGGCAATGGATAATCTCCAGCCGTTTCATTCTCTAAACCAGGAGGTAGAGGATTTCTAGAAACCTCTGCTTGTAATTGATGAACAGCAAGTCCATGACCTGTACGAGGTATATTAAGATTATGAGAAAAATCATCATCATCATCATCATCATCATCGAGCAAGTATTCCTGTATATCAACAATAATTTGATTTTATATATGGTTTTTAAATAAAATAATGACATTAATATATATAAAAAATACATACCCAAGCATTATCACATTGACTAGGTGATGGTGCACGCTCAAAAGTACCATACTCTGCCTCATGTTCAATACATTCCAATCGTGGTCTTCGATACGTGCCATAACAAGAGTTACACCAACATATAATATGCTCTTCATAGTAAAATTCATCATAATTCCTATTGGAGGACACATGTGAAGTCCTTGCATGGGTAGGAGGTGGTGGAGTACCCTCTGATTGATCAGAATCTGCACATAATAAGAAACATAAAAAAAAAATAAGTTATGTATCCAGCAAATATATTTAAAATTAAATATTTCATATACTTACAGTATAAAGCCGTTGCACGAAGAGGAGACGGTGGTGGAGTTCCATCTGATTGATCAGAATCTACAAATAATGATATTTGATATTAATAATTTGATTATCTACATAAACAAAAAATTCACATATACATATTTACACATACACACATATTCACATATACACATTTACACATACACACATATTCACATATACACAACTACATATTATTCTGGGATAAATGCATGTATTTTGTATGAATGAGTGTATATGCATGTGTGTGTACGTATATATGTGGATATATATGTATATGTATGTTTATGTTATATGTATGTATATGTGTATATGTATACATATATGCATGCGTATATGTTTGCATGTATATGTGTATGTGGGTATGTGTATGTGGGTATGTGTATGTGTATGTGTATGTGTGTGTATATATGTGTATGTATTCTGAATTTTTTTTCTATTTGAGATTAAATTAACAGGAGATATTGTATGGTCGAAAAAAATAAGAGGTGAGCTAGCATACCACCTGAGTCATGGTAGTTTTTTCGTAGACAGCTACGTCTTCAGGAGTCATTTCCTCAGCAGAATGTACACAAATTAATAGTTTATATTAATAAATTTTATATATTTTAGTAATTTTTTATATTTAATTTATGTATT
The DNA here is from genome assembly GCA_020310875.1 of Ceratopteris richardii. NCBI lineage: Eukaryota > Viridiplantae > Streptophyta > Polypodiopsida > Polypodiales > Pteridaceae > Ceratopteris > Ceratopteris richardii. The sequence goes on along the minus strand of CM035438.1, from coordinate 98,233,164 downwards.
TTTTTTCTTGAATAAACAGGCTGCTGCAAAGAAGAGAGTGGAGTTGGGCCACACATCGCACCTAGGCCAAATGGGCCATAATGGTTTTGTAGCTACGTTTGTAAGTATATGTGTTATTGTGAGTATATTTTTTATTTTAGTTAAAATGCAAGCAACTAATGTTTTTTATTTGTTTCATTGCAGCGGAAGTATTATGGCCGATATCCTACGAAACAGGAGATCGAGTATGCTACACATTTTGGATATCGGCGTTTGAGCGAGAATATGCAAGATCATCCTGATGCCTTTGTGAGTATTTTTAAATTTTATATAATTATTTTGTTTTTATGAGTGTTTTAATTATTTTATTTATTTATGTTTGTTTTATGTAATACATGAGTATTATGGAGAGACAAATATGGATGAGGTGGAGAGACAGACACAGGAGGGACGATCTCGATCGTCACAGGGTGATCATGACGATGAGGATGAGAATGATCAGAATGATCATGATATTGCTGATGATGATGATGATCATGATGATGATGATGATGATCATGACATTGGATTATATGTATTTACATCGATATATATATATATATATATATATATATATATATATATATATATATATATATATATATATATATATATATATATATATATATATATATATATATATATATATATATATATATATATATATATATATATATATTTCAGTTATGTTTTGAATTGTGTGTATGGTATTAAGTAATGAAGAGTTTTGTTCTATTGATTGTTATTATTTTTTATATTAGGCATGTGTTTTAATACTTTAATTATGTATGTGTGTGTATATGTATGTATGTGCATGTGCATGTGCATGTATAAGTGAATATGTGTGTATGAGGATGTGCATATGCATGTGTATGTACATATGTGTATATGTATATGCATGTATATGTATAACTCTATGTGTATATGTGTGTATGTGCATGTATATGTATATATGTAGGTATGTGCATGTGTGTGCATGTGTATATGTGTTTTAATACTTTAATTATATAATTCATTCATATGTGTGTACCTAAGTGTATATGTATGTGTGTGTATATGTATGTATGTGCATGTGTATGTGTGTGTATATGTATGTATGTGCATGTGCATGTATAAGTGTATATGTATGTATCAATATGTGCATGTTCTTGTGTATGTGTGTGTATATGTATATGCATGTATATGTATAACTCTATGTGTATGTGTGTGTATGTGCATGTATATGTGTATATGTAGGTATATGCATGTGTGTGTGCATGTGTATATGTGTTTTAATACTTTAATTATATAATTCATTCATATGTGTGTACCTAAGAGTATATGTATGTGTGTGTATATGTATGTATGTGCATGTGTATGTGTGTGTATAATATGTATGTATGTGCATGTGCATGTATAAATGTATATGTGTGTATGAGTATGTGAATGTTCTTGTGTATGTGTGTGTATATGTATATGCATGTATATGCATGTATATGCATGTATATGTATGTGTGTGTACATGTATATGCATGTATATGTATATGTGTGTATATGTATATGTATATTTATATGTATATGTATATGTATATGTATATGTATATATGTATATGTATATGCATGTGTATATATATGCATGTGTATATGTATGAAACATGCATGTGTATGTGGATGTGCATATACATGTATTTGCATATATGTTAATGTGTGTATGTGTATGTATATGTATATATATATATATATATATATATATATATATATATATATATATATATATATATATATATATATATATATATATATATATATATATATATATATATATGTGTATATATATATATACAATAATGTATGCATGGACGTCTTTTTATGTGGTTGTAGGAATTTTTGTGCATATGCATGTGTATATGTGTGTATGTCTAAGTGTATGTGCACATGTATCTATGTGTATATATGTGTGTGTATGTGCATGTGTATATATGTATATCTGTGAAAGTGCATCTTCATCATGTATAAGTGTATGAGTGCATATCAATAAGTGTGAGTATGCTATGTAATGAAAATAACACAATTCAAATGATCTACAAAGAATAGAAATTGTACTTACAATTGTTAGCCATAATTTTTGCTTGGTTGGCTTCTTGAATAACCTACAATAAAGAGAGGAAGAAAAAAGAGAGAGAGAGAGAGAGAGACAGAGAGAGAGAGAGAGAGAGAGAGAGACAGAGAGAGAGAGAGAGAGATCTAGAGAGAGAGAGATCTAGAGAGAGAGAATTCAAAGAGAGAAAGATGTAGTTCTTACTCTCTTATTTTCTTCCTTTCGGTGACTCCTAAGGGATCGAGCTTAGTTTTCTCTCTATGGAGAAGTTGGAACAAGTTGAATCCTTTCATTAATGTCAATGCGGATTCGGAGCGGGTTGCTGGCATAAGGAAAAGGGACTCTAATTGGAGGCATTAATAAGAGGGAATGAAGGACCTTTGGAGCAAAGAGTTTCATATGTGGAAAAATCTTTGGAATCAAGATAGAAGACATTACATTAAATACGAGGGCATTGATCCTTTGGGAGGTGTTGATTATCATGAGTGGTTCCTATTACGAAATAGAATTAATTCTTCGGAGGCCTCGAGGGCCCACTTTTTAGTGCGACAAGATCCCCCTAGTATCAAAAGGTTAAGATGCATCAATGGGAACACATTGAACAATACAGCCATGTTCAAGAACCAGGATGACTTAGATGTCCCCCCTTAACCGGAGATGTTGTATGAAGTATCTTAGTATCTGATGGCAATTTAAATTCATTGCCATGTTGGAGATCTTTCATTGAGTTTAAAAGGTGGGTTCCAATATAGTAGATTTTTCAGAGGAAAATTTGGACCAACGTCAAAGCTAATAAAATCTATGGAACCCGTCAGTGGTATACGCAATGCACTAGTGATCCTGAAGACATTCATCATCTCTTTTTTTGTGCCCTAACACTAAATCCGTTTGGCAGGTGACTCTCCCAATGTTAAATTTTAAAAGACAAATCAACTAGAAACAAGCTGAAGCGGTCCGCTCTTCTTCTGCCTTGTGAAACGACATTAGGGGAGAAGCATTATGAAATGTATGGAAATTCGCCAATGATATTTTTATGCTAAGAAACGTGACTCCTAGCATAAATTTTATCATTTTTACTCTCTCTCTCTCTCTCTCATTTTATTTGTCCTCTCGCACACATAGACATTCAGTGATATCCCATTTACCACCAACTATAACCTCTCTCTCTCTCATTCTATTACACATTCGAGCGCAACTCATAGTGCTTTTTCCGTCTCGCTTACATATTCAATGATATCCTCGTTTTTCTCTCACACACATTTACCACCAAATATAATCCCTCACAGATTTGTCTCTCTTTGTTCATGCCAAATACCATTCATACACAAATTCATGCATATATACACGCTCGATGCCTGGCATTGACTTTGCACCCTAAAGTTGATGCCGGGCATCGAATTGCACCTAAAAGTCCATGCCTGGCATCGACTTAGACCCTCAAGTCGATGCCTAGCATCGACTTTCACCCCAAAGTCGATGTCAAACATCGACCTCAAAGGTCGATGCGTGGCATCGAATGTAGCCTGAAAGTGGATGCCAGGCATCAAGTTTAGGGTGCAAGTCGATGCAAGGCATCGAATTAAACCTACAAGTCGATGCCTCGCATTGACTTTAGGGTACAAAATCGATGCCAGACATCGAGTCACACACTAAAGTCTATGCTAGGCATCGCCTTAAGCCTTCAAGTCAATGCAAGGCATCAAGTTGCACCCTAAAGTCAATGCCAAGCATCGACTTAAGCCTGCAAGTCAATGCCAGGCATCAACTTTGTGTGCAATTTGATGCTTGGCATGGACTTGCACACAAAGTCGATGTGTGGCATCGACTTGGAGGCTTATGTCGATGGCTGCAATCGACTTGTACCCTAAAGTCGATGCCAGACATCAACTATAGGATGCGATTGGATGTCTGGCATCGACTTTGCACCCTAAAGTCGATTCTTGGCATCAACCCTTCAGCTTGAAAAAAACATTAATATAAGAGATAATGCTTCTGAGGCCATTTCAAGGATGTTGAGTTAAAAGGTGAGAGGTCTGTCAAGAAGCTCAAAGTCACACTAAGCTTTGTGGATCAGCATCGTGACAAAGGCATTGGTCACCAGACAAAATCCAAGAAAAGTCTTGCATCTTTATCCTCTTGGAAGGCCATCAACCTAGTTGGCATGTCATCTGGTGGAGAGAGTCGCATCAAAATAGCTGAGGATGATGCAACTAGGAAGGAGAGGTCGACAGAGATAGAAGTCTTAAGCAAAGATCGTCCACTCTGGGACATGACAAAACTTGAGTGGTGTCTTCAATATGTTGAAGAGAAGAATGCAGTCCTTCTTGTGTTTGGTGGGGCATATGGGAGAGGCAAGATCATGAAAACACGGGCCTTTTAGTATGTCCTTTTTCTCAAACTGAACTATGAAGATGAGGGTTCCGACAAAATCCTTTTCCTGGTAGAGACATCGAAGAGGCTACAAAATGTAATATGCAAGATGGATTTCTTATGCCCTGAGTGTTGTGTGCCAAAGAGGCTTGCAGAGATCTGGAAGGACTCAATGAACGTGATTAGAGACTTGATGACATGGATCCAGGGAAACATTATGCCAACACAACAGAAGATGACAACCCCTATAAAGGAAAAGGGTAAGGAGTGTTGAAGAAAATGAAGAGAGTGGTTGATGAGGAGCCTTCTGAGTCAACCTCTAGCTCTAAGGATATTATTGTTGCATCTGGTGGTGAGCTTGCTTCAGAAATTCTCGGTACTGAGCAGAACAAGATGAGGGAGGACATAGCTCGAAGAAAGCTTGTGAAGAAGGGGTAGTTGTTCCACCTACCAATCAATATCATCCATAGGCCACCAATCAATTCAGTCAGAGGGAGGAGGCCCCTTGAGATAAGGGAGCCACATAATCTGCATGTGGAGAATCTTAATAAGAAGATGAAGATGGATCCTCATGCTATTGTTGTGCCATTCCTTGTCATGGTGGATCCGAATGAGTGCAGCTCTGTGGAGGATTTCAATGAGGGCCTATTTGAAGATTATACTTATTATATTATTGGTGGTTCACACTCTACAGAGGCCTGCAGACAGCTACTGAAGGAGCACCCCACCATATTCTTCTTTAGGTATGTAGAGTGACAATTCTATGTTGGGCATACAACTGAGGAAGCCAAGCTTCTTGCTTGGGATCACAACAATGATAATGACTACATGCATAAGATGTCCTCCATAGAGAGAATTTGGTTCTTCCACCATGAATACGAAGATTGTCTCATGAAGGAGGCTTGTAGAATACATCTCAATCTGCGAACGCAATGCCTTATTGAGGATGGCATTGCACTATATGAAAATAGAAAGTTTGATGCTTTGAGAAAATATGATTCATGGTTGCATCTTGCATTCATAATAGGTGAGATCTGGGATCTGCAAGATATGATTTTCACAATGTGGGAGAACAAGGAGGTCAAGGGCTAGAAGCAATGGAAGTCGAGGCCAGACCCTTAGGTTGTTTTGAAGGGAAATAGAAGGAAATTAGACCTTTCGATTGAAGAGGCTCTTGAGGACATGAAGCTGACACCATGGAGAGCCTTTCAAGGAATCAAAGATGATACTTTGATTATATCAACTTTGGCAAGGGTAATCTCCAAGGAGTTAAGCCTGGAAGAGATGATGACTGAGCTTAATAAGTATGTATGTTATTCTCGGATCCTTTTTTCCTCCTCCCATGTTTCTCGACTAACCTACTCTCCCTTTCATTTTTGTGATTGTAGTCATAAAGTATACATGAAGATTCATGAGGTGATGATGAAGAGGCTGGGTTGCATTTCTTGGTCAGAGGTCCAAGCAGAGTATCGAACCACCTCATCATACAAAGCTTTATTGGAGTATTTTATCCTCTTCCTGATTGGGTAGGTTTTTTTTTGAGAGAGGATGACTGGTTTGCTATCTAGCTCGATGCCTGGAATCGACCTACCACTAATTGTATTCCAGGCATCAACTCTTAGTTACAACTCGATGTCTGGCATCGACTCTGTACTAAAAGTCCATGCTCGGCATCGACTTACTACTGAAAGTTGATGCCTGGCATCGATTTACTATCATGGACAAGGAAACCATGTAAACCTTAGATTCCATGTCAATTTCTATATCTCATATTTGGCTTAGAGTCTGGAGAAACTAATGCTTCCATTGCGTCCAAAACGTGCCAAAACCCCAAGATCGATTGTCTATTTGCTGAATTCTAACACTTGGAGGTCCTAATTCAAGCCGATGACATCATGATGACATCATCAATTTGTCAACCGCCCTTGGGAACCGCCCTTGAAAACCTATATAAGGAGGGGTTGGCCACATTCATAGTCAGTCTTGTGGACGCTAGTCTTGGGAGCTCAAGGAGTCATGATCACCAAGTAAGTACTTTCATGTTCTAGTTCAAGTTCTAGTCTTGTCTCTTGCTCTAGTCTTGTCTAGTCTTGTTTCCTGGACATCTAGCCTTGTCCTATTGTAATCTCATTGTAGGAGATTCTTTCTAGTTATATATTGTATCCAGTTCATATCCCTAAAGGGAATTCTTGTAACCGAGATATCTTGTTTCCTACCTATGATCCCGGGTTGTGGGATCTCCTATATCATCTCTAGTCTAGTTTTCCATATCTATCCGTCCCGAGTTGTGGGATCTCTTGTATCAATCACATATTCTTCTATTATTTTCCCTACATGGGTGTTCTTGTAATCATAAGTGTATTCCCGAAATCTTGTCTAGTGAAGTCAGAGAGTACAATCTAGTGCTCCCCTGACATTTTGGCAAGACTACCTTCATCAAGACGAGGCACCATGGATTCTCTATGCAAGGAGATCCAATCTACCATAAAGGACTTGATTGAACATGTCCAAGAGATGAAAAGATTTCTATGACAAGATGATCGATCCATTTCAGACTATGCCTTGAATATCAAGATGTTGTTTCGTGGAACTACATAACAAGAAGACTACATGGTTAATCAATTTCAACGTGGCCTCAATCCTGAAGTCAAATATCTCTTGCTATCCATGCCTCAAGCAAACACTTTGGAGGATGTTATCAATCAAGAAATTCAATGTGAGAATCAGTTGTTAAAAGAAATCCAAGTCCAAGAGTCAAAAGTCTTGAATAAAGAAGATACTATTCCTCAAGAATATGAATCAAGAATCTTTGAGGCCCAAGATTTCATTACAATTGATATGGAGCATACACATTATGAAGATAGTAAGAAGGTAAAGGACAAGGAGTTCGTGTTCAATAAAGGAGGTGTGCTTACTCAAGAAACTCCATCAAAGTTCTTGGAAACACTACAAAGCACCACTAAAGGCTCAAAGGACCTATCTTGTGAGAAACCTAAGGAAGCTCAAGGGACACCCCGCCCTTCACCATCTATCAAGATTCAAGATTATGAAGAATTGAAGGTCGTGCATGTATTAGATTCAAGGATCTCTCGAGGAAGATTGGAATGCCTTATTCATTGGAAAGCATATGAAATCAGTGGTCGTACTTTGGAACTTATATAAAATCTTCCGAGATCAAAAATCAAGGTTTCTGACTTCCATAATAAGAATCAAATGAAACGGACGCTCCTCGTGGAACTCATCACTTGAAGGGGAGGTGATGTCATGGACAAGGAAACCCTCTAAACCTTAGATTCCATGTCAATTTCTATATCTCATATTTGGCTTAGAGTTTGGAGAAAATTATGCTTCCATTGCGTCCGAAACATGCTTAAACCCCAAGATCGACTGTCTATTTGCTGAATTCTGACACGCGGAGGTCCTAATTCAAGCTGATGACATCATGATGACATCATCAAGTCGTCAACCGCCCTTGGGAACCGCCCTTGAAAACCTATATAAGGAGGGGTTGGCCACATTCATAGTCAGTCTTATGGATGCCAGTCTTGGGAGCTCGAGGAGTCATGATCACCAAGTAAGTACTTTCATGTTCCAGTTCAAGTTCTAGTCTTGTCTCTTGCTCTAGTCTTGTCTAGTCTTGTTTCCTAGACATCTAGCCTTGTCCTAGTGTAATCTCATAGTAGGAGATTCTTTCTAGTTATTTCTTGTATCCAGTTCATATCCCTAAAGGGAATTCTTGTAACCGAGATATCTTGTTTCCTACCTATGATCCCGGGTTGTGGGATCTCCTATATCATCTCTAGTCTAGTTTTCCATACCTATCGGTCCCGAGTTGCGGGATATCTTGTATCGATCACATATTGTTGTATTATTTTCCCTACATGGGTGTTCTTGTAATCATAAGTGTATTCCCAAAATCTTGTCTAGTGAAGTCAGAGAGCACAATGTAGCCGTCCCCTGACATTTACTGCCGAAAGTCGATGCTTGTCATCGACATAGTGGCATAAGTCGATGCCACATATTGACTTATGGGAGAGATCGATGTTTGGCATCGACCGAGACAAGAAATTGATGCTTGGCATTGATGCAGACAAGATATCGATGCCAGGCATCGACCCCTTATGTTTCCACTTGTTTATCAAAGAGCTCATTTGATTGTCTTTCCACTTGTTTCTACAGAAACCAAGGAAAAGTGAGTCTACAGAGGCATTAGATGATTGTCCCCCGTCATTCCTAGCCCACATTCAAAGAGCAAGGCATGAGAAATTGAGACTAAAATCCAAGGAGATAGATTTTGATGATGAACCTAATCTGAAGTGTTTGTGGAATCCCCTAGACCCACTTTGGCCTATATATTAAAATGTATTCTATAGTGATGAAAATATTATTTGTACTGTTGTGCCTAGAAAGAATTTCTCCCTTCTTATAGCAGACATACCCTATGGATTTAGAATGTTGGGATCACTGAATGATGACAAGGCTTTCAAGCACCCTAATGATGACAAGGCTTTCAAGCACCCTCAGATTTGGAAGATGGTCACTACTTTTGTGGATTTGACTATGTCTCCTCTTTGGAGGATAGTAATTTTCCATAGTAGAGAGCAATGTTTATCTGTTTCAACTGCTTTGAAGTCAAGATGTCATGCTGTGGAGTGCCTCACATGGTAAGTGATCGTTGGTAGGTGAAGACAAACGTGAATCATACTCCTTTGCATAGATTTGTGAGCTCCAATGTATGCATTACAGTTGGCTATTATAATAAGGTAAGCAAAAGAAGAGTCAGGGAGCATTCCAATGAGGATGGGATCTCCAATGTGCTCATGTTCCCAACCGTTACCACGAAACTTTGTCATGTAGTTGGGGACAGGACATTGGTAAACCCCTATCAGAAGCCACAAAAGCTTATAATGAGATTGATTCAACTATTCTTCAATGATGATGACTAGGTCCTAGACCTTTTTTCGGGCACTAGTAATTTCAATTGTCACATTTCTCATTAGCCATGATATTGATCGGCCTCTAAGTGGTTCTCTTCTATTTCAGGAATGACACTCGCTTGCTCCTTAAAGATGTTCAGGCACTACATAGTTGTGGAGAAGGATGATGCTCAAGTGAGCTTCATTAGAATGAGAATCAATGGGTTGAATGAATGCCCAGATGAAGAGCAAGAGGTTGGAAGGAAGCACATTGTAGACAAGGAGAGATTCCAACCAGCTTCAAGGGAGCCTGTTCCCCTACTTGCATATGAACCACGAGACATGGCTGACCTTGAAAAGCCAATCTTGGAGCAAGAGAGGCAGGAGATGTGTTCTAGGGTTCCAGAGGATCCCATTATGCATGAGCCTGAGGAAACCTATGATCAGCTTCTATTGTAGAGTCTTATTATTCTTGTAAAATATACATGAAATGTAAACATCATTTTAATAGAAATATAATGCCAAGTTCTACTTCCATTTTGTGCGAAGTTATACTTATCTTGAGCATTTCTTTGATGACTGTGTGGATGTTGCTTAATATAATTTTGTTGATTATGATCTTCTCTTGGGAATGCTTTGGTGTTATTCATTTGATACTCTATGAATATGGCCCAACATTCAATGAGGATCTTAACTGTACAAAGGGATGATCTTAATTGCCTTGTTAAAAGGTTGGACTTTTGCAAAACATGTATTGCAAATTTCGAGTAGCTTTTAATCACCTATAATCTGTGCTTGTTGACGTTCTAGATGCAATGAAGGAGTTTCACCAATGATTACTTGTACTTTTAACTCTAATCTCTTATGTGGAAAGTCATGATATGGGGTTCTTGATCATGCTGAATAGTTAGTTTTCATGGCACCAAGCATTTTGACATATCTATCTCTGACTACTTGGGTTATACGATCAAGCTTCTACACAATATTACAAGCAAGAACAAGTGATTCTTACTAGATATTGTGAAATGAACACTTTATTGCTTGATATCATGGTCTTTAGGTAAAAAAGAATGGAGAACATGTCTTTGTTCTCCTTTTTTGTGACTTAGTGTTATAAAAGGAATGTACAAGAATGACATGAAAACAAGAATACAACAAGTGCAACATATAAATAATTCTACATTAGAAAAATCCTAATGTCTCCAAGTGATTGAGCTGGCAAGAAAAAAATGTGCTACCAATGCTGGTAGATAGATCTAGTAAACCTCAATGAAGTATCCCTGACATGTATCGGTGTGATCATTATACATGTTAGAGAAATGAAAAAATGATACAAGCCATACTGGATCATCACATGTTGAGCTTGATATCTCAGCACTCCCCCTCAAGCTCAACGTCATGTCTTCTTATCCAAGCATCTTTTGAAACTTCTTCAGCTTCTTTGCTGCAAGTGCTTTAGAGAAATTATCAGCAACTTGCTCATTTGTTCTCACATAAACAAAATCAATATCACCTGCTAATACCTTCTCTCTGAGGAAGTGATAATGTACCTCCATATGCTTTTCTTCTAGCATGAAAAATAGGGTTCAATGCTAACTATATGCTACTAAGATGATCACACAATAGATGGTGATAGGCTTTTGTACTTCCACACCTAAATCTACAAGTAGCATCTCTAGCCATGATGCCTCACATGCTTCCACTACAAAACCTCTATACTCATCCTCTATACTTGAGAACGCAATAGTAGGTTGCTTCTTATTGTTCCATGTAATAGTTGCACTCCCAAGTGAGAATAGAAAGACACTAGTAGATCTTGGATCTAGAAACCCAATGTGCATCAGTGTATCCATGAACCTGCAAATCTACAACAGCTTCATAAAATAATGCATAATCCAAAGTAGCACTCACTTGACATGGAGTGCGCTTCAGAGCATCTAAATATGGCTTTCTTCAAACCTACATAAATCGACTTTCAAGCCCAACAGTGTAGCTTAGATAAGGATTTGTAATTGTGAGATATATCAAGCTTCCACAATTTTTTTGTACATAGCATTCTCAAATGCTTCACCTCATGTAGTATCGAACTTCAAATTCTGATCTAATGGCATAGAAATTGGCTTACAATTAGCGGTACCATACTTTTGCAACACATTCAAGGCATATTGCCTTTGTGACATCCAAATACTTGTTTTTGTATGTATAAACTCAATGCCCAAGAAGTCGCATAGCACACCAAGACATTTCATGTCAGATTCTTGCATTAGGAGTTGCTTTACCTCTTTAATACTTTCTTCATTTTCACCTCCTATAATGAAGTCAACATAAATAGCCATAATTGTGATGTCATCATCACCCTTTCTTGCATATAATGAATGATCTACATCACACATACAAAATCCAATGGTGTTCAAATAATTAGCAATGCTTACATGCTAAGCTTGAGGGGTTGTTTAAGTCCATACCAAGCCTTTTTTAACCTAAAAACATATTTTGGGTGCTTTAAGTCTTCATATCCTTGTGGCTGGTCCATATGTAATTTTTCTTGTAACTCACCATGTATGAAAACATTCTTCACATCCATCTTATCCAAATTCCATCCTTTTGTTGTAGCTAATGCAACAAGTGTTTTGATAGTAGACATTTTAGCTACAGGGCTGAATGATTCCTCATAATCAATGCCATGTGTTTGTGCATATCCTTTTGCTACTAGTCATGCTTTCTACCTTCTTATGCTGCCATTAGCATTGTGCTTTATCTTGTAAACCTACTTGCAACCTATGTGTTTCTTTCCTTATGGCAATGGAACCAGCTTCCATGAATTGTTTCCATAAAGTGCTGCCATCTCCTCATACATAGCTTTTTCCCAATCCTCATTTCCAATTGCGTCTTCAAAACAAGAAGGTTTAGAATCTTCAATTACCTTGGTCATGTGGGGCACAATGAGAAGCTATGTATATGTCATACATCGATCATTGCACTGAATTTTGTATCTACCCAGATCTTCTTGGTCCTAGGTCACTCCTCCTTGTTTCATCTGCATGTGCCTTTCTTACTCCGAGAGTCTTCATAGAAGGCAATGCAAGTTCCTAATCAAGGCTCTTTTCTAAACCGCTTGAATCTCCATCAATGTCCTCGAAACCTATAAATGTTTTACTATCCACAGAAAGCTTTGCTTTACCTTTCTTGGATGTATTTGATGAATTTGCTGGATTGAAATTTCCACCCAATCTTCCACTCCATTGATTTGAGTTGGAACTATTCCTTGGTAATGCAATAAGTCCACTCAAAACTTGAGATTCTACACTTGATTTTTCAGCATTTTGTTTCTCATTTGGTTCAAGATTTAGTCCTTCATCGGCATCTGCATAGAAGCTTGACATCTCATCAAATACCACATCTCTACTTACCTTCATCTATCGTGTGAATGGGTTATAACATTTATATCCCTCTTGCTGAAGGGAAAAAACTTTCATATGTGATAAGTATACCTTTTTACCTGTGAACTTCTCTTCAAGTGTAACTTGATGTACAATAGTAGTCGGAGTTATGTTCATGATATATATAGCAATGTGCAGAGCGTCTGTCGAATAACAATGAGGCACATTCTTCTTAGCCATCAATGCTCTTGCTATTTTGGTAACATGTCTATTTTTGCATTCAACAACACCATTCTATTGTGGTGTGTACCTTAATGAAAACTGATGTCAAATTCCATGAATTTTAATACAGTTGATGAAATCATTTGACATATATTCACCTCCTTCATTAGACCTTAATGTTTGAATATACTTTTCTATCTATTTTTACTACCATAGCCTTAGAATTCTAGAAGTGAGTGAACACCCCACTCTTCTCTTTCATGAAATATATCCATACTTTCCATGTATGTTCATCAATGAAGGTAACATCAAAACTTGCAACCGCCCATAGATGTGGTCTTTGTAGCACCCCAAACATCTGTATGTACTATTTCTAGCATATTCTCACTAACATGCTTGTCATGCAAAAATGATGCTCTTTATTGTTTACCAAATTGACATGCTGCACATACCTTTTGCATTTCTACAAGTTTGAAATTTGGTAGTCCATTGACAATCTCCTTGGACTCCATCAATTTTTATCTCTACAAGGTTACATCCAATTTGTTTATGCCAGATCTCTATATCAACAATAGCTCCTTTTGCAAACATGGATACATTCACTTAAGAAATTTTCACATTGAAGGTTAACATCCTACCCACTTTGTTTTCGTTGGCAATGAATCGTCCACCATCTTGGTACTCTTGTGCATATAACCCATCAGCATTGAACCTAATTTGTAATCGTTTGTCAAAAATTCGTCCAACAAAAACTAGATTCTTTGTTATATTTGGAACATGTAGCACATTAGCAAGATGTTTTACCTTCCCATCCTCCATAGAAAGTGCTATGTTTCATGTATGCTTGATACGGTGTGATGTGTCATCAACTATTTCAACATATCCATGAACTAGCAGTTTTTGCAAACTACTAAACCATTCTGCATGACTGGTCATGTGATTTGAAGCACCTCAATCAACATACCAGACATTTCCATTCGATTTCAAAACATCAGCAGACATTGTATTTATCATATGATGTTGAACCATGAACAACTTCTCAAAATCATCTGCACTTGTGGATGCATACTTGTTTTGCTGCCTTCTGCTATTTTGATTCTTCAATCTTCAGTCACGTTCAAACTATCGAGGTTTACCACAATTCCATCATCCTTTACTGTAATGACTTGAATCATTTGTTTTGAAATTTTTGGAGCCTCTTTGGCTCTGCCTATCTTGAAATTATTCTCTAACTCCTAGGTGATTCTTATGTTCACTTTGGTCTTGGTTATTGTTTCCTCTCTCACTTCCAAAGCCTCTACCTCTACCTCTTGCTCTTTCAAAGTAAAATATTTACTCAAAAGAAGGTTTTCCTTGGGAGTTCGAGTACTCACCAAGATTCTTATCTTGAATAATCAACATGGACACCAAATCAGCAAAATTCAGAATGTTTTCCCTAGTTCGAATAGACATTTTGAATTTCTTTATATGTAACTCTTAAACCACAAAGCCACACTTACACCTTAGCATCATCATCTACATTGACACCAATAATTTCAAGTAACTCACATATGCTTTTGATTTTTAAGGTGCAATAACTCATCCACATGCCCTTTTTTGCCAATGTATGCATGTCATTCTTGAGTTGCAATTTCCATGCCTTTATATTGGTCTCATACAATGTGACCAAGCTGTTCCGAGCCTCTTTCTGAGTCTTGGCATCTTGTATGTGCCCAATCATGCTATCTTGTATGCTAACAAATAGCCAATACATTACCTTTCATGCTCCTTGATTCTATTCCTCATATGCTCTTAACTAGAATGCAATCCGATTCCTCTTTGGTAACTCCAGAGCATTTTTGTTCTCTCCTTTGATGTACTTCTAGTAGCCTTTTCCCATTAGGAAATTCTTCATTCTGCATCTCAAAGCATGGAAGTTGTTCTTGTCCATCTTATTGCTCATATGCTGACTCATTATATCCCCATTTTCCATTTTTACAACAATTTACAACACACCGAAAAGTCTACAAGGAGTACTTCTACTTGAACACTATTGCACTATGATGTGAGAGTTCAATAGAAACAAAAAACATATTTTTTGTGTATCAATACTACACAGAATCACTTGAAAACTTGGATCTAGATTATGTGAGTGTTTTCGAATAAGGCGCAAGTAGATGTTTTGCAAAGTGACCTAGATTCTCTATAGCCTCCACCTTGCATGCTCGAAATGGAGGTCGAGATGGCAATTTGACATCATTTTGCAAATCGCACTTTCTCCATGCCTTTTCGCATACTCTTCACCGTCGGCCTTTTCCACGAGCTCTCTATAGCCACACTGGCTCTAATACCATTTCATGAGGAAGGAGATAAGGAAGAGAGCTCACACACACACTCACAATCAAAGAGGAGCACAAACACAAATTGGGGCAAGGAAGAATGATCTTCTTCTTCTTCTATTACATAAAAGTAATGTACAAGAAAGACCCGAAAACAACAATAAAACAAGTGCAATGTATAAAGAATAATACATAAGGAAAATCCTAATGTCCACAAATGAGTGAGCTGGCAAGAAACAAATGTGCCATGGTAGATAAATCTAGTAAAGCTCAATGAAGTATCCATGACATATGCCAGCGTGACCAGTATACATGTCAAAGAATCGAAAAAGTGGTACATGTCATCCTGGATCATCACATGTTGAGCTTGATATCTCAACAGGTTGCGGCTTTGGGTTAATTCCCATCATCTTCTTGAATAGATCATAAAAATCAAGGATGACGTAAATCCATAACTTCAAAAGAAAATAATATCTACCAACTAACTTGCCTTCATTGAACATTGGTGGAAAAACCGAGTGTCTGCATTGAAAAATCCGATTAACTAACTTTAATGCCACTTCCAATTTTAGATGCTGATATGTCCATAGTTTTTAGGACTTTATGTCTTGTGAACCCTAAGCCTTGGTGCCTTTTCCTCCCATAACATCTAGTATTCAAGACTTCAAATCATCGGACTCTAGTGTTGATGCCTTTGCCTCCTACAATCTATATCCTTGAAGCCTCTACATCCAAGAAACCCCACAACTGAAGCCCTTGCCTCTCAAAAATACTGAAGTGGAAGCATTTTCCTCTCAAGAGATTGAATGATGAAGGCTTCCTTCCACAAAATCTAGATTTTACTTTGTGGCCTCCATGATCTCTGCAATCTTCTATACCTTGATGAACTCTAATACCATGTAAAAAATGATGAAAAATAATATAGTCATGGAATTCCAATACCATGCAGAAGTTACTACAGCACACATATAGAATCAACCTTAGAGAAAAAGAGAGATATAACTTCTCATTGGAAATATGCAAGAAAAATAGGTGTACTAGAGATTGTTCTTAAGATGGTTACAAGATCAACTCAACTAAGTTCAACTAGAATTTATAACTCTTACACAATGAAACTTAAGCACTACACAAGAGATAGATGGTTTTATCCACACATACACTCCCTATGTGAAGCTTTGATCATGATCCAGATAGATGCTAGGTGAAGTTGTATATGCCAACATAATGGGTACTAAGATGGCCGCACTAGTGGTTCCAAATACCAAAAACTATGATCCAAGATGGGGAGGGTACCATCCGTATAAGCTCCTCCAGTCTTATGTTGGATTCCCATGTTCTAGGGTCATGTTATCTTGATCCATGCCAAACAAAATCCCCACCATTAATTTATGTTGTTAATCCAATTGTATTGTTATATAAAAATAGATTCTAATGATAATTCTATCTAGCCATAGACCAACAATCTAGTGAGACCACACTCCTAAGAGAGAGCACATATCCACCCTTCCAACTCCACCCATGTATATACCTCTAGGATAAGGGGGTTCATGTCCTTGGTTTGTAAAAGTCTCCAACCAAGTGTCCCTCATGTGGACACTTTTCCAAGGGTGATCATATGCCTTCCAATTTACCAAGGTCTATCACATGGCTTCTAAAGCAAATGAGGAATTTTCTCTCATGTAAACACCAAGGTGGAACTTAAAGAAGGTTCTCAAAAGAACACGGTTCCCATACCTTAGGATAAACCAAGAATAAAGTTCACAACCACTCAATTGGAAGCTCATATGAATATATATCATAATGATTAAAACAAAGGGTTCAACACAAAAGATCAAGCATGTTCTAAGGGTGAATCAAGAGATAAACTAGGGTACATATATATCATCTTCTAACCTTTAGAATCCATGTATTTAAACTTAAGAAACCATGTATTATACAGCATTCTTTCTACTTTTAACATTTTTGTCCTCGAAAATGTGTGTAGGTATAATACATGGAGTATTCCGTGATGCATCATGATCTATACTCTATGCATGGTCATCTCTATCTTTTGATTTTTTTTATTTAATAAGATAGGGGCTACTATGTTCCTCAATCTAAAAAGGAAAGGAATCAAAATGTGTGCCCAAATCACTTTTCGTGAGTCCAAATGATTCTACATGCATGCCCTTCTACATGTGGACTAGTGAAATGGGTGGAATTCTTTGGTGGTCTTATCTTAATTGTTTCCATTTGGCACATTCACAAACCTTGAGCTCCATAAAATATTACATTTTGCTAGAGTTTGTAGTTTCCTAGAAATGTTTCATTTTTAGGATTATGCAATAGAGGTCCTATCTCTATCTTAAAAGGGTCATAAACTAACACTTTCAATAGAAAGGAGAGGAATCTTCAGATGTTTTGTACTTAACTTTCTCTTTTGTAGTCCTTTTCAATTACAAATATACAATTCTTATGGGACTTACCTAAAGGTACAAACCAAGAAAATTGGATCTATTGATTACCTACCAGAACATACTCAATAAAGGGAAGAAAACTAGTATCTTCTCATTCGTTGGTCAATTAGGTGGACTTATTTCAATCATTGAGCTTTTATTGAAACATAATGTTCAAGTATTCTAAATGATAGATAGTACACCCAAATTTGAAATTTCATTTCTACTAGTGGATCCTTATCTTGATCACCTTTGATTTTCTCTAGATTAATCCTTCGAACATATCTTTGTTCTTGCATGTTGTAATTGTTTTGGGAACTATTCGACATTCAATAATTTTTTGATCCAGGAACTAAAATCATGTCTCTAGGAAATGGAATTACTTAGTAGACCTTTCTTCTAGGTCTCTAACCAACTTCTCTGCTCATCTTATCCTCGCAAGTTCTTTGGAAGGGTAATACTACTGAATTGTCTTGAACTAAATTTGGTTTACACCTAAGATAGTTATATACTAACCTGAGAGATCATCAAAGCTTTGCAAAGAGCAAAAGAAAACATTTCTCTCAAGGACTCCTTAAAATATGCAAACTTATTAAGGAACAATACTTATAATCATCAAGATACCTTCTTTCTTACTCTTCTATCTATTGAATGGAGGTAAATGATTCAAGCTTCTTTTTAAGTTGCAAAAGTGTTTCAAGAAAGATAAGTCTTTCTAGGCATCATATCCTAGACTCTTATAGGAGATTTACGAACATTCTTGAATCACTTTCTCATCATCTCTAGATTCAAAAGATGATCTTTTATAAATAATTTTGTCACTCAAGGCTTTATACTTGAATGCACTTGACTTTTAGTAAGCACCTCATCGATTGGATTTTAGTGTAGAAAGCTCCCTAGAGTTTTTAACCTCTTTTTTTCCATCTTTTGCATAATCTAAATTGGCTATGCATTCTTCCAAAAAGAATGCAATTTTTTAGGAGATAAAGGATAGCCTTTTCTAGGGAAAATGACAACCTTATCCCATTTAGATTTTTTTAAATCCAAAAAAGTGTTTTATATGGTTTAAGTAGGTAAGGATATTTAAGCTCTTTTTGAGTACAAGACCTTAATATCAATGGTCTTATGTTTAAGGCTTATCCTCATGTTTTTTATTGGATCTTGATTCTTTTTTTCCCTTGGCCATCAGAGGAGATTCTTAGCCACAGTCAGTTTCCATATTCCCATATTAAAAGGTTCTTTCTCCAATCCATAGAACTGCATCTTTCATCCTTCCAGCTTCCTTGCCTTTTTAATGCTCTTTGATCATTCTTCTGCCCCAAACCAATCTTTGCATTCCTTGATTCCATGAACAAGAGAGAAAGAACTAAGGTGTCTATATCGCATACTACTTAATCTTATACCTCAAAAATGTCTTTAGAATACCATTCAACTTTTCTTGGAACATATATAAAACCATTACATGTTTGATCCCTTTCACCAATCAAGGTTATCTGGTTTTCTCAAAATTACTTTCACCAAGTTAACATGAGATAATACCAAGTCGGTTTTTGTCCATATCCCCTCTTGAACAACACTTTTGCATGGGATTTGTTGGGGATCTTTGACTCAGACCTTCATAAGTTTTCATTGTCCTTAACTCTTTGGCATGCTACTCATGTTCATAGAACATTTGATTGTTCTCTTTAGGGATTAGCAATAATATGTAGTTCCTTTAACCTAAGCAAGTTCTCATGCCTACCTATCCAAAGTTTCTTGATCTACCATTCCCAAGTACCTTATAGTTTATATGATTCAAGTGGTTGGCTGAAAAACCAAATTGAAGTTCTTAAAGGAATTCTCTTATTCCATATCTTGTCTCTACTGAGTTTGAGATTATATCAAACACACTTATGTAGATGATATCAAATGTATTTCTTCAATTTCATGAAAGAGTTAAGGAATGCATCTTCTCCTTAGAAGAGTCATATCAATGATGCATTTCTTCCCCAATTTAAATAGTTCTTGTTTTAGAAAAGTGAAACTTTTTAAGAACGTGCAACTTATTCAATTCCATGAATTGTGAACCAAATCAAAGCTCAATCTTGTTTTCTTTGAAGCTAACTAAGCAACTCATTGAATATCCTTAAGTTCAACCTTCCACTAGCTTTATCTTTCGTTTTCCATCCCATCCGATCCACTTTCATGATAGTGTAAACCTAGATGTCTCATACCATATGGTTTACATTGTCACCTTAATGTAGACAAATTTATCTCTTACTCAAGGATTGCTTATCCTGAAAAATTTCTTCTTCTTAGTCTCATCAACTAGCCACAAAAATGCTTGTAAGTTATCTCCTTACCAAGACTTGATTTATAATTGAAAGAGCTTAAAAGATTTCAAGTGTTTCTTTGATGAGGTGCAATCAATGAATTTTTATTTTACTTCATTTGATAATAGATCAAGTAATTTCACATCAGATATTATTTTTTGACATACTTAGGCATCTGTCTCAAAGGATATAGTCCTGTGTGAATCATAAGCTTAGCAAAAGAGTCATATCTTTATCCATGTTGAAAAATAATTTCTTACTCTTAGGAGATATTTTGGAGTAGTGGTATTTAGAGTACCTTTCAACTCTTAAATTCTTTTGTTCTCACATATGCATCAATGATTTGCAACTCTTCATTCCTGAAGAAACTCTATTTTGTAGCTCTGAATGGATCATGCTTCTTGTCAAAAGGGAGAAATTTATTAGGGAATAAATGACAACTTTCAAAAAGGTAAAATCGTTCAACCATTTTTTTGCCTCATATGTGGCTTTATGGCATTCTCTTTACCCTTTTCGTATGATCATTCTCCTCAATGATGAGGTGTGTCAAGTTCTTAAGGCCTTTAAACTTCATGATATGTATGGGGTTTCATGTATCTTTCTAGTTTCTCTTTTTCATATTTTTTTAATCCAAATTCTTAGTACCATGTAATTATGGCTCATAAGAAGAGAAACATTGATTACTTTGTAACCAAATCCCTTGGCTTGTTGACAAAGCATGCCATGGGTCTTTAGGGAATATAAGGGTCGATACGTAGGAGTTGAAGGTTAGGGTTTCCCTATCTGTGTTAGATTCTGTTGGATTATGATTTAATCCAGTATATAAGAAGCATATAGGTTAATGTCTATTGAGTCACATAATCTCAACATATAACTTCTTTTATGCTTTTGAATTCATATAAAGAAGTCAATTTTCTATCTTGAACCTTAAACTTACTGAACTTAATTGCTCACTTGTGTCCCATCAACCCATGCATATATGATTCAACGTACTCTTAGTGTATGCCAAAGACTTGTACATCTTCATTTGAAGATGCTTGGCATGCATAAAGCTCAAAAATTGATCTGCTCATTAAACCATGCATGGAATTCACACTAAGAACTCCATTTCATACATGAATCTACATTCAGTACATGCTCGTGATTCCAATTCTTAAATATGCCATGTTGTGATGGACATTTTGTGCAGATTCAATGTTTATTAGGTGAGTCCATTTCATAATAATGGAAAATGTTACTCTATTTATGTATGCCTTAAGTGTATCACTCAATTCTCTCAAGTCATGCACCGTTATAGGTGTATGTGAGTCTCACTAGTTCTTTAGATATGCATGTTTAATGCAATATTATCTCCACTAGAGCTTTGTCCATCCTTTATCTTTTGGCATAGTCCATTTGGATGCTTTGAAACTGAGATTTCAAATTTTGCGTTTTCCTCCTTCGCCAATCTCGAGTTTTCTTACTTCGAGCATTAATATACTTACCTATATGGTCAATTAAGCCTTTAATCATAACAAAAATCTTAGGATGCATGAATGCAGGTAGATAGAAATCCTTTACCATATTCCAAAAGAGATTGGTCAAAATATCATACAATGTGTACCTCAATCATGTATACAACTAGTTCTATGCAATTATATTCACCTCAATAGATAAATGGATAGTTTCCTAACTCCATGATGGTAAAAATTATATATGTATTGTGAGGCATGTATTCTATAAATCTTCTAATGTATGAAATGCATATTGAACTAAATCAAAGAGAAAGATAATTAACTTTTTTTGATACTTCAAGGCTCTCCTTTGTTGAGTTCGAGAATAAATAAGGCACAACTCCTCTTTGGGCTCCATACATCGTCTCGGATATCTAGTCCATGAGGCGTCTTTAATAGATAGGATAGGCTCAATTATCCCTATTATATGTAGAGGTGAGAGTAAAAAATGCTTCAACATATTGTGCTTGAAATTGGTAAACAACGAACCTACTTTCTCTTCTTGAATAGATTAATCCCATATAGTAATAAAACTTGCAACTGGCACTCTTTAATTGATATCGTGGTAGCCTGTCCAAGGGCTATTGACCTCTACTTGTGTGCATAGTTAGCTAGAAACAGATTTATCAAAAGAATTTCCTTTAAACGCTTAAACATAACCCCCTCAAAGTCGGACAATGGTTAGGAGATTAAATCCATGATCTCAAAAGAAAAAACATAGCCCAACAATTCTCTTCAAATTTGAACCACGTAGATGAACTCCACGTGTAGAAGAAAAACTATATATAAGAAAAATTAAATATCTAGCATTGAGTAGCAATGTTATGTAGTAAGAGATTCTACCTATAATTCTTACTATGACGAGGCCAAACATCTAGCAAGACCACACTCCTAGGAGAGAGATCATATTCACCCATCCAACTCCACCTATGCATATGGCTAAGGGGGTGCATATCCTTGGGTTTGGCGAACTTTCCAACCAAGTGTCCCTCATGTTGAAAGTTTTCCAAGGGTGATCACATGCCTTGCAATTTCTTAGGGTCTATCACATGTCTTCTAAATCAAATGAGGAACCTTCTCTCACATACACGCCAACGTGGCTTCTTAAAAGACTAAGGATACCACACCTTAGGATAAATCAATCCTAAGTTTCACAACCATTCAATCGGGAGTTCATATGAATAAATCTCTGAAGGGTTAAAACCAAGGGTTCAACCCGAAGGTTCAAGTACATTGTAAGGTTAAATGAAGGGCTAAATCAATGTACATATATATCCTATTCTACCCTTTAGTATCCATATATTTAAATTTTAGAACCCATGAATTATAAAACACGTACATAATAGCATCAACAACAATTTTTTTTGTAGCCTTTGATCTTGCTTCATCCACAATTTGGATCAAGCCTAAATCTAATGGCCCACATCAAGTAGATGCCTCCCTAAGTAAGAAAGGTTATTTGTTTCTAGCCATTGATTGGGGTTGATCCTCATGTAGGATCGATCCCAAGTCCAATGGCTTAGAATAAACATTTTAAATGGTCAATGCACGATCTACTCTAGACCTCATTTAACCTCAAAGTGAGAAACCTACCAATGCCCAACTATGTCACATGGCTTCTCCTCATAAGCAGGGCTGTTCAAAATATATTATTATAGAAAAAAGATGGTGCTACATAAGGGTGGTGAATTGAGCATGTCTAACAAATCCGTTTCAAGGGTAATTAACCAATGGATGACTAAAGGTTACTTTAGAAGCTAAAAAGTTAGAGATGCCCTGTGTGTTGAATATTTCTCAAACATCTCTCAATACAAAATAAACAAGAATAACCAAAGAAATTGTCATGAGGAAGGAGATAAGGAAGAGAGGTCACACACACACACACAATCTCACAATCAAAGAGGAGCACACACAAAGATTGATGCAAGGAATAATGATCTTCTTCTTCTCCTATTACATGAAAGGAATGTGCAAGAATGACCGAGAAACAACAATACAAGAAGTGCAACATATAAAGGATAGTACATAAGGAAAATCCTAATGTCGGCAAATGAGTAAGATGGCAAGAAACAAATGTGCCATCACTCTCAGTAGATAAATCTAGTAAATCTCATTGAAGTATCCCTAACATATATTAGAATCACCACTATAAATATCATAGAAATAAAAAAGTGATATGTGTCATCCTAGATCATCACATGTTGAGCTTGATATCTCAATAGAAATGTGATCAAGAATTTACTATAGATAAATCTTATCCAATTTATTATTTTGAGTATGACATTATCATCTAAATTATCTATTTTTTCTATAATAATCGTCAATAGAAGGTCATATTATATAAGCTATTTCTTAGAGTTTAGATGGCGGATTCTCAATTTCCTATACTGTACAAGGATGCTTATTAATTATATGTACATTAAATATAATCAAGTTTGTGCATGTTATGTCTACTTTCTATAGTAATTGAGTCGTTGAATCTACAAAAAATTGTATTCGCCAATTAGCTAGAGTAGTGTTTAGTACTACATTAGATTTAAATATATAACTTTCTTTAGTTTAAGTCCAAGGTAACTCATTGGAAATAACGTATAAAGTTCCATCTTATATGCGTTAAGCAGTGAAATTGATTTTTTTAATGGACCTTGGAGGCGTATACAAAACGAATAATGATAAAACCATTCACTTAATTTTGCAACATATAATAAGTCACAAATATGACATTTGAGAGGTGTGATTTAATCGCAATAAGCCCTCTTTTATATAGACACTAGCTTAGGCATAGATTACTTATTTGAAATTTTAAGCATGTGAAATTTTCAACACATCCTCTCATATGTCATAATCCATAATATCTAATGATTTCCGTGTGTACTTGAGAACAAGTAATCCCTTTGTTCTTGACAAAAGATATTTAAATTATAAACAAGGGAAAGATAGAATATAATTAAAGCAAGTAATAAATAGGGTTTAAAAATTTTTGTGCCCATTTGAGGTACCCACTTGTGTCTCATTTTGTTATGTTGTAGGCACAACACTTTGTGGTTCCTAAAAGGGCAAGGGTGGGGGGCGGGGAGGCAGAGGCCCTTTGAATCACAAATCCTTCTCTTCACAAATAAAAGAATTCTAGGTCAACCAATCTCTAAGAGGGCTCTCAAAGGTGAGCACACATCTTTCCTTCTAGATATTTAAGAGTCCATAGTGGAAGACCATCCCATCACTTCAGCAAGAAGAGCATGGTTCTAGTTAACTCGTTGTATGAGCTTGCTTAGAAAATACCAAGTCACATTTTCTTTGGGACAAGAAGAGGATATATGACCTAAGTCTTTTGTGAGACTTAAGCATCTCTTACACCATATGAGATACACCAAGTTTTTTCTTTTCCTTTAACATTAGTCTACATCCTTGGATGCAGAATCTACTACATAATGAACACTTTCTTATGCTCAATAAGTAGGTGATAAAGATCCTTGAACTATCACAACTATTCAAGTTCCAAGTCAAATAAGACTTCTTTTTTATAAAGGGGTGAAATTCTAGGTTTCTTTTGGTTTTCTAAATATCCTTCGTTTTATTGCCATCACATGAGTCATCTCACGTGAGATTAATCATGAGAGAGTCGGAGGTGAGTTTGTTATTCGTCCTAAGCATTGATTCTATGTCTTAATAGGCATGAAATCTACAATTCAAGATAATGTCCTGGGACTTATTCCAATGTCTTCTATCATGGGTATTCTTAGTTTGGTGACCAAATAGAGTAGCTACCAATAATGGTAGCAACCCACTTCCAATAATCACTGATGAAGCAAAAAGGCTTTGTCATGTTTGATCCTTTCCAAAGAAGAGAAAGGGAAGTGTAGCGTATGATAGCCAACTAAATGGAGTGTTAGATGATCAAAGTGCTTTTCCAAAGTGCGTAGAGAAGCAAATGTGGGGATATATACGATATGTGGAAGCTTGTTTTAAAACTATAGCTCATTTTCTTTCTCAAATCAATCGATTAATAGGTATTACAACCGGCTTTCAAAATATCCATGAATGAAAATAATGTTTTTGACTAAAGGAATCTCATCTAAATGTTTCCCTACTTCTTTTCCAATACTTATTGCTTCGTTTTATGCATTGTAAGTTATTTCCAATATTTTAAAGTGAACTAGTTTTAGAGAACGAAACAAGGTACCTAAAGCATGACTCAACCAATTTTCATAGATCCACTTTTATTTTAATACGTATACTCTACCTTTCTCTCGTAGCAGATTTTTCTTCATTCTCTCATCTTAATGTTCAATTTTGAGGTAGAAAACATTATGCAAATAAGTTTTAGAGAGACAATATAAAAACTATCTCTCGAACAATTTCTACAATTTTTCCCCTTTTGAAGAACTTTGTTGTTAGAGTTTGGAACAAGGATAATGTGCCAGAAAATTATATAAGCTCACCCATGCCAAATCTTCAAGTGCATATGTCTGCCATTTTACATAAATTTCTATTATAGGTTGATTTCTAAGTAATCTTTTCCTTATATCTAATATTATTTTAGGTCCAAGCTCAAAATAAAGTCCTGCAAAACATGAGAAGCATTACGTACCTATCTTTTAAGTAAGCTAATGTGAAATAGAGGATGCACATTTAAATGTTGAGGCAATTATAGAGAATAATCAAGAGATCCAATCTTTTTCAAAACTTTGAAAGGACTTCCATATAGTGAAGAAAGTGTATCATCCTTTCCTAACAACTGGCTAGATCATTGAGGATTAAAGTAAAGATATAGCATGTGATGTCTTTTAAAAGTGTTCTTCTCTCCAAGTAATAGAATTTACTTTTTCCTTTTTTAGCTTCATTTACATGTTTCTTAATATTTCCATGTTATTCATTCATCTTGTCAAGAAATTCTTCAAATATTTCTACTTTATCTGAAAAATTTGAAAAAAAGGTAGAGGTAAACAATTATAACCATACATAGTGTCAAATGGAGTCATTTTTATAGATGCATGCCATGCACTATTGTACAAAAACTGAAATAATGGTGAACATTCACTCCAATTATGTTGCTTTTTGTTCGCAAACATACGCAACATATTTTCAAGTACCTAATTAACCATCTCACTCTCCTCATGACTATATGAATGGAAAACTATCCTCATAGGAAGTTGAGTACCAATTGATTCAAATGCCTCTTTCCAAAAGTTTGATGTGAAACTAGATTATGTATTAAAAATTATGTTTTAAGGCATTCCATGCAATGGAAAAGTTCTTTCACAAATAGTTTTGTAACATTCAAGGCAATATCAGCCTTTTTCATAGGAAAGAAATGTGTCATCTTGGTAAGTTGCTCGACCTCCACAAATATCGTGTCATGTTTACTTGTGTTTGTAGGCAATTTAGTGATGAAGTCCCTAGAGATAGACTCCGACTTTTGATTTGAAACAACCAAAGGCTGCAGCATTTCAAGCATTCTTCTAAACTTTACGTACCATTAATTTAATCATTACGTAATATATTCTCTAATATTGCGCTTTATAAATGGTAAAAAACAAGAATATTTTTTCTTGACATAGGTAGTAGAGTAACATAGGTGCGTAAAAAAAGGTGCATCTTGAAGATCATGTAATATTTGGTCTTTCAATAGAGATTCTTAGGATATGCATAATGGAGTTTTACAATATAAAGATCCATTTTGCAAATGAAACTTTTCTTGATATATCGATCCCCTCTTTCCATGCAAAAATTTCAAATTATGAGCATACAAAGAATCATGTTTTAAGTTCTTCTTGAATTTGATTAATAGAATTAGAATTTATTACAAAAAGGAGATTACATAAAGATTTTTGACTTAGTGTATCAATTGCCTTATTTTCCTTACCAGCCATCAACTTCATGCTCGCTTAATAATTCAATGCAACGATTTTGCCTTTTTTTTAAGCAATGACTATGTGAAAATGTATTTTAGACTCTCATGATCAGTTTCCAATTCACAAATAACCCCTTACAATAGATTTCTTCCAATGTTTAAGTGCATGTGCATATCAAGCATTTCTAGATCATAAGTAGGATAATTAGTTTCATGTTTCCTTAATTTTCCAGATTCATATGGGACCACCCTACAATCTTGTGAGAGAAAACATCCTTATCGAGTACCACTTGCATCACATGCAACCACAAGAAGGTTCTCCTTTTTCAAGTATTTTCAAAACATATTCTTCAATGAATTCTTGTTTCACGGATTCAAATGATCTTTGAGACACATCAATCCATGCAAATCCTACATTATTCTTAGCCAAATTTGTGACGTGATAAGCTATATTATAGAAATCCATAATATGTTTGCTCTCATATTACACCAATCCTATAAAACTTCTGATATTCCTTACAATTTTAGGAATTGGCCAATCAATGTTTGTTTGCAATTTATCCTGATCTATATGAATTCGATCTTTAGATATGACTGCTCCTAGTTACACAATTTTTCCTTGGCCAACTAGCATCTTTAGAGTCTAACAAAAATATCATCAAGAAATACTAAGATGAATTCATCTAGATAATCATGATAAATATTTCTCATGAAGCACATGAATGGGGCAAGAGCGTTTGTTAATCCGACAGGTAAAATTGTAAACTCATAGTGGCCATAAGATGTTCAAAATTTTTTCTTTGCTAAATCTTAGTGAATACAATCGCTTCACTTAATTGAATCAACAATTTATTTATATGAGAGAGTGAATACTTACTTTTAATTGTTTTTTTATTCGGATAAACTCGAAACAAGCCTTATTTGAGGAAGCGATCAATTGCTCTGTTACCTTGTGGAATTCGATAAGGGGAGAAGCTCTCTGAGAAAGATATGGAGGGAAAGATGTGCATCCAACTTCCATAACCTTTTGAGAGATCGATCAGTTGAGAACTCTCGTGGCCTTTCCAGAAGAAGAATTTGTAAATGTAAGAAGTCCCCTCCCTTGAGGCCCCATTGGCTATTTAGTATTTTGGAACAAAAAGATTCAAATTAGCAAATGGTCCCCCCGCCCCCCTCCCGCTGCCCCACAAGGGGGATGAAAAGATTATTAACCGCCTTTGTCACTCTCTGTAATACTTTTGTAATTAATTTTAGTTATTAGTTCCGGAGTAACTTGCAAAGCTAGAGTTGCTACCACCTTTGAGCCATCAAACCTAGATTTGCTACCACCTTTGAGCCATCATCGGTGTTTCACTTTTCAGCCATCCCACCCATACTT
Source organism: Ceratopteris richardii (assembly GCA_020310875.1). Taxonomy (NCBI): domain Eukaryota; kingdom Viridiplantae; phylum Streptophyta; class Polypodiopsida; order Polypodiales; family Pteridaceae; genus Ceratopteris; species Ceratopteris richardii. The sequence goes on along the minus strand of CM035438.1, from coordinate 98,204,394 downwards.
TATGCAATATGTGGGATCCCAAGGGCACTATACCCCTTCACTTCAATTTTTTTCTATCAATTATTTTACCTAAGGAAGACTAGGCCTTGACCAAAATTCCTCTTGAAAAAAACATTAAAGTAAGAGAAATTGAAATTTAAAAAATGGACTTTATTACTGCCACATGGTGCATTTTGCATGTCTGTAAAACTTCGTGAGTCCAATGAGATTATTTATAAAACTGGTCTTTCACAAGGAAGTTGAAAGGGATCATAACCTCCAAGTTATTTCTCTTTATACTTCATCTCATTAACCTTATCCCTTTTTCTCTTCTCTCTTTGATATTTCTACCCTATATCTTTTGTTATCTCTTTATATTTATTTCCATCCCATCCATGTTCTACCTCTCTTCATTTATCCTTATCAACCATGTAGCTACAAACAGATACATATACACTCGCACACACATAAACATTTACACATAAAAATTCATACACATATGGACAGGCAAACAATTACAAACATACATATATGTATACATCTACATGTTCAAATCTACAAATACATATACCTACATACAAATGTACGTATAATCAACCATATATATGAAAACAAATTCATTCCATTGTTCCAAATTTGTGAGCTAGCAGTTGTTCCATCCACACAACTTAATAAGCTAGGAATTCTATCACCTAATGATAAGATTTGGACACTTCTTTTTCTTAGAACAATGGGCGCTTTCAAGTATAATGCAAGAGGAATATAAAAGAGATTAGAGAGATCTATAAAGCTCATTTAAAACTTTTATTTCCCCTCATTGCATGCATGCCCTTTGGTATATATCTCTCTAGATTTGCTTGTTACCCATGGCCTCTTGAACAAGTAGAATAGTATGGGCATTAAGACCATTCATACATACATTCCTAACTTGCGGTTCAAGTCTATTTGGAGAATATTTCTAAGATGAAATCTGAAGACAAGGGAAGATAAAAACATTTGCACTCCTTTTTTATCCCATACCTAAGATTTGCTTTTATTCGAAGGCTCACTTTATCATCATATTATAAGTATCATCCATTTAGATAGACTTCCATGGTAGGTCCTAATGTTCTACCAATCTTCTCTAGTCGTATCGTTCGGAAGATCTTGCTATCTCTTTTATGGAACTTCAGTCAGCCCATCGAAGTGCCAAAACTCGCATCTATACACATATCTACATTGTTCTTAGAGTACTTTTGGTTTTGAGTTATCTCTCCGAAAGGGGTTCTTCAAGTCTTCTTGTAGTAATATACCATCTACTACCCTATTCATAGTAAAATATATTTCCTCTTTATGGTTTGTAGCAGTCCCTTATCATTTCTTGAAACCGTTTTCTCTTTTGATTTAAATTTTTGTCACTTGAAAGATTATCAAGATAGGGACCAACCTCGTAATGTATAAATAAGATATTTGGAGATTTCGATGGAACTTTTAAATTGGGAACATGCGAATACTAATATGCAAAGATAACGTATATCTACTTTCACATATCATAGCAGGAATCATACATAAAGTAAGGCTATCAACAATAGATATGGAGCATAATCCATAGGGTACTTATTGAAACCTAATCTATGGGCTACATAGAATGATATGCGTGACAAGATGTTAAAAGTATCGCCAATATTATAATAAGGATATTTAAGTTAAGCGCAAATATGTATCATCTCTTGATAGATTAGAGTGACATATCTTTCGACCGAAAGTCATACAATAGATGTGTGTTTGTCTTCTTATCATCCAGGATCTCACTTTTAATCCTTCCTATGAGCTTTTATGTCCCTATGCTTCTACTTTGGGCCAGTTCTTTAAGATCTCCAGAGATCAAGATTTTTTGTTTTGTTTCTTCAAATTTTCGATGGGATTCCTCGTGCATGTGTCTTCATGTACTTCAAAAGATTCACTTACCATCGGTCTACCATCCAAATCTTTTTTTATACCTGGAACAAGTACTCGTACAGAAAAAGGCTGACTTGAATCAAGAAAGGAAATCTGCACATGCCTTACTCCAGCATCACCATCAAGAAACGTTGCTTCAAGTTGCTTGAAGAATTTTTTGAGTAATGCAATGGCAAATTAATCTTTGTATTAAGAAACTTGGTAAGCATGAAACAGAAACAATTTCCACCTCATCTATGCGATTGCAATTTCCACCTCACTATGAACTAACGTGCTGGTATGAGTTGCTCATGTGCACATGTCGACGATGCTTTGTTTTTCTACAAATGTGCTTTGTTTTCATGTACTCACGAATCGTTCTAAGTAGCGAACTGAGGGAATTTTTTTTTTTTTCTGGACCACTCTCTCGGACACTTTTCAAACTTTGCACCTTCAAACCTTTCCCCCGAAAGGAAGGGATGCTCAAGAATTGATCTAAAGCTACAATATCTATGCCGAGAGATAAACATGGTCGATAATACTTTCGGAATTGTATCATTTATCAAGTCTAGCTTAGCGGATCTCCACATTAGTCTATAGATTAGACCATGAGGGTCATTGACAATCTCTAAATTCCACCAAGTCTTGATGGGGATTCAAGTGACTCCAATAAGCTTTTTCTATTCTATCAGTAGGGGGACCTTTTTGCACACACTAGTTGGTAATACTCTTCATCATGTTGCGATCCCACAAGAGGATCAGGTCAAAAGGGAGAGCGCCAAGAGAGTCCCAAGCTTTCATTCTTTCACAGGTTGAGTGTGGGGCATACATTGAAATCACTAAGAAGGGAAGCGGGTTACCAAAATTAACTTCGAACACCTGTGATAGCTGTGGAGGAATCCCAGCTTTTCTTGTACCCAAGAGCAACACGACTGCTACTAAGGGGTTGGACCATGACTACTAAAAAGTGATGAGTAGAAATATTCTTGAGTCTCTTCATCAACTCCTTCTCATCAATGCCTTGGGGTTGTTTTGGATTACACAGGCTAAAGGAATTTAATATAATTTTTAATATACTTCACGTTTTGCGATGTTTTATTAGTCTCTATTCTAGAGAATAAGTAGATACCCCTTTGATTGAGTCCCTAGTTTCCATGATTGGCTTTGGGTTTTCTCCACTTTATGTTGCCCTTTGGTATATATCGGTTCTAAGCTGAAATGTCAAGACCATGGAGTACCAGAAAAAAAAGTCACTGAATTGATATTATTATTCATTTTCTATAGAAGTCTCGCCTGTGGGATTTTAGTTGGTTCATTGAATTGCCGAAATTGCTGCCTCCACAGATATCAACATTTTTCTTTGGGTGCAAAATTCTTCAATGATCTTTCCGGAATGGGTTCTTCCAGGTTTTCTTGTGGTAATATACCTCATATAAATCTATTACTTAATTAAATTCACTGAGAGTTGAAATTCCTACCCGTTATGGTTCGTAGCGATACATTATCATGAAGGGAATTCTTTTCATCTTTAGATTTTAATTCTCTATCACTTCAAATATTCTTTAGCTACCGAATAACACTTCTTACGAACATTATACCACCATGGAATGTATAAATCAGAAATAAGCTGGGATTTGGGGGGTCCCGTGGGCGCTAGTCCCCTTCTATTGTACCTTTGTTTCTTAATTTAATTCAAGTCCGGGAGAGTAGGCTATTGCCGAACTTCCTTTATATTAAAAAAAAAGAAATAAGCTGGGAATTTCTATGAAACTCCTACTTTTGTCATCCCAAAACTTTGCCTACATGCATAAAATGACATAATTGGTCATTCTAAGCATTATCCCAAAAATGTCATTTGCAACGTCCAAAATGAATTATTTCACTATTCAAAGGCCTACTACAATTCTTCTGTCCTTTAAGGAACTCTTTTATCAAAGTTGATGTGCGGGAAAATTATCTAAGTTCAACCAAGTCGAGTCTTGTACTTGATATGTGTGCCATTTCACCAAAATCTCTATTATAGATCTATTTCTAAGGAATCTTTCCCTCCTATCTAATACTATCTCATATCAAAGCTCAACAGAGCCATCATCTTTCACCTTATAATTATCCTACAAAACATGAGCAACATTAGGTACATATCGTTTAAGTAAGCTAACATGAAATATAGGATACACATTTAAATGTTAAGGTAATTCCAACAAATAAGCAAGAGACCCAATCTTTTTCAAAACTTAAAAAGGACCTACGTATCGAGGAGAAAGAGGCAGAAATCAGAGAATTAACTTGTGATTGGGAGTGAGAGTGAGATTGAGAGTATCAGTGTGAATGAGATTGTGATAGCTCAGGGTGGTCGAGAGGTGGATGCTTCGTCAGGAAGCTATTTTCCAAAGATATTGTATCGATTGATTCACATCTACAATATCATAATTTCTCTTTCTTTGAGTCATATCTTTTCTACTCTTTTGCACCTTCCGTTATCTTTTGCAACTTCTGTATTTCTATCTTCCATTATTCTTGAGTGATGGGAATCTTCTAATTGAGGATCACTTGTGACTGAGGAAGCACTACACTCTATGCATATGTGTATATCTAAAAGCTTTTCTACACATGGTAACATCACTATGTAGTAGCGCACATGTGATTATAAGTTGCGCATACGCGCACATGTGAAGGATGTTTGTTGCATTGAATTACCTCATACTGATTTTCCTCAATGGTTTGCGCACATATCCTTGATGCATAAAGCATTCGAATGGTTCAATAATACCATTTTGCTGTTGAAGGAGGACCTTAATTCATTCCGAGGAACTGAATTCACTATGACAGCATGTTTGAGTTTTAAAAATGACTCTATGGGAAAGTGAAGAACGCTGTAGAGACTCGCTTATGTTTAATACATCTGAAGAGGCTTGTGTATCTCTAATCCATTCGCTTATCACTAAAAGTAAGAGTAAATGATTTAAACATATGGACATAGATTTATGGATTAGTTTCAGTTTGTGTAGTCAACTAAATGCAGTGGTAGATGATCCAAGTGCTTTGCCATCGTGCATATAGAAGCAAATGTGGGGATATATAAGATATATGGAAGCCTGATTCAAAACTATAGCTCATTTTCTTTCTTGAAATCAACGGACTAATAGGTATTAGAACTGGCTTTCAAATTATTTCTTTTAAACCATGAATGAAAATCATGTTTCTGAGTGATTGAATCTCACCTAAATGTTTCTCTTCTTCTTTCCCAGCGCTTATTGGTTCGCGTTATGTATTGTAAGGTATTTAAATTTTGTAGATGTTTTGAACTAATGTAGGACGATTCTGGTATTTTTTGTTGGTGGACATGATTCTTATGAAGTTCAGCTTCGTTCATGGTTTGAATATCTTAACATCCCCGCCAGGTCAAAAACCTCTTAACCATTTATCCATAATGTTGACGAATTTTATCAAAATCTCCAAATCTGTACAATCCTAATATTTAGAAATGTGTGACGAATGTTCACATGCATGACTTGAATCTCTCTTTCGATGAAGTTTACTTTGCTTAAATGGTAGTGCACCTCTATGTGCTAACTCAAAAAAAAAATTTGGCCATATTACCTGCAAATATAAATAACTCTCTACTTCAAATCCAAGTCTACTTCAAATCCACGTCTTTTAAGACCTTCTTGACACGCATGATTTCCCATCTAACGAATTCTAACTCGCGTTACCGTAGCTGCATTGATGAATGAGTAGTTGTAGATTTGTTTCTAGAACTCGAAGAGATTCTTTAACTAAAAGAAGTTCAGCCTTGGCCTACTCTCCCGGACTTTAATTAAGAAACAAAGAAGTCACAAGTTATAGGTGAATGGAGTAGGTGCCCTTGGGACCCACTGAATCCCAAAAAGAAGGGGCAACGCTTGCAGAACTAGAGAGTGTTACAAAGGAGGTTAATAGCCCTCTCATCCCCCTCATGTGGGAACCACTTGGGTTTAAGCTTGTTTTTCTTGATGAGAAACACCTTCTGATGCCTAAAGGGTGGGGACCTCTTGCAGTTGGTGATTCTTTTGTTGAAGAGGAACAGAGACTTCTTGATCGACCACCCTTTAGGAGGTTGTCCAAAATGGTAGGCACACCACTCCCTCCAAATCTTCCATAGGGTCTCCCCTCTTATGACATTCCATAGTGTCACTGAGCATATGATCACTTCGCCCAGAAGATCTTGCTTCCAGCTAATCTGGTCCTACAGTCTCAAAATATACCCAAGGGTCCACCAGAGCAGGAGAGACTTGGGGCACGTGAAGAAGATGTGCCCTAGATCCTCAATGTTGGGGTGCCAACGCTTGCACCAAGGAGGAGCACCGATTGGTCCACATACCACAATGAAGAATTTGCCACATGAGAACCGACTTTTTGATCTCAATGAGGGGATGCCACATAGACATGTCGAACTTCAAATCCCAGCACAACCTTGTCCAAGTTTGGCACCACTTCTTATTAAGCATGATATGATAGTCCGTGTTCTCCTGGATTCTATGGATTTTGGACAATCAAAACCAAGAGATGTCTTTTTGTACCTAGCATGATTACATACTTTAATGTCATTCTTTTATCATTCTTAATTCCTTTGAAACCTATTGATAATGCTTTGATCATGCCGTGGAAAAAGCCATGTTTTGACGTTGTCGGTTTCTATCACCGTCGAAGGCACGACGCCCCTTTAAGTTCCTCAGCTCAATAATACTATACGAGTGCGGCATAGAGTAAGGAGCGCAACACGTCATGGCAGTACACCACAAGAGAGAGTCGTCGTCTCACCGCTCATAGCAGCACATCACAACATTTCAGATTAACACAAGACAAGAAATAACGATCTTTAGATAAAATTACTTCCCGCCTTTGGAGTCTTTTTGTTAGTGGATCCATGAAGAATGGTTCTTGTGTAGTTTGATTATGAGCACGTGCAAACTCTTACTAGTGAGTCATATGATCTTGGTGTTCAAAAATGAGGATATGTTTGTCCAAGCTTTGCAAACTCGCACTTGGCAAGTATGGAGGACCACTTTGTGCCTATTCAAATGGTTTCAAAATCTCGTTCCTAGTCATTCTAAAGACATGTGCTATTGACTTTGGATCGAGCTCGCAAACTTGCCCTTTTTCCTTAAAGAATTCATAAGAAAAATTGTCTTACACATTGACCGAACTCTAGTCTCAAGAGAAGATGTCGGAGGCCTCATATATGAGCGAAATACTTATTCAATGCTAGAGGGCACCCACAGATTAGTGTCCAAATTGATCTAAAGAAAGATCTCCCCTCTAAAATCTCCATAGACATTGGAGAAGAGAAAACTGTTGAAGTGGAGATTTTGTATAGGAACTTGTTGAATGATTTCTTTCATTATGGAATGCAAGGCCATATAATTAAAGAACGTCCCTTGAGGTAGAAATCCAGTAAGAAAAATCGAGAGAAAGATAATGCTACAGGGACTAGAGTGGCTGGTGAGGCCTATAATGTATGAACAAATCATGTGCATGAGGCTGAGTAGGGGATAACACATGTACTAGAAAGGAACCTTGATGGCTACATAGATGTAAGATGAAGGAGGAGAAGAAGCCCTAAAGGTCTTATTGAGAAGAGCCCCTCTCGCACGACTCAAGAAACAAACTTCTTCTGCAATTGGGAAAAGGAGGTCAATGACCAAGATTACCCGTGGGGAATGAAGTAGGAAGACTATTGTAGCAAGGGGGAAACCTTGTTGATATATTTAGGTAGTGATGTGTGTGAACACTCTAGGACTGTCGGGGCACTTTTTAAGCTTTGGCATGCATGCTTTGGTCATCTGAATTTTGCTAGTTTGCTACGCGTGCAGAAATCTGAAATGGTGTCCTCGTTGCCCAAACTTGAGGTACCTGGAAAACATGTTTGTGAAGGCTGTATTTTGGGCAAAATGCAGCGTTCATCCTTTCCAAAAGATGGTTCAGTTCGGGCTACTCAGAAATTGCAGCTTGTACATAGTGATGTTTGTGGTCCTATGCAGACACCTTCTTTTGGGAATTATCTTTTCTTTCGTGATTTTCATCGATGATTTTTCCAAGCATGCATGGTTATATCCATTGAAGGCAAAGTCCGAAGTGTTCATGTGCTTCAAACAGTTTTTGGTTTTGGCTGAAAATCTGTTAGCATGTAAAATGGGCACCCTCCGTTCTAATCGAGGTGGAGAATATATGTCTTCTGATTTTAATGCATTTCTAGCTGAACATGGGATAAAACACCAGTGTACAGTGCCGTATACACCTCAACATCATGGAGTTCATTAGGGGAAAAAATGAACCCTCAATGGGCCTTTTAGATTAAGGAGTGATTAGTGATGGACCAATCAGAAGAGGGTGGTGGCCACAGTCTATGCCCTATAAAATACTAGGCTGAAGGGTGGAGAGGGGACATATTTCTCCCTTATTTAATGAGCTACCTCTAGAGAGAGAAGCAATCTTGTAACTTAGTTGGGCCCAAAAATTCAAAATTTCTAAAAAGTTAAAAAACTCATCATAACACCTGAAAATGGACCCCCCATTACTTTTTAGGGTCAAAAGTACTCCTTTTGACCCCAAATTCAAAATCCATGCATGTTTTGAGCTGGAAAAAATAAGTTTTTTCAAAAACACTCAAAAAAGAGTTATTTCCCTCCTAAACGTCACATTTTCATACCCAGGTCCCAAAAAGTCATCTTTTCCCACTACTTTCACTCTATAGCACACCATTGAAGCTCCTGTTTCTACACTCCAACCTACCTGCATCTCCTATCTCGAATTATTGTTGTAGCTTGAAGACCTTTAGCTTCAATGGCAACATCTAAACCTTCTAGGCGACCAAAAGATGAAATCCTCACATTAAGATGTCACAATATCAAAGCCGCACATAGACAGTGGCTATCACATGAGTACTCCAAAGGTGCATGGGTGTACATGAAACCCTCTAGAGTTGGGCCTCATCGAGTTAGAGATCGTGGAAACTTAGATCTTCATTAGAAGGGAAAGTTATTTGGCTTCAAGAAGCACGGAGACAATGGGATGGTTGCTATTGTACAACATGTTTTTACAATGGCAACTATGAAACTTGAAAACTCTAGTAGTATGAGATATCCTGTGAACTGTAAGTACTACTCTACAATATTTTATGTTTTCTTGTGTCGGATATATTTCTTAACTATTTAGATATGTTTTTGTTTGTTTCAGATATATTTCATTCTACTTTGGTGGAAGAGCAACCACTTCATAGTCTTACAGGTACTTTCCAGGCATTGCATGCAGATGTTGGTGCACTAATCTTTCCAAATATATCTCCTGCTCAACTTTACCATGATAGAGTTTTCTTTTACACACATAGATATGGTGTACCCTCTACAATGAGTGGTTTTGGAAGGTTAGAGAGAATTGAAGTACATTCTCTTCTTAGCTTGGAGTGGCCAAAACCTGATATATGGTCTGTATCATCTTTGAAGCAAAAGATGGTAATGGATATACATAACTTTTTGAAATTCACAAAAGTGTCTAGGTCTGTAGGTTTGCACTGGTCTTTTCCCATTCATTGTTTTGTATATTTATTCCAAGGATTCTCATTCCAGGAGACTTCCACCATGTTCATGTGTAAAGATATCACATATGAGCAAGTCGAATGTCTTCTTGGTAATTGGGGTTTGATGGAAGGAATTGCAAAAGGTGATAAATATCTCTGTAAAATAGGTGGAACAGGTATAGGATTTTGATATTTGAAACAATGTACTTCATTATACATCAGATTCTACTATGATCGTTGGATGTGCAAACTTGGCAAATGGATACCATTTCAAAGTTCAGAGGGATCTTTGCATTCATTTGAAATAAAGCTTAGATTGCCCAACAATGAAACAGAAACTATTTTAGTGAATAATCATTGGACCTTGGCTAATCTGAGAGAACACTTTATGATTATGGGGTTTGAAGGACTAACTCAATCCATCTTCAAAATTCAAGCACATAAGGTGAGAAATGTTTCATGTTTTTGTTAAAGTAATCTTTTCGTTATTGTTTATTTCACTTTAATGAATTCAATTTCTTGCAAATTGATTACAGGTGGGCAAAAGAATGGAATACAAAATGAAAGTCCCTGTAAATTGGAGCAAAGATGGAACAGAACTCTCATTGTCATAGTTCTTTTGCAACCTGATAATGTCACTTCTTGGGCCCTAGTCATTGTATCTCATGGTTTTTGCACTTTCAAGAACCTTGTAAAAAGTAGGACAATTGATTCATGTTAGATATTGTATATACCTTCTTCTCTGCAATGGTAATTTCAAAACTTTTGGAATGTCAAAAAGCTTGTTCACTACTTTGAAATGTTGTTGCTCTTGTTTTTTTTTGTGCATTATTTTGTCTTCAGAAACTCATTTTTTGAAATTGCACTTTTTTATTCTATACTTATAAAAGTAGGCCCAGTGAATTTAAAAACTTGAAACTGCTATAAAAATGGTTCTATATGCTCATTTCTCACATTTGCACTCTCAAAGAGCTAAAAAGCACAGACTACAAGCCTCTAGAAATCTCGCGCGCAAGCAATGGCTGCTGGCACTTCCACTCCCATGAAATCTCCTCGAGATCTATATCTTGAAGGGACAATAGCCATGGATTCTGATGTGATCGATGAGATCACAGATTTTATGGAATTCCATATGTTAAGATATGCCATAGATATTCCAGCATGTGAGTGTAAATGGGTCCCCTGTGACCTGCTTTTTTACATTCATAAAGATGAGGCGTTTGCGAAGCGCTTAAAGCGTTTCATGGCTATTGCTTAGGCTTCAGGGCACCTCTTAGATGACATAGTGCCCTTAATTAAACAATTAAATAAGAAAAGGAAAATGGGAAGAAAATATCTTTCCTACATAGCAACAACCATCTTTTTTGTCAATGAGCAGCCCGAACCTCCACCCATGGACCTACCCCATCTTGTTACTGGGGGTTTTGTAGATGACAAGAAGGAACCCCAGACAGAAGCTCTCAACTTATTAGGAGTCAAAAAATTTCCAAAGAATTTCCTCAAGGAGTAGTGGACAAATTAAAGGAAGTCAATACACAGAAGAGTCCACCCTCCAACTTAGACCCCGTGAACCCACTCTACCAGAGGTAGAGATGGAAATGTTTTCAATTATACTATTCGATGGAGAGGAATTTTTGTTCCTGCATGATATTGAGAAGGCATTCGGTCTATGCCTCGACGAATGCCTTAGTATTTTCTGCTCAACCTCGGATGTTCCCATGGACAACACTTCTGACATTATCGAAAAGGCAACAATTCCACTTGTTGATTCAGTTGCGAACACCATTGCATTTGTGTGTGAAGAGATTTTGAGCCATGCCAACCAAGCTTCCACTGAAGAAGATCTGGCCACAACAAGGGAAAGAATTTTGGAGAAGAAGATTCCAAAATCCCCTGTTGTGGAGGAAAATTGCCAAAGGAAGATTTTGTAATAATCCACAAGGACTTTTTCCCTCAAGGACACTTCATGACTTGGTGTATGAAGGCCTTGAGTAAAGTTTTGTGCCTATCTACAATAATGCAAGGGACCAATTGTATATTTCGAGTTAGGAAGTCCCTTGCCCTTACTACCCTAGGAGTTAACTTTAGAGGAAAAATATTAGGTCAAATAGGAATAGCTTTGGGTCTTGGATTCACAGACCCTCAATTAATATCCCAATCAGTTTTGACTTACCAATTGCCTCTATCTTTTCAGAGAAGAAAGAATGTAGTAGAGAGGCTCAAGGCCAAGAGCCAATTGTAAAAACTTTATAATACCAATGTTTTGTTTTTCCAATTTCCATGTGCATTCAATCTATTATATCTTTATGGTTTTGACAATCTCATAACTTTTGCATAGTTTAATCAGTCTTTTTCCATTATTTCTTGTAAATTGTGTTTCCCAAAATGCATGGAATGGCCTAGGAATGCAAAAAAAAGGCCTGCCACAGAAACGAAAGGATGGGCCCTGCAAAAGTTTTGCAGGGCCCATCCCCGCGTTTTCGTGGTAGGCCTTTTTTTTGCATTCTTAGGCCATCATATGCACTAGATTACCTATATTGCAAGTCTATCTCCCTCAATTAGCACCTTCACTTGGGGAAATGTGGAACACTCCTCTTATGTGCAATAATTAGAGAAAGTAAAGACTCCTCTTGGTGCACATAATGCAGCAGTAAATAAGTACATGTATATTCATAAACATTGCTTAGCTATTACCATGCAGTGCACTCTATCCAAGGCCAATCATATGCCCCAATGTGCATGGCATGTGTTTCCATGGCTTGGAAATGCCAATAAAAGGTCTGCCACAGAAACGCGGGGATAGGCCCTGCAAAACATTTGCAGGGCCCATCCCCGCGTTTCTGTGGCAGGCCATTTTTTGGAATTTCTTAGCCATGAAATGCATTAAATAGCATTACCACTTACAACAAGTACGGAAAAAAGAATGATACAACTATGAAAAACACTTCAAAGAGGTACTCGAAAAACACACCTACAAAGATAGGAGAAATAAACTTCAAAACATGTACACTAAGAGATAAACACTTGGGAGAGCAAATATGAGAAGACAAAGATTATATTCATCATTTGGGATTTACAAAATATTCATCATATGGATATACAAAAGGCTCTCCAAACAAGGGAGTACAATTTATGGTTAAGGGTTATTCCCTCTAATTCTCCTAGCTAGCTGCAAAGCTTTAGGTTGTATTGTCACTCCATTTGCATGGATGGCACATAGGTTAGAGTCCTCCAACATTGATATAAGATATGCCTCTGCACCTTCTTGGAGAGCTTCAATGGCTATCCCTTGGATACGAAGTCCAGCGCAATAGTGTTGGATCTCTTCCTTCACAACTCTTGCAAATGACCTTCGTGGAATAAGAAGCTCCACAAACTTTTGATAGTGTCAAATCTCCGCAAAGGCTCTGGTTTGCTTTCTGCACCTTTGTGGTGCTCTTGCATTTGGGGAGATGTTGGGTTGTGGTTGTTGTGGTCTACGACGTGGTTGATAGTTCTTCTTTCTTCTGGGCAGATGCCTCAATGGTCCTGCCTCATCATTTACTTCCTCTGCCCAACCTTGCTCTCGTTCTTCATCGGTTGGTCTTTGTCCTTGTCTTGGTGGAAGTGTCTTGCCTCATTGTGTTACTCAATGGTTCACGGGGATATAATCATTGTTCCATGGTGGCTCATTTATACTTTCTTCATCTGAGGAACTTGATAAATTTGATGTCTCAATCAAAACTCATCTATGTCCTCGTTATTTGGGCCTCTCCTTGATTGGTGTCCTGATTGGGGGCTCATCATCAGATGCGGAAGGGGAATAATTTATTTGTTGGGATACATCTTTCTCTGGTGAAGCTTCATCCCCTCGCGATGCAATGCTACCGGACTGTGTCCCTACACCCGAGTTTCTTCTTGAAGAGTGGCTTGTGGTTCGATGCTTCTTGTGGGGTGTCATCCATGTTGGGCGTTGAGCACCTTGCACATGGCTAGGGTAGACGACATGATCCTTCCTAGCAGTCTGCTTTGTGCGTGCCATTCTCTTAGGTTGTAAAGTGGTAAAATGAGGAAGGACACCTCTATTTATAGGCTTTCACTTAAGAATTGTCCTCTTCACATTTAAATGGATAAAAATTAGTTTTAAGACATTAAAAGTATATTCAGAAACCTCGCGGACTCTTTGTGCACGCCACTGGGCATGATTTACGGGTCCTGATGTTGACATCCACTTCTCTCTTGCAATATCATGTTGTAGTTTTTATGTAATCTTTGCTATTCATGACTCACATGCCTTTTCCATTACATATTTTCTAGAAAATGTCGCACAAAAAAACCAATTGAACATTTCTTCTAAATAGTTTGATTGGAGTTGACCACCCCCATGACGAGTGTTTTTAAAGTAAACACCTATACCCTTGTAATGTGACTTCTCCATTCCTTGTGTACTAAAAATGTCCAGTGACCCATATCAATTCATAAAATATGCTCCATGTGCAAAAAGAATATGCTATGATCTGGTCAATAAGATATACACATAGTGTTTAAGACCAAATAAAAAAAATGTAAGCGAAACTTACTATGTAATGTGTAATGTTGCTTTCTCCCCAAGATAAGATGAATGACTGTGTAAACTCCTTCAAAGTCACTTGGAATAATTCTCATTGTGAAGCATTAGTGGAAACCAAACACATCAAATGTAACCATTGATCGAACGATGACCAAACCTTCTTTCGCTTGTTAATGAGATCAGCCTGACTATCGTTGTCTGTTGTAATTGAATAGAGGTCCTTCCAAAGCTCCCATTTCCCATTATCTTGACTATTCACATCTCTTTTAAAGAAACGTCGTGCCTTCTTCCCAGTCATTGAAACTTGTTGTAAAATCTCTTGAGACTCACCATACTTCTTAACAACTAAAGATACCTGGCCACCATGACAACCTATAGAATTCAGAAGATCTTCTATTTTTTGGATTGCTATTGTAGGCCTCTCTAGTGGTTTCATTGCAAATGCATATTCAACATGGAGCTTCAAAAGCCCATCAAAGATCCTCATGAATGCATGCAAAGTACAAAAGTGAACATTGACTAATGGAAATGGGATAATGGGGTTCCAATCATTGTTTATTTTATCATAAGTCGGTTCCTGTAACATTGGACACCTCAAAAGTGATATCTCCCATTCCCTGTGATTCGATGAGTCTGTTTCATCAATTTCTTCAAAGTCATCAACTCTCATCAATCAGGTTTAGACTGTCTCTTAGATCCTTTGTAACCTTGTGTACAATATGGGCAAGGATAGAGAGAAGATGCTCCTTGTTTACAACCTAACATGCATTTTATACTCTTAAGGTCTCCACCCAAATGCCATTCTACCTCAAAATCACCTATATCATCTACAAAAAGCTTTTGCCCATGTATTTGAGAAGAGATTACTTCCATAATCCACGGTGTCCTACTAAAAATCCATGAAATAACATTATTTGTTTCTTTGGGAACTTCTATAGCACCTAACCACCAGATATCTCTCTTTGATTGCACATTGTAAGTCAAATGGTCCCTCCCTCCTAAAGTTGCATCACTCATTGCATGGTCCATAATTTCATTCATTAGCGTCACACTCAACCTTTATAGTCACCGACCCTTTATGATTTGACACTCATCAAGCTTCAGTATGAACTTTAACTTAACATTACAGTCTGCACAAAAGAAAAAACATTATCTTAATATGACAGTTGAATGCAATAAAACTTCAACACCAAATAAAATGTAGTAGGGGTACCTTTGATTGTTGAACTATAAAAGTGAACCATTGCTTGTTGAAGCTTTTGAAGATCCACAAATATATTGTTGAATTTAGTGTAAGTAAATCCTTGTGTAGATAGGTTTTTTGATTGCTTCTTGGGAATATTTGGATGATAAAAAGAGGCAGGCATAGTTTCTTCTATGAATAAATATTGTCCAATAGTACGAGTCACATCCTCATTTGAAGTTTCTTTATTGATAGACACTTTATATGGGCATGGAAATATACTTTGAGAAATACCTCATGATTGTAAGGCTTGCCTGAGAAGGGTGTACATTGCAGTATACCCATTTCTACTGATGCCCACTTCATCACATATTGCCTGCACATCTTGCACTGTGATAAGGTTTTTTAACTTCTTTCAAAACTCAGCTTCAACAACAACTCTAATACACTTTCCTATGCGTGATTCTAAAGCAGAAGTGATTTCTTTGGTGTTTATACAGCTGTTCATCAGGTTGAATTGGTCTTGTGTTGTTGATGAAGCAATTATGTCTTGAATAAACGACCTACACAATGAAAGATTCCATTACAAATCTTCATTAAAACATAAAAGTAAAACAATCACTCACCTTGTTGCATATATACTTTGTTTACGTGCTCCACCACCTTTTGAAAGAGCTTCAAAGGATGAAAATGCTCTTTTCCTATGTCTCATACCAAGTGGAGTCTCTTTCAGCTGCCGGAGATTGGCAGTTAACTTTGAAATTGTGCTTTGTTTTGCTTCAATATCCTGTTCCAAATCTACAAGTTGTTTTTGTAAAGATATGATTGTGCTTTCTGAAGTCACCACCCTCATATGATGGATGTGATATTGTTGGAACCAATACTTAGCAGTATCAAGTGAATGTGTAGATAATCGCTTGCAGTAACCCAATAGTCCAGTTTCACCGACACCAATGAACTGAAGTAAAGTTGAGGGGTTATGGAATGTTGGATCGTAAGAAGATATTGGATCAAGAGGATATAGTGAACCATGAGCCTTCTCCAGCTGCATGACATTCATTTTTGAGAATTGGCATCATTGTTGCATCGTGTATTTGGAGAAAACTCTCTAGGCTCACAAACATGGATACTTGTTGATGCAAGAGTATGAGGATGTTCTACTGTGAAGTTTGTGATACATGTCAACACCATCTTTGCTAATGACCAACAATATCAAAAACAAAGATGAAAAACTGGTTGGAAGGGAGTCTAAAACATATGTTTTGCTCAAAAAATGTGTTTTCTTGTATGTGTATGGGTTAAAGTGTATTTTTCCACTGAGTATGGCTGAAAATGATGAAATTTGAAAAAAGTCATTTTTTGGGGGAAGCATAGTCACGGATTTGATAATGTGGCACTTACTTTTGGAGGGAGTTTGAAAATTATACTTTTTCTAAAAGAAACTTCAGAAAATGGGCCCAAAAAAGTGACTTCTGACGTATATATTAAAAAATAAGCTCTTTTGAGTTAATATACACTGAAAATGAGACTTTTTAAAAAAATTCATTTTTTTATTCAAATACATGTACGAGTTTGATGATGTGGAAAGTAGATTCTCTTTCTCTCCCTCTAGAATAAGAAAGAGAGAGGCCTATTGAAGCCTAAAAAAATGCCTACTCCAGCCTACTAAAAAGTGCCCTATTAAATGCACTTTGTCCCCTTAAACAAGAACAGAATTAAGCTTAATCCCTAAAAATTAGGGATCCTTACAAGGCCCATGCAGGGTTCATTTTTTCCCTTAATGTGCTGAAAGAAAGAACAGGTCATTCATGGAGATGGTGAGGTGTATGGTCAAAAGTCAGGCTTTACCACATAGTTTCTGGCTTGAGGCTGTCATGTGTGCAGCATATGTACTTAACAGGTGTCCCACTAAAGCGCTGCAGTCTATCACTCCATATGAGGCTTGGCATGATCGTAAGCCATCTGTTGCTCATCTGCCTATTTTTTGTTTTTTGGCATGTGCACTAGTGCTTGAACATCACAGAAAATTGGATGATAAAGGTAGTAAAATGTATTTTTGTTGGGTAGAGTTTTGAAAGTAAAGGCTATCGTCTGTATCATCCACAGACTAAACGCATTCTGGTTAGCCGTGATGTTGTCTTTGTGGAAGATGCTATTCAGCCATTGCTTTCATGTATAAGGAGACATCTCTTAGCTCCAAAGACATGTATGATACTTTGATGCCTCTTTTTACAGGTGGATAGTCTAGTGCTGGTCCTAATGAGGCAACTTCTCATCCTTTGCAGGTTTCATGTGATGATGCAGATGATTCCATTTCTGATGCAGATTTACATGATGCACTTGTTGATGAGAGAGCTGATATTGAGCAGGAAAAAACTATGCCAAAATGGATGGTGCAGACCTTGCGTGATAGAGATGCACCTTTTTCATATCGTACTCGTTCAGGCTCTCATAGTGCCTCCTTTGCATAAGATTGCTATGCTATGGCTGCGTCTAGTCTCTATGATGAGAATGAGCCTGTTTCTTTTGATGAAGCACAGAATTCAGAAAATTGGATGGCTGCTATGCAATCTGAATATGATGCTATAATGAAGAATGGTACATGGTCTTTATGTGACTTGCCTCCTGGCAAGAGTGCCATTGGCACTAAGTGGGTATACAAGCTGAAGTGTAAACCTGATGGTACAACTGACAGGTATAAGGATAGGCTTGCTGCAAAGGGTTATGCGCAGGAAAGAGGCATTGATTTTGATGAGACCTTTCCCCCTACATGCCGTATGACTACTGTTCGGAGCATTTGTGCACTTGCAGCCCATCATGGTTGGAATGTACATCAGTTGGACATTAAAACAACATTTTTGAATGGTGACTTGCATGAAGAAGTGGATGTTTTTCAGCCCTATGGCTTTGTGTAGAAAGGGCATGAAAACCAGGTGTGCAGGTTAAAGAAGGCATTATATGGTTTAAAGCAAGCACCACGTGCTTGGTATGAGAAGATAGATGCCTATTTGGTTGCATATGGTTTTGAGAACAGTCCAACTGAAAGCACCTTATATGTTAAGCGTGCTAATGATGTGCTTCTGATCATTGTTGTCTATGTTGACGACATGCTACTCACTACTCCTATTCAGAAGCATATTGCTGATTTCAAGGCTGATTTGCATGCCTCATTTGAGATGTCTGATTTGGGGCATTTGCATCACTATTTGGGCATTCAGTTTATGGAAGTTGATGGTGGAATGGCTTTGTGTCAAACGAAATATATTGACACATATGATGCTAGAGATGCATTTGATGTTGTTCTTTATCAGCAGATTGTTGGATGCTTGATTTAATTATGCATTACTCGGCCAGATATTCAGTTTTCTATCTCACAGATGAGCAGGTTTATGCATTGCCTAGGATTCAAGCATTGGCAGGCGGTTAAGCGTATCTTTCGCTACTTGAGTTGTACTCAGCTACTTAGGTTGTTTTATCCCATGGGGGGATCACTACCGCTAGATCTGCATGATTTTTCTGACTCTGATTGGGGTGGTTGCTATGACACTCGTGTGTCCACTAGTGGCTTTTGCTTCATACTTGGTAGCTCTTGTATATCTTGGTTGAGCAAGAAGCAGCCTACTGTGGCCACTTCCAGTTGTGAGGCTGAGTATAGGGTAGCTTTCAGAGCGACTGTTGAGTGTGTGTGGCTCAGACACCTTATGGCTGATTTGGGTGTTGGTCAATCTTCTTCCACCACCATCTTCACTAACAGTCGGAGTGCATTGGCAGTTGCGAGGAACCCTATGTTCCATGCTCGCACTAAGAACATTGAGGTGCATTATCATTATGTCAAGGAGAGGTTCTGCGCTGGGGAGATCAGCTTGGCATATGTGCCCACGCACGAGAACATTGCAGGCCTTTTCACGAAGGCTCTGCCTAGGGAGAAGTTTGAAGCTTTCCGCAAAGCTTTGGGCTTACTTCCTTTTGTGGAGTGATTTCCACATAGCTTGGCACTTCCTTATACATGAGTGCCAGCTACTTGTTCACCGCATCACTCCCAAGGGGGATTTGTTGATATATTTAGGTAGTGATGTGTGTGAACACTCTAAGACCGCCAGGGCACTTTTTTCCCTCTTTAGGAGGTTTTTTTCCCCCGGCTTGTATATATGCCTATTTCCCTAATGGGCTACTTATATTTGTACATTCTGTAGTAATACATTCAGTATTGTGTGTTTGTGCTCCAAGGTTCTTCTTCTTCCTTGTGTTGTTCGTGTGCTTCTGCAGACATCTATCTCCAACAAACCATTGAAAATTTTAATTGCAAGGAAAGCAACCAAGAAGGAAATGCCACTAGCAAAGAGGTTGGCTTCACCACCAGCAATGATGCTAGCCAAAATAGTGAGAACTTGATGACTAGTTCTACAATCCCAGAAAGGATAACGAACTCATGTTTCAATAAGGCTTCTCACAAAGGAAAATAACGAGCCCAGATACTGTGCAAGAGTCCCCTTAAGGGGAAAATCCTTTGTTAGGATCCCTCTACCTCATATAAACAAGTCAAGGAGAAGATCAAGAAAAAGAGAGACAAGGCCCATCTACGCAAAGATCTCAATGTGCGATAATGATTATCATGTCTCTCAATGTTCAAGGGCTATTTGACCTCTCAAAAGCATCCGTGATCGGCTAATGGATCCACCATAAAAGCATAAATCGTAACTTCATCTATATTGAAGAGATCAAAATCTATGGGGAGCCACTACAAAGAGAATTAAGAGTATTTCCTCGTCCCATGTCTCGCTCTGCACCACACACCCTAGGGGAAAGGGTGGCATCAGTATCGATTTCCCTTATTGACCAGAACCATCAGTGGGTTGGTGATTCTTTTGGGGGTCCTCTATAATTTTCCATCATCTCCTTGTACATTCCTAATTTGGATTCTAAAAGAATTTCCACTTGGCAATCATTGGATTCTCTATGCAACAACATGGTTCTTTGCGGGGAAATTAATATGCTGGAGCTCCTTACTTACAAATGGGGGGGGAAGGAACGGGTGATTGATGGGCAAGAGAAGGAATTTTGGGACCAAGTCAAGTTACACTTGGATCTAGTGGAGATCAAGGATGTTGTTGGTTTCTCATGGTCAAACCTCCAAGATAGTGTTGACTTGAGGAAAGCGAGACTCGATAGGAGCTATATCTCATAGAATAACATTAACAAATGGTGCCTCCCTTCCCTCTCCCAAAGTGTGGACCTAGCTCTCTCTAATCACTACTCTATTGTGACCTTCAAGCAGGTTGTTAGTCTCAACAAAGCCCCATGATTTCATGCCAATTCAATCACTTTCTCTCTCCCCTAGGTTCAACTAGAGATTACTGAGGCTTGTAGCAGGGCCTTTGCCTCGTGCTCCTTGCCGACCGTTGGAGGAGGGTGGTATGGATACTCATTACATCTTTGTGTGGGCTCATAAGAATCTTCAAGCTATTCATCGCTCTAGAAGGGAAAATCTTTTGTTGACCTTCGGATCCCATAGACACACAAATGCAGAGGATAGTATAGAAACAAAATCTCACAAAAGTACTCAGAGAATAGAAAGAGACAAGAGACTTCACACCAGATTGGGTACAATCTCCCCCCACATACTCTAATGGATGACTGTATCAGAGCATGTGTATTTATAGGTATATCTTATTACATCCTGAATAGAAGATACATGAGGGGGCGCTTTGATGCTTTTTCTTTATTTACAAAATTAGGATTTTCTATTTTTTCTTTTTTTACAAAATGGTGATTTTCTATTTTTACAAAACATCGCTTTCTAAAGCGATCTATTACTTCTACAAAAATAACTAAAAGTATTATCTTCTAAAAATAACTACCTTCTAAATATTCTTCTAAGTATCTCAAAAAATATTTGAATAACTCCATGGGCATTCAAACCCTCATGAGCCTTCACCTACTAAATCAAACACAAAGCACCTTAAAACCCTCAAGACATTGAAATCCATTTAAAATTCCATAATTCCATAAAATATAACATCATTATCAGATGCTATGGCATATGGACATAGAAGTTAACAAAGGCAACTCGCAATACCAGATTGGACTTCAAAAAATCAAAAGCATTATGAGATACAAAGAAGAAATTCAAACAAAGAATCTACAAATATACTTCAAAGATTGGTGGGCTTGTAGGGCAGACAAGCCTACCAAAGAGATGTGCAACATTCTCAAAAAGAAGCAATCCAAGGAAGGGATTCCATTCATGATGGATGTCGATGGAGTTGAATGCAAAACGAATGAAGAAAATAGCACATTGATTGTCAGCCACTTTACCGAAGTGTTGGGGGTTCCCACGCTTTGTTCTCGTGATAGATGTGACTAGATAGCCAACATCTCATGCGTTATAACCAAAAAACAAAATCTGCAAAAACTAAAAGCTCTTTGCAAAGCTTCGATCTTGGATGCTAAGACTCTCGAGATGATTGATTGCATTCCTAATCAAAAGATCTCGGGGTTGAATGGGCTTACCAATGAGTTCATCAAGACCTTTAAGCATGTGGTGACCACTCCTTTACATTTAGTGTGGCAAGAGGCTTTTTCCTTTGACATGCTTCCCAATTGTCTCAATGAGGGTGCCATCAACCTCATTCACAAAAAAGGAAGAAAAAATAGAATTGAAAATTGGCCAGCCAATTACGATGCTATAAACCTGTTACAAGATCTTGTCAAAGGTGACTGCGAACCGTACTAGCTGTGACCTTCAAGACTAGATCAATGAGGATCAAAAAGGGTTCATTAAGGGGATTTCCATCCTTGAGGCTATCATTGATGTTTGGGAATGTGTGGCTTTTACTGAGATTGGTGCATGATGTCCTCTTCCTTAATATTGACTTGACTATGGCTCTTATTTGATCCCTAGTGGACAAATCTTCCACTTCTTGGGTATTTCGATGGGATTCGACATTTTCATGGGGTAGCAATGGAACTAGCCTCTCCCTAAGATTAAGAGCAAGCTTACATGCTAGAAAGGTATGACACTTAATCTCGATGGATGTTCCATGGTGATTAACACATACCTTCTCTCTTTGATGCTTTACTTTCTCTCCTATTGAAGACCAAATGCCCAAGAGATCTTTAAACTCGATAGAAGGGATATCCCCAAAATAAATGGACTACTTGCATTATCCAAAATGATCAAGGTTGTTTGGGCATCCTAGACATCAAAGGAATGGAAAATTAGTCAGTGGGAAAATGGTTAATTAAAGTATGGAGCAATAGTGATGCCTCTTGGGCCAAGCTTTTTTTTAGAAATAGGAGTGCTCTTAAGCTTGTGGGCCTCCTGATTTGGAAGATTCTAGACCTTCTCACCATATTAATCTCAACTTTCTCGATGAATCCCAAAGGCTCCAGCTTGATTTGATCTCTACGAAAGAGTTGGAGCAAGGTTAAACAGTTTGTGAGAATCAATGAAGATTGGAAATGGGTGACTAGTATTAGATAGAATGATTTGATCTACTTTCCTATCAAGCGCATCACAGTTGGAGCCTCCAAAAAGCTAGGAAGCTTTCAAACAAACGCTTTCGTTTGTGGAAACGCCTCTAGAACTAAGATACTTGTCACTGGATTAGATTCGAGGACATTGATCTAGCCAAACGAGTGGACTATGATGAATGGCATGTGTTTAAGAGTAGATTCAATGCTTGGGAGCAATTGAGGAGTCGCCTCCTCATTGGTCAAGACTCTCCTCACCTTGAGGGTGTAAGATGATATAATGGCAATAGCCTTGAAAATATTCCAATATTGAAGAAGGATGTGGAATCTCATGTCACACTCAATAGGAAGAGGTGTCTCCATTGGTTAAGCTGGCGTTGGGACTTTAAGTTGGAATCCCTTTGGCACCTCCTCATTGAGATAAAAAAATTTTGTGCTTATATGGAAAATACTTTCGCGTGGAATCTAGACCAATGTAAAAGAAAAAAATTTTGCAGGATCCCCTTGTGGTGCCAACCATGCCTTCGTGGCATGGAAGAATTCGGACACCTAGACTATTTGTGGTCCAAATCAATACCACTCTGGTAGGCCCCTCAGAGGATCATGTTGTTATAGAGACAAATCAACTAGAAGCAAGATTTGCTAGGTGAAGCAATCAGATCTTCCTCAACACTATGGAATGCTATAAGTGGGGAAACTCTATGGAAAATATGAAAAGAGAGGTGTGCAACCAACTTTCAAAGCCCTCCTAAAGAATGGTCAATCAAAAAATCTCTTTTTCTTTTACACAAAATAATTTCCAATTGTATGAAGCCCCTGCCCTTTTGACATCAAACAGGATCAATCCAACCAGAACATGTCAATTACATCTATAATAGACCAAGCTTTCTTAGCTAGTTATAAAGGAAAAGGAAATGGAGCTCATCTATTTATAAGGAAGAATCTACTAATGCGAGACAATCAAAGAAGGAAGAAAAAGTTGACAATGAAAGAAAGTTGAATAATTTTTCAAGTAATTTAAAGCAAATCATTATCTTATAAAGAGTTGTCCTAAATTTGCTGCAAAGCAAGGAAAGATGAAAGAGCTTGGAATGTCTGTCGTAGAGGCCTCTACACCTAAAACAAAGTCTACTAATCTCATTCAAGATGAGGAATGGGCACTGATTATTGTTTGGTGATATGACCCATCTTCTCATGAGTAAAGTATTTACGTAGTAAACTCAAATGTTTGGTACTTTGATAGTGGTGCAACCAAACAAATTACCTCACAACGAAGTTTCCTCACTTGACTTGAGCTTGTCTCTATAAAACATAATTTACATGTATTATCGAATCCTCTTGTCATATAATGGGAATCAGAAAGATCATTCTTTCTATTGTTGATGGTAGTTCTTTCACACTATCAGATGCCTCATATGTGCTACAGATCAAGCAAGATGTGTTCTCAGTTAACACATTATCCAAGGTTGGATTGGTGTCAAGCTTTTTTATGCTGAATGTGGATTCCATGATCTCTAAAATGGTGATGTTATTTTTGCTTCTAGTGTTTTATGTTTTGGGATCTATTAGCTCATAGATTATGTCAAATATTTCAAGGATTCAACATGTGTACATTAGGGCAAAAAATGGCCCAATAAGGGCCATGTAAGGAATTCAACTAGTTGTGCCTAATCTGTATTAAAGTTGTCAAATCATTTAAAAAATTCAGTGTAAGCTCATTTAAAACCTATCTTATGCAAATTTTGAAGAGAGAGAAACTCACATGATAATCATGAAAAGTTTGTGTGATATCGTATGCTTCGAAGTTTGTGCTCATCAGGCGTTCATCAAAATTCAAATTCTCCTCTTGTTCACTGACCTATATAATGTGTGCTTATGAGCTTTTGCACTCTTTTACTCTACTTTCCATAGCAGGCATGTTTCTCTCTTTCACGTCATTTTATGCACTTCGCATCACTCTTCATAGCACACCATGGAGAACCTCAACCCAAACACTCTCACTCAGCTTTCAACTAGCCAAAATCATTGTGATAAGTTCCATATCGACATTGCAGTTAGTCATGAGTATGCAATGACAAGAAAGGTATACCAAAGGGCTCTTCAACCTTCTGAAGTGGATGGATTGCGGAAAGAAAGAAAAAACCATATGGACATATGGGCAGATGGATATGTTTATCCAATTGATCCACAAACTGGAAGGTATCACCTTTTTCATAATCTTGATGATCTCATTAGATTTGTAGGAGATGGTCAGGATGGTTTACAAGGCTATTGTTCAAGGCTCTTGGATTTCAAGGAATTACATAAAATACATAAACTATTTACAGAACACACTACATCAGAGGGATTTACATAAGAGGGAGTTAGAATACAAATTATCCACTTTATCTTCTTAATTAAAATCTTTCAAAAAAATGAAAGAAACTCCTATAGGTTTGACAATGCAATCAAAATGAGTAACACCTTTTCTAGATTTGATTGAAAAATCAGGCCAAAAGAAGAAAAGAATGAAATTTGTAAGAGATCATGTGACAAATGTGTTTGGTTTCAATATGTTGAATAATTTTTAGCACGTACATTTTTGTAATGAAATTATGAGTCAAAATGATGTTTTAAGACTACTGAAACTGAAAGAAAATACATGCTTGAAACGCTTTGTTTTCCAAAAACTCATGACAAACATGAATTTGTTGTTAGAACCATCTCAATTTTAGGAGATTTGTGATGATGTTGGAGTGAATAGGAAAGGTTATACAACAATTTCAAAAGTTTGGTGTGAATTTTGTAAAATTTAACAAAGTTCAAAGCTTTGGATTGCCTAGACCCCATCATGTAGGAAATTTTTGGCTTTGTTTGAATAAAAATATCACATCTCTATTTGGTGAATATAACCATATTCATGGTAACATGCCTTACGAAGTAGGAAAACAAAAGTTATATTGCACTTACAATGCATTTTACAATATATCGATAGATATAATAAGACTTCAATTATACATGGTACAGTTCTATAATATAAAAGAACATGAATGTTCTCATCTATTGAAATTTGTAATCAAACTTGATGAAGCTAAACTTAAAAAACATCAAAAGATGGAGAGAATAAGCATTGCAGTGATGAATAGAGATTTGGAATATAGCCTTGGGAAATTGGATACTCCATCTCTCAAAGTACAATAAAAAATGGAGTTATGGTGGGTTGGCTAAGCTCAAGTTCCATATGAGAGCCATAAAACACTTAAATGGTTATTCTCATAGACAAACGTTCCAAATGTTGTTCAGAGGCATCATGTAGGAGAATTTTTAAATGTCAAAGACGACGGGGACTTTAAAGTTGAGTGGCATTTGAGTGGAGACCTAAAGACGCTCAAATGCATGTTTGGTATAAGTCGGGGAGCAAATTCTAAGTACACTTGCTTGTACTGCATGCAAATTGCAGGCACAAGAGGATGGATTGCTAGAGCTGAGGCTGAAGAGACCCTTTCCAGAAAAAATGTTATTCTTCATAACTACTCATCATCTGCCATGATCTGGGATCCCATAGTTCCAATAGCACTGACAAATGTACACATATGTACACTACATGCAGAGTTAAGGATTATGCATATACTATCAAGCCTACAACTCTTCTAAAAAAATGTGAATCTCTATTTTCAGGAATGTGATTTCATGGTGGTGATGTTCATGTAAGAAAAAATCCAAAGCTTTCACAAAATATAGGTAATGTACTACAGGATTTCTCAATGGGAGGTGCAAAAGCAAGGAGATTCTTCAGCAACCATGATGAAAAACAACTAAATGCCATGTGGAATTGCTAGAAAACATTTTGTGACCTCATGACTAATGTTAAAAGTAAACCAGAAATAGCAAAAAATAGAATGGAGGTGTGAGTCAAACTAGATAATTTTTTAAAGACTATGAGGCAACACGTAACATCAAATAGCTATGTGATAGATTTCAGAAAGGCGACCACAGAGCTTATGGAAACCATCATAGAGGCATGAAGTGCCAAAGACATAACATACTACTTGGTGAGTTTCAAAGATAATTTACTCTATTTATTTTTCTTTAATTGAAATAAACATCTGATAAAACTTTTCTCTTCTTCCAGCATATTCTTCTTGTGCATGGTGCATTCTTTGCAGAAAAGGACACACTTGCCATATGAAACACCCAAGGTGTGGAAAAATCTCATTATCAAGTAAGGACAAACTTCTTTAGGTGCACAAGGAAAGGAGGAGGCGTAACAAAAAGTAATGCCTTCAAAGAGCTTATTGATTGGTTCTTTAAAAGACAATCACAAACAATCATATTCCCCTTCAAAGAAAGGATTCATGGTCAGTAGAGATGTTGTCTTTGATGAGAATGAATCTTGGTTTGAAAGTGAATGTAGGAACGTAAAACTACCTTATGACTTGGAAGAGGAGTTTCCAAGCCTCACTAAGGAGGATCCTACTCCGAATGGAGATATCAACTCAGATGATGAGGACATCATCAACTTAGAAGAATACAAGGCATGGAATTCCAAAGGCAAAGTCAAAATGAAGAGGTTAGAGGATATACCTGAATCATTCAATCAAGCAATCAGAAGATCACAAAGAGAGAGCAAAAAGCTAATCAAATATGGGTATGACACTTCCTTAGTAAATAAGCACTCTGTTTATCTTGCAAAAGACTTATCATTTGAAGAGCCATCATCATATGAGGAAGCAAAGACGAAGGCAGAATGGAAGGAAGCTATGGATGAGGAAATTGAAGCACTCAAGGAGAATGATACTTGGAAGCTAGTACCAAAGAAGGAGTCTATGAAGGTAATTGGTTCTAGATGGATATATAAGATCAAAAGGAATTATGATGGATCAATCAGTAGGTACAAAGCTAGACTTGTGGCTAAGGGTTTTGCACAAACCCAAGGAGTTGACTATGAAGATACTTTCTCACCTGTGGCCAAGATGCCAACCATCAGGGTATTGGTAAGTGTGGCTGCATCAAAGAATTGGAACATGTATCAATTGGATGTAAAAAATGCATTTCTAAATGGATGGATTTCAGAGGAGGTGTACATGTCTCAACCTCATGGTTATGATGATCCAAACAAGGTAACGTATCTATGTAAATTGAACAAAGCTCTCAGTGGTTAAAGTAGGAAATGTTAAGACCTTTGATGGAAACAAGAATCTGTTGAGCAAGGTTCTATATGTACCTACAATTACCAAGAATTTGATGAGTGTTGGACAAATTGTGGAAAAGGGATTGCAGGTTAGGTTCAATCAATATGGGGAATTTGCGGAGGATCCCCAACATGGATTCAAAAGAATTGCAAAAGGAGAAAAGATAGGTAGATTTTCTACTTTTGAACTTGAAGATACAAGGAATATTGCACTTTATAGTAACAAAGATCAAACACTCGTAGAGCTTGAAATTAGGGCATATTGGTGAAAGAACTTTAAAACAAATATGTAGAGACCAATGTGTGCTTGGGATACCTAATGTATCCAAGCAACACATGATTTATAAATGTGGTGCTTCTTAGTTTGGAAAATCTCACAGGTTACCCTTCTCAAGGAAAGGCTACATGCATCAGGACTACCTAGGCCTTGTCCATACAGATGTATGGGAACCAAGTAAGGATCCCTCAATTTCTCGATCAAGGTATTATGTATCTTTCATTGATGATTACAGCAGGTGGACTGTATTGTACTTTATGATGCACAAAGATGAGGTATTCATTTGCTTTAAAAAGTATCTTGCACTTGTCGAGAACCAAATAGGGAGAAACCTAAAGAGACTAAGGTCAGATGGAGGAGGTGAGTACTTCTCAAATGAGTTTGATGCACTCTTGCAGGATAGAGGAATCAAGAGAGAAATCACCACAAGCTATACCACTGAGCAAAATGGGGTGGCAGAGAGGAGAAATAGATTAATTGTTGAAACTGCTAGGTCTACGTTAAATGAGAAAAAAATACCTAATTACTTGTGGGCAGAGAGCATATCTACTGCAACTTATCTTATAAATAGGTTTCCATCAAAATCACTTGATGCGATTACTCCATATGAATGGCATGGTAGAAGACCTTCACTTGATCATTGCAGGATCTTTGGATGTGCTGCCTATGTGCATATCCCTTCTCAGATAAGAGATAAGCTAGACCCTAATGTAGAGAAGTGCATATTCATAGGGTATGACTTGAATCAGAAAGGATATAGGTTCTACAACCCTTCAAAGAAAGGATTCATGGTCAATAGAGATGTTGTCTTTGATGAGAATGACTCTTGGTTTGAAAGTGAATGCAAGAAAGTAAAACTACCTTATGACTTGGAAGAGGATTTTCCAAGCCTCACTAAGGAGGCGCCTACTCAGAATGGAGATAGCAACTCAGATGATGAGGACATCATCAACTTAGAAGAATACAAGGCATGGAAGTCCGAAGGCAAAGTCAAAATGAAGAAGTTAGAGGATATATCTAAATCATTCAATCAAGCAATCAGAAGATCACAAAGAGAGAGCAAAAAACCAACCAGATATGGGTATGACACTTCCTTGGTAACTAAGCACTCTATTTATCTTGCAAGAGACTTGTCATTTGAAGAGCCATCATCATATGAGGAAGCAAAGACCAAGGCAAAATGGAAGGAAGCTATGGATGAGGAAATTGAAGCACTCAAGGAGAAAGATACTGGGAAGCTAGTACCAAAGAAGGAGTCTATGAAGGTAATTGGTTCTAGATGGATATATAAGATCCAAAGGAATTCTGATGGATCAATAAGCAGGTACAAAGCTAGACTTCTGGCTAAGGGTTTCACACAAACCCAAGGAGTTGATTATGAAGATACTTTCTGAGTTGTGGCCAAATTGCCAACCATCAGGATATTGGTAAGTGTGGCTGCATCAAAGAATTGGAACATGTATCAATTGGATGTAAAAAATGCATTTCTAAATGGTTGGATTTCAGAGGAGGTGTACATGTCTCAACCTCATGGTTATGATGATCCAAACAAGGTAACATATGTATGTAAATTGAAAAAAGCTCTTTATGGATTAAAGCAGATACCTAGATCATGAAACCATAGGTTGACTACATACCTTCAGGATCAAGGATTTATCATGAGCAAAGGAGATACATCTCTATTTTTCAAAAGAAATAATTCAGAGGTAATATACCTATGTGTATATGTTGATGTATATACTCACAAGTAATGATGCCAATGGCATCAAGCAGATCAAGAACCAGATGATGCAGGAGTTCAAAATTAGTGACCTTGGATTACTAAAATATTTCCTTGGACTTGAGTTAGTCTATACTAACTCTCGAATTTATATTACTCAGAGAAAGTATATTCAGGACATGTTGAAGAAGTTTCATTTGCAAGATGCCAAAGTTGCAAGTACTCCAATGGAGATAAACATAAAATTAAGTGCTCATGAAGGTGATGTGCTTGATAATATTGCAGGTTACCAAAGCATATTGGGAACATTGAACTATGCTTCATTGACAAGTATTGATATTGCTTATGGAGTAAGTGTTCTAAGTCAGTTTATGCACAAACCTAGGGTACCTCATTGGAAGCTGCCAAAAGAATTTTGAAGGACCATAAAGGCACTCAAAATCAAGGATTATATTTTCCTTATACCTTAGACTTGGACATCAAGATATATTCATATGCAGATTGGGCAGGTTTCAAATATGATAGAAGGAGTACATCAGGTTACCTATCTTTTGTAGGTGATAAACGTATATCATGGTCTTCAAAGAAGCAACCTACTGTTGCTTTATCTTCTACAGAGGCAGAGTATAGAGGATTTTTCAATGCTACTCAAGAAGCCATATGGATCAGATTGTTGTATATAGATTTAGGATTGCATACTACATCTCCAACGATTTTTGGAGATAATACAAGCTCATTACACCTTGCAGCAAATCCTATTTATCATGCTAGGACCAAGCATATAGAGGTTCACTATCATTATGTGAGAGAGAGAGAGAAGTTATTGAGCAAGGAGATTCAGTTGGCATATGTAACAACAAATATGCAATGTGCAGACTTATTGACTAAAGCATTAGATGGTACAAAACTTTGCAAGTTTAAGTCACTGATTGGATTGCAAGACATTCATGAAGATTCAAGAAGAAGAACAAGCCAAAATGTTTGGCTTGAGGGGGATCTGTTGGTGCAAAGTGAAAGCCTACACATTTGGCTAAAAGATTCATGAACAATTGAAGCTCCATGGAAACCATTGTAGGAGGATTTTATCCTTTACATTTGTAAAAGTTAATTTTTTTTAACTTTGAAGAATCTTTGTAACTCTCAACAAAGTCGGGGAGTTTATTAGTTGAGAAGTCACGACTTTATGTTACAGGGAATAATCCTAGATTGGTGGATTACTTTTAGAGAGAGCCAAAAGTTGAATTCAAATTCAAATTTGAATTTAGCACTTATAAAAGTAGCTTAAAAAGTCACGGGTAGAAGTCTCCATTACGAGTTCTCCATTGCCATATTGTAAGAGAGTGAGGTCTACATTGTAACATACACTTCTCATCATCATTAGGCTATGATTGTCAAGCCTATGATCTTTTACAACATTGTTCATTAATACAATAGATGTACATTGCTCGTCTATGATCTCTCTGTCATAGTCATTCATAACACTCAACTCTCATCATTGGAAGTTGAGTGTTTCATCCAAAGATAGTAAGTTTTTTGACCTAATCAAAGTGCAAACTTATCTATTTTGCATCAACTCTTTCTCATTGATGATCCAAAGTACCTAGTGGATTATATTGAAATAATCACAAGCCTACAAGGTTCATTTGGTTCTTCAAAAGCTCAAGGGCTACTCCTATGTTGGTTGGATGGACCAAACTTCATCACTTGGAAACTCAGTTTTGTACCTCCTACAAGCTTCTCCAAGGCCTCTCACTAGTATCAGAGCCAAATTAAGATAGTTTATGGATTTCCATCAATGATTGAGAAGGTTGGTAGAAAAAGATCTACTGCTTGGAAAATTAGAATGGAATCCTATTTGTTATCAGGGGAGCACTAGATTGTGCTCTCTGACTACAGTAGACAAGATTTCCGAAGCCAAAACCCCAAGATCGACTACTTATTTGCTGAATTCTAACACTCAAGAGTCTTGTTTCTAGTTGATGATGTCATCGATGACATCATCAAATCATAACCGCCCTTGAAAACCTATAAAAGGAGGGGTTGGCCACATTCATAGTCAGTCTTGTGGATGCCAGTCTAGGGAGCTAAAGGGATCCTGATCACCAAGTAAGTACTTTCAAGTTCTAGTTCAAGTTCTAGTCTTGTCTCTTGCTCTAGTCAGGTCTAGTCTTGTATCATGGACATCCTTTCTTGTCCTGTTGTAATCTCGTAGTACGAGATCCTTTCTAGTTATTTCTTGTATCTAGTTCATATCCCTAAAGGGGTTTATTGTAATTGAGATATCTTATTTCCTACCCACGGTCCCGGGTTGTGGGACGTCTTGTATCGGTTACATCTTCTTGTATTATTTTCCCTACGTGGGTGTTCTTGTAATCATAAGTGTATTTTGGAAATCTTGTCTACTATAGTCAGAGAGCACAATCTAGTGCTCCCTTGACATTTTGGTAAGACTACCTTCATCAAGATCAGGCACCATGGAGACTATCCGAGAAGAATTTTTTACTGCACTTAAAGTCATTCAACAAGAAGTCCAAGAGATACGAGAGAACCAACAGAGGATTCAACAACACAGTATTCAAGATGTAATCATAGAACAGAGGCAAATCTAAGAGCTACAGATCATTGTTAGTCAATCTTCTTCAAGTACCCCCATGACAAGTAACATGAAGAAAAGTCCAAAAGTGAGCATGCCTGAGAAATTTGATGGGACGAGATCAAAGTTTTGAGGATTTGTGCAACAAGTGAAGCTATTCATAAGGATGCAGCCAGATAGGTACCCATATGATGCTTCTCAAGTAGGACTCATAGGAACTCTATTATGTGGTCCTGCTCTTTCATGGTTTGCACCTATCCTTGAGAAGGACATGGATATTTTGCATGATTTCAAGGCCTTTATTCAAGTTATTTCAAGTACGAGATCCTTTCTAGTTATTTCTCGTATCTAGTTCATATCCCTAAAGGGGTTTATTGTAATTGAGATATCTTGTTTCCTACCCACGGTCCCGGGTTGTGGGACATCTTGTATCGGTTACATCTTCTTGTACTATTTTCCCTACGTGGGTGTTCTTGTAATCATAAGTGTATTTTGGAAATCTTGTCTACTATAGTCAGAGAGCACAATCTAGTGCTCCCTTGACATTTTGGCAAGACTACCTTCATCAAGATCAGGCACCATGGAGACTATTCGAGAATAATTTTTTACTGCACTTAAAGTCATTCAACAACAAGTCCAAGAGATACGAGAGATCAACAGAGGATTCAACAACAGAGTATTCAAGATGTAATCATAGAACTTCAGAGGCAAATCTAAGAGCTACAGATCATTGTTAGTCAATCTTCTTCAAGTACCCCCATGACAAGTAACATGAAGAAAAGTCCAAAAGTGAGCATGCCTGAGAAATTTGATGGGACGAGATCAAAGTTTTGAGGATTTGTGCAAAAAAGTGAAGCTATTCATAAGGATGCAACCAGATAGGTACCCATATGATGCTTCTCAAGTAGGAATCATAGGAACTCTATTGTGTGGTCCTGCTCTTTCATGGTTTGCACCTATCCTTGAGAAGGACATGGATATTTTGCATGATTTCAAGGCCTTTATTCAAGATTTCACATCCTCATTTGGAGATACCAATTGTTCACGTGTTGCTGAAACAAGGTTAAGGAAGCTACATCAAGGAAATAGGCCTGCATCTACCTATGCATCGGAATTCAGAAAAATTATTTGTGACCTCACATGGCATGAGGATTATTTTATCAACAATTTCGATGGGGCTTACGTGATGATGTTAAGGACCTCATGCTAACCATGCCCAAGGTAAATACTTTGAATGAATTCATGAACGAAGCAATTGAATGTGATAATAGGTTGTTCAAGAGAAAGCAAGAGAAGAAGACTTCTATTAGAGATCGAGAATACAACTTTACTTCTATTCCACAACAACATATGCTCGAGGAAACGCAACCAGAACCCATGAAATTGGATCACATCGTGGTCAGACGACTTACAACAAAGGAAAGACAATATCGAAAGGATAATGGATTATGCTTTTATTGTGGAGAGCATGATCATATGGTATTCAAATGCCCTAAGAAAAAGAAACAAGTTGGAATTAGAACTTCCACAATCACCATCCCACATCAGAAGGACCATCATCAGAGTCAAAAGAATAATATAGTTCATCATGAGAATCATACCCTTGATTCTGTACCTCGATATACTACAAAACCTTTCTAGTTTCATCATGGATATCCATCATCATCTTGTTCCAGTACCACATATCAAGAACTCTACAAAGACCAAGAGTTATGAAGATTCAAGTCCTAGAAGATCTCAAAGTCACATAACCGCTCCTCGTGGAACTCGTCGCTTGAGGGGGAGGTCATGCCATGAGCAAACAAGGAAACCATCTAAACCTTAGATTCCATGTCAGTTTCTATATCTCATGAATGGCTTAGAGTTTTGAAAAACTAGTGCTTTCATTGCGTCCGGAACATGCCAAAACCCCAAGATCGACTGTCTATTTGCTGAATTTTGACATCTGGAGGTCCTGATTCAAGTCCATGACATCATGATGACATCATCAAGTCGCAACCGCCCTTGGGAACCCCCCTTGAAAACCTATATAAGGAGGGGTTGGCCACATTCATAGTCAGTCTTGCCAATACCAGTCTTGGGAGCTCAAGGAGTCGTGACCGCCAAGTAAGTACTCAAGTTCCAGTTCTAGTTCTTTCTTGTTCCTTGTTCTAGTCTAGTTCTTGGACATCCTATCTTGTCCCCTTGTAATCTCGTAGTACAAGATCCTGTCGAGTTCTTTCGTGTATCCAGTTCATCTCCCAGAAGGGAGTTCTTGTAATCCAGATATCTTGTCTCATACTTACGATCCTGGGTGGTGGGATCTATTGTATCATCTCTCCTCCTGTTTTCCATACCTATTGGTCTTGGGTTGTGGGACGTCTTGTATTGGTTACATCTTCTTGTATTATTTTCCCTATGTGGGTGTTCTTGTAATCATAAGTGTATTTCGAAAATGTTGAAGATAAATGTACAAGCTCATTTTCATATGAGCCATGCTTGGATAAATTTATCAAATATAAAGATAAAGGAAAAGTAGAGGAAAAAAGAAAAAAATAAGAAAAGAAAAAGTATAGTCAAAACTTCATGATGAGTAAGAGATACAATATCTTGCCTTGTAGTTAGTAGCATGTAGTGGAGAAAGTGGTGAGTTAAGAAGAAGGCACAAACTTCTTCACATGCTCATTGGTTATAAAAGTGAAGTGGGAGCACATTCAAAACAAGGAGAGAAAGAGGCAAGATCTCACAGTAGTCAGATCTACCCATTTTGTCATTTTTGTTTTTCCTTAGACTCCTTCCAGCCGCACGTCAGTTTGTACACAACTCTGTTGCAGAGCTCATATCTCAATGCATATCTAACCATTTTGTGTGTTTAAACATTCATTGGAAATCTTATCACATGTACTTTCTACACGTCAAATATCTCTTTGAAAGCTTATATAGTTTGTGAGATATGAGTGAAAGTGTGAAGTCCAGGGTTTTAGTATACCTGTGTGGATAGGTAGTCTATTTTGGTTGGTTCAGTTCCCTGACCAAAACATATCCAAATTGCGTGATTTTTGTCTTCTTGGAAATATCTTTGCATCTACTTTCAATGTCTCAAATATCTCCTTCAGATCATTCATAATCTATGAGATATCTGTTAGAGTAAAGTCTAGTTTTACAGTGTACTTATGTGTGCAGGTGGTCTATCTTGGTGAGTTGAGTTTCCTGATAAAAAATCATCCAAATTACTTGCTTTTTATCTTGTTTGAAAGCTATTTGTGTCTACTTTCTCTATACAAAATATCTTTTTCAAAGGATATATATTCAGAGAGTTATTATTCTAAGAGTGAAGCTCAGTTCTTTAGCATATCTGTGTGGACAGGTAGTTCATCTTTGACAGTTGTGTTTCCTAATCAAAACTTGTCCAAATTACGTCATTTATAGCTTGTTAGAAAGCTCTCTTTGTCTAATTTGATTAACTAAAGTTTCAAGTCCATTTGAATTTTGTATTGAGAGCAGAAAGCTATCTAAGGTGCAGATATTTGTCCAAGTGCTGGATATACAAGGGTGGTTCACTACACATTTCCATTGCGCATAGGAGAACTAATTCTTCATAGTTGGTATCAGAGCAAACTTGGTGGTGAAGCTTCATCAACAGATCTAGAGGTGAAGCAAAGCAAAAGAGGAGCTACAAAATGAGAAGGAGCTTCACAAATGCAAGAGCAAAGGACTATAACTATTCGAGGTAACTCTCAAAGTCTTTGATACTCTTCAATGGCTGACTTGGGTCAACAAGTAGAGAAGTTGGACAAGGATAACTATCCCGTGTGGAAGTTTAGAATGACCAACTACCTAATGGGCAAAGTCTTATGGGGTATTGTGAGCAGCGATGATGCTCAACCTCAAATCAATCAAGCTATGGCCACCAAAGTCCAAAGGAGGCAAGCAAAAGAATGGGAAGAGAGGAATAGGAGAGTCATGTTCCTCATTTCGCAAGTCATTACTAATGCCATGGTAGGTCGTATTCAACGTCTAGAGAAAGTTAAGGATGCTTGGGAAGCTCTTGAAAGGATGTATTCAACAAATACCAAAGCTAGGAAACTTCAACTCAAGAATGAGTTGAACACAATCAAGAAAAGTTCGAGTCAATCCATAGCTGAATATACGTTGAAGATTAAGGAGCTAAGCGATGCTTTAGCTTCTATTGGCACAACGGTTGAAGATGAAGATCTTGTGTGTTATACTCTCAATGGCTTGAGAGAAGATGAAAGATGGAAGCCTTTTATAACTTCCATTAACTTGAAAGATGTATATCCAGGTTTTGAACAACTAATCCCTCATCTTGTCACAGAAGAGCTTAGCTTCGGTGGTCCCAAAGGAAAGGACAACCACAACCAAATGTTATATGCAGGTCAAGGTAAAGGAAGAAACTCAAGAGGAGGCTCAAGAGGAAGACGAAGAGGTCACAACCACTCCAACTACAATCAAAACAATTCGGAAGACAAGGATGCATCAAATGCCAACGCACAAGGAAGAGGTCGAGGTAAAAGTAGAGGAAGAGGCCGAAGATCCTACAATTCTTATAAAGGTATAACATGCTATCATTGTGGTAAAGTAGGACACTATGCTAGTGATTGTTGGCTGAAGAATGGAAGACCAAATGGAGGCAATCAAAGGAACCAAAGCAACTATGCAAGCACCTCAAGTGAAAGAAGCAAGGACACACTACTTGCAATGAGACATGAGTATAGAAGCTCTTGTGAAGATAACAAAAAATGGTACATTGATTCAGGTTGTACTAACCATATGTCATGCCAAGGAAGTTTGTTCACTAATCTACAGGTTCCAAGTGGAAAAGGATGTGTTGAAATAGGTGATGATACTCAACACATGATTGAACACATTGGAGATATAAGGCTTGGAGATACAAGCAGAGCAAAGGTACTATCTAATGTTCTTCATGTTCCTACAATTTCAAAGAACTTGATTTCAGTAGGACAAATGGTAGAGAAGGGTTATCATGTCATATTCAATGAGAATGGGTGCTTCATAAAGAATCCAAAGGAAGACTTCAAGGTCATTGCTCGAGGTAGAAGAGAAGGAAGGATGTTCACTTTGGATGTCCAACATCCACATGGAAAGGTCATGTACATTCAATGTGGGAACAAGAAGATTTTAGAGCTGGACTTATGGCACAAAAGAATAGGACACATCAACATTCCAAAGCTCAAGGACATGAGCAAACATGAAGTGGTAAGAGGTCTTCCAAAATTTAATAGCATTGGACTACATGAGTTATGTGAAGCTTGTCAACTAGGAAAGCAAACGAGGCAGCCATTCAAGAGAAGCAATTATGTGGCTCCAAATGTCTTGGACTTGATACATACGGATGTATGGGGACCAACCCAAGAGGCATCAATGGCTGGTAATAGATTGTTTGTCACCTTCATTGATGATCACTCAAGAAAGGTATGGCTGTTTTGTATGAAGCAAAAATCAGAGGTGTTTTCTATATTCAAAAGATTCAAAGTTGAAGTTGAAAAGGAAAGAGGAAGGTCTATCAAAACCTTAAGGTCCGATGGTGGAGGAGAATACTTCTCCAAAGAATTTTCAGATTTTCTACAAGAGAATGGGATCAAAAGGCAATTCACTTGTAGGTATACACCACATCAAAAAGGAGCTACAACCCTAGAACAAAAGAATTAAGCGTCTCGCGAGATGTGGTCTTTGATGAACTAAGACCATGGTATGAAGATAAAGGAAAGGAAAAGGTTCTTGAAGAAGATTGTGATGATTATGCAAGAACAAATCAAAGAGAAGCTCAACAATCAAGCACAAAGGCTTCAGGTCCAGAGGCATCTACATCAAATGAAGAATGTTCAACATGGAGGGGGAGTCATTCTTTGTCTCCAAATTCAGCTCATAGTAGAGCCAAAGAGGCAAGTGCTACTCCAAACAGTGAGGTAGATGCAAGTGAAGAAGAATATGAAGAGGTAATCACTCTGATGGTAAAGCTAAATAGGTTAAAGAAGCAGCTCTCTAAAGGCAATGAAAGAATATCTTCAAGGACAAGGTATCCAACTCAGAGGTTTAGTATGATAGTTTTATGGCGACACATTCTGCATACATGATGCAAGTTATCAAAGACAAAGAGCCTAAGACATATGAAGAAGCTTGCACACAAAAGGAATGGAAGCAAGCTATGAAAGAGGAGATCAAAGCTCTCAAAGATAATCACACATGGGAGCTAGTGCCAAAGAAAGAAGGTATGAAGATTGTTCCAAACAAATGGGTGTTTAAAGTAAAGAGGAACGTTGATGGTTCACTAGCTAGATATAAAGCTAGATTAGTTGCCAAAGGATTTAAACAAACACAAGGCATAGATTATGATGAAGTTTTCAGCCCCGTTGCAAAGATGGGAACTATCAGAACCTTAATAGCAATTGGTGCTTCAAGGAGATGGCCATTATATCAACTCAACATCAAAAATGCCTTTCTCAGTGGAGAACTACAAGAAGAAGTATACATGAGTCAACCGGTTGGATTTGAAGATGAAAACCAGCCAGATTTTGTTTGCAGGTTGAAGAAGGCACTTTATGGCTTGAAGCAAGCACCAAGAGCATGTGTGGATACAACCCAAGTAGTGCAGATCCTTTGTTGTACATGAAGCAGGAAGAAAATAGAGAGGAGTTTAAAATTTCAGATCTTGGAGAGCTGAAATAGTTTTTAGGAATTGAAGTTGTTTATGGAAAGAGTGGCATCTACTTGATGCAAAAGAAGTACTTGTTGGATGTTCTTTTCAGATTTGGAATGAGTGAATGCAAACCACTCACTCAACCCATGGACACAAATACAAAGATTTGTTCAAATGATGGAGAACCATTGGAAGATGTAACGACATACAGAAGCATTATAGGATCATTGATCTATGCAAACATTACAAGACCTGATTTGTCTTATGTTGTTGGTGTAATTTCTCAGTTTATGCAAGCCCTGACAAGTGAACACTTAAATTCAGCCAAGAGAGTGTTGAGATACATAAAGCATACAGTTAATCATGCTTTGTTTTACAAGTTTGATGAAGAACTCCAGGTCAAAGGCTTTAGTGATGCTGATTGGGCAGGTTCAAAGGAAGATAGAAGATCAACCTCACGTTATGTGTTCATGATAGGAAGCAAACCTATCACATGGAGCTCAAAGAAACAACCTACTGTTGCACTTTCATCTATGGAGGCTGAATATAGAGGATTAGCATTTGCCACATGTGAAGCAATGTGGATTAAAAATCTTTTGGCTGATCTTGGAGTGCAAGTTGGAACCATCCCTATATACGGTGATAACATGTCAAGTATTTACTTGGGAAGCAATCCTATGTTTCATGCAAGGAGCAAGCACATAGAGGTCCACTACCATTATGTAAGGGAGAAGGTGCTAAGCAAAGATGTGGAGATAAAGTTCATCAGAACCAAAGAGCAGGTTGCAGACATATTTACAAAGTTCTTGGATGCTTCTAAACTCAAAGGTTTCAAGGATGTGATAAATTTGAAGGACATGGTTGAAGATAACTCCCAAATGAGCTTGAGGGGGAGTGTTGAAGATAAATGTACAACCTCATTTTCATATGAGCCATGCTTGGATAAATTTACCAAATATAAAGATAAAGGAAAACTAGAGGAAAAAAGGAAAAAATAAGAAAAGGAAAAGTCTAGTCAAAACTTCATGATGAGTAAGAGATACAATATCTTGCCTTGTAGTTAGTAGCATGTAGTGGAGAAAGTGGTGAGTTAAGAAGAAGGCACAAACTTCTTCACATGCTCATTGGTTATAAAAGTGAAGTGGGAGCACATTCAAAACAAGGAGAGAAAGAGGCAAGAGCTCCCAGTAGTCGGATCTAGCCATTTTGTCATTTTTGTTTTCCCTTAGACTCCTTCCAACAGCACGTCAGTTTGTACACAGCTCTGTTGCAGAGCTCATATCTCAGTGCATATGTAACCATGTTGTGTGTTTAAACATTCATTGGAAAGCTTATCGCGTGCACGTTCTGCATATCAAATATCTCTTTGAAAGCTTATATATTTTGTGAGATATGAGTGAAAGTGTGAAGTCCGGTTTTTTAGTATACCTATGTGGATAGATAGTCTATTTTGGTTGGTTGAGTTTCCCGACCAAAACATATCCAAATTGCATGATTTTTGGAGAGATTTTTGCATCTACTTTCAATGTCTGAAATATCTTGTTCATATCATTCATAATCTATGAGATATCTGTCAGAGAGTAAAGTCTAGTTTTACAGTGTACTTATGTGTGCAAGTGGTCTATCTTGGTGATTTGAGTTTCCTGATTAAAACTCATCCAAATTACTTGTTTTTTATCTTATTGGAAAGCTATTTGTGTCTACTTTCTTTGTACCAAATATCTTTTTCAAAGGACATATATTCAGAGAGTTATCAGTCCCAGAGTGAAGCTCAGTTCTTTAGCATATCTGTGTGGACAGGTAGTTCATCTTTGATAGTTGTGTTTCCTAATTAAAACTTGTCCAAATTAAGTCATTTATAGCTTGTTAGAAAGCTCTCTTTGTCTACTTTGATTGACTAAAGTCTAAAGTCCATTTGAGTTTTGTATTGAGAGCAGCAAGCTATCTAAGGTGTAGATGTTTGTCCAAGTGCTGGATATACAAGGGTGGTTCACTACACATTTCCGTTGCGCATAGGAGAACTCATTCTCCACAGGAAAGAGACCTAGTCCTTCACCACCTATCGAGATTGATGATCATGAAGAATTTGAAGTCCAGCATGTCCTAGATTCTAGAATATCCCGAGGAAGATTGGAATACCTTATTCATTGGAAAGGGTATGACATCAGTGATCGTACTTGGGAACCTGCAGAAAACCTTCAGAGAGCACCAATCAAGGTTCGAGAATTCCATAAGAAAAATCCAATGAAGCCGAGACCAGATAACATGACCGCTCCTCGTGGAACTCGTCGCTTGAGGGGGAGGTAATGTCATGGACAAAGGAAACCATCTTCAATCTTAGATTCCATGTGAATCCTATATCTCATGATTGGTTCAGAATTTTGGGAAGCTAATGCTTCCATTGCGTCCGGAACGTGCAAAACCCTAAGATCGACTATCTTCTTGCTGGATTCTGATATCCCTGACCATGCTTTGAGTTGATGACATCATCAAGTCGCAACCGCCTTTGGGAACCGCCCTTGAAAACCTATATAAGGAGGGGTTGGTCACATTCATAATTAATCTTGCCAATACCAGTCTTGGGAGCTCAAGGAGTCGTGACCGCCAAGTAAGTACTCTTCAAGTTCTAGTTCTAGTTCTTGTCTTGTTCCTTGTTCTATTCTAGTTCTTGGACATTCTATCTTGTACCCTTGTAATCTTGTAGTACGAGATCCTGTCGAGTTCTTTCGTGTATCCAGTTCATCTCCCAAAAGGGAGTTCTTGTAATCCAGTTATCTTCTCTCATACTTACGATCCCGGGTTTTGGGATCTCCTGTATCATCTCTAGTCTAGTTTTCCATACCTATTGGTCCCGGATTGTGGGACATCTTGTATCGGTTACATCTTGTATTATTTTCCCTCCGTGGGTGTTCTTGTAATCATAAGTGTATTTTGGAAATCTTGTCTACTATAGTCAGAGAGCACAATCTAGTGCTCCCCTGACATTTTGGCAAGACTATCTTCTATCCAAGACCAAGCATCATGGAGAACGCTTATGAACAGATCGTAGCATCACTTCAGAGTCTCCAACAACAAGTCGAAGACCTAAGTCATCGACAGACACAATTCGAGATGGGACATCCAATGCATGTAGATGCACTCGTCCAAGAATTACAAGAATGAATCGGGAGTCTTCAAGAAAATGAAGGGAGTGTTCAAGTGAATCAACGGCCTAGTACATCATTTATGAGGGTACCCAAGATTTGCATGACAGAAAAGTTCGATGGGGATCACACAAAGTTTCGTGGATTTCTTCAGCAAGTTAAATTATACATCTGTATGCAACCTGATAGATACCCTGATTAGGCATCCAAGGTCGGGTTTATTAGAACCTTGCTGTATGGCCAAGCATTATCATGGTTTTGCCCCAATCTTGGAGAAGAACATGGCAGTACTTCAGGACTATGAGGGGTTTCTTCGAGAACTCTCAGCCACATTTGGAGATGC
The DNA here is from genome assembly GCA_020310875.1 of Ceratopteris richardii. Classification (NCBI taxonomy): domain Eukaryota; kingdom Viridiplantae; phylum Streptophyta; class Polypodiopsida; order Polypodiales; family Pteridaceae; genus Ceratopteris; species Ceratopteris richardii. Next base: position 98,161,834 of record CM035438.1, on the reverse strand, counting down.
AGATACAAGTCCAGTAGCAGAAACAAAACTTCGGAAGTTACGTCAAGGTAACTGCCCTGCCTCTACCTATGCATCTGAATTTAGGCAGTTGATATTTGATATCACTTGGCATGAAGATTATTTCATAAGCCAATTCAGATGGGGTTTAAGAGATGATGTGAAGGACCTTTTGCTCATGATGCTAGAGGTTAAAACATTGAATGAATATATCATGCAAGATATTCAATGTGATAACCAACTTTTTGAAAGGAAACAAGAAAAACAAGTAGAAGGAAGACCTCGCTAGTGGAAACCTTTCCAACCCACTGCCAAAGATGAGTCCATGCCTGAACCTATGCAAATAGATGTAACTAGGTTTCAACCTCTAACACTAGAAGAGAAATAGAGAAGGAGAGTTAATAATTTATGTCTCTACTATGGAAACCCTGGACATATTGCAATTAATTGTCCGAACAAGAGAATAAAATCCAGAGTCACAGCCACCCTTGTAGAGCAGGGAAACAAGGAAGTCGAGTTGTAAAAGAGACCCTCCATCCGGACCATGATATAAGAAAGGGTCTCATAATTCCAGCTACACCCATAGAAACATGTCTTGCACTTGTCAAGCTAATCATGCCTAAGAAAACCCTATCCCTTACAGCCCTAGTAGATTCAGGAGCCTCCTCATGTTTCATCGATGAAGGATTGGTTAAGAAACATGGAATTCCTATACTTTGGAAGAACAAACAAGTAGTAGCTGAAGTACTAGATGGACGATCTCTAGCATCTGGGAATATAACCATGGAAACCACACCATTAAGAGTACACCTTGGTGACCATGAATCTCACATATGTTTTAATGTAATATACAGCCCTGTACATCTAGTTATCATTGGAATGCCCAGGTTAAAGAAGCATAATCCGTACATTGATTGGGAAAAGAATAAAATCACCCGTCGAGATATCAAGAAGAACCCAACATATGTTGGAGCCAAAGCCTTCATACATGCAGTAAAGAAGGAACCTACATATATGATCTATGCCATACCAACTCAAGAATCCAAGAAAGATGATCTAGTACAATTACCCAATCAGTACAAAGGCTTTGAAGATGTTTTTGAAAAGAAGAATGCAGATATCCTCCCAAAGCATAGACCTTATGATTGCCCCATAGATCTTCAAGAAGGAGCACAACCACCCTTTGGACCAATCTACAGACTATCCCCAGAGGAACTTACAGAACTACCCAAGAACATTGATGAGAATCTAGCAAAGGGGTTTATCAAACAATCAAAGTCTTGAGCAGGATCCCCTATTCTATTTGTAAAGAAGAAGGATGGGACTCTCCGGATGTGTGTAGACTATCGTGGATTAAACAAAGTCACTATAAAAAACAGATACCCTCTACCACTCATATCAGAGCTCTTGGAACGCCTTGGAAAAGCAAAATTCTTCACAAAAATTGATCTTCGCGGAGCTTACAACCTTGTCAGGATCACAGAAGGAGACGAATGGAAGCTATCATTTCGAACAAGGTATGGGCATTTTGAATATGTAGTTATGCCATTCGGTCTTACAAATGCTCCAGCTGTCTTCCAACATATGATGAATGATATCTTTCGAGAATTTTTAGATGATTTTGTTGTAATATACCTTGATGATATCTTGATATTCTCCAAAAATCTAGAGGATCATGAAGTTCATGTAAAGATAGTCCTAGAGAAACTAAGAGAAAAAGGATTATATGCGAAATTGGAGAAGTGCTCTTTCCATAAGATAGAAGTGGAATTTTTAGGGTACATTGTATCAAATAAAGGAATTTTTATGGACCCTAAGAAGATTCAGACAATCCTTGATTGACAACCACCTTCCTGTGTTCGAGATGTATAATGCTTTCTAGGGTTTGCCAACTTCTATAGGATGTTCATCAAAGATTACTCCAAGATAGTGACACCTCTTACCAAGCTTACAGGGAACTCCAAATTCTCATGGACCGAGGAAGCAAAAAAAGCATTTCAGACCTTGAAATCAGCATTCACTACTGCTCCAATTCTAGTTCATCCTGATTCTACTAAGCCCTTCTTTCTAGAGACAGATGCATCAGACTTTGCCCTAGGGGCCATTCTCTCACAATATGGAGATGATGGACACCTACATCTAGTTTCATATAATTCAAAGAAGTTTTCTCCTCCAGAAATTAATTATGAAATTCATGATAAAGAACTTCTTGCCATAGTGGACGCATTTGATACTTGGCGTCACCATCTAGAAGGAGCAGCTCATAAAGTTATCGTGTATACAAATCACAAGAACCTAGAGTATTTTATTACCACCTGCATCCTCAACAACAGGCAATCTTGATGAAGTAACTTTTTATCGAGGTTCGACTTTGTCATCACATATCGTCCAAGACGGCAACAGTGTCAGTCAGATGCCTTGTCAAGAAGATTACCTTGCACCAAAGAAGGGTGAAGAGGCCTTCGATCAACAAGAGAGTGTATTACTCAAGCCTGAGCATCTCCAATTCGCAGTTATCTCTTCAACCCATCCTGAAGATTCAGCCTTGAATCATTTGGTTCAGTGACAATCTACCACAAGATGAATTATTTTGTAATGTTAAGCAAAAAACTCAAGAAGCAAAAGTCCAAGAAGTAAATGAATTCCAAGAAAAGGACGGGTTACTATTCTATCAGAACCTATTGTATGTCCCACCAGGAAAGCCCAAGATCCAAGTACTTCAACAACGTCATGACAACTGTTATGAAGGGAGTCCATATAGAAAAGATGGTGTGAACCATCTCTTGGGCTCCATTAGAAGGGCACACACATGAGTGCCATGTGGCACTCATGTGAGATGCCACAGTACTCACTCCAATTAAGGAGTATTAACTCAAGAAGGGGGTACGTGGCTGGGCGGCGATCATCATTGAAGAACTCTGTGTTCGCGCATGTCTGAGGAGGGACCTCGAATTATGTGCCTTTGGAAGTGACTCCCAAAAGTAGGAGGATCACTGGAAGCATTCAAGACACCATTCAACATTGGTATCCGAGCCAGAGAGCGGGCGACGGACGCGCCACGCAACAGTAGACACACATACCGAGGCGTCCCAGCCGACGGGCGGCCAGAGTGCAAGCATCCCAGGCGACAGGCGGCCAGAGAGCAGCCGACGGGCGGCCAGAGAGCAGCTGACGGGCGGCCAGAGAGCAGCCGACGGGCGGCCAGAGAGCAGCTGACGGGCGGCCAGAGAGCAGCCGACGGAGCTCCTCTTCCTCCCCTCCTCTCTAGTTGGGGAATGCATCGAATGACTCTTCCTCTTATACAAGAGCTTACTATGATTTTCGCCTGCATATGGGATATCAAGCTCCCTCGACATCAACTCTGAATTTTTTTCGAAAAGGCCATTAGGTAAAGCTTGTGTTGGGAAAATTTCGAGTTTTTTCCTAAACTTTGGAGCTACAAATCTATGATCTAGATCAAGATTTTGTAAGAATCATGAGGGATATATGTATTATGGGCTGTGGTTATGGGATGGGGGTGTTGGTTTGGTGAAAGAAGCTTTCATTCCTCAGTTTTGAGCTTTCCAAACCTATCTATTCATGGAGATGAAGTTTTTCACTTCCCACCGGTGACATACCCCATTTCTCCGGAGCATATCTTCTTCATACCATATCGGATTTCAAAAATCTTGGTCACGTTTCGAAGCTACGCTTTCAAGCTTCGCTCAGAGACCATCGGTGTTGGATTTGGAAGAGATTTGCCCTATCAAAATCTCTCTGCAGCACTTCAGCAGGAACTAGGCGGCCACTCCCAGGCCTAGTTTTTATTCATCCGGACTCCAAATCCAATTTTTTCACTTGGGATTGTCTCAAATTTTTGAAGTGCAGGTGTTGGGCAACACTTTGTGGACTGGCGAGGATTGGAAAATTTCTGAAATTGTTCAGTTGCATTTAGTTTGCCCGTTTGAGGCTTTTCCTATGCACTTTTGGTGTTATTTTGGATGGTTTATGGTGTCTAGAACCTCCCCGGACCAAGCGGACATTTCCAATTTTTTTTTGGGACTGGCGAGGACTCAAAATCAGCGGCTTGAAGCATCAAGGACCACCTGGATTTAGCTTCCGCAACTCTACTTTGTATCAGGGAAGTGCTCTTGTGTTATATCTCTCTTCTTCTTGCATATTTAAACTCTAGTTCCATTCATTTTCATACTCTCTAGTTAGCAAACGGGGGAAGGGTACTTAAACATGGAAAATAAAGGCAAACAAGTAGTTGAGACCACTTCTCCACCTAGAGAGCAACTAGAGGATCAGGATGCTAGCATGGAAGAAGTAGAGTTAGGACAAGAAATAGAAGAGAATATAGAAGAAAAAGAGCCTTCACAGCAAGAGTATACTTATGAAAAGCTTATAGATGAATTTGTCACTCGTGACCAATTCATTGACTTGAAAGAGCAAACCCTTAAGTTAGAGAAAGATTTGGGTAGCATTACATCTCTTATACAGCAACTTAAGTCTCAAATGATCTCTCTTGAGACTAGTGTCACCTCTTTCCTAGCTAGGAAGGAAAGAGAGACTCCTACCATTCCTCTAGAGATTACTAGGAAAGAGACTTCTCTTCCTAGTAAGCATAAAGGAGAGAGCTATAGGGAAGCTCCCCTCCTGAAAGACTTGAAACCACCAACCTTCACGGGGGATGACCGAGACAGGAATAAGGATGCAATCTACACTTTTTTACAAAAGTGGCATGATTTGCATCAATTGAAGGGCACCCCACCTGACTATCGTGTACTAGAGGCGAGTCTTTCCCTCGGCCCACGTGCTTATAAGTGGTGGATGAGTCTTAAGGAGGCGAACTCTATCCCTAGTGACTGGACTCAGTTTGAAACTCTTTTCCTAAAAGAGTTTCTTCCTGAAAATGAAGAGGAGAGGAATTGGGATGAGTGGGATAGAATTACTCAAAGAGGCAGGCCTCTTTCAGTTTATCTATCTCACTATAGAGAGATCACTTTGAAGCTTAAGGGTCTAGATGATTTTCAGAAGACCAGAGGGTTTGTTAGGGGCTTGGATAAAGCCATAAAGAGGGAAGTCAAGAGGAATGCGCCTAAGACGTTTGAGGAGGCCATCAAATATGCACAGATATATGAGGACCATAACCGTCCTCAGTATACTCCTATGGAGACGGATCAGCCCCTTAAACCTCTTAGCACCACTAAATTTAAGAAAAAGTTGCCTTTTGGGAAAAACAAGGTTTTTATTAAAAAACAAAGATCACAAGGGCCTAAGCTATCCACAGACCAGTTTGAGAAGGCCAAAAGAGAGAACCTGTGTTTTAGGTGCCTATCCCCTAGCCACTCACAGTGGAACTGTCCACTCAAGAAAGGGGAAGAAAAGAAGAAAGGACCAGAGTCTAGTACGGCTCCTGAAAGGGGCAAAAAGGTGGTCCACCTAGTGCAGACCCTTCCCATTCATGGCAGCTCTAGCTGCAAGGGAGTGGAGGTGATGCACGAGGATATAGAGCACACGTGTTGTTTGACTCAGTCATTGTGGTCACCGCAGTTTGGACCACATGACTTGGTCAAACTACATGGTAGTGTATACGGGACTAGGGTGCGAGTCATGATAGATGACTCTGCCACTCATAATTTCATTAACTATGCTTTGGTCAAGAAATTGAAGATTCCCCAACAGCCTAGTGCACATAAATACATTGTATCTATGATGCAAGGGCAAGATAAAAGAATATGGGATAGTATGGTATCCAATTTGGAAGTCAAGATGCAGGATTATATAGATCATATGGACTTCCAAATTATGAACATGGAGAGGACAGATCTAGTTTTAGGAAGAGAGTGGCTATGGGGGTTGGGAGTTACACTTAAACGCAGCTATCAAAATAACACACTCGAGTTTGAAAAGAATGGAAGTACAGTTTATATTCAGGGAGAGAGAGATGTACCTAGTGCACCTCTCATCTCATCATTAGAGTTGTATAGTCTCTGTTGTACACAGCATGTACATGATATGTTTTTATTGTATAGTCATGATATGGAGCATTGTATAGACAGCTCATCTGATGTATATTTTCATGCTTTGAATGTAAATATGAACAGGACTTTCTACTATTCTTTTTTGCAAGAGTGTGTAGTTAAAAGTTTTAAGGATCTTATGTTTAAGTACAGAGATGTTTTTCCCACTGACTTACCTAGAGGGCTACCACCTGAGAGAGGGGACATTGACCATGCCATAGAAGTTGTTACTAACACTAACCCTATTTGTAGACCACCTTTTAGGCTTAGTGTTTCTCAGCATGAGGAGGTTGAGAAGCAATTGCAGGATTATTTAGATAAAGGCTTCATCAAACCTAGTAACTCACCATGGGCATCGCCAATGCTCCTAGTTAAAAAGAAAGATGGCTCTATGAGACTATGTATAGATTATAGAGCACTTAATAAGGTAACTATCAAAAATAGATTTCCAATGCCTAGGTTGGAAGATTTATTTGATCAGTTACATCAAGCTCGGTATTTTACCAAGCTGGACCTTAGATCAGGATATCATCAGATCAGGATTAGGGCAGAGGATGTCCCTAAAACTGCATTTAGGACTAGATATGGGCACTATGAGTTTTTGGTGATGCCTTTTGGTCTCACCAATGCTCCTGCCACTTTCATGAAACTCATGAATAGTGTTTTACGGCCTTATCTAGGACACTTTGTAGTAGACTTTTTAGATGACATTCTGATCTATAGTGCATCAGAACAGGAACACTTGGAACACTTGAGAAAAGTATTTCAAGTGCTAAGGGAAAATTCGCTCTTTGCTAAGGAGTCAAAGTGTGAATTTTTCAAGACTGAGGTTAAGTACCTTGGGCATATAGTCTCCCAAGATGGAATCCAGATGGATCCTGAAAAAGTAAGGGCTATTATGGAATGGCCACATCCACGGAACCTGGAAGAGCTGCAGATCTTCCTAGGTTTATCAGGTTTCTATCGAAGATTCATTAAGAACTATGCCAAAATTACTGTCCCGATGACGGAACAGCTTAAAGGGAAAGGGAAAACCTTTCATTGGGGAGACGAACAGAAGCAAAGTATGGAAAAGTTGAAAGTAGCTATTGCTACAGCTCCACTTTTACATATAGCAGATCCCAATAAACCATTTGTGGTTGAGACTGACGCGAGTGATTTTGATATAGGAGCGGTTTTAGTTCAGGATGGTCGACCATTAGCTTTTGAGAGCAAAAAACTAGAACCGGCTCAAAAGAATTACTCCGTCTATGAGAAGGAGTTGTATGCAATAGTCCATGCTTTGAAGAAGTGGCGTCATTATTTATATGGTGCCAAAGTTACGACAGTGTTTGATCAAGAGAGCATTAAGTGGCTCTCTAATCAAACAGACCTTAAAGGTCGGAAGGCCCGATGGGCAGAGACCCTTCAAGAGTTTGATTACGAGCTTAGGTATAGGAAGGGAAAGTTTAATGTAGTGGCTGATTCACTTAGCCGCATGCCTATGCTCAATGGACTGAGTTTTACTCAGATCACTAGTGAGCTACTTGAGTCTCTCAGAGGGAAATGTAGGCTTGATCCTGCATATTCCGAGATTTGGGAAGCCATAGAGAATGGGGATCGTGATATACGGGTTTCCAATGAGGATGGAGTATCGACGGGTACTCAAGAAGGATTCAAGTGGAAGAATTACAGTGTCCAAGATGGATATCTGTTATATAAAGGTAAGGTGTGTGTCCCTAGAGATACTGAGACGAGACGGCATATTTTATATGAGTGTCATGACACACCTAGTGCGGGACACCCAGGAGTTAACAAGACTTATGATCTTGTTAAGAGGTAGTTTTATTGGCCTGGACTTCATAAGGACGTCCTAGAGTATGTGCTTAAGTGCAATAAATGCCAGGTCAACAAAGCTGAGAGGTTGAGGATTGGAGGGCTACTCCACCCATTGGATATTCCCAATGGGAAGTGGGAGAGTATCTCCATGGACTTTATAGTCGGTTTACCTAAGACACAGAGAGGGCACGACTCGGTCTGGGTAATTGTGGATAGGTTAACCAAAATGGCTAGGTTTATTCCAACACATACTACAGTGAAGACACCTGAGTTGGCTAGACTCTTCGTAGAGAACCTATACCGGTTATATGGTCTTCCTTTAGACATAGTTTCTGATCGGGATAGGAAGTTTACTAGCCACTTTTGGAGAGCGGTCTTCAAAAGGTTGGATACAAAGCTTAGCATGAGTACGGCCGAGCATCCACAGTCGGATGGGCAAACAGAAAGGGTTAACCAAATCCTAGAGGATATGCTTCGAGCATATGTGAATGAAAGGCAAACTAATTGGGAGGAGTACTTACCTATAGTAGAGTTTGCATATAATAGTGCCAAGCACTCTTCCACTGGGCATAGTCCATTTATGCTTATGTATGGGTTTCAGCCAAGGGCTCCTTATGCAGTTGGCTTGCAGAATGAAAAAGTTCAAGCTGCAAAGGACTTCTTGGAAGAAATGAATGACATGCTTAGACTTGCTAAGGACAGCATTAGGAAAGCTCAGGATAGGGCTAGAGCCTATGCTGACCCTCAAAGAAGAGATATCAACTTTGAGGTAGGAGAGCAAGTCTATCTTAGAGTTCCATCTAGGTCTGAAACCATGAAGACGGGACCTTGTCCAAAATTATCTCCTAGGTATTGTGGACCTTTCCAAATACTTAAGAGAATAGGAAAGATGGCTTACCAGCTCCAACTTCCAGAGAATAGTCAAATCCATCCAGTTTTTCATGTTAGCCGGCTTAAGAAAAGGCTGGGTGAATCTGACAACCTCATTCCAGATAGTGAGGTAGTAGAGCCTATTTCTGTTCAATCTATTCCACATGAGCCAGAGAGCATATTACGCACTCGAGAGAAACGGACGAGGAGTCACTTGTATAAAGAGTGTCTAGTAAAGTGGAAAGATAGTTCAGAAGATAGTGCCACTTGGGAGCGGGTTAGCACCCTTCAGAAACGGTTTCTCAGTTTCAGTTTACCTTCCCAAGAGTTTTCTTAAGGGGAAGGATATGGGGAAACAACACGGAGACAGGACCATGTATTTCTATACATGGGGATATAGTGGGAGTACCACCCTCTTGATTTCTAGACCTTCCAATACCATTTTTGAGGACAAAAATGGAGTTAAGGGGAAGGAAATGTTATGAAGGGAGTCCATATAGAAAAGATGGTGTGAACCATCTCTTGGGCTCCATTAGAAGGGCACACACATGAGTGCCATGTGGCACTCATGTGAGATGCCACAGTACTCACTCCAATTAAGGAGTATTAACTCAAGAAGGGGGTACGCGGCTGGGCGGCGATCATCATCGAAGAACTCCGTGTTCGCGCATGTCTGAGGAGGGACCTCGAATTATGTGCCTTTGGAAGTGACTCCCAAAAGTAGGAGGATCACTGGAAGCATTCAAGACACCATTCAACAACAACCTTGGAACATGACATTTTGGAGTAAATAAAACCATAGAACTCATATCCAAGGATTTTTGGTGGCCTCAAATGTGGAAGGAAGTCAAAGAATATATCCGAACCTGTGACACTTCCAATAGATCTAAGGTACCACGACATAAGCCTCATGGCCTCTTGCAACCTTTACCTATTCCATAAAGGCCATGGGCTTCATTATCTATGGATTTCATCATAGATCTACCAAAGTCAGATAAGTATGATGCCATTCTTGTTATTGTGGATAGATTCACAAAGATGGCACACTGCATTCCAACTACAAAGGCAATCACAGGTGCAGCCACTGCTAGACGCTTTCTCAGATACATCTTTAGGCTTCACGGATTGCCTCATGATATTGTCAGTGATCGAGGTCCACAGTTCATATCTAGCTTCTGGAACAGTCTTTGCAAGCTCCTTGGTGTTCAAGTTAAACTATCTACAACAAATCATCCACATACTGATGGACAAACAGAACAGGTGAATCAAGTCCTAGAGCAATATCTCCATTGCACTAGCAACTATCACCAAAATGATTGGTTAATTTGAGTTGTTACCCTTTGTAGAGCTTGCCTACTGCAATAGTGTTTATGCATCTACTAAGCAAACTAGGGGAGGTGATGTCATGGACACAAAGGAAACCATCTAAAACCTTAGATTCCATGTTACTTTCCATATCTCATTATCAGTTCAGATTTTGGAGAAACTAATGCTTCCATTGCATCCGAAACGTGCCAAAACCCCAAGATCGACTATCGATTTGCTAAATTCTGACATCGGAAGGTCGTGTTACAAATTGATGATATAATGATGATATCATCAATTCGCAACCGCCTTGGGAACCACCCATGAAAACCTATATAAGGAAGGGTTGGCCACATTCATGATCAGTCTTGCCAATAACAATCTTGGGAGCTCAAGGAGTCGTGACTGCCAAGTAAGTACTATTGAATTTCCAGTTCTAGTTCTTGTCTTGTTCCTTGTTCTAGTCTAGTTCTTGGACATCCTATCTTGTTCCCTTGTAATCTCGTAGTACAAGATCCTATCCAGTTCTTTCGTGTATCCAGTTCATCTCCCAGAAGGGAGTTCTTGTAATCCAGATATCTTGTCTCATACTTACGATCCTGGGTTGTGGGATATCCTGTATCATCTCTAGTAGATTTTTCCATACCTATTGGTCCCAGGTTGTGGGACGTCTTGTATCGGTTACATCTTCTATTATTTTCCCTCCATGGGTGTTCTTGTAATCATAAGTGTATTTCGGAAATCTTGTCTACTGTAGTCAGAGAGCACAATCTAGTGCTCCCTTGACATTTTGACAATCTTGAATCTCAGATTCCATGTGAATTATATATCTCGTGATTGGTTTAGAATTTGGGGAAACTAACGCTTCCATTGCATCGAAAACGTGCCAAAACCCTAAGATGGACTATCTTCTTGCTTGATTCTGATATCTAGAGACCATGCTTCGAGTCGATGACATCATGATGACATCATCAAGTCGCAACCGCCTTTGGGAACCGCCCTTGAAAACCTATATAAGGAGGGGTTGGCCACATTCATAATCATTCTTACCAATACCAGTCTTGGGAGCTCAAGGAGTCGTGACCGCCAAGTAAGTACTCTTCAAGTTCCAGTTCTAGTTCTTGTCTTGTTCCTTGTTCTACTCTAGTTCTTGGACATCCTATCTTGTCCCCTTGTAATCTCATAGTACGAGATCTTGTCGAGTTCTTTCGTGTATCCATTTCATCTCCCACAAGGGAGTTCTTGTAATCCAGATATCTTGTCTCATACTTACGATCCTAGGTTGTGGGATCTCCTGTATCATCTCTAGTCCAATTTTCCATACCGATTGGTCCGGGGTTGTGGGACGTCCTGTATTGGTTACATCTTCTTGTATTATTTTCCTCCGTGGGTGTTCTTGTAATCATAAGTGTATTTCGGAAATCTTGTCTACTATAGTCCGAGACCACAATCTAGTGCTCCCCTGACATTGGTGTGCAATGGATGCTTAAGCAAGCTCATAGATACTAAAATCTATCTAGGATTTTCTTTTTTCCATATATTAGTGGATGCAAAAAATCTCGAGGGACTTGGGATGTACTTGAGATCTTCTTCTCTACAAGCACCAAAACAAGAATGAATCATCTATGGAATGACCTCAACGAAATGAAGAAAGCACCAAAACAAAATATCACAGATTTTGTTACCAAGGTCAAGGAGGTTGGAGATTAGTTAGCATCCATACGAGAACTTATTGAAGAAAAGGCCATCATGAGGTAGATTGTAAATGGAATTAGAAGTGAAACGCTATCAAAATCCTTCGTTTTTTTTTTAATAAAAGGAAGTTCGGCCTTAGCCTAATCTCCCAGACTTTAATTAAAATAAAGAAGAAAGGTTACAAGTGGATGGGACTAGTGCCCATGGGACCTCCCAAATCCCACAATGCGTTTCACTTCAAACCCATGTAATACATTCCAAATGCATACTTCTAGCTTATGCCAAGACATTTACACCTTTATTGAAAAAGGTGTAGCAAGCATAAGGTTCACAAAACATTTATGCATGAGAAATGTATGTACATCCATTCTCACTCTTTATAGAACTTTTATAAAGTGTGCTGAATGCATGGCAAGAACTCTGTAATTTATTGTGCATATACAAAATAGTAAACCATTATTATCATGTATGGTATAAAAAACCTAAAAAGATCTCAAAAGAGGGGTAATAGATGACTTCACAAATGTGCTTTCTATACTTCACATATGTCTATACTTTCAATATAGAAGTTGTAATCCATTGGGTAACATAAGAAAAACTATGTTCACCCTTCACGCATAGGGATTATAGAAGTAAAAGCGAAACCATGGAGTCATGAGAGAGCGAAAGATCTCATAACCAATGAGCTCTCAAAACGTTATATATACATGATGACTTCATATCCCTCACAACTAGGAGTCGTTTTACTTTTTACACAACGTTTTATAGTCCAGTTGGCGATCTATTAGCTTTCAAATTGGGCCACGAAGATGTCATTGAAAAATAAGCTTCCATACAATGCATGTGTGCTCATAGGACCAACCTTTTATCTCAGATCACTCATGAGTACAACAAAAATAGAAAATATAGTCATTACCTTCAATTTCCAAAAGGAAACACATGTAGTTTGCGAGTGGAGGAGAAAACCGCACAACCATTGGGAGAGATTCCACGCGAATAATCCCATATAGCGTAGCAATTTGGAAATGAAGAACTATACAGATCACTTGCGATCGGAGGAAAAAACAGCACAACTATTGGGAGGGATGCCACGGCAATAATCCCATATAGCATAGGAATTTGCAATGAAGAACTATATAGAGCAGTACATATTCTTTGACAATGAGGAGAGCCTTACGGAGCTTCGTGAAATCTTTGCCTTCAGATTAGCTCAGGTACATCGAGGTGCGCCTAGACGATATGAAGGCACGATCTTCATGGCCGTCCGTGAACTTCAGTAATTTACTGATTCTCCCTCCACAAGGGGAGGTTCACACTATTTCTTTCATCCTCTTAATGAAGAGAAAGAATGCTCACGAGAACTAGATCACTTCACTCGGATTAGTTCGTAGACTTCCATGCAGAGGAAGGGAAATGAATGAATTGGGAAATGAATGAAGCAAAGCTTTGATGCCACTTTTGTGGAAGGAACTCCATAGCCTCCACACAAATGAAACTAAGAAGATGAATGAAGCAAAGCTTTGATGCCACTTTTGTGGAAGGAACTCCATAGCGTCCACACAAATGAAACTAAGAAGTCGAAGAGAACTAATTAGCAAGGTCACAGACTACGAAGAGAGATGTCTTTCCACCCAACCAACCCCTCCAATATATAGCTCCAAATCCAAGGGGGTAAGTCCCTCTCAAGAGGACATGTGTGCCTTCCATCACATGGGTCCCTAAGGTGTTCACATGGTTTCCAAGCTTAGGAAATCACATGGCTTCTAAAAAAAGACTCTCCACGCTAGCTCTGATGCCACTTTTGTGTAAGGACCTCCATAGCCTCCACACAAATGAAACTAAGAAGTTTAAGAGAACTAATTAGCAAGGCCACACACTAGGAAGAGAGATGTCTTTCCACCCAACCAACCCCTCCAATATATAGCTCAAAATCCAAGGAGGTAAGTCCCTCTCAATAGGACATGTGTACCTTCCATCACATGGGTCCCTAAGGTGTTCACATGGTTTCCAAGTTTAGGAAATCACAACGCTTCTACAAGAAGACACTCCAAGCCTTCACATACAAACCAAGTGGCTAGGAGAAGCTTCCAATCAAGCCTAAGGTCCACAACCTTAGAAACTTAACATTAAGGTTCAAGACCCATCTAAAAAGGGTAAATAAACCATAGATCCAAAGGGTTTCATACCTAGAAAGCCAATGATTCTACCCCTTAGACCCATGTAAATATAGAACAGAAATAAAGAGGAGACTTGGATGTGAGTTGAAAATCTCAGATTTAGCAATTTTAAAGTACTTCTTTGGGATTGAAGTACTATATAAAGAGGAAGGTATATACTTGAGCCAAAGGAAATACATTCTAGATCTTTTGAAGAATTCAGGCTTGTGTGATTGCAAGCGCATTCCAAATCCATTAGTAGTAAATGTTAAATCAAGTGCTAATGAAGTTGAACACCTTTACACATTTGATTAGTCCATGTGTGAGATATATGCAACAGACTTTGTGAGTACTTACTCACTTCACAGTTTGTTCAAGATTTTGATAATTGAACATTGATCCTCCAAATTGGTAAAGGTTTTAAGTTATTCTTGATATAGAGGTGCTCTAACTTCAAGGATAGCTTGTTCTTTTGGAGATTAACACTCTCCATCAAAGCTGAGTATAGAATCTTAGCACAAATCACGTCTGAGTTTATGTGGCTCAAGAATTTGTTTGTTGATCTTGATTTGCAGGTTAAGCAAGTACCTATTGTTCGTGACAACATAAATAGCTTATGCTTGGTTCAAAATCCATTGTTCCATGCAAGGTTGAAGCATGTATAAGTGCATTACCACTCTATTGGAGAGAATATCATGTCAAAGGATGTCAAGATGGAGAATGTCAATGTAATGGGCCAATATACAAATATGTTTACTAAAGCTTTGCATGGAATAAAGCTACAATAATTCAAGGCATGAATTGGAATGGACCTAGGCATTAAGACTTGATGCACAGTGATGAAATTCAATTCTCAATCATGCAAAAGGACTCAACCATGAGTTTTGCAAGTGGAACAATCAAAGAGGAGGACCCAAAGCCAGGGAATCAAGTTAAATGCTCCACCTAGTTTAATCAAATTCAAATCTCATCAATCACCCACCAAAAAGTGCACCTACATTGATTGGTGGGTGGTTAATTAGAATGTAGGAAAAGTAAAACTCTATATAAGCACAATCGGACCTTTTTTTCTTGCATTTTATGCATTCCATGAGTTTCCCATTTAGTTTAGTGAAGACATAAACTCTATCAAGCTGCCCCTTTGCTTGCTTACTGCATTTTTGCATGATCTTTCTCCTCTCTACCCAAAGGTGTAGTTAGGATTTTCAAAATCTAAATGTACTTGATTGCATAGCATCTTTTGCTCTCTCATTATACTCATTTTCATTTTTTCAAGCTTCATTTGGTCTCTCATGTAGTGCCCCAAATTTTGCCAAAGTTTCAAGCTCTTTGACTAAGTGAGTTGTGAGAAATTGCCATGTTTGTGAAGCTATATCTCTACACAAAAGCAAAGAGTGTTGCAAATAGGTAGCCTATCTTGGAGAGCATGATTCTCCCTGCTAGAATATGATGAGTGGTATTAGAGAATTTTCGAGGCTTGGAGACATCAATGGGCATGATTATGAAGAACTCAAGGGATCAAGACAACGCATGGAAGCACAAGGAGGACTTATCAAAGTAAAAAGACATCAAAAGGGGGCTATGTCAATTGATATCTTAACTAGTTCAAGGTTAGCAAGGGAGAAGCTAACAAAAGGTAATATCCACACCGTCTAAGGCATAGAAACACTTGAGTAGAATCTAGAGGAGCATCTTAGAGCTCATTATGGCTAAGTGTAATGTAGAAATAGAGAATTTACATAAAGACAATTATCAACCATGAAAATTTAGAGTTAGCAATTGCCTTATGAACAAAGAATTTTGGGGATTAGTGAGTGGCCTTTTGTACATGATCCACCTATTATACTTTATGGAATAATGGAGTGCTGAATTGATTTTAATATCTGGGGGTTCTCAATGTGATTTGTGTTTTGATTTAGCAAGTGAAGAATGATGAGGGCATGAACGTGCATGAACGTGCATGGTATTATTCAAATATTTTAGAACATAGTGAAAAGTTAGTATTTTAGATATTTTTTGCAAAAGAATAGATCATTTAGAAAGTGACGTTTTTGAAAAAATAGTAGATCGCTTTGAAAATGATGTTTTTATAACTAAGAAGTTTTTCATAAACGCATGCTTTCAAAGTACCACCCTCATGTATCTTCCATTCAAGATATCATGAAAAATACCTATAAATATGTTGGTGCATGACAATCAGCAATTGAAGAATTATGAAGGAATGAAGTCAAGGAGTCAAGAAGAGAACAAATTCAGATGGTTGAAGGAAGGGCATATTCAGAAAATCCAAAGACATGTACACATATGTACATTAGCTGACTTATATCTTTGTCTAGTCATACACTTGTATATATTCATCTATAAATATGTTGGAAAATGTCGGGAAAATAGAGCAGAAGAAGATTAGAGAATAGGGAGAGAGAAATTAGTGTCATTAGACACATTGGAAGTGAGTGAATCATCCATCCTCACTTGTATGTAAATTTTCTGAAGAAATCGAGAAACTTGCGCCCGATGTTTAGCAGTCTGCTCCTTCTGTGTTTAATCTTTTGAGAAATCCTTCTGCACGTGTCTAAGTCCATAGTTAATCTATCTATGGCTAGAATTTGAGAAGTTAATTGTAATCAGGCTGAGAGAATTTTGATTAGGAACATTCATATGTAAGAATGTTCTAAGAGTCGTAAAATCTGGCGCACATTTCATCTTCAATGAAATGATCATTGCTCAGTCCACAGTGTAAAGTTTTACACAAGTGAGGGCTTAAAAGCTAAGTTGGAAGGTAAGCCATCTATGGCTAAAAGATCTTGATCAAACGGGATTTACTTTGGGAGAACCAGTGCTAAGAAGTTGCAGGTGTCAAAGTCGCCATTGCAGAGAAGCTCTTTCAGGCATAGGTAAAGTGTTTCACACATTTCTCAGTGTGTACTCAATCTTTTTGAGAGATTTAACTTGGCAAAGTTGCGCAACCTTAAGGCGAAGTGTTGTGCAAAGTTTTATCAAAAACTTTACAGAATTGATTAGTCAATGAGTGATTAATCTGCAGCAGACTTTTCTGAAGAAGCTGAATTTTTCAGAATAATCAATTTTCTGATAAATTGGTGAAAGTTCTCTAAGTTTGGTGGAGTCTGAAGTTGATCTTGATATAGAGGTGATCTAAATTCAAGGTCAACTTGTTCTTTTGGAGATTAACACTCTCCATCAGTGGTATCAGAGCAGGTTGTGTCAAAATTGAAGTGAAGGAGACTCCGACTATTGCAAAAATACAAAACTTTACATTTCGAAGGTGCAAAAGGTCAAAGTGTGAAGAAAGATTAAAGGAAGACATACAAAGAGCATCAAAAGGATCAGAAGGAGCAACATTCGAAGTAGAGGTACATTCATTATCTGTAAAGGTTAAAGATTTGAAGTTACAGGTGAAGTAAAGATGGGAGATAGTCTCCAAATTGAGAAGCTGGATAGAGAGAACTATCATGCATGGTCTATGAGGATGGAAGCTCATCTTATGAGCAAAGATTTGATAGGATATATCACAGGAGATGAAGAAAAGCCAGAATTCAGAGATCCTAGTGTTCCAACTAGGGAGGAGCTTGCAGATTTGAAGAATTGGATGAAGAAGGATGCTCAAGCAAGAAGCATCATCTACATGGCAGTCAATGACTATTTGCTTCCTCACATTAGAGGACTTGAAAGTGCATGTGACATTTGGAATGCTTTGGAAGAGCATTTCCAAAATACAACCAAATCAAGGAAGGCTTCACTATGGGTAGAGTTTACTACCTTCAAGAAGAAGGCCTCACAATCAATTTCTGATTATGTGACAAAGATGAAGGACATTGCAGACTCTCTAGGTGCAATGGATGAAGATATTGAAGAAGACAAATTGGTAAGACAAATACTCACAGGGCTAAGAGGAGATGAGAAGTGGAAGCCTTTCATTTTATCTACAGAACTTTCATTAGATCACTTTACTCCTGACTTGAATCAATTGTTAGGTCATATGCTAACTTTTGAGAATGATGTCAAAGGAGATGTTGATAAGAGTGCAGGTCATGCAATGTATTCTAAAGACAAGAAGAAAGCCAACAAAGGGAAGCAACAATCAGGTGAAGAAGAAGGTACTTCAAACCAAGCAAACTTCATAAGAGGAAGAGGAAATGGCAGAAGTAGAGGAAGAGGCAGAAACAACAAAGAGAATGCAAGAGCTTGTTGGATATGTGGTAAGACCAATCATCTATCTCATGATTGTTGGCATAATAATCAAAACAATGGTAATTATCAGAACTTTAATCAAAGAGCAAGAGGTGGTAGATTTCAGAGAGGAAACTTCAGAGGTAGAGGTGGTAGGAATTCTTTTGGAAGAGGTGGTGGAAGAAACTTCCAAAGTCAATCCTATAATAACACCTACTACAACTATGCATCAGATCAAAAGGAGGACTCGACTCTCATTATGAATACATGTGAAACTTCACATGAGGATATGAGAGTGTTTTATATTGATTCAGGATGTAGTAATCATTTGAGTGGAAATATTGCTTTGATGACTGACCTAGATCATAATGCAATTAATCATACAGTTCAGACAGGTGATAATACAAAGCATAAGGTAAAGTCAATTGGTTCAGTCAAAGCTAAGGATGGGAGCACTCTTCTGAGTAAGGTTCTTTATGTTCCCACAATTCCAAAGAATTTGATCAGTGTAGGTCAAATTGTGGAAAAAGGATATGAGGTAAGGTTCACCAATGATGGAGTTTATGTGGAAGACCCTAGTCAAGGGTATAAACAAGTTATTGCAGGAAAGAAAGAAGGAAGGCTCTTCACATTGAAGGTACAAGGAAATGTTGGACATGCTATGTTCACATATGGAGAGCAGAAGGTGTCAGAATTGGATCTTTGGCACAAAAGACTTGGACACTTTAATGAAAGAGGTATCAAAGAAATGATTAACAATGATTCAGTGCTTGGAATGCCTAACATTGCAGGTCAACACATGACATACAGATGTGAGGCATGTCAATTAGGTAAGGCTCATAAGCAATCTTACTCCAAGCATGGGTTTATGTATTCAGAAAGACTTGAATTGGTGCATACAGATGTGTGGGGTCCTTCAAAGGACTTTAGTATAAATGGTTCAAGATATTATGTCATATATGTTGATGATGCTACCAGGTGGATCACAATTTATGTGATTAAAGAAAAGTCAGAAGTGTTTAATACATTTAAACACTATCATGCATATGTAGAAAGGATTACAGGTCAACAATTGAAGAGACTAAGGTCAGATGGAGGGGGAGAGTATTTTTCAAATGAGTTCAATGATTATTTGTGGAATGCAGGTATAAAGAGAGAAGTTACTTGCAGGTATTCTCCTCAACAAAATGGGGTAGCAGAAAGAAGAAATAGGACTCTTGTTGAATTTGCAAGGTCCATGATGAAAGAGAAGAATTGCCCAAATTATTTGTGGGCTGAGGCTGTTAATACAGCTACTTATTTGGTTAATAGATTGCCTTGTAAAGCTTTGCAGGGTATGACACCATATGAAGCTTGGTGGGGTAAGAAACCTACCTTGGATCATTGCAGAATATTTGGATGCTTGGCATATGCATATGTGCCATCTCAATTGAGGCATAAGTTGGAGCCTAAGGCAGAAAAGTATGTATTCATTGGTTATGATGATAAGCAAATGGGATACAGGTTGTGGAGTCCATCCACAAAGCAATTTATTGTATCCAAGGATGTTACATTTGATGAGCAAGGTACTTGGTATGCAGGTAAATATAATGTACATGCAGATGATGAAGAAGTAGTGGATCAAAGAAAAGGTAAAGCAAAGATTCAATTACTTGATGAAAGTGAGAACAATGAAGTGCAGATTGAAGTTGAAGAGAGGCCAAGGTTTGATCCAGAATGTGATGAACTAGAAACTTCAAGAAGTGCAGAAGTTAGGAGATCATCTAGGCACAAATGGCAACCTACAAGGTATAGCTATGACACTTCATTCTTAACTACTAAAGATTATGCTTATTTGGTAAAAGCAGATGAAGACCCTTCTACATATGAAGAGGCCAAAGGGAAGAAGAATTGGGAAGATGCTATGCAAGAGGAGTATGATGCATTGATAGAGAATCAAACATGGGATTTGGTTCCTAAACCTAATAGTCAGAAGATCATTGGATGTAAGTGGGTTTACAAGACTAAAAGATTTGCAGATGGAAGTGTGTCTAGGTACAAAGCTAGACTTGTTGTGAAAGGGTATGCACAGACATATGGAGTGGACTATGATGAGACCTATAGTCCTGTGGCAAAGATGACAACCATCAGGACACTCATAGCAATTGCTGCTTGCAAAGGTTGGAAGTTATCTCAATTAGATGTAAAAAATGCTTTCTTGAATGGTTACATTTCAGATGAAGTCTACATGGAGCAACCAGATGGGTTCAAAGATCAAGTGAGTCCAAATTATGTGTGTAAGCTCAAGAGAGCTTTGTATGGGTTAAAGCAAGCCCCAAGGGCTTGGAATTATAGGCTTGTAAAATTCTTGAATGATCTTGGATTTCAAGCATCAAAGGCAGATAGTAGCTTGCTAGTCAAAGCAAGTGAAGATGGGTTCATTTATGTTTGTATTTATATTGATGACATAATACTTACAGGAACAGATGATAAGGGAATACAAATGATCAAGAAGCAGATGGAGAAAGAGTTTAAAATCAGTGATTTGGGGAACCTATCATTCTTCTTGGGAATGGAGATTTCTTATACTCAACATGGAGTATATGTGACCCAAGAAAGGTATCTTAAAAATTTGCTAACCAAATTTAAAATGGAAGATTGCAGGGTTGCACCTACACCTTTGGAAGTGAACCATAAATTATCTAGGTTTGGAGGAGAAGAGTTCAGAGATATGAAACTCTATCAAAGTTTGGTTGGTAGCTTGATTTATGCTACATTGACAAGGCCTGATTTGTCATATGCAGTTGGTGTGCTTTCACAATTCATGCATTGTCCTAGAAAGGAACATTGGATTGCAGGACAAAGAGTACTTAGGTACATCAAGGGTACACTCAAAGAAGGGTTGTACTATGGATTTACTTTTGATACAAGAGTGAAGATATATAGTGATGCAGATTGGGCAGGTGATGTGGATGATAGAAGATCAACACATGGATACTTGTGCTATGTAGGAGACAAATTGATTTCATGGAGTTCCAAGAAGCAACATACAGTTGCTTTGTCATCTACAGAAGCAGAATATAAAGGTATGGTGGAAGCTGCAAAAGAGGTAATATGGCTAAAAACACTTTTGAAAGTTTTTGATGTGATTCAGAGTACTCCTATTATTTGTGGAGACAATATGAGTTCATTATACTTGGCAGCTAATCCTGTATTTCATGCTAGAACTAAGCATATTGAAATACAGTATCATTTTCTGAGAGAGAAGGTCATTGAGAAGGAGATTGAAGTCATACACACTCCCACAAAAGATCAAGTTGCAGATATGATGACAAAAAGTCTAGATGGACCAAAACTACAAAGATTCAAGGATATGGCTGGAGTAAAGAAGATAGAGAAGAACCTCAATTAATGATTGAGGGGGAGCTGTTGGTGCATGACAATCATCAATTGAAGAATTATGAAGGAATGAAGTCAAGGAGTCAAGAAGAGAACAAATTCAGGTGGTTGAAGGAAGGGCATATTCAGAAAATCCAAAGACATGTACACATATGTACATTAGCTGACTTATATCTTTGTCTAGTCATACACTTGTATATATTCATCTATAAATATGTTGGAAAATGTCGGGCAAATAGAGCAAAAGAAGATTAGAGAATAGGGAGAGAGAAATTAGTGTCATTAGACACATTGGAAGTGAGTGAATCATCCATCCTCACTTGTATGTAAATTTTCTGAAGAAATCGAGAAACTTGCGCCCGATGTTTAGCAGTCTGCTCCTTCTGTGTTTAATCTTTTGAGAAATCCTTCTGCACGTGTCTAAGTCCATAGTTAATCTATCTATGGCTAGAATTTGAGAAGTTAATTGTAATCAGGCTGAGAGAATTTTGATTAGGAACATTCATATGTAAGAATGTTCTAAGAGTCGTAAAATCTGGCGCACATTTCATCTTCAATGAAATGATCATTGCTCAGTCCACAGTGTAAAGTTTTACACAAGTGAGGGCTTAAAATCTAAGTTGGAAGGTAAGCCATCTATGGCTAAAAGATCTTGATCAAACGGGATTTACTTTGGGAGAACCAGTGCTAAGAAGTTGCAGGTGTCAAAGTCGCCATTGCAGAGAAGCTCTTTCAGGCATAGGTAAAGTGTTTCACACATTTCTCAGTGTGTACTCAATCTTTTTGAGAGATTTAACTTGGCAAAGTTGCGCAACCTTAAGGCAAAGTGTTGTGCAAAGTTTTATCAAAAACTTTACAGAATTGATTAGTCAATGAGTGATTAATCTGCAGTAGACTTTTCTGAAGAAGCTGAATTTTTCAGAA
The DNA here is from genome assembly GCA_020310875.1 of Ceratopteris richardii. Lineage (NCBI taxonomy): Eukaryota > Viridiplantae > Streptophyta > Polypodiopsida > Polypodiales > Pteridaceae > Ceratopteris > Ceratopteris richardii. Next base: position 98,139,498 of record CM035438.1, on the reverse strand, counting down.
TAATCAATTTTCTGATAAATTGGTGAAAGTTCTCTAAGTTTGGTGGAGTCTGAAGTTGATCTTGATATAGAGGTGATCTAAATTCAAGGTCAACTTGTTCTTTTGGAGATTAACACTCTCCATCAAAATACACATACTCTATTAAACTCATCCATTAGAGTATGTAGAGGGAGATTGTACCCAATCTTGTGTCCAATGTCTTTTCTCATTCTTCTCTTTATGCTTTTAGGAGATTTGATTTATGTACTATCTCTACATATGTGCATTTGCAAGATCTAGTTAATAGTGGTATCAGAGCCTACGCACATCTCTCGACGTGTATGTATTAACATCCGATCATAATTCGCGATGTCCGCTCATGATTTGCATTTGTTTTGGTCATCCGGTCCAAGATTGAGTGTTTGTCAATTTATGATTTTTTTTGGTTCGCCAACTAGTGTCTTTTTCAATTTTTTTTGAATTTGTTACTGTGTTCTAGGCATTGTTCTCACTATACTCCTTGTACTCACTATGCTCATTATACTCACTATGCTCTTTGTGCTCATTGTACTCACTGTACTCATTGTACTCATTGTGCTCATTGTGTTCATCATGCTCACTATCATATTGTGCACTATGCACTATCCGAGTTCTGGTTATCGAATTCAATTATCAAATTCGATTATCCACATGGTTACTCTTGCTTGTTGTCCTCACTGTACTCACTATACTCAATGTACTCAATATGCTCACTGTGCACACTATCACACTATGCATTGTGCTAGTTCTACTTATCAAATCTTGTTCTATACTCATTGTACTCACTCTACTCACTATGCACATTGTCACACTATCCACAATACTGGTTTCAATTATCAAATTTGATTATCCACATGGTTACTCATGTGGCTTACTTTAGGGCATCGACTAAGGCATAGAACTATGGTATAACTTTGGCATATTTGCTTCTTTGGAAAATGTTTCTCTTGGTTCTCTTGGTTCCCTTTGGTTCCATTGGTAGCCATTGGCTACACATGAACCAACTCTTAGCTACGAGTGGCAACAAGAGTTTCCTTATTTCCCTAGTTAGCCTACTTATTTCTCTAGTTAGCTTACTTAGCTCCTTATTTAGCATGTAAAGGATTTGAATCCATAACCTCCCACTTAGAAGAGATATGCGTTATCCACTAGTCAATTTTTAATTATTGATATCCCATCCCTTTTAATTCATATTTTACATAAATTCTAATACTCTATTACCCTTATTTATCTATATATTTATTTATGTAGCACTCATTTACTTATTTTTCTTTAAATATATTCAAGAAAAAACTCTTCAATTTTTATTTTAAATATTGCTAATATTTTTTCACATGTTTAGTAATAGATAAGGCCATGTACCCTACCCATACTATAGATAATTTTGATATGTTATTTATTAATGTTATTTAATAAATGTATTTTTCCTCATCATGGTAAGTTATTTATTAAATGTATTTTTTTGCATCATGGTTTTCCAAAATTTATTCTATCATATCCAGATGTTCATTTTTCTAATCATTCTCGGGTTGCATTATTTCAAAATTTAGGCCCAAAAATAGACTTTAGCTCTACATATCATTCACAATGACATTAACTTCCACTTTTCCATTTCCATGCATGTGTTTTTACATGGAACATGCTTACAATTGATCACTGATGGGACATGTGAGTGGCCATCCATGTCTATTTTATTCTTATCAACTGAGGTTAGTTGCTTGTCAACTTAGAGGCTTGTTATACTTTATGGAATAATGGAATGTTGTGTTTTGATCTAGCAGGTGAAGAATCATGAGGGCATGGACGTATTCAGATATTTTAAGTAAAGGAAAAGGCAAATAACAAAGACCATCGATGGGTAGACATGGAATCTACAAGTGATGAAGATATGGAAAAGTTAGAAATTCCATGATTTAAAGCACGTCAACCAAGGACAAAGAGATTCCAACTACCTAATGGTTAGGTATGTTTATCTTTTTGAAAGGATAAAAGGTAAAGTCATAGTTCGCAAGTTTTCAAGGTAGTTGGGTTTTGTTTTCAAAACAATCACCAAAATTAGATCTCTACCTTTTTCCTAGATTAAGGAGATTATGTCCCTTCATTCCAAGAAACTATACCACTTCAATTTGAATTAAAAGAAAACCAATTTTAAGAGTTTTGAAAGGGTTCAAGATTCTATATGAAGACGCTCAAGCAATCGTACATTACATTTAAGCAATATACACACACTTTTGTTCTCCATTGTGCTGCTCCCTCATTTCCCTACATCATCATCTTTAACAACAATTATCTTGCAAGAGTTATTTCTCTTGTTAGAGAGCTCCAAGTTGGAGGACTAAGCATTCATTGGAAAGATATCATTTTCTACTTTATGTCCACATAAGTCAAGAGCATTTTGTTTGGAGAATATGAGAAATCTTCATTGTGAGGTCTCAGGGTCTATCTCTGCACAACCCTAAAAAATCGAGGAAATAACCAATCAACATCTAGCTTATTGCAAGCTCATTACTTTATGGTAAATTCTTATCTTATGTTTACTACTAAACCCTATGTATATCATTCCTCGAAAAGGAATGTTTCCAATTGTAATCATGATGGCTACTTTGAACATTTGAAGTTGATTGTTACCTCCAAAGATAACACATTTTTCGAGCTATTCAAAGTGCAAACTTATCTGTTTTATATCAACTCTTTCTCATTGATGTTCAAAAGTGCAAAATGGATTTTATTGCACTATTCACAAGCCTATAAGTTCTATTTCATTCTCCACAAGCTAATGGGCTCTTCTATGCTGGTTGGATGGACCAAACGTCATCACTTTGTAACTGAATCTTCTACCTCCTACAAGTGTCTACAAGTTCTCTCATGATTCAACATCTATAGTTCAAGATTCTCAAGCCAGCATAGATGCACAGCTTTGGCATGCACTTTGACCATTTGAATTTTGTTAGTTTGCTTCATCTATAGAGATCTGAAATGAAGTCATATCCACTGTGATAAAAATAAAACAAGCACCCCGGGCTCGCTCGGCGACTCGCACCGGCCCGTCGGTAGGATGACTTGCTCAAGTGTTTTGTTCCCTTGCTTGAAAGCAGAAGATCACCGTTTGAATGAAAAAACTAGCTTGCATTGAAAGAAAACGATTACAAAGGCAACGGCCTAAGCCGGCCCGCGTTGAAGGTCGTGGGTAAACGTTTACAGTGAGCCAGCCTGCGTTAAGCGTCGCGGGCAAACGCGTTACAACGGCCCCTCGATGGCACAACGGCACTTTCGAGAGGTGTGTGCGGAGGGAACTAGCACGAAGGCTACCGCACGTTGAGTGCAAGGATCGCTTGGTTCGCTTGGGTCACTTGGGTCGGAGGCTCACTAGGTCCCCCTATAGTTGCACACAATTTGGCGCCGGTCGGCAAACCACACAGGCACCAAAAAGGCCTAGATAGAAATACAGAGGGGGGAGGGGCTCTTGCCTACGGGTTGTCACATATTCTCCCCCGCTTCGAAGAGCTTTGCGTCCTCGTAAAGCTACGGGATTTGCGCCTGGGATGTCGAAGGATGAGTCGATTGGAACGACTCAATGAGGCTTTGGGCTGTCGGTGGCATACTCTGTTTACTTACCCATGTGGCTTCCTTGAGGGGGCGGCCACGCCACTTGACGAGGAATTGCGTGCTATTCTCCTTGAGGATCAAGTCTGCCTGTCGTTGTTCGATTGGATCTTCCACCAATGTGACTTGACGTCCAAAGCGAGTATCAGGGTGGAAGCATTTTAACAAACTCACATGGAACGAGTTGTGGAAATGAATTTCGGGTGGAAGAGCCAGCTGTTATGTCACTTGATTGAAACGGTGACTAATTCTGTACGGCCCATAGTACCTATGATTGAATTTTGGAGTGAAATTCCTAGGCAAAATGATGTTCTTGGCATTTACTAGAACTAAGTCACCCACTTGGTAATCTAGTGCCTCTGTTCGGTTCTGATTAGCAATTCTTATCATCCTTTCTTTGCTGTTGATGAGGGCCTCTTTTGCCTGTCGTAGTTTGGATTTCCAGTCTCGTAAAAAATTACCACATTCCCGGTCTGCTGCCACTAGCACTTCATCTGACATGAGTGCCATAGGTGTGATTACACTTTTGCTTGTGGCCACCTCGAACGGTGACATAGATGTACTGGAATGGATTGAGCTGTTATAATGGAATTCTAAAATGTCGAGATGCTTGGCCCAATCCTTCTGGTCCGCTTGAATGTAACTCCTCAAGTAATTCTCTATGGTTTGATTGACTCTTTCTTTTTGCCCATCGGTCTCGGGATGATAGGCCGACGAGAATCGAAGCTGAGTGCCTAAGATGGAGAAAAGTTCCCACCATAAGTCGCTCATGAATCTAGTGTCCCGATCTGACACAATAGCCAAGGGAAGGCCATGATACTTAAACACTTTTTGGAAGAAAGTCTGTGCGACCACCTTTGCTGGCATAGGTGGCTTCATCGGTATGAAGTGTGCTTGTTTAGAGAAATAATCCACTACTTCCATAATTGCATTATGCCCATCGGATGTTGGTAGATCTGTTATGAAATCCATGCTGACCATGTCCCAAGGACGGTTCGGAACGGGCATGGGTTGGAGTAGGCCTGCCGGTTTTATCTTCTGCTGTCGTACTAATTGGCAGGTTGGGCATGTTTGAACATATTCAATGATGTCGTCTTTCATCTTCGGCCAAAATACATGCTCTTTTAAATGTTCGTAACTTCTTCTTTGTCCTCCATGTCTGGTTAATTGACAATCGTGTGCTTCCCATAAAAGCATTTTTTGTAGCTCTACATTATCTGGTATATAAATACTTCCCTTTCTATATAACATGTTGTTCATAATTGTGTATTTCCCTTTATGGTCTAAGCCTGAGTGTACATCTTTGATTATCCTCTGTATTTCCGGATCCGTTTGTTGCAATTTACGAATTTGATCTTTCGTCTTACTCTCGGCCATGGAAATCGCGGCCAGCGTCGGTCTTCTACTCAGGGTGTCTGGCATGACGTTTTGCTTGCCCGGTTTGTGAATTATGTCTATGTCGAATTCAGCCAAGAAATCTTGCCACCTTGCTTGCTTTGGCGATAACTTAGGCTGCGTGCAAAAATACTTGAGTGAAATATTGTCTGTGTAAATCTTTGTGTGTTTGTCTTGAACATAGTGATGCCACTTTCGCAAACAGTGGATCACTGCAAGCATCTCCTTCTCGTGAGTGCTCCATCGTAGCTCTGTACTTGAAAACTTGTGTGACTCATAAGCCACACGGCGTCCTTCCTGCATAAGGACCCCTCCAATTGCCAATCCTGACGCATCTGTGTGGATCTCGAACTCTTTGTCAAACTCTGGCAACTTCAACACAGGGGCTTTGCACATCACCTGTTTGAGTTGCTCGAAAGCATCTTGTTCCTTAGGCCCCCACACAAAGAAACCTTTTCCTTTAGTTAACTCTGTGAGCGGAGCAGCTACTTTACTGAAATCTTTTATGAATTTTTTTGGAAACTGGCAGAAACCTATGAACTCTCTCACTTCTCTGACTGTTCTAGGCGGTGCCCATTGATGAACTGCTGTGATTTTATGAGGGTCTATCATCACTCCTTTGTCTGAAACATGAAACCTAAAAATTCAACTGAGGTCATGGCAAACTCGCACTTTTCTGGCTTGGCATAGAGCTATCTTTCTCTTAGGCGTTGAAGGACGGCCCTTACGTGCTTCAGGTGTTCCTCTAGTGTGCTGCTGTATATCAAGAGGTCGTCTATGTAGATGATCAGGAACTCATCTAACATATCTCTGAACCCATCATTCATCTCTCGACAAAACGTGCCTGGAGCGCCTGTGAGTCCAAAAGCCATGACCAACCACTCGTAGCTGCGATAGCGCGTCCTGAACGCCGTCTTTTCAATATCATGCTCTGCTATGCGAATCTGATGATATCCGGATCTGAGATCTATTCGTGTAAAGAATTTTGCCTGACCTAGTCGGTCCATCAACTCATCCATAACTGGTACTGGATACTTTGTCTTGACAGTGATCTTATTCAAAGCCCGATAATCCACACACAACCGCATGCTGCCATCTTTCTTCTTGACGAATAAAACGGGAGCACCGTAGGGTGAACTACTGGGTCTAATGAAACCTTGTTGTTCCAGTTCTACCAATTGCCTTTTTAAATCCTTTAGGTCTGTCTCATTCATTCTGTAAGGTGTTTTGGCCGGAGGAGCATGGCCTGGCATAACTTCAATTCTGTGTTGGACTTGCCTGAGTGGTGGCAGCCCACTTGGTAACTGACTTGGCAAAACATCATCAAAATCTCTAAGTACTTCATGAACTCTTTTATCACCAACCTTCATCTTTTCGTTTTCCTTTTCGTCTATGTCAATGGGGCTACACTTTATGACGCACAAATGTGCCTGGGCTCCTTGCTTCATCGCTTTTTCCACTTGCTTGGCCGTTAAAGGTCCTTGTGTCTATTGTCTTTGCTCTGCCCTTGCTGCTGCGGCTGCAGATTTCAACTTTCCTGCTTCTAAGTTCAATTTCTTGTTCCCTTTTCCCTGATTGCTGGAGGGCACACACTCTTGATACATTGGTGCCTTTCCTTTTCTTTGCCTGTCTGCCTCCTCTTTTGTTTTGGGAGGAATGACGGTCTTGTGACTTGATTCCTGTGAACTCGATCCTGGGTTCTCTACCTTTCCTGACTTGCCTTGGGAGTCTATATTTCCCTCAGGGGCTCTTCTCGTATTTCTATGACAGTCTACGACCACAATGTTTCCTTGCATGTCAAGCAAAAGTTTATCAATCCCCTTACCCAACATGCTAATCATGTATCGGTCCATGAATGAAAGTCCAACTATTACATCAAATGATTCCAGTGGCACGACTAGAAAATATAACTTTGCCGACCACTCCCCCACTGTCATACGGACGTTGAGGGCGATCTTCACATTATCATCTCGACCTTGAGCGAAGGTAACTGACATTTCTGGAAGTTTACTCAAGGCCAACTGCAAACTAGCTGCACACTGTGGCGACATGAAATTATGCGTCGTGCCTGAATCGACCAATACTGCTTTTCTCTTGTTTCCAAACGTTCCCCAGAAGTACATATTCTGAATCATTCGTAATGTCATTGGAAAGCACCTTGGCCTCGTGGCCACGGTACCTACGTGCGGTGCATTATTCCCTGCTTGTACTTCTTCTTCATTGTCATCTAGTTCAGTCAGGACCACATTAGTATTTCGTCTTTGAGGCTCCTCTTCTACTTGAGCCGTTTGTACCCGCGTTTGATTGTTATTGCGAGTACATTGGTGTGTCCAGTGATTCCCATGGCATGTTCTACAAAATGGCCGGGGATCGTTTCTTTGCCATTGGGGCGCTGGCAGCACCCTCTGCTGATTATTCCCATACGTGATTTGGTTCCTTTGAACTGGTGCGTTACCCGGGTTCTGAGTGGTGTTGGCAAGGCGGGCGTTGGATTTGGCATTCCCCGCACCCTGCTGAGTTCTCTGTGGTGAAGTGTTTTCTGTTTTGCGTAGGCTTTGAGCACGACGATTGCTCTCCGTGTCTTGGTACCCTTCAGCCATCACAATGGCCTCTTCCCAGGTGTTGGGCGATTGCTTCTCTATCTCTCATCTTGTCCAAACACTACACCCGTACAGGAACCCATGTAGCCGATCGAGATCATGCATCTCCGTTATCTGCAGCATGAGCGTTCTGTACTTGCGTATATATTCAGACAACGGGCCTTCCTGCTTCAGGCCCCTCCATTCGTCCCTGAGTTTGAAGGATTCGTTTTGAGGTATAAAGTACTCCTCAAATGCCGCCTTAAAATCCTTCCATGAAGTGAATTCCTCCCTTGCAGACTCTACCAAGAACCATGCATCGGCATCATCGGCCAAGAAGGACGCGGCTATTCTCACCCAGTGTCGCTTGCCCACTCTTTGAAGGTCAAGGTACTGCTCCATGTCTCGAAGCCATTTGGAGACTGCGAGAGAGTTGCATTTCCCTCGGAACTTCTCGGGTGGACACGGCTTGAATCTACCATAGGAGTCTGAGTCGCTCCCGTCCTCAGAGGATGAAACGGGCCTGCGTCGCCTTGTGTGTGGCCGACGGCCCTATCGAGACGTGCGTCCTGATGTCTCACCCACTGGTAACTCCGGTTGCTTCCCCGTATCCTTGGTCTTGTCCTCTTTTGGTTCCGGTTGAGCTTTTAGAAGTTGAGCTAGGTTGGCAATGGTGGACTCTAGACGGTCCATGCGGGTGTCTTGAGCCATCATCCATTCCATTGCCAGCGGCTCTTCCTTCTCCTTTTCGGTCGTCATGAAGTCGTGATTTCGTGTGACAGGAGGAGGGGTCTGCGGTCGTTTCCCCTTGTTCCTCCGTCTCTCTTTTCCCGTTTCACGTTGGCCGCCACCGCGCGGCTCCACATCGCTTAAGAAGACATCATTACCTTCACCCTCCATCACGGTGTACTAAGTAGGACGTTAAGACTTGGTCCCCAGCACTGGTGTGACAACCGGTCCATCCTCTTTTCCAAGGCCGCTTAGATCGAGCGAGGCTCTGATACCAAATGTGATAAAAATAAAACAAGCACCCCGGGCTCGCTCGGCGACTCGCACCGGCCCGTCGGTAGGATGACTTGCTCAAGTGTTTTGTTCCCTTGCTTGAAAGCAGAAGATCACCGTTTGAATGAAAAAACTAGCTTGCATTGAAAGAAAACGATTACAAAGGCAACGGCCTAAGCCGGCCCGCGTTGAAGGTCGCGGGTAAACGTTTACAATGAGCCGGCCCGCGTTAAGCGTCACGGGCAAACGCGTTACAACGGCCCCTCCATGGCACAACGGCACTTTCGAGAGCTGTGTGCGGAGGGAACTAGCACAAAGGCTACCGCACGTTGAGCGCAAGGATCGCTTGGTTCGCTTGGGTCACTTGGGTCGGAGGCTCACTAGGTCCCCCTATAGTTGCGCACAATTTGGCGCCGGTTGGCAAACCACACAAGCACCAAAAAGGCCTAGATAGAAATACAGGGGGGGGGGGGCCTCTTGCCTACGGGTTGTCACATCCACCTTATAAATATGTAATGTGATTTTTCATAGGTGATTATTTGTGATAAATTTGGCAAATCTAGCATCCCCATCCCATCTAGCATATGGAAAAACCCAAAGAATGACTATCTACTTTCCCTGTTTCAACATTCAAAGACCTTTTTTGGCTTTCCAATATTATCCATTCATCGCCTTAATGCCACCTATATTAAAAGGGCTTGGGCCTAATGATCCTCACTCTTTCTAGTGCTATTCTTGGGATCTCAAGTAGTGATACTCTCTGAGTAAGTATTTTTCAAGCTATAGTTGCTCTTCTTGTCTTAGCCCTTGTTCTAGTCCTCTCTAGTCTAGTTTCCAAATATCCACTTTGATTCCTAGACGTCCAATCTTTTGATCTTGTTATCTCCTAGTATGAGATCCCATCGAATTATATCTTGTAACTAGTTCATCTCCCTCAAGGAAGTTCCTATAACTTTGATGTCTTATTTCATACCTAGGATCTTGTGTTGTGGAATACCTTATCGATTCTAGTTATTCATACCTATCAATCGCTATTTTAGGTCCTTTCGTATTAGTTGTATACTATTGTATTATTTCCTCAGCATGATTAATCTTGTAATAAAAATCATACTTAACTAATCTTGCCTAATCTATTCATGGAATACAATCTAGTGCTTTCTTAACATAACATCTTTTTTATGATTTTGGATTCTCTTGAATAGAACCTAGACTTGATGGTATACAAGATTTTACTTATATATATATATATATATATATATATATATATATATATATATATATATATATATATATATATATATATATATATATATATATATATATATATATATGCATACATATATGGGTGTACATATCACATTGAATAGAAAAAAAACATGCATATGCAATGATATATGCAATGCATATGGAATGTTTCATAATTATCTTATTGTAACTAAGTTCTTGTTTTCGGTCACCACAATGGATATCATTTATACAATTCCCTGTGTGTGACACTTTTCACAACATTGTGATGTTTTCCATTAGAGATGATGTTTTTTTGTGGTAGTAATCACTATAAGGGGTCACTTCTTGTAGTGAATGTTTGTTGATTAGATTGTATTAAATTGATATGGTTTCTCATTACGTGAGATATTGGGTTTCTAGATAGAAAAATACTTGAAATAGTATCCCAAAAGTAATAAGAACCCTTTCATCTCTATATCTAAACATTTTAAGAGCTTTAGAATGTGCATGGGCTCCCATGTAGGGAGTGCTAACCCACTGTGCTTTACCCATATAGATGAAACAAAAATTGTAAGCTGCTTCTTTAAAACTGTAAGATGTAATTTTTGCCCTTAGCTTGATTACATACTAATGATTTATATCACATATTGTTTTTTTAGTATTGATACGTGGATTTCTTGCATTTAGAGGCTAATTTGTCATTTCAAATCTATGATGGTTGAGATGCAAAGTGCATGGCCTTGTGAGTCCATGATTGTGGACTTATTGACTCATTAAGAGGTAAGTCACTACACCTTGTAACATAATAAGTTTTGGAACTCTAGAAAAGAGGTCTATAGTGAGTAAATGCTTCCTTATTCCATTTTGATTCTAATATTTGATCTCAAAGTTCACCTTACCAAGAACCTTCCATGTAAAAAACAACAATATCCTCTCAGAAAGTGGAACATTAGATTGGACGGGCTTTGGTTTTGCTACAATCACATAGGCAGTCACAATTGAGCTTTCATCATCTCTTGATATTCATTTAGAACCTTCTAAAATTGTTAATTTTTTGAACCTATGCTCACCTTTCCTAAAGCTTCCTTTCCTTTTCTAGATTTTGATCTTCTTTTTGATGGGTTTTAACTACTGCTTGGAATTTTTCTTCATGCATACATGTTGGAAGAAGAGTTGTAGGAACTTTCTCTAGCATTTATTGAGTTAGTTCAACTATCTGCTTACGCATGGCTAGTCATCCTTTTTCTAGATCCCTTCGTGGATAACACCAGGCATGATGCTCAATTTAAGTTCATGCTCTTAATGTATCATGATATGCTCAAAATAGTTCTTCTAGTTAGAGTGTGAGCTAGGATTGACGGTGGCTATGGCCATGCATTTGGATAGAAATAGGCATATGATCATGCTTGAGCACTTTACAACCACATTACTCAATCTTTATTTCGTTCATGCTCCCTACGTAGCCAATCTTCATTTTTTTTAGCTTAGCATGTGTGGATACCATTGATAAACTTATTCATTTATGACCCTAATTATTATAATTGTCAAACATGATTCTTGGTGGCTTCAAGTCACACTATGTACATCAATTCTTTATGAAAGAATTAAAGAATCAACTTATATCGAAGATCGAGACAAATATATACTTAATGATTCCTACTTTTCTAGGATGTGTGAGGTTTTCTAGCTATCTAGAGTAGGTCAAAGATAAGAGGAATATACTTTCATAAAAAAGGGACATATTGTGGCATTAAACGTTTTTAAGTGGCATTGATATTCTAACATAGAACTAAAGTACATGAAGTTAGGGGCATATTGGCTTGCCAATATGAAACAAAGAATCATACTTGGATTCAAAATCTTGAGAGTCATCTAGCAAATGAGAAGCTCTCTAAGGCAAAGAAAGCTAAACACTTCATCAAGCAGATCAAACCTTTACAACATCAACTCGCTGCTGGTTGTGTTTAGATGACAACTAGAGAACTAGCTCTCAAGTGTGTTTGAATTCTTCGTGAAATATATGATGCACTTCTAATTTTCCTTAAAATTCAAGTTAGACCCTCACCTCTTACTTGAAGATATTTTTGCAATGCTTCTAGAAGAAAAAATGTGTTTTAAGAATAGAAAAGTTCAAATGTTGCAACATGCTAAGCAAATGCAAAGGGAAAGGGCTCTTCTGATATCTCAAAGAACAAGTCAAAGAAGTTGAATCTAATGGAAAGTTATTTCTATAATGAGAATAAGGGTCATCTCACTAAGGATTGTAGCAAGAAGTAAGCATATGAGAGATATGGTTCTCAAATCCACATGGAAGATTAGGGAATTGATAAATAACATAGAACTTGAACTATGGATATCCATAGAGGACGTATGTACATCTACCCAAACTCATGTGGATGAACCTTGGAAGTGGTGCATCTTGCCACATAACCAAAAAGAAGGATTGGTGTGCTTCCTAAACACGTCTTGTACTTGGACATTTTAGTCTCCCTTGACATTTTAGTGTCCTAAAAAAGAGACAGTATTTGATGAATTTTCTAGATTACTAGAAGAAACCATTTATAGATGTAACTATGGAACATAGCATAAGGGTGGAATATTTCTAGAAAAATATAATTTTCAATAAAAGATAAAAAATGTAAGATCTACTTACTAATTTTATGGATGTAATTTTCGTATTGACACAAAAGTTAGAGTGATGCTGGTCAGTGTTGCTTTTTTATTAAAATCATTATCTTCGAATATTCGTTCTTGCAAATTCCAAAAAATCTCTTATTTTATATATGTAAACACTTTACTATCCATAATGAGAGATTGATAATGATTTTAACTAGGTTTATGGCATAAAATCAATTGCATATGTGTTGTGATAGTGTTATCATCTTTGAATTATTTTCCAAAGTGATGGTATGAAAATGACCCATTTCTATTATCAAAATACTATTTGATAACCTAAAATCTAGAAATATTTTTTTTTGACAACCTTAGGAATTGAATTTGTATGTTCTTTCTTCAAGTTAAATAATCATACTATTTTTATATGTTAAGAAAACGTCATTTGATGAGAAAATATTGCATATGCTACTTGATTAAAGTTAATGTGTTATTTTTAATATATATAAATTAGTTTTTAATATTTATAGAATTATTTTTATTGATATTATAGTCTTTATATCATTGAATAAAGCTAATTTTTTAAGATGAAATTTTATTCTTGTCAAAGTGGAATATGGCTATTCGATGAAATATTGAGATTGTTAGTGGTATGTGAGTTATGTATAAAACTTATTGGTTCAAAAACATGTATCATATTCGTATGATACTATATGATGGTTTTTGAAATAGAAAAACCAGCATTTTCTATGTTTTTATGCATCAATATCATATAAAAGGCTCCTATAGTGTATAAGTATATAATGAGCCCCCCATATTGTAGTAAATATTGTAATATAAAAAAGATTTTCCTAATTCGCATGACTTGCCTTAGATGATTAAATGACTTTAAATTAACATTAGAAAAATAATTCAAACCTGACAAAAACAAATTCATATGGAGATATTTTGTTCTTCTCATACGTAACTGTATACAAAAGTAGTTTTTTTAAAACGAAATTCAATCATTTCTATATTTTGAGTTATCAAAAAATAAGACTTTATGGGGCTTGAGCATTTTTCCAAAATTTTGTTTGATTATTGCACATGATTTTTTTATTTATTAATAAAAAGGACACTCTGGTGTCCTATTTTGATACAACACTAGTGTTAATGCCTCTAGAGTAGTGGTTGAAGATGACTCCAAATGTGCAATTGAAGGCATAGCAACCATCTCTTTTGTTTTTTCCACTTGTGTTAAGAGAAAACTCTCTGATCATTTGTATATTCCTCCAGTAAAAGGAAGTTCTTTATCAATTTCTACTATAATAGATCATGATCTTGAAGTACATTTCAAAAAGGATTTTGCATAAATTTTAGATGGAGAAGATCATAGTCTATGAAAAGGAGTGTGGAAAGATAAATTTTTTAAGTTAAGTCTCCACACTCCTACAAAAGAAAAAGTCACGAGTAGGCTTTGGCATCAATGTTATGGGCATATGAGATTGTTTGTTATCATAGGGGTGGAGATAAAAGGAAAGGTAGCTCATTTACCTACCTTTTGAGATTTGCATGTACCTAGTGAATTTTGCATGATGGGCACGTAGCAAAAGAAGGTAGTTCCAAAAGAGAGCAGCAATGAAGCTTAGGTTCCTGTAGGGTTGGTACATGAGGATCTCTATGGTAAAATGCCTAGTCCTACTTTGAGAGGATTTCTCTGATTTTCAATGATATCCCACAATTATAATAGAAAGATGTGGGCATATTTTATTCAAAATAAGGTTGATCCATTTGACGAATTCCAAATGTGGCACGAGATTGTTGAAAATTAAATAGTTAGAAAACCAAATAATTTTCCTAGTAATATAGAAGGAGAATTCTTGTCCACATAATTCAACAACTATTTTGATTCTCATGCAATCAAGAGGCAACTTACCACGAATTTTAACACCTCAACAAAGTGCTGTTATTGAGAGACAAAATAGGACAATATTTGAAATGGCCCACTCCATGGTGAAAGCTCAAGACATGCGTGACTCATTTCGGGCATGAGCAATTTATATGGCTTAATAAATGCTAAAAAAGGCACTACATGGCACTACTCCTCAAGAAGCATACTTTACTAAAAAGCCTTGTTATGCTTTTCAAAATTTGGTATGTTTTTATTATGCACATATACTTGAATCAACAAAAAATAAGTTAGTATCAAAGACCAAAAGAATGTTTCTCATTAGGATATAGTGAAGAGTTTAAAGCCTATACACTTTGGAATCTAGAGTCAAAGAAGATGAATGTGAGCTTGTGAGATTTATTGAGTTATTGATGTGTCATTGTTTTGATATAGCAACTGAAAGTTTGTGAGGTTGTAAAGGGAATGGATATTTCAGATGTTTCTAGATACAAATAAAAGGACTTGTATTTTGTACATAGGTCGTAAATGAAGATCCAAGTAGAGGTTTGTTTCTAGAGAAAGTAGTAAAAATAGGGGTTAGGATAAGGATCATTGTCGATCATGATTTATGTTAATAAAATCAAAGGCTCTACATAAAAGAGAGAAACTTTTTACTTTCACGCTTGCTTTTCAAAGTGTCCATCATTTTAACTGCTATTTTTGACATAATGGAAAATCCTATAAATACATGCACTCTATGGACCTGTTGAAAAGAAATTGCATGGGGGGAGATTGCACGCAATGTTGTGTATTGCCTCGTCTATTCACATACCTATTCTCTATGTGCTTTTGATAACAATTTTCTTTTGTGTGCCCATGAAATAATATCCTTGCAACTTCAAGTGCTCTAGGTTTTATGAGATCAGAATGAAGATTCCAACGGATTCACATAACCGTTAGGAAACATTACATAACTTAATTAGTGGATCTTGGAAGATAGAATTAGACTCATAAAAGCATGAAATAAAAATATAAATGAATGAGGAATACTCACAAAATCCAATTGAAATCACCGTTAAAGCTTGATGGAGAGAACTATTAAAGAAAAGAGTTCTCTAATTCTCATTCCCTTCCAAAATACAATATTGCAAATTAAGTCATCAAAATTGACCTTGATACCTTTTAGGTCGTCCAAACTTTCTATTCTAAAATTCAACTTTCTAGAGAGATCTAAAAAGTACAAAAAATATATAAGTTATAGCAACTAATAAGGAAAACTCTTGCTCATTTTTAAATAATTTTGAATATTCTACTCTACTATAATACAAATTTTTCCATCTTTTTCCTTCCCAAAAGTCACTTCCCAACATTTCCTCCCCTTTGAGTTTTTTGACCCTTGAAAAAACTTTGTGGTTAGTCTAGTTATTGCTTTCTTTTCCTCTGATAAATTTGTGCCACCAAATCATGGATTTTTCTCTCTTTGATGTTGAGGTTGATTATTTTGCATTTCAAAAAGGGTTTTTCTAGATTGTATTGATGTTGCAGGTCTATCTATCATATCATTCTTTAATTAGACTATGTATGTTGTCTTGTATGAAGTCAATCTAGATTTCATAACTATAGATAATCAACCAAAAAATTGTGAATGCCTTTTGAAGAGACCATAATCAAATACATCCTCAAAAAATTGTATATAATGGCTACCCGTGAATATGGTTGTCTTATAATAGGCCCTTAATCATATTCTATGAGGTGCCTCACTTAAATCAAAGGGTAAAGTGTTAGATAGCAAATGGAAGCCTATGTAGTTTAGGGTTCTAATATTGGCATCTATGAAGGTCTCTATACAAGCTATGATCAATTTCCAAACCCTAGCTATCAATATAGACACAAAATCCTTTATATCTTTTAAAACTTCAGCCATATATTTATAGATTATGAGCATCTATGCTTTTATTGGCCATGTTCCTTTCTTAGGTCGAGCTATCTTTTTAAAATTTAGCCATTTTGTAGGCATTACTCCATCTTTTGTCATTTTTTCAATTTATTGGCCAATTCCTTATTCTAGCATTAACACAAAAAAGTGGATTGACATTTGGCTGAATTGGAGCTTCGATCCATATCTTCCTACAATCTTTGTTCAATAGGAAAAACATACTAGAAAAAGTTTGAATGAATAAAATAAAATGGAATAAAGAACAAAAATTGAGACACTAAGTCTGTACCTTGATTTGTGCCTAGTAAATAAAACACTTATATACTGTGAAGAGATGGATAGGTATGTGCTTGAAGATGAAGAGGTGTTGCAAAATCCTTGATCTGCACCAGCCAAATGAACTCCAGGAGTATATGGTGGGCCCTTTTAGCTTGCCAATGGATGTATTAGACACCCAATGTACCTTGAAAGATCACTCTCAAAAAGATAGATCAAAACAGATAAGTTGGAGTTAGCTCAGAGGTGAAAACTTGCTATTCTTGGTTCATACACCTGTCCAATGTTTTGCATAATTCTTTGAGCACAGCAGCAATTAGCTTAATTCCTCTTAGAGAAGTCTAGTTAACTTAAAGAGCTAACTTTAAAGAGTAATCTCATAAAAAATAATAAACCACACACTAAGAATGAATTTTAATAAGTGATGACATCATCCCGATTTTCACGGGCTGCTATAGTTTGAGACCAGTGGCTGGAAAAATGAACATAACTCAACATGTAAGAATCTAATGATTATGAACATTTTGTATGGTTATACAAGACAGTAAGCTGAATCCAACAAGCTTTAAATCATTGAATTTGGATAAGTAACCACTGAGAAATGGCTCTGACAAGATGAGTGAAAAAGTCGGGTACCTGACAGAGAAGTGAAGATGAATAGACCCTGTTGACTTCAAATGAACATAACTGAAGATTGAAACATTCAAATTACATGACACTTTGTGAGCATATATTAGACTTATAGAGCTAACTTTACCAAGTTAAATCACTAAAAATGATGCACCAAGCTCAGAGAAACCATCTCTTCAATCTGACTGAGAAAACTGAGAGATATGGGAGTGAGTAGTATACTTCACAAGAACATGGAAATATGAACCCAAATGATCATAAGAATGAAAGTATATTGCTTGTACAATACAATGGACTTATTGATACATATGTGTGCCTTGTAATCACACCTTGATATGGCATAAAGCTCAGCTCTTGGAGGTCTTCACATAGGTCTCTCTAACCACGACTAAAACTGCCATCTATTTATAGTTGAGTTTGGGAGGCTAAATTCCCTCAATCACTCTCCAATCAATCAATGATTGATTTGATTCTCTACCTACCACAAATCACGAATTCGTGGCTCCTCTTTCCCTTTTTGATCATGTGGACTCAACCACTTAAGATTCTTTCACTTTTACATTAAGTAAACTATTCAAAAGTTACAAGAGGTAGTTCACAAGTGAACTTTACAGTCTTCATTTTGAAGCTTCTTTTATGACTTTGTGGGACTCAAGCCAATACCTAGGCTTGTCATAGAACTGCTCCAATAGCTCCCCCTCAAGCCAAGTATGCTTGAGGTCTTCAATCTTCCAAGATTACCTACAAACCAATCATAGCCTTGAATTTGCAAAGCTTTGTACCATCCAATACTTTGGTTAGAATATCTGCACATTGTTGATGAGTGGACACATATGATATTTGAATCTCTTTGCTTAGAACCTTCTCTCGTACATAGTGATAATGAACTTCAATATGTTTAGTCATTGCATGAAAAATAGGATTAGCAGCTAAGTGAATAGAACTCATATTGTGACCAAAAATAGTTGGAGTTCCAAACTCCAATCCAAGATCTTTGAATAATGTCTTCATCCACATAGCTTCCTGAGTAGCTATGGCAAGACCTCTATATTCAACTTTAGTAGAAGAGAGAGCAATAGTGGGTTGCTTCTTGCATGACCATGAAATAAGCTTTGAACCTGCAAAGGTAAGATAACCTGAAGTGCTTCTTCTATCTTCCTTGGAGCCAGCCGAATCTACATCAGAAAATAGCTTCAAACCTAAATCAGATACATAAGGATAATAAAGTTCTTCATTTATGGTTCCTTTGAGATACTTGAGAATCCTTTTGGCAGCATCCATATGTGGTTTCCTTGGTGTGTGCATAAATTGTCTTAGCACACTCACACTGTAACATATATCTACTCTTGTCAATGTGGCATAATTGAGACTACCCACTAGACTTTGATATGATGTGATGTCCTCTATGAGTTCACCTTCATGTGAGCTCAATTTGTGATTGACCTCCATTGGAGTACCTGCAATCTTACAATCTCGCATCTTGAATTTTGCCAACATGTCTTTAATGTACTTTCTTTGAGTGAGAAACAAACCATGATCTTTGTAGATAGCTTCCAAACGTAGGAAGTAGGTAAGTGAGCCCAAATCACTTATCTTGAACTCTTCTCTCATCTGATCTTTGATCTTCTTCATACCATCTGCATCATTTCCTGTCAATATAATATCATCTACATATATACATAGGTAGATGACCTCAGAGTTACTGTTTTTAATAAAGAGTGATGGATCTGCCTTGCTTGGTTGAAAGCCTTTGTCCTGCAAGAATGAAACAAGCCTAAAATTCCAAGCTCTTGGAGCTTGCTTGAGACCATACAATGCTTTATTAAGTTTACACACATAATCAGGATAAACTTGATTCTCAAAACCAGGTAGTTGTGCCATATATACCTCTTCTGTTATCCAACCATTCAAGAATGCATTCTTTACATCTAGTTGAAGTATCTTCCAATTCTTGGAAGAGGCAATACTAAGCAAAACCCTAATAGTAGGCATCTTTGCCACAAGAGAGAAAGTCTCCTCATAATCAATTCGTTGAGTTTATGCAAAGCCTTTTGCTACAAGCCTTGCCTTATACCTGTTAATGGAACCATCATAATTCTTCTTGAGTTTATAGACCGATCTTGAGCCTATTACCTTCATGGATGAAGTCTTGGGCACCAAATCCCAAGTGTTGTTTTCCTCAAGTGCTTCAATCTCTTCCTTCATTGCATGCTTCCATTCTGTTTTTGCTTTGGCCTCTTCAAATGATGATGGCTCCTCTTGGTTTATGTCCTGTGCTATGTAGATAGAATGTTTAGTTACTAATGAGGTGTCAAACGCATACCTTTCTGGTTTTTTCTTTTCCCTCATAGATCTTCTTAGGCCATGATGTGATGATTCTGCCTCATGTCCAAGTTCCTGCAATTTGGCTTTACCTTTAGACTTCCATGCTTTGATCTTTTCCATCTAAGATTCTTCATCATCCTCTGAGGTGTCTTGTTCTTCAATCTTTGGTTGTTCTCTACCAAGCTTTGGAAAATCTTCTTCAAGATCATCTGGTAAATTGACCTTCCTGCATGAATCTTCATACCATGAATTGTTCTCATAAAAAACTACATCTCTGCTTACCAAGAATCCTTTGTTGGTAGGGTTGTATAACTTGTAGCCCTTTTGATTGTTGTCATATCCAATAAATACACACCTTTCTGCCTTTGGATCCATCTTGCCTCTAACCTGTGAAGGAACATGAGCAAAAGCAATACATCCAAAAATTTTACAATGATCTAAGCTTGGTCTTCTTCCATTCCAAGCCTCATATGGAGTCATCCCATCAAGGGATTTTGAAGGAAACCTGTTAATCAAGTAAGTGGCTGTAGATACAGCCTCAGCCCATAAGTAATTAGGTTAATGCTTTTCATTTAACATAGACCTTGCAGCTTCAACAATTGTCCTATTCCTCCTTTCTGCCACTCCATTTTGCTCAGGAGTGTACCTTGTAGTTACCTCTCTTTTGTTTCCTGTTTCTTGAAGAAAAGAATCAAACTCATGGGAGAAGTATTCTCCCCCTCCATCTGACCTTAACCTTTTTAGTGCTTTACCTGTTTGATTCTCCACAAGAGCCAAATATCTTTTGAAACATGAAAAAACTTCATCTTTGTGTTTCATAAAGAATAGGATAGTCCATCTGCTGCAATCATCAATAAAGAAGACATAATACCTTGATCCAGATATTGAAGCTTCCTTGCTAGGTCCCCGTACATCTATATGAACCAACTCCAAGAGATCTCCATGCATATAACCTTTCTTCATGAATGGTAACCTGTGAGACTTTCCAAATTGACATGCACTACACTTATAAATCAGATGTTGTTTTGACAAATTAGGGAGTCCAAGTACACTTTGGTCCCTGCAGATTTGCTTTAATGACCTTTCACAAATATGTGCTAACCTTTTGTGCCATACTTCCAATTCTGTGAGTGTCTGACTACCATAATTAAAGAGAGCAATGTTTCTAGTGTCCTGTAATTCAAATGTGAACAATCTACCTGTCTTTTCACCTTTTGTAATTTTTCTGAATCCTTGACTTGGATCTTCAACAAATGCTCCTGCTTTTGTGAACCTGACTTGCAACCCTTTCTCTACTATCTGCCCAACACTTATCAAATTCTTTGTAATGGTAGGGACATAGAGTACCGTACTGAGTAGGTTGATGTTTCCATCAGGTGCTTTGACATTGCCTATTTTCTCCACAGGATGTTTTGTATCATCTACTCTTTGTACCTCATGCTTATTCCTTGGATCTTCTAAATCTGATAGGAGTGCGACATTTCCTGCCACATGATTTGAACAACCTGAATCTATGTAGAAAACATGCTCATCAGATTTACCTTGTGGCATATCCATGTTCATGATCAATAATGAATCCTCTTTGTTTGAGTCTTCTGTGTAGTTATTGTAGTCTCTCCTTCCTTTGTAGCCTCCTTGATAGTTTGAATCATTGTAGTTGTTGTAGTTGCTATGATAATTGTTGAACCTTCCTCTTGAGTAGCCATAACTTCCTCTATTGTATCCTCTTCCTCTTTGATTCCTGGAATTCCTAAAGCAATTTTCAGTTGTATGATTAGTTAGTCCACAAATAGAACATGGCTTGGAGTCTTGAGATCTCCCCCTGCCTTGTCTACCTCCTCTTCCTCTACCTCTGCCATGTCTTCCTCTACCTGCATAGTTAGCTTGATATGTACCTGCTTCATCATCCACTTTCTTTGCCTTTCCTTTGTTATCTTTGGACTTGCTTTTATCAGTGTATAAAGCTGAAGATTGATTACCTTTAGAGCTTTCTCCATTTTTGATAAGCTTTGCCTCTTCAGTAAGTAGTTGTCCAATGAGTGTGTTGAAATCAGGTACATGCATGTCCATGTACAAATCCATAGCTGAAGTGAATGCTTCCCACTTGTCATCTGCCTTCAAGCCATTGATGACCTCCCTTACAATTTGCACTTCATCTATTACCTCTCCAACTCTTCCCAACTGATCCGCTATGTCCTTAAGCTTTGTGACAAAATTAGTCACATTTTGTTTGGGAGCCTTCTTGAGAGTTGTGAAATCCAGCCATAGTTGATGCTTCCTAGCTTTGGTACTTGAAGAAAAGAAAGCTTCAAGTGCATCCCACACTTCTTGAGATGTCTTACAACTTCTAATGTGAGGCTACAAAAAATATGAGATAGAGGTGAGGAGATAAGACCTTGCAAGTGCATCCTTGGAGCACCATGAGCTCAATCTCTCTTGCTCTTCTTGTGTTGGTTGACTTTTGTTCCTGAAACTTGGCATAACTTCATCTCCAGCCACATAACCATATAAACGTCTACCTTGGAGATAAGCTTCCATTCTTAATGACCAAGCTGAGTAGTTACCTTTGTCCAATTTGTCAATTGATGAAGGAAATCAATCTCCCATGTTGTCCAACCTTGCTCTGATACCACTGTGAAGAGATGGATAGGTATGTGCTTGAAGATGAAGAGGTGTTGCAAAATCCTTGATCTACACCAGCCAAATGAACTCTAGGAGTATATGGTGGGCCCTTTTAGCTTGCCAATGGATGTATTAGACACCCTATGTACCTTGAAAGATCACTCTCAAAAAGATAGATCAAAACAGATAAGTTGGAGTTAGCTCAGAGGTGAAAACTTGCCATTCTTGGTTCATATACCTATCTAGTTTTTTGCATAATTCTCTCAGCACAGCAGCAATTAGCTTAATTCCTCTTGGGGAAGTCTAGCTAACTTAAAGAGCTCACTTTCAAGAGTAATCTCATCAAAAATAATAAACCACACACTGAGAATCAATTTTAACAAGTGATAACATCATCCCGATTTTCACGGGCTGCTACAGTTTGAGACCAGTCACCAGAAAAATGAACATAACTCAACATGTAGGAATACAATGATTATGAAAATTGTTATGGGTATACTAGACAGGACGGTGAATCCAACAAGCTTTGAATCATTGAGTTTGGATAAGTAACCACTGAGAAATAGCTCTGACAAGATGAGTGAAAAAGTCGGGTACCTGACAGAGAAGTGAAGATGAACAGACCCTGTTGAATTCAAATGAACATAACTGAAGATTGCAACATCCAAATGACATGAAACTTTGTGAGCATATAGTAGGCTTATAGAGCTAACTTTAACAAGTTAAATCACTGAAAAGGATGCACCAAGCTCAGAGAAACCATCTCTGCAATCTGACTGAGAAAATTGAGAGATATGGCAGTGAGTAGTATACTTCACAAGAACATGGAAATATGAAGCCAAATGATCATGAGAATGAAAGTATATTGCTTGTACAATACAATGGACTTACTGATACATATGTGTGCCTTGTAATCACACCTTGATATGGCATAAAGCTCAGCTCTTGGAGGTCTTCACATAGGTCTCTCTAACCACGACTAAAACTGCCATCTATTTATAGTTGAGTTTGGGAGGCTAGCTTCCCTCAATCACTCTCCAATCAATCAATGATTGATTTGATTCTCTACCTACCACAAATCACGAATTCATGGCTCCTCTTTCCCTTTTTGATCATGTGGAATCAACCACTTAAGATTCTTTCACTTTTACATTAAGTAAACTCTTCAAAAGTTACAAGAGGTAGTTCACAAGTGAACTTTACATAGTCTTCATTTTGAAGCTTCTTTTATGACTTTGTGGGACTCAAGCCAATACTTAGGCTTGTCATAGACTTGCTCCAACATATACATTGTTTTTCCTCTTCTTTTTCTTACACAGACACACACACACACACACACACACACACATATATATATATATATATATATATATATATATATATATATATATATATATATATATATATATATATATATATATATATGATGTCTATTTATTTGTTTTTGTATTTTTTCTATATTTTTTCATACATTTAGATTGTTTTCTTTTATGTTGTTCTCTACTTTTGTTGTACTGGTGACTTTTTATTTTAGGTATCTATGGTTGAGTCTCCCATTGAATACCTCTTAAAGTCAATGGCTTTTCTTCACTTGTAAAATTGAATATCTCCATGTCTACTTTACAAATGTCTCATTCTACTTCTTGCATTTCATCATTTACAAACAATATTCTCATTCGTTTATGTACCACTTCAGATTTTATCAATTTCCTTTAAAATTCCAAAGACTTTTTATTTTGCCTCATCCATTCTTGCCCTAGAAATTCCATTTTTAGTCATCAATTCTTTAGGCCACTCCACAAACTCAATTGAAGTCTTGTCTTCTCCTATTTTCAAATGAATATTTATTGTTGATAATGCAGAATGAATTTGTCCATTGATTGCTTTAATTAATGTGTTTTTGCCATGCTTTCTTTCCTCAAGCTAATTTAAGAGATTGGAACTAATCACATTTACCTAAGATCGAGTATCCAGAAAAACCTTAACTTTTGTTTTTTGATAATGCATCTCAACTACTAACAAGTTTCTTTTTGTTCAACCTCCCGAATCATCAAATCTTGTATTTCGTTATTCTTGCTAATTCTTTCTTTGGCCTCTTTTTGATGTTATTGTCTTGTTTTCTCTCTTTTTCTCTTCTTTTTGGGATTGCTCCATGCTAGTACTATTAGAGGTTCCATACATCGTTTGATTCTACATCCAATTACATAATTTGGATTATTCATATGAAGTATATATATTCCATGTGCCCTTTTTTATAGGTTTTATGTTCCTTCAACGTGTAATCTACAACTAAATTGTCTTGCTAAAAAATCTTTATCCTTGATATGTATATCATCTAAACATTACTTAATATTCTTTGTAGAAGACACTAAATAAAAATGCATGAACATCTACCACCTCTGCCTATGGAAGAAAACTTTTGAACAAACTGTTCCGAATATAGATGAAATAAGAGTAACTTGGCGTGCAGCTAAGTTACTCAATCAATTCCATGTTGCAGCTAAGTTACTGAACCAATTGAGTAGCACGAACAAAGAAATGTGACTTTCTTGCACCCCATCCAGTTTGAATATAAAGCTTGATGATCATGATCCTTCCATTCAGTTCTTGTTCTTTCTCACTTCCTGTTCTATTGCAGAAAGCTTATCTGGATTTTCTTGAAAATTATCCATATGCCATGTTCTCTCCATCTTTCTATTAAGATTATTCCTATTGTTGGATGCTACTCGAACTAAGTACTCCAAAGCTCTCTTTTTTTGTCATTGCAGTCGGCTTTCTTCGCCAACCTCCTTTATGATCAAGGACCCTAATCGCCTTTATGTTTAAGGACTCTGATTGCCTTTATGGTTAAGGAATCTGCTTTTCCAACCTCTCAGGACCCTTATTGCCTTTATGTTTAAGGGCTCTGCTTTTCCAACGTATCACTTCCCTCTCTTTGAAAGCCTCCTCTATTATTTCCTACTTAGTTTATACTTTCCCTCACATACCCCTGCGTAATTGAGTGCCAAATGGGTGTCGTCAAGTCTCTTCTATATTTCTATTTACTCAGCTGAAACATTCAATGTTCAAATATTGAATTCGATAGACCTAGAATTTTAGTTCGTTTCTTTTTTTTAGAAAAGAGCTCAAATGTATAATTGAAGGAGAATTGCATAGGACGTCTCTTCGCACACTGAATATCTCTTATAACGAACGAGTAAATAAATAAAAATGTTCGTTGAAGGAAATGGAAGAAGAGTTGTCGTATGTCTTCTATTCCGACGACCATCTCATCTTACACTTCAGCAACCTGATGCCTTTGAATTTGCCTAATATCCACGTCCGTTTGGATCTATTTTGCAGTTAGTAAGTCTCTAGACCATTCCTTGTTCAACCATAACGTATTCCAGAAAGACCCAAGAAAATGTTGATCGAAAGCTTTTCTTGAATTGAAGATCGAAAGAATCTATGAAGCAAATAGGCTTTGACAGATATGCGTAAAATATTATCTCACAAGACCTTAGACAACTTAGAGGATACAGACACCCTCCTTTGCTAGAGCCTCGAGTCGCCTGCTATACCTACGATTTCGCGTTTTCCATTACTATACCAATAGTCCCTATCAACTTCTATCAACGAGTTCCCTCTCCATCTCTCTCAATCCTCCTGTATACTTTCTGCTTATATAATAACCCTGCTTTTCATGTTTGCGACCCCGCCTCAAGAAGAAGAGTGTCTTTTCTTTCCTCTTGCTTCTCTCAAATTCCCTCCAAACATGAGACCTCGTTTAGGTATAGATTAAAAGTACTGAACTGGCAATTTGAAAATAAATAGAGACGAGAATTTTGATATTCAAGTTGGAGATTAAAGAAAAAACAAAAAACTGGCTGATTTGGTTGAGTGTCCACTTGGCAAGGACCAAAAATACCTTCTCTTTTCGCATAATACCTAACATATTGACTCACATGTACGGAACTCTATGTATAACCATGCGACGGTAATAGATGTACGCTTTGTGTGTATATATCAACCTCCCGACGGGATGCAGAAAGACCCAGAACATGTTGATCGAAAGCTTGTCGTGAATTCAAGACCAAGCGCTAACATGGAGCTCTATGAAGCAAATAGGCGTTGAGAGATATGCTTAAAATATTATCTCACAAGATCCTAGACAACTTAGAGGATACAGACACCCTGCTTCTATAGAGCCTCGAGCAGCCTTCTATACCTACGATTTCGCGTTTTCCATTACTATAACAATAGTCCCTATCAACTTCTATCACCGAGCTCCCTCTCCATCTCTCTCAATCCTCGTGCAGGCTTTCATTTTAGACTCCGCCTTCAAAAAGAATAGTGTCTTTTTGTTTTGCTCGCTTTTTCCAATCTGTGGGATTAGAACTCATGATCTACTGACTAAGAGTATGATGGACTAACTACTTGCCCCAAAAACCATGGTTGAGGATTACTTCCTAATTCTCTCTCTTATGGTGTGGTTCAACCATCTTCTACCAATCATATCTTGAGTCTAACACTCTCTTCCCCTTCTAGAGATAATTGCTCTCAATGATCAATCCTTGATCTCCCCTTGAATTGATGTCCTCAACCTTCTAGAGTCTCTTGAACCATCTTGTCCTCAACCTTGGTTCAAGATCTAGAGATCATTGTCCTTAATGATCAATCCTTGATCTCCCCTTGAATTGATGTCCCCAACCTTGCACAGTCTATTGAACCGTCTTGTCCTAAACCTTGGTCTCTTGAACCTTTGCTCTCAACCTTGGTCTCTAGAGCCTTGCCTTTCTGCTTCTTGGCCACTTGCCTACAGACTTGCCTTGCTTACAACCTTGGTGTCTTTAGCTACCTCAATATCTTAAACCTGGTTCTTACCCATGCTAACTATTTTGCATCCTCAATCTACTGCTTCCATTGGAGATTTTGCACCGAGAGCTTTCCAACGGTACATTACATGTCTAAATCCGACCTACGAATTGGGAGATAAAATCTAATCTATGTTGAGCTCACCTTTGAAAACGATGTGCATGCCTTCCTTGCCCTCACCTACTTCCTAAGCTCTGATACCAATTGTGGGATTTGAACTCATGACCTACTGGCTAGGAGTATGATGGACTAACCACTTGCCCCAAAAACCGTGGTTGAGGATTACTTCCTAATCCTCCCTCTTATGATGTGGTTCAACCATCTTCTACCAGTCATATCTTTAGTCTAACACAATCCCTCCCCCCACCCCAAACATGAAACCTCGTTAAAGTATGCACTAAGAGTAATGAACTTGCAATATGAAAATAAATAAGCACGAGAATTTTGATATTAAAGTTTGAGATCAAAGAAAAAACAAAAAACGGCCGAATTTGTTAACCATCCACTTGGCAAGAACCAAAAATACCTTCTCTTTTGTCCTAATACCTAACATGTTAACTCACATGGACTTAAGTCTATGTATAACCATGCGACTGTAAAATATGTACGCTTTTATATATATATATATATATATATATATATATATATATATATATATATATATATATATATATATTACAGTCTATATATATATATATATATATAGATTGTAAAATATGTACGCTTTATATATATATATATATATATATATATATATATATATATATATATATATATATATATATATATATATATATATATGTGTGTGTGTGTGTGTGCGCGCGCTCGTGCTCTTTCTATATATATATATATATATATATATATATATATATATATATATATATATATATATATATATACACGCACACACATTATGGAACATCTAAGGGTATAAGGGTATAAGTGACTCCGAACTTGAGATTTGAGGCCACAATTGATGCCTAGTAAACGTGAGCTTCTTAATGATGCCTCGTCGCCTAGAGAAGGTGTCATATGAAACCAAGGAGAGTATTAAACCTAATAGGAAACCAAATTTAGTCACTGCCAGGAGGCGGCAGTATTAGTTTTTGCACTCTTCTACCTAGAACGGAGCTATAAAGTGCTTGAAAGTCCCAGATTCTCTTTGTGAATTCATCCTAATAGAATTCATCCTAATAGCTACACTTGAGCTGCTCCATCTGATTTATTTCGTTATTCATTGGACACGCTATTTTCCAAAGAAAACCCAAATGAAAAGCTGCGTTGTTGTCAAAACATTGCTTTCTCACTTTAGAATCTTAAATGACCTTATTGATGAATAACTCTACTAAAAAATGTGTGGCCTCTTCAATAAGAAGAAATACAAGAAGAAATACAAGGAATCAATCCCTTTCATCATGGAAATTAGTCACGTTGAGTGGAAGATGCTTGAAGAAAATAGTTTGTTGAATGTTTGCCTCTTAGTACAAACTGATTTTAGAAATAAGAGCACTTTTAGGCTTGTGGGCCATCCAAGGTGGAAGGGTGTATATAATCTCACTCTTTTGTTCTCCCCTCATCAAGTATCTCCTAGAGGCTCGAGCTTAGTTTGATCCCTTTGGAAGAGAACATGAAACCGTTTCTAAAGACCAATGGAGATTGGAAATGGATAGCAAATAATAAAAAAAAAAGATTCAATTTAGTACCCTATCAAGGGCATTAGAAGTGTTGAGCCTTTGAACCTCCAAAAAGCTAGGAAGCTTTGCTACAGATGTTTCATTTTTGGAAACAACTATCAGATCAAGAAACATGCCAATGGATTAGATTTGAGGACATTGATGCAGCTAAGAGAGTGGGCTATGAAGAATGGTACTTGTTACAAAACTAATCCCATGTGAGGGAGCGATTGAGGAGTCACCTCCTTGTTGGGCATGGCTTCCCTCACCTTGAGGGTCATAGATGGCATAATGGTAACAATCTTGATAAAATTCCAAGACTCAAGAAGAATGCGGTCTTTTAGATCACACTTAATAGGAGATGGTGTCTAGATTTGTTGACTTTTATTCACCATCACAAGTTCCAATCCCTTTGGTATTCCCTCATGGAGGTCAAAAAATTGGTTCTTTGGTCGCAAATTTTCCAATGGGGTATTTGGACCAATGTAAATGATAACAAAATTTGAAGAACCCCTCCATGGTGTAAAAGATGCATTCATTTCAGTGAGAACTTGGGACACCTCTTCTTTTCATGCCCCAAGTCAATGTAGGTCCGGGAGGCCCTTGGAAGAATAATGTTGCTACAAGGACAATTCAATTGGGAGCAAGTGCTATTAGGTGATGTGATCACTCTGGAATGCAATAAGAGGTGAGACCCTCTGGAAGATCTTGAAAGAGAGGTGTGCCACCAACTCTAGTAGCCCACCTAAAAAATGGTGGATTGAAAAATCTCTTTTCCTTTTTGGCAAAAGAATTCGGAATTATAAGAAGCCCCACTTTTTGGACATCATAGAGTGTATTTCCTTGATAGAAACAAGATTAAATGCAAGTAGGCCCCCATGAGGGGGAAGCAAAGGTTATCAACCTTCTTTGTAATGTCTTCTAACAAGTTTTAAGAAACCCCTTCTTTGTGGAATTCCAAAAGTCCCATGGCTCCTACGTCTGTTCACTTGTAAAGTTGTTCTTTCTATAAAATAAATTGACGAGAATAAGCTATCGCCAAACTTCCTTATAAAAAAAAAACTCCTCTATTGGTGAGTTATATCTCATTCTCCTTGAGAACTTTTTCTTGCTTGCATCGTTATTACCATAACATGATTTTATTTATTTATTTTTTGCTTTCGAATCACATAGGCTGGAAGGTACTCCGACACGCGAGGTAATATACATCATAGGACGCACGTGGTAATTTCGTAGTTAGCTACTAGGCTTCTCGAAATGACTTCTGACTCCTGAGCTTCTAGGTATGAAATCTCATTGAGATTCCGTACGCAGAAGATCGAAGTGATACAACATGATGAGATTCGAGCTGTTTTTTCTATCTGCAGGAACGGATGAAATCATATAAAATGGTCAGCATTGGAATTTGGGTTGGTGCCTCATTGAAATAGAGTTACTTTCTCCATGGACCATTCCTAAGACTGTGCATTTCCCTTTCAAAGTTCAACCATAATGAAAGTGTATCTAGAAGGCGGAACTGAAAAAGTGGCAAAGAATTTTTCAGTATGAGTGATGATTGGAGGTGGGTGGCCAATATAAAAGAGAACGATTTGATCTAGTTTCCTATC
This sequence comes from Ceratopteris richardii, assembly GCA_020310875.1. Taxonomy (NCBI): domain Eukaryota; kingdom Viridiplantae; phylum Streptophyta; class Polypodiopsida; order Polypodiales; family Pteridaceae; genus Ceratopteris; species Ceratopteris richardii. The sequence goes on along the minus strand of CM035438.1, from coordinate 98,109,268 downwards.
GAGAGCATTAGAGGTGTGGAGTCTTGGAACCTCCAAAAGATTAAGAGGCTAGGGAACAAAGGTTTCCATTTGTGAAAACATCTCTGGAACCAAGATACTTGCTAATGGATTAGATTTGATGACGTCAAGCCAGATGTAAGAGAGAACTATGAAGAATGGATCCTATTGCAAAGCAGAGGCAGCGCTTGGGATTGCTCGAAGACTCCTGTCCTCATTGGTCAGGACCCTCCTTGCCATGAGGGACATAGATGACACAGTGGCAATAGCTTTGACAAAATTCCAAGATTCAAGAAGATTCAAGACTTCCATGTCACGCTTAATAGTAAGTGGTGCCTTGATTGGTTGAGCATGCCATGGGACTTTAAGTTCAATCCAGTGGGCATCCCCTTATCCAAAATTAAAAAGTCAATGCTTATGTGACAATTTCTCCACCGGGGAATTTGGACCAATGTGAAGGCTAGCAAAGTTTGTGGGGCCCCTGTGGTGCAAACGATGCTTATGAGGCAATGATAACCTGGGATATCTCTTTTTGTCATGCCCAAAGTTAAAGTCAGTCTAGCAAACCCTTGAAAGAATCATGCTGCTACAAGGACAAATCAATTGGAAACAAGCTTTGTTGGGAGAAGTGATGAGGTGTTCCTCATCATTATGGAATGTGATTAGAAGTGAGACTCTGTGGAAGATCTGGAAACAGAGGTCTGGAGCCAATTTTGGAAGCCCTCCTAAAGAATATTGGATAGAAAAATCCATATTCCTTTTAAGAAAAAGAATTTCCAGTTGGAAGAAGACCTCGTTTTTGAGGTATCATAGAGTATTTTTCCTCGAGCACAACAAAATCAAGAGCAAATGGGCCCACATGAAGGGAACGAGAGGTTGATCTACCTTCTTTGTAAAGCTCTTTAGCAATGTAACCTGTGCTTTGTAGCATTGGGGTCTTATGAGTACTAAGCCCGTTCTCTTTTATAATTGCTTTTTCTATTAATTTAAGTCCGGGAGAGTAGGGTTGTTGCCAAACTTCCATTTATGAAAAAAAAAAAGCAAACTGCAACCCCATATTTCAACTGTGTCTCTATTTTCATTGCATATTCAATTGTGGTTGCCCATTTTCTTCAGTTGTGCATGCCTATTTCCCAATGACTTATTTCAACACATCATAGAATGCTCGAGATAATTTCGCAGTTAGCTAGTACGATTGTGGATTGACTTCTGAGCTCCCAGGTATGAAATCACATTGAGATTTCGTACACAGAAGTTCAGAAGTCAATCGTATATGAATATAATACAACATGATGAGACGAGCTGGTTTTTGTACCTGTAGACAGTTAAGGAATCATATAAAATGGTCAGCATTGGAATTCAGATGGTCCCTAAATAGAGTTTCTTCCTCCATTAACCATTCCGAACACTTTGCATTGTTCTTTCAAACTTCAGCCATAATGAAAGAGTAGGTAGAAGGCTGAACACAGAAGAAAAACAGAAACGCAAGGCAAACCGCATTCCCATATTTCAATTGTCTCTCTAATTTGATTGCATGTTTCAATTGTTCTTGCATATTTTGTTGTAATGAGAAGTAATTTAATACATAATGAAAGAGGAGTAGGAGGCTGAACTTAGAAAAAAAGAAAGGAAAAAACGAAGGCAAGGAAAACTGCAATCCGATATTTCAATGTGTTCTAATCAAGTTTTCTAATCAATCTAGAGACTCAATCGAAATGTCCTTGTAAATCTTTAAATCTTTATAAGAGGTTAGTTTTGTGCTTTCCATTTCAAATCTGATTTGAAGTTTGTGGGAGGAGATGATGGACACCTTCCAGATATGAGATGGTGCTACAAATTTCTGCTTCACACTTTCCAAAATGCAGTTAAAGAGTGCAAAGTAGACCTCTTGAGCTTCCCAAGAAGCACAAATGATCACCCAATTACTTTGGAAGTTGATCCTCAAATCATTGGATCAAAATAGATCAGTTCGAGTTTCATTGTGAACCAAAAAACTTGCTATTTTAGTCACTACACATGCTCTGAGAAATGAACAGTTCTCTTTCTTTTCTAACAATTGACCAAAATCCTTTTGCGAATATCTAGTTAACTTGGATAGCTAACGTTTGCAAGTTATTTCACTTGAAATGATAAAGCATGCTCAGAGAATGATGCTTAGAAAATCTTAGATGCATCCGAACATTTTTGAGAGTTAACAGTATGCAGACCAGAGTGCAATGTTTTACACATAATTTGAGAATGGCTGAGAGGATTAAAGTGAAACTTTGTAGCAAGAAAATAGATAGCTAATGAATCTATACCAACTTAAATCACTACAAATGATGAAGGATATGCTGAGAAATGGATCAGGGAAGTTCTCTGTTCTGAGTGATACATGGCACAATAGAAGATATGAGATATGAGAAAAATTTATGTATTAATGAACATAAATTACATTGAAATTGGATATGAATGATTGAACAATGGAGCACAATGGTAGAGCTATAGTGTGAGCTCAATATCTATATGAAATCCCTCTAAATGTATCTCCAAATCAGGCTTTTCTGGCTACATATCCAAGCGAGTAGATAGCCCTCATTTATAGCCCTTTTGTGGAGCCAAGATTCAAGTATGAATTTGAATTTTTACCTAAAAGATGTTCTAAGGTTTTAGGACTTGATTTGCTATAAGTCCTCATCAAATAATCCATGGAAAGATTCTCTTAAGAACTCGTAATTGGAGGTCTTTCCTCATATGCACTTTTACAAGGAGTAAAAATTAATATTTTGGAAGAGATCATTCATGTGCTAATACATGAATGCACATATGAATTTAGGATAAATGGCCAAGAATTTAGTCTTGGGGTAATTTCACCAATAGCTCTCCCTCAAGCCTAACATTCTTAAGCTTCAACTCTATTTGATCTCCTGTAATCCAATCATCATCTTGAACCTGTTTAATTTAGATCCATCTAAAGATTTAGTTAGCATATCTGCATATTGCAAGTTTGTTGATACATAGGACAATTGTATGTCCCTGGTAAGTAGCTTCTCTCTCACATAATGATAATGCACTTCAATGGGCTTAGTCCTTGCATGATATAGAGGATTACTAGCCAAATGTAGTGAGCTAGTATTATCTCCAAAGACCATTAGAGTGTGTGTACATAACCCCAAGTCTAAGTAGAGCAGCTTTAACCACATTATCTCTTTTGTGCATTGGCTAGGCCTCCATATTCAACTTTAGTTGATGAAAATGCCATAGTTGGTTGTTTCTTTGATGACCATGATATTAACTTAGATCCTAGAAAAGATAAGTAGCTAGAGGTACTCCTCTTATCATTTTTTGAGCCAGCCCAATCTACATCAGAGTATAGCTTGATATCCAAGTCAGATGTGAATGGATAAAATAACCCTTCATTTATGGTACCCTTCAAGTATTTTAAGATCCTTTTGGCAGCTTCCAAGTGAGGTTTTCTTGGTATATGTTTGAATTGACCTAATGTACTCACCCCATCGCATATATCTACTCTTGTTAGGGTTGCATAATTGAGACTCCAACAAGCCTTTGATAATCTCTAATGTCTTCAAGCAAATCTCATTCATGAGCACTAAGTTTGTGGTTTAATTCCATGGGTGTACCTGCAATTTTTGCATTTTCCATTTTGAAATTAACTAGCACATTATGGATATACTTTCTCTGAGTATTGAAAACATGTAAATATAAACAATCTCTAAGCGAAGCAAATATGTAAGAAATCCAAGATCATTGATCTTGAACTCCTCCTTCATCTAGGTTTTAATCTTCTTGATGCCATAGGCGTCATTCCCTGTAATGATAATATCATCCACATAAATACATAGATAAATAATATATGAATTAGTCTTCTTAATGAACAATGAAGGACATGTCTTGCTAGCAACAAACCCTTAGTCTTGCAAGTATATCACAAGTCTATGGTTTGAAGCTCTAAGTGCTTGCTTTACGCTATGCATTGCCTTTCTTAATTTGCTTACATAATCAGGTTTGTCTTTATCTTCATATCCTAGTGGTTGAGCCATGTAGACCTCTTAGAGATCCACCCACTAAGGAATGCATTTTTGACATCTAATTGTTACATGTTCCAACTCTTTGAGGCAATAATACTTACTAAAACTCTAATAGTTGGCATCTTCGCCACAGGTGAGAAGGTCTCCTCATATTCCAATCCATTGGTTTGAGCAAACCCCTTTGCTACTAGCCTTGCTTTATACGTGATTATTGTGCCATCCGAGTTCTTTTTCACTTTGTAGATCCATCTGGATCCTATTACCTGCATGAATGGTTTTCTGGGAACCAAATCCCAAGTGCTATTCTTTTGAAGTGCTTGAATTTCTTCCAGCAAAGCTTCTCTCCATACTTCTTTCTTGTTGGCTTCTTCAAATGAAGAAGGTTCCTCTATCATAGAATCTTTAGCTATGTACATAGAATGCTTGATGACTAGTGATACGTCATAGCCATACCTTATAGGTTTCTTGCTTTCCCTTTGAGATCTTCTAAGTGCTTGATTAGATGACTCTGGAATGTCTTCCAAATCTTTGAACTTTGCTTTGAATTTGGACTTCCAAGCTTTGAAGTCAATCTGTTCTTCATCTTTTGAGTTGACATCCTCTGATGTATGTGGTTCTTCTTTGGTCAAATTTGGAAAATCATTTTCCTAGTGATAGGGTAGCTTTATTTTCCTACGATCGTCCTCAAACCAAGAGTTATTTTCATCAAATACCACATCCATACTAACTATAAATCCTTTGTTAGTGGGATTATGTAACCTATATCCTTTTTGTTTCTTAACATAGCCAATAAATATGCATTTTTTTAGCTTTTGGATCAATCTTTCCTCTAATCTGTGAGGGTATGTGTGCATAAGCAATGCACCCAAAAATCTTACAATGATCTAAAGAAGGTCTCCTACCATTCCATGTCTCATAAGGTATCATTCCATCAAGAGACTTGGATTGAAGCCTATTGATTAGGTAAGTGGTTGTGGAAACAACCTCTACCCATAGATAATTAGGATTTTCTTTTCATTCAACATTAATCTTGCAGCCTCTACTACTAATCCATTTCTTCTTTCTGCCACTCCATTCTGTTTAGGATTGTACCTTGTTGTAATCTCTCTCTTTATTCCTTTGTCCTATAAGAAGGATTCAAACTCATGTGAGAAATACTCATCACCTCCATCAGACGTGCGCCTCTTCAAACGTTTACGTGTTTGATACTCAACCAATGCCAAATACTTCTTGAAATAAGTGAAGACTTCATCTTTGTGCTTCATAAAATAAAGCATTGTCTACCTACTATAGTCATCTATGAATGAAACATAATACCCTGATCTTGAAATTAATGGCTCTCTACTGGGACCCCACACATGTGTGTACAAGCTCCAAGTAGTCTTTATACATGTATCCTCTTTTGTTGAATGGTTGCCTATGTGAGTTTTCAAATTGGCACGCTCCACATTTGTAAATCATGTGTTGTTTGGATACGTTTGGGATGTGAAGCACACTCTGATCATTGCATATTTGCTTCAATGTTCTTTCAGCTATATGACCTAATCTCTTATGCCATATCTCAAATTCAGATAGGGTTTTGTCCATATAATTGAAGAGAGCAATGTTTCTTTTATCTTCAACTTCAAAGGTCAACATTCTACAAAATTTCTCACCTTTTCCAATCCTCTTGAAGCCTTGTTGAGGTTCCTCCACATATGCTCCATGCCTTGTGAATGTAGCTTGTAAACCCTTTTCAACAATCTATCCAACACTAACTAGATTCTTGGTTATTGTTGGCACATACAATACCCTACTTAGAAGATTCATGTTACCATCAGATCCTTTAACATTTCCAATCTTCGTTACTCAGTGCCTAGTGTCATCACCCGTATGAACTTCATGCTTTCCTTTGGGTTCTTCAAGGTCAGACAATAATGCTACATTGCTTGCTACATGATTGGAGCAACCACATTAGGTACTCATCATCTTTACCTTGCTTGGATTATCATTTTATGCTTCAACTAATGCATTTACATAGAATTTAGTATGTAAGATCATACTTTAGATATACTTTTGAAAATGAATTAGAATATTGACTTATTTAAGACACAATTATCATCTCATTATGATCATTTAATTTCTGCATATCATTCCCCATTACATTAAAACTTTTAGGTTTCCGATTCCATGCATGTGTTTTTACATGGAACATGCTTTTTTTTTTAATTCAGTGATGAAACATGTGACTAGCCATCCATGTTTATTATTTTATCAACTAAGGTCAGTTGCTTGTCAACTGGGAGGCATGTTGTATATTATGGAATCATGGAAGGTTAAATGGATTTTTAATGTTTTAAATGTCCAAAAAGTATTAATGTGGTTGTGTCTGATCTAAGAGGTGAAGAAGCATGAGGGCGTGGATACAAGTGGATGCGCATAAATAAATAAATTCGAAAACTAAATCGAAGACTTCTAGAATAGTTATATTTATGTTTATCTTGTTGTAAAAGTAATGGTTTGCTTTAGAAAGCGATGCCTTTTGTAAATAAAGTAGTTTTACCTAAAAATATGCTTCTAAAAGTGACGGCCCTCATGTAACTTCTATTTTTAGAACGTAATAGAGATAAACCTACAAATACGTGTACTCTGAGAGACTCGTCCATCAGAGTGCATGGGGGAAGATTGCACCCAATACTGCGTTTAGTCTCGTCTCTTATTGTCTCTATTCTCGGTGTGTTTTCTGTGTTCGAAACCTCTGTTTGCGCGTGATCAAGATCCTGGCAGTAGAATGTCACATAACCTTAGTAGGGAATGGTTGAACTGTACCTTGAGAGAGAAAATAGAAGTAATTCTCATCTATGGCGTTTGGGCTAGTGGTCTCCCCATGATAATCCTGGTTTAGAGGTTGTGAGTTCAATTTCCAACATATTTGGTGATTTATTGCGAGTGTGTGAACATGCTTAGGACTAGCAAGTTCTTTTTCCCTTTTTAGGAGGTTGTTCTCCCCATTTTATAGATATGCGTATAACCCTAATGGGCCACTTATCTTGATACATTCACTTTGAAATAGATTGAACATTGCTTTTTGCTCTCAGATTTTGTTTTCTTGTGTAGATCTTGAACTCCAACGATGGTATCATAGCAAGTGACCACTTTATCTAGGGCGTACCATTACAGAGCCTATGGGAAAAGGTTGATGCTTGGAGCTTCAACCCAAAGGTTCAAAATATATATTTTTTTAATGGAAGTTTGGCCGAGGCCTATTCCCTCAGGCTTTGAAATTGCAACTATACAAAGGAAAGCATAGTACCCATGGGACCCCCTCTTATCCAACAAGAACAAGGGTTTAGATAGCTGAATTAAACTGCAATCACAACTACCACGGAGCAGAAGAAGTATTGACACAGCCATATGATACATCATTCCATATTAGCAATGTCCCTTACATATTGACGGTGGGAGTTGAACCCTCGGCCCTGCCTCAAGAGGCGAGCAGTCCCACCACCCGGACAGTGGTATGAAACAAAGACTCAAAATATTATCAGTGTACCACAGTTGAAATATTATTATCGCATGCACTAACCAGTATCAAAGGAACCTTGCATTCTGAGGTATTCTACTTCACTGCAACGCGGAGACGGCGATCGAAAACAAGAAGAACACAGCCGTCCGCGACGAACCAAATAAGAAAAAGTCTCGTTCTTCTCAGAAGTGTCAGCAGGTCTTCGATGAGGAATGGTTTTCTCATCACGCCCCGGCAAAAGCATAGTCTTTATCCTCTTCCGAGCAATGATCTGTCATGTCGAGGCACCCATGTCCACAATTAGGCGACTCACCTTTCGTTACAGAACCACTTCGGCTTCCTGAATCCTCAGCATATAGCCAGTCGGCATTACCGCACCTAAGCTCTACCTGATCGCAAAAGATATTGCAGGGAATCTAACCCGTTCATTGCGCTTGCACAGCTTAGGTAGGCAAGTGGTAATCCAAGACATGTTTTTGAGTGTGTTTGCACAATCGAGCTATAACCCTTATTACAGAATAGCATTAAGCGCTGAGGTTTTTGGACATACGACAATGGTGCCCCTCTTCCTCACCCTCCTTCCATCGATTCTGCTCTGTTTATTTATCGTAAGCGTTGTAATCCGCAAAGCTCGCATCCACCTTCCACCAGGCCCTTTTGGTCTTCCTGTCATTGGTCACCTTCATCTTGTGGGAACTCAACCGGTTCGCTCTCTAACAGATCTGGGCGCAAGATATGGAAGTTTGATGTTTCTGCGTTTCGGCAGCGTGCCTGTTCTTGTCGCGTCGTCTCCTGAGGCGGCTCGGCTGATATTGAGGTCGTACGACGATATTTTTTCCTACCGTACGGTTCCTTCCGTCTCTTTTATCTCTTTTGAAGGCAAAGACCTGCTCTTCGCTCAGCCCGGTCCATATTACAAATACCTCCGTCGGCTTGCTGCATCAGAGCTCTTCTCGACAAAGAGACTCCACTCCTTCCGGCCAATTATAAAGGATGAGATCCGCGGTCTTCTGGAGGTCGTGGCAGATAAGGCGGACTGCGTTGATCTCCGCACAATACTCTACGATGCCATGTTTACTATTATTTCGAGGATGGCTATAAGCAGAAAGGCAAATGACTTGAGGTCTCAGTCACAAGATGATCCATCGAGCAGCTTGCAGAGTCTTCTGATTCAGAGTATTGAAATTCTGGGCGTCGTCAACGTCGGTGATTACATTCCATGGCTAGCTTGGATGGATCTCCAAGGATGTTCGCGGCGAACAAAGGCTATCACTAGGAATTTAAAGGCGATATGGCAAGAGATTATCGACGATCGTAGGAAAAGGAGGCTAAGCAGAGAAAGCGGAATCGAGGATGCCGACTTCCTGGATGTCCTTCTGACTGCTTCCACTCAGGACGAGGTTGAGATCACTGATATAGGCATCATGGGCGTTCTCACGGTAAATGTTCTTGAGCTTCCGTTCTAGTAAGACTGATAAAATTCCTGAGTAGAAAAAGCTTTATCCAACAATCCGAATTTCCAAACTTTGCTTCCTACAGACTAGGCTACAGTTTGCGAACTAGAACCTGAAGCTCGCTTCGCCCCTTTAAGTTTTCGTTAGCACTAACACCTAAAGGGGCGAAGCGTTAGCACAATTAGTTCAACTCAAAGCTTTCTGATGCTAGATCTTGTATGCACGTCGAATATCCTAATCAAACCATGCTTCAGTTACGCAGACAACTATGATGTCCTGACCTTCATAACCTCGTGTGCAGCTATGGTGATGCGCACGGTGATGATTCATAAAAAGAGCCTCGCATATGACAGAGTGAGGAAAGTAAACCTCCGCGCTGTATGCGAAGTTTTTTTTTTTTTTTTTTTTTTTAATAAAAGGAAGTTCGGTTTTAGCCTAATCTCTCATACTTTAATTAAAATAAAGAAAAAAAGGTTACAAGTGAATGGGATTAGTGTCCATGGGACCCGCCAAATCCCACAATGTAGGGGAGGAGTATGGCAAGCTAGAGGGCATTACAAATGAGGCGGATAAATTTATCATCACCCTCATGTGGGACCCATTTGGGTTTCAGCTTGTTGTTTTCAAGGAGATAAATATAGTGATGTCTAAACGGTGGAGATCTCTTATCTCGGGAGATTCTTTTACCTAGGAGAAACAAGGATTTCGCCTTCCAAATCTTCCGGAGAGTCTTCCCTCTGATGGCATTCCATAGCCTCGCTGAGCAGCCGACCACCTCACCCAACAACACTTGTTGCTAGTTCATTTGGTTCGTGAGTCTCAATACTCGAGTCACGTGACACCAAATAACACGGGACTTGGGGCAGTCGAAGAACAGGTGAGCTAAATCTTCGATGCACCGATGGCAACGCTTGCACCATGGCGGCACACCACAGATTTTGTTAGCCCATGCATTGGACCAGATACCTTTATGCAAGATCTGCCACATGAGAACGGACTTTTTGACCTCAATTAGGGGGTGCCAAATAGACATGAATTTTAGTTCCCACCGAAGTTTGGTCCAAGAAAGGCACCATCTCTTGTTAAGAGTGTGGTGAACATCTAAATCCTCTTTGAAGTTGGGGGTTTGGGATAGCTTCTTACCATTGCTCCATTTGAGGCCCTCCAGGCAAGGAAGATCCTGACCGCAGAGAAGGCGCGTAGTTGAGCGGTCCCAAGCTAAACACCTGCTTTGAAGAAGAGTCCATTCCTCAAAGGTAACTCTAAGTCTCGGATCCAATTCTTCGAACCTAATCCACTGGCTGGTCTCTTGTTTCCAAAGTTGTTTCCACTGTTTGAACCCCTTGTTCCATAACCGCTTTGCAGTTTGGAGGTTCCAAGACTCCAGCCCCCTAATGCCGCTGATCGGGAACCAAATAGAGTCATTTTGTCTTATCCCAGCTACCCACTTCCACTCATCATTGATTCTAATGAACTGTTTGGCCTTGTTCCAATTCTTCCATAAGGAACACATGAGGTTAGAGCCTTTAGGGGACACCGGGTGGGGGGAGAACAAAAGCGTGAGAATCCCCATGTCCTTCCAACCAGGATGGCCAACTAAGGTAAGGTCTTGCGTGTTTCTAAAGATCAATTTAGCCCAAGAGGACTCCCTATTGCTCCAAGCCTTGATAAGCCACTTTGCCGCTAGCTTGTCAGCCAACCCAACAATATCCAAAATCCCCAAGCCCCTTGAGTCTTTAGGGCTAGTGCAAGTTTCCCATTTGATTTTGGGAATCCCTCTCCTGTTGGGGTCCCCAGTCCAAAGGAAGTTTCTGCAGATTCTTTCCACTTTGGCCAAGTCTTTCTCCTTAGGTCTCCAACACGAGATAAAGTAAATAATTGTAGACAGCATAAATGTGCTAACAACCATAGCACGCCCTGCCAAGTTGACTTGCATACCTTTCCAATGATTCAGCTTGTTATCCAGCTTCGATAGCACCCAGTTCCAGCGTTGGTCCATTGAGATGTCGAATCCCATTGGAATGCCAAGGAGACGGAGGACTTGACCGCTAGGGATAACTTGACACCCCTGATCCACCAACAATTGGGGAGTAGGTCCGCTGATTGCTCTAAAGGCAGTTTTAGCATGGTTGATTTTTGAACCTGACGCTACACAAAAGGTGTCGAGGCACCACCAAAACACCGCAATGTTGTTTATATCGTTATGCACAAAGGCATTCATGTCATCAACAAAAAGTCTCGCAATCATTTGGCCGTGATTTAGAGGTAGGGAAAGACCCTTGAGATTGCCAGTGTCCATGTGATGCTTTAATAGGCAAGTGAGTCCATTGGAGGCGATAGCGAATAGTAATGGAGCCAGAGGGCAGCCTTGCCTAATTGATCTTTTTAAACGAATGGGCTCAGAGAGCTTACCGTTGATATTTATTCTAGTTGAAGCATTTCCAAGAAGAGTGGAAACCATCTTCGTGAACTTTTGGCTACATCCAAGGTCTTTCAATGATTGAAGAATAAAGTCCCATTCCAATCTATCATACGCTTTGTCGAAGTCGATCTTAATGAATACCAGATCTTGAGCAGACTCCTCAGCAAAAGCAAGGCCTTCCCAAATATGGACAATTGCTTCAAGTATAGATCTACCTTTGATAAAACCTTTCTGGTCCTCACACAGCCATGACTTTAAATGACAAGAGATTCTGTTGGCGATAACTTTTGCAATAATCTTGTATCCTGTTTGGAGCATGGTAATCGGACGCGAGTTTCAATTTTGTTCTTATCTCCCCTTTTGTGGATTAACTTGATGACGCCATTATTAAGACACTCAGGGAGGGCACCGAATGAGAGGGTCTCTTGCCACACGAGGCATAGAGGGGTGGCTACTTCATGTTTGAAGGACTTGAAAAACTCATTGGTGAGGCCATCAGGACCTGGACTTTTCCCATTGAGAAGGGCATCAATAACCTCGATAATTTCATTCTCAGAGATGTTAGCATCCAACAGAGCAATAAAGTTCTATGGGACTCTGGTTTGAGCAACCCTTGAGATGGTTGCCATGGAGTCACGCCTGTGGGGGGAAGGGGGAGTCGAGACTCCAAGAAGATTGATTAAGTGCTCGACAATGAGAGATCTATTCTCCACTTCCGTGCAGCATTCGCTTCCATTGTTATCGACCGATAGGGGGATGGATTCCCTAGCTTGTTTCCTTTTAAGGATGTTACACATCTCTTTCGAAGGTTTATCGGCCTTCCCCGCCCACCAGTCTTTGAAGAAAATTTGTAGATTTTTCCTTTGAACCTCCTCCTCTAATCTTAGTCTTCCCCTGATTTTCAACAGACCTTGTTGGCAATGTAATTTGCCTTTGTTCACCTCTTCTTCAAGCCGTGAGAGCCTCTTGTACACCGTTTCTCTTCTTTTTTTTTGGATATCTCTTATAGCCTTTTGAGTCCTGATTAGAATTTTTCGAGTCCTTTCCACCACGCTTCTCCAACACTTAGCCGGTTCATTACAGTAAGCAAAGGCTTCCGCCCACACCTCAGAAATTTCTTGGTGGACAAAGGGGAGGGAAAATGATGTCTGACAAGCATGAAACTAGGGGGCTTTCTGGAACATGGGAATCGGTTTGAAAGATAGAGTAATCGGGTAGTGGTCCGAGATAGTCAGGTCCATGTGTTGGGAAATCGAAGGAATACCCCACTGAAGAATGGTGTTCTGATCGATGTAACATCTATCAAGTCTTGCTTTTCTCAAAGAGTCCCCCGATTAGAGATTTGACCAGGAGAACCCCTTCATGTCTTTCACCTCGACCAGGTCGAGATGGAGCTTGATTTTATCCCATATCTCTTTCTCCTGACTGTCAATAATTTTCCCTTTGTTATTCCATCGATCCTCAGGGAACTCAACCATGTTGAAGTCCCCACAAATCAGAACATTGTGTGAAAGGGAGTCGAGGGAAGCCCAAGTATCCATTCTATCTGCTTCTCCATTAGGGGCATAAATTGAGACCACAGTGAACTGGAAAGGGAACCCGATAGAGGCAGCAATCCAGCGATGATTCCGACCTTCAAAAGTCGAGGTCACATTGCCAGACATGGAGTGACTAATACCGATAGCAGCACCCCCCGTCCCTCTAGGGTGAGAAGTGGAGAACCAAAGGTGGTTCGGAGAAATGCATTTAAGTCGTTTCTAGAGATCCTCTCCATCGATTTTAATCTCTTGTAAGCAAATAAAGTCAGGGCTGAAGCACTTGTCTTTGAACCACTGGCCAAGAAACGCAGCTCTTGATGGGTCACACAGACCCCTGACTTTTAGTGATGAGAAATTCATTAATGATGGTTGCCCTCTTTGAGGGGAGGGACCCGATTTTTTTTCTTCTTATGGTCTTCTTTTTTCCTCCCAACTTCTTGACTTAGGATCCTACTCTTGAGGGGGCTCTTCCAAGGCATGCCGGAAGGTTGTTTTCCTTTAAGCTTTGACTTTTATTGCGGTGATCTTGGAAAGCATACCAGAAGGGTAGGTCCAAGAGAGGAGCTTTCGCTATTTGGGTTATCTTCATTGCTAGTAGTGAAGCCTTCCTCTTTACTCATGGTGTAACCTTCTTGGTTGTCTTCTTTGTTGGTAGAGCACCCAAGGGTATTATCAGTGGGGTCTTCTTCAAAGTGGTTGTCCCCTGGGAAGTCAACTTCATTAATCTCTTTTTCTAGGTTACAGTATATGTTATTGGAGGGGGAGATTGTCGTGACGTTCCTTACTGTTGATTTTCGAGGGCTAACTTTCCTTCTATGTCTTACTTCAGTGAATCCTTCTGAATCGGTCTCAGCAACGCGAGTTCCCACTTCTTCCTCCATCGGAGGGGGATGACCCCGAGTGTCATCTTGGGGGAAAGGATCCAGGGTCCAATCTGGTTTAAGCTTATTTTTATTGGTACTTTTCTTCAGGGGGCAGTCTTTGATCCTATGACCTTGATGCCCGCACCGGAAGCACGCATTTGGCAAATTCTTGTAAGTAACCTCTTGTGTCCAAGTCTTACCATCTCCACAGTTTATGGACATTTTCGAGGGAAGGACCTGGTTCAGGTCTGTTTCAACGCAGATCTGTGGATGCCATCTTGCATTGAAAGAATGTTGAGCACCATCGTAGATTAACCCCCCAACATCCTCTCTTGAGGCCATCGGGCGACCGATCGGTGAGACGATTTCACGAAGAAATCCATACAGAAAGAAAGGAAGATTGGGAAGCTCCACCCAAAGCGGGTAATGAAGAGGCTTTGATCTATTCGGAACAAAGTCTGGGGTCCACTTAAAAAGGCAAAGGGTGGACCGACCCACTTGCCAGGAGCCTGCTTGCAGGGCTTGGAAAGCCATCTCTTCGTTTTCAAAAACTAGAAGCAGGTGATTCGCTGGCAGGAATTGACATTTGCACACAATTAGGCCGCGCGGGAACCACTCCTTGCGAAGCCAAGTTCTCACACTTTCAAGAGGGGGCCTAGGGCCAAACATTTACCCGGTCAGGCAAGTTTTCATCAGTTCTTCTTGCTTAGCCGCCACAGACTCCGTGCATAAAGAGACCACTAGTGCGACGCCTGCTGGGGCGGAAACTATTTCAAGGGGGCACCCGGACTGAAGAGGAGCCACATTGTTCATGATAAACGAGGGAAATCCTCCCCCAAAAAACACTTTGAATCTGCTTTCTCCTTTTAAAAAGAGCTCCTTTCTACTCACTGAAGGTTCCAAAAGTACTTCTATAAATCTATTATCTTAAACTTTGGACAATTTAACCTTTTTTTGTTTTTTTCTTTTGTAATAAAAGCCTTCACTCTACGAAAGACCCAATCAGTTGTTGATACTTTTTTCTCTTTTTTATTCTTTTCTAATAAAAGCCTTCACTCTAGGAAAAACCCCAACAGGCGACAGATGTTAAAAGTCAAGGATTTCCTTTTTTTTAAGGAAAAGATGGCAGAGAAAAAAACTCTTCTCCAAAACTTTCTTTATTTAAAAAAAGAAAAAAAAAAAACCTTCACGAACTAAGCTGATAAACTTGCTCCGAAAAAAGGCCGTCTGCTGAGCGCAAAAACCAAGGCGGGGATCTATCGCACAAAGCAGTGTATCGCGACAGATGGAGGAGTATCGCGACAGATGGGGGGCCACGTCTATTGCACAAAGCAGTGTATCGCGACAGATGGGGGGCCACGTATCGTGATAGACGGGGGGTCGAGTGTCACGACAGACGAGGAGCACGTATTGCAACAGACGGGAAAATCACCGAGAGTGAGCACGCGAAGGCAGAAGAATGCTTGTTGCGGTCGCCGCAGCACCGTCGTCGTCCAGCAATCCGTCACACATGGCGCAACGCAGGGCTTTACAATTTTCACTAGGAGTGACTGGGACTGGCCGCGTGCAAAGCTAGAATCACCAGCAAGGCTCGGAGAGTGATGACTCTCTCATAACTTCATCAGCAACGCTACAGCTTCAGCTTCGTTCTGCAACACTTCAGACCGTCGCTTCAGCTTCGCTCTCCAACCCACCATTCGCTCGGTTCTGGAGCTTTAGAAAGTTGCTAATCCGCAGGCATATGTGAACCACGAGCTTGTTCAGAGCACTGAGTGGCTATGGATAGCCACTTCGTCTTTGCGACCAGCATTGGGGGTAACGTCGTTGGCTTAGTACCTCTTTTGTATGATGATCAGCGTGGAAATACTTATTGCTCTACGTGAATGGCTGACTTTCCAGCTACAATATCAGGATTAAATCCTATCATAAACGATGTTCTGGAATCTTGATAACTTCGTGTACAGCTCCGTAGAGACCACGGACCACACTGATGGAAAGCTGCACAGACAGAGGAGAGAGAAAAGAAAGAGAAAAGAAACTAGGTTTTCCATCAGCGTACATATGTCGATAACCGCATACGATACCACTCGTTCCTGCTAACGCGTTCCAGATAATGTTAATTTGTTTATGAGCATGTGTGTGTGCGAGACAGAGAGAGTCCTTGTTCCCTCTTAACAAATAAATCTGTATTGCAGAACATGTTTGGCGCAGCCATCGATACATCCTCATTGACTATTGAATGGGCACTAGCGGAGTTACTTATGCACCCACGTATTCTAAAGAAAGCTCAAAAAGAACTACAAGCCATAGCGAAGTCAGCTCGTTTGATGCAAGAATCAGATATTGTGGACTTGCCATATTTGAGGGCCATCGTGAAGGAGACAATGCGGTTGCATCCTGTAGTTCCTCTGTTGGTGCCGCATATGGCCTCACAAGACTGTAAGGTCTCGGGATATGACATTCCGAGTGGTACACAAACCTTCATAAATGTGTGGGCCATCGGAAGAGATCCAAATGTTTGGGAAGATCCACTCATCTTCTACCCAGAAAGATTTATGGATTCAAGTGTGGATCTACGTGGTCAACATTTTGAGCTTATTCCCTTTGGATCAGGACGTCGAGCATGTCCAGGACTCAACTTAGGCCTCAATAATGTGCATCTAATGCTGGCAAACCTTCTTCATGCGTTTGAATGGGAAAAGCTTGGTGAGGTAGATCTATCGCCGAACTTGAGCATTGCATTGTCCTTGGCAAATCATCTGCTAGCAAAAGCCACATTGAAGATACCTAGGTTCCTTATAGAATTTACTCCCTCATAGCATTTAATTTTTGTGTCAAGAGGCCTCGATAGTATACGAATCACTTATTTCATCACACTCCAAATGATCTTTTTGTTGACGACATGATTGCTCCTACTTCATCTACATTTGTATTCGCATGAGTGCATCTCCATTATGTATCCAGGAGGCACTCCATTTCTAGTCTATTTCCATTTTATATTGTATTTCCTTTATGTTTGGGTACCTTGCCATGTGCTTCTACAAGTTGTATTCATTCTCCTTTCAGGAGACTTATCCCACATATGATGTACATTTGAGAGCCCCTCCCAAATCTATATAAGGAGGGCCTCTCCTCTCATTTGTACTTGGTTAGAAGCTTGAGGAGCCTATTCCATGCTCTTGGCAAGCTCATTTATAATCCACATGAGTTTACCCACTTCATGGTCTACTCATTTTGTGTCTCACACGTTCTTTGTTTTGTGAGAGTACTTTACTTTTCATTTTGCTTCCGCATGCATACTCTCTACATGGTATCAAAGTGCTAGGTGGAGGTCTTGGTGATGCATTTGGCAGTCATTTTGGTGGTGATGGTGCTTGAGTGGTGATAGTTTTGCTTCCTTCTCATAGAGAGGATCTTTTAGCCATCAAGCTCATGCTCATAGAGCATTTTATGTAGCAAATTTGCCCACCCTCCCACCCATTTTCTTCATCGTTTTGAACACCTTTTACCCCCCGCTTTTCCTCCCTCCCACCCTTGCATTTGATCGTATGTTATGCTCATTTTTAGGTTCATTTGTTGTAAACTAAGTGTGGAGATTATTTCTGTTCACTTTGCAACTCTCCATTCCATTTTGTTTTGTTATGCAACATGACATTTTGATGAGAAAGTTGTTGTGAAGCTCACCTTTTTGAAGTGTTTATAAACGCTACGTTATAGCAACATCATTTTTGTTTATAAACGCTATGTTACAACAACATCATTAGGGGTAGAGTGTGCATCATTGGTATCACATTGCAGTTGACAACACATTGCATTTTCGATAAGCGCAAAGAAGGAAGCTTGACGTGCAAAAGGTGCTCAATCAGAAAGCTGAAGGTGTTTGTCACTTCGGCTGCACAATGGGCGGAGCATTCTCTGCATCACATATCTCGGAGCATTCTCTTCATTCATTGACAGCCGATCGCAGCAACTTCTGAGAGAGAAAGAGAGAGACTTGTCGCAGAAACTTCCTCTGCTTATCTAATCTATGACCTCGGGAAATCTCTTCTGAGGATGTTGGCAGACTGCAGCCAAGGCTTCTCCAGCAGAAATACGTGACGATTCTCTCGAGAAAGCGAGAGGAGAGGATCTCGGTATGCCGCTTCTCTTCTCTAGTGGATCTGCTCAGAAGCCACATAGTCCTTGGAATTCAGGGCCACACCTCCATGCCCTCTAAGAGAACTGAAGCATCATTCTTGAAGTCTGAAGGTGCGCCCCCACCATCCTCAATCAGAAATCGCACAGCCTCTTCCGCCATCTCCAGACCAACAAGATCGGCTTGAAACTCGACGAGATCATCAACGAAATCGAGCTCCTCTATTTCGTCTGCACTGAGTTCTCCCTCGTCACCGCAGCAATTATAGCGATCTCTGAGCCAATAATCACGAAAAGCAGGCCATGAGTGCAGAAGACGCCACCATTCGGGAGAGAAGTCATCAACTTGCAGATAAGCTCTGGGAAAAAACAAAGGAGCATTTGGATTTAGATGGGAAGAAGCTCTACTCTGTAGTGCCATGGCGAGAACAAATTGATGATTGATTGAGTCTGCGTCCGCCACAATGCTTGGAAGATGGTGCCACACCTCCACGTTTCTGCGTGATTGGACACACAAGCATCTCTATCAACCTGTGTAGCTGTCATCCCTCATATCGCAACGCATCAGTTCTAAGCCACTCATCAGATTTCGCGTGGTAGAAGATAGAGCGAGCCGACTGTATAGCTATCATCCCTCATGTCGCAGTGCATCGATTCTGAGCCACTCATCAGATCTCACATGGTAGAAGATAGAGCGGGCCGGCTATTCACGTGATATGCTCAGTCATAACAGCAAGGACTATCTTGAATGAGCCACGCTATTGCGAGTAGCATTCAAGAGGGGTGACTCGAAGGATGGGGACAACATTTTTAGCAATTGATTGAGATCAATCTATTAGATACATTGCGCAATCGTGGATACGTATGATGGATGATATCATTGGTTCAAAGCATTCGTTTCTGTGAGCGACGTCAAGAATGGGATTATGGGAAATACATTACTTTGACTTATTTGATAAATCATGGTATATTTGTGTAACAACCATTAATCATTGTACCATCTCTTTGACGTTCCTCATGCTTCCTCCAATAGAAGTTAGAATGCTTCCTTAACAAATTTTGGACCTTCACTTTGGTATCTCTTAGTGCGATCACAAACTAATCATATGCGGGTCATATTACCTTTATCCACCTCTTTTACTCCCTCAATAGAATTATTGTACCGGATAATTGACCCTATTATGGTGGCACCATTCCTCAGCATTACATTGTTCAAGAATTTCCAACTCCACCTTTGACAATTTGATAAGTCCTCATTTGTATTTATCATAAGGGAATATCTCTCACAGCATTTTCGCACTAAGTGCCCCCGATCTTTGTACACTCAAAATATAAGAAGAAAAGTATCGTGTATGTGCACTTTTATGGGTTGGAGGCTACTCTAAGCCCACCCACAAAGTTTCAAGCCTACTCTAAGGCTCAATCGATCTGCAATGGGCTAATCTAAGCCCTCCACTCTCGCGTCGACTCATCTTCGTGTTTTGCAAGAGTAGGGCTACTCTAAGCCCCCCTCCCCAAGAGTTTTAAGTGCGGTGTTCAGTCGTTCATTTCAAACTTTGCAATTATTTTGCTACAACATTTTTGGCAAGAAGATTTTGGTAGTGTTTCTAAACACTCTATCTTCAAAACTTGTGCGTTTGGCAAAGATTTTGGTTGTGTTTCTAAACACTTTATATTCAAAGCATTGTAATGACCAAAAGTGAAGGTAGCTCATCATCCATGGCTAACTTTTTACCCTCTTTCACCCCTATTTTTATGCTTAAGGATGAACGCCTCAATGGCCAAAATTACAATTTATAGAATGTCATGCGCGCCTATCTCTATACGAATCTCCTTCATGAAGTAGTAGATGGGTCAGACCCCGAACCCAATAGGGATACCAACTTAGACAATTGGCATTTGTGGAACGTCAAGGACAAAAGAGCTTTAGGTCAGCTATTACTTGCTTGCGACGAATTGACAAAAGGACATATCACTGCATGTAAGACGTCCAAGGATGCTTGCAATACGTTAGCCGCTTTGTATGAAGACAAGACCCCTTCAAAGATCTATGCATTAGAGGCCGAGTTTCATAATTTGACTATTAGGCCACACGACATAATTACAAAAGTCATAGCCCAATTTGAGGATTACCAATGTAAAATAGCACTATGTGGTAGGTAGATCTCTAGTGAAGACATGGCCATTCGGCTTCTCAACAAGTTACCTAAGTCATACGATACATTTGTCACAACTTTGTATAATCGTGGCCAAGTATTATCTTGGGAAGTGGTTCGTCGACTTTTGCTTCTCCATGACTCGCGAGCCAAATCGACTTCCTCACAAGAGTCAGCCATGAAGGCAAAAGGCCCATTCAATAAGGGCAAAACCACAAGTCATGAGGCTAGCAATGGATCTAAGCAAGGGTTGCATAATTCATCGAAGAAGTTCACCTATAATTTCTCTGGAAAATCAGGCCACTTAGAAAAGTTTTGCTATAAAAAGAAACAATCATCGAAGGCTTCTACATCTAGGCAAGCATCCAAAGGCTCCCAACATAGATCCTACTGCTCGAGTGAGGATCTTTTCATCTCCACAGAAGCCAAAGCACTAGTGACTTCAAGCTCCCCACATGAGTGGATCTTTGATAGTGGAGCTACCTCCCATATGTGCAAAGACAAGGACTCCTTTCAAGAACTCGAAGAGCACACGAGAGAAGTCTATCTTGGCAACAACAAAAGTTTACCCATCGAAGGAAAAGGGAAAGTTCAAATTTCCAACCATCAGGGGGAATGCAAGTCTTTATCCAATGTTCTTTTTGCTCCAAATTTATGTATGAATCTACTATCCGTCAAGGCCATTACACGTTAGGACAAACAAGTATGGTTTGATAACACCTCAGTTAAGGTAGTTGATCCCCATACAAAGGATGTCATTGCTCAAGGTATAGAAGAAAAGGGCCTCTACAAGCTATCATGCTTTGTAACCAAAGAATCAAACTCAAGTTTGTCGCACCAGAGATTTCATCCAAACTTGTGAAGGGATTGCCAAAGATAGGGGAACTTACTGATGTCTGCCAAGCTTACACCCAAGGCAAGCAACACAGGGCCCCAGTTCCCAAGGAAGCTTCAACATGAGCGAGGAACCCACTTTCCCTTATCCACATGGACTTATGTGGACCTATGAATACCCCATCGCTCAGTGGATCCCTCTACGTTTATCTTCTAGTAGATGACCACTCTCGCTTTATTTGGGTGTATTTTTTGAAGTCAAAGTCAGACACATTCTCTAAGTTTCAAACTTGTATCAAGGAAGTTGAGAATGAAGCTTCAACTAAAGTCAAAACCATCAGATCAGATGGAGGTGGCGAGTTTATCAATCATGACTTTGATAACTTTCTCACCCAAAAAGGGATCAAAAGACAAGTCACTCAGCGTCATACTCCATCACAGAATGGAGTTGCTGAAAGGAAGATATGCAGTGTGATGGAAATGGCACGAACAATGCTTCATCATAAGGATCTACCCTACATGTTTTGGGCAGAAGCTGTGCACACTGCCGTTCACATTCTTAATTGAGGATTTACAAGTGCATTACACAACAAAACACCCTTCGAAGCATACTATGGAAGAAAACCAAATGTGAACTACTTTCGAGTCTTTGGTACTGAAGCTTTTGTCCATGTACCAAAAGAAGATAGAAACAAGTTACAATCAAAGTCCAAGAAACAAATATTCATAGGCTACAGTGACCAATCAAAGGCTTACTGTCTATATGATATGGAAAACCACTCCATCACCATTTCAAAGGATGTGATCTTCAATGAAGCTTCATCATACTCAAGAAAAGATTCAAGTACAAGTCTTAGTCCACCTATCTACACTTCAGAGGGGAACTCGGTATTTCCAACTTCCAACTCAGAAGCAAGTACTTCACAACAACCACGTCGATCTCAAAGGCTTCTTGATAGGCAATAACATGAACAAAGTCATTATGTTAATTATGCTCTAATGCACCAAATTCAGCAAATTCCAGAGCCATCTAACTACAAAGAAGCTCAAGGCCAACCAGAATAGGAAACAACTATGAAAGAGGAACTTGATGCAATAGCAAAGAACAAGACTTGGACATTAGTTCTCAAACCAACCAATCATCAAGTCATAGGAGTCAAGTGGATATACAAAGTCAAATACAAGTCTGATGGCACTCTAGAGAAATATAAGGCAAGATTAGTAGCTAAGGGATACAAGCAACAACATGGCATTGACTATGAAGAAACTTTTGCTCCTACTGCAAGATTCATAACCATAAGAGTCATCTTAGCACTAAGTGCTCACTTTAAGTGGCCCCTTTACCAGCTGGATGTCAAAAGTGCATTCCTCAATGGCGAACTTCAAGAAGAAGTATATGTTGAACAACATGAAGGCTTCAAGATCAAAGACAAAGAAGATCAAGTCTAGAAGCTTCACAAGGCGCTTTACGGACTCAAGTAAGCTCCCAGGGCCTGGTATGAAAAGATTCATAAGTTCTTTGAAGACAAGAGATTTCACAGAAGCAATGCTGATGCTAATCTCTATATCTATCAAAAGGAATCTTTAGTAGCCATCATCATTCTCTATGTAGATGACTTGATCTTGACAGGCTCAGACAAAGAACGCATCCAGTTTATCATCACACAACTTCATCTTGAGTATTCTAT
>CM035438.1:98026649-98081649 GCA_020310875.1 Ceratopteris richardii | reverse complement strand
GAGTACTATCCAATGAGCCAATAATATTTACTGAATGTCTTTGATCAAAGTACAACTAAGTACAAAAATTAGGGTTACTAGAATTTTTTTCTCTTATTCTATCATTGTTTATCAAAAAAACTTAAATTTCTCACTACCTTCGAGTTGTCATTGTTGTATTTCATTTTCAACCTTCTAAACTTGCTTTCTAGGATACAAGGGGTCCCATGAGTACTATGCCCCTTCACTTGTAGAGTTGTTCTTTCAATTAATTCATGCAAGGCAAAGTAGGCCTCGATCAAAATTCCTGTTTTTCTTTTAAGAGCAATTATGTTACCTCAGAGAAATATGTTCCACCAACAAAGAATCTCATCAGTATATATTCCGCGTGTATTATTACATGGGAAACACATGAATTATTGTGCTTCTAGCGGAACACATTAATATATTTTGCATCAACTAATGAAGTATCCTATAGTACTTGTCATGTGGATCTTTTTTCCTTTTTTTTGTTATATCGATACCTTTTTTTATTAAAGGAAGTATCATAGATATGTACTCTTTCCATTAAGTTTGAATTAAGCGAAAGTACAAGTGAAAGCAACGTAGCGCTAATGCAACCCCTATATCTCGCAAAGCAAGGGTTCGATGCCGAACATGGTTAGGATTATTGATCTCAAAGGTCCACTAAGTTAGAATTGGGGAAGTGAAAATCCTAGGGTCAAATGATAGCTCTAGTTCCACTTGATGGCCTGAAAGCTTGGATTAATCAAGTGCTTGAAGGCCCACAATCTGGAGAAGGAGGTGATAAAATTCTCAACACCGTATCCCACCACCAACAAGCCCACCTTCTTATCTCCTCCATGCTCCACCTTCATCTACATGTCAAAGGACTTGAAGTCATCTCTTGAAGAAAAAAGTACCTTGCATCAGCTCACTATTTCTTATATGCTGAAACAAAATGGTATTACAAAGGAAAGAAATAGGCCACTTGTTGAAATGATGCATAATATGATTTCCTCAAAGAACCTTTCACCTAAGTTTTGGCTTGATGCAATGCACAAATAATCATATTCTAAAAAGGTTGAAGGTAATTACACCTTATGAATCTTATCATGGTAAGAAGCCAATGTGAATTATTTCAAAGTTTTTGGTTCTTGATCTTATGTTTGTAGTGTGAAGAAGGATTGTGGTAACCTTGATGTGAAATCCATCAACACTTTTTTTTAATTGGTTATGTTATTAAAAGCAAAGGATACAGATTGTATGTACTAGACAAAAGTGGTATCCTACTTTCGTGCAATGGATCTATTGCAAAAAGCCAAATTTATGAAAAAAATGAAGATCTTGAAAATTTTATGAAAGAGGATGATTATCCATTTTTAAGAGGAATTTTGGATTCTTACATTCAAGGGAGGAGGTGATCAACCTTCTTAAACCCCAAAGGTTTGAGGTGATAAAGGTAAAGAGAAAGTTGCAACTCCTACACCACCCCCTTCTAGTCCTACACAACCTCGATCCACAAACTTATGAAGTTGGAGAAAATTTAAGACATTAAGAAGGAAGACTTATAGAGGAACAAGATGTTGCATCAGTTTTCAAGATATTTCCAAAGTTTGTCTTTCAAATATGCAAGATATTGGTATAGACATTTTCCTAGGAAGGACAAGAATCCAAACAAAGAAATATGGTGCAAATCAAGTAAATTATACCCAAAATTTTGAGACTCAACATTCTTGCTCCTTGCTTAGCTGAAAATGAATCAAGTAGTGTCAAAGATGCATTAAAAAATCCTATTTGGAAGAAAGAAATAAAGAGGAGATTGATTTTATTCATAAGAATAGAAAATGGAAACTTTGTGAGATACCAAAAGGTAAGAAAGCTATTTTTATTAAGTGGATCTTGAAGATTAGAAGAAAAGTAGATGGTACAATTGATAGTTATAAAGCCAAGTTATGATTCAAAGGTTATTCGCAATAGAAAGGAATTAACTATAATGAAACATTTGCATCTTCTTATACAATGAACATAGTTAGGATAGATCTTTCTCTTGTTCCACTCTTTGGTTGGAATGTATACCAATAGATATAAAGAGAGATTTTTTGAACGGTGAGCTTCATGAAGATGTTTATGTTCAACAACTAGAAGGTTTTTAAGAAGTAGGTAAAGAAAAAAAAGTTTGAAAACCTATAAAAGATCTTTATGGTTCAAAGCAAGCACCAAGAGTTTGGTATGAAAAGAATCAATTATATATGCTATCTATTGGTTTTGAAAGCTGTAACGTTTCTCCTCCTCTCTATGTTAAGTGAAAAAGGCAAATGTCTTGATCATCATAATGATCATTTATGTTGATGATATGATTATGAAAAGTCCCACGGACCCTCTTCATTTCTTTAAGTTAGAAATTAAGTAGACATTTCTTTAAGTCAGAAATTAAGTAGACATTTGATGTTAATGATCTTGGTATTTTATGTTATTATCTTGGCACTCAATTTGAATTTAGTAATGATTGTATTTATATGCAACAAAAAATACATTGAGATATTTTTGGAAAGATTTCGAATGTTAGATTGTAAACCCATGTAGACACCTATGGATGTTAATGCGGCATTACAAATACATGCGAATTCAATTGCATGGTTGATGGATCTATGCAATCCATGACGTGAAATTTTCTAGTTTCTCAAGTATCAAGGTTCATGCACAAACCTCTCAAAATTCATTGGAAAGAATTTTAGAGAATTTTTAGAGGGGAAATGAATTATGCAATGGTATTTCCAAACTCTCAACTCTTTATGCTTCAAGGTTTTTTAGATTCTGGTTGGGAAAGCACTAAATACACAAGAAGAGGTACAAGGTTCTATTGTTTTTTATGGTAGAGATTGCCTTATCTCTTAAATTTTTAAGAAACTACCAACAATGGCTACATTTTTGAGTGAAGCAAAGTATAGAGCTGCCTTATTTTTAGATATTTTCACATAGGCAAAGTGCTACTACTATTGCAAATAAACTTATTCATCATGCAAGGAAAAAACACATTGAAGTACATTATCATTACATTCAAGAACATGTATTAAAAAGAAGATGAGATAACTTACATACGTACAAGTGAGAATGTGTTAGGTATATTTACCAAAGTATTATCTTGAGACAAATGTTAGAAGTTATGAAAATTATTGAACCTTATGCCATTATGAAATTTAGGGGTGGATTGTTCTAAACTAATGATAGAATAACACAAAAATCCCAAAATTCTAGTAACCCTAATTTTTTTACTTAGTCAAATTCCAGTCAAAGATGGTGAAACAGTTATTGGCTCATTGGATAA
Source organism: Ceratopteris richardii (assembly GCA_020310875.1). Classification (NCBI taxonomy): domain Eukaryota; kingdom Viridiplantae; phylum Streptophyta; class Polypodiopsida; order Polypodiales; family Pteridaceae; genus Ceratopteris; species Ceratopteris richardii. The sequence continues at coordinate 98,078,342 of CM035438.1, read as the reverse complement.
TAATCTCTAAGATCTTTCTAATGGTACATAACATTGCACTATGAGGCAGCAAAAAGTCAAGCCCTAATTTCTCATTTCAAGTTTCTTTTCACATGAATTATGATTAGTGGCTAGATCTAATCATCAAAAATCACGAAAAATCAATTGTTTACATTTAACTAACCGAAAAGAAAACATGAATTGATCCACCAATCGTCAGGAATCGCTCCCACATTTGAACCCGACGTGAACAACGGCATAGCAGGACACGTATAAACAGTTTTCCTTTTCTTGCATATGCAATAGATTGGTTTAGGTTACGTGGTTGCAGCAGCTTGAGGTGGTCATCTTGCAGAGGCAGAATTTACAAACCTTGTAATTCCCTAGATGTTGAGGGTTGGGCTTATGCTCTGAGCACCTCCACCGGAATAGGCAAGTAGCTGAAACTCATCTCTTCACCCTTACCATCAAGTACTTGACGAAATATGTTAGCACACACAACATTTAGCTTTTTGTATTAGGCATTTATTGCTCAACAAATGTATATTTGAAATTATCACATGCACTCTAGCTTTTGCATTAACTGTGAGGTATATTTTCTAAACTTGAATCTGTTTGTTACTATTTAAGTAGGACTTTAGGAGAACTTTAAATATTAGGAATTTTTAGATTTAAATTAAAAAAATAGAATTTTCATTTGAAAGTTAGAATCTATTTTTCATTAAAATATTAGGAATTGATTGATTAGTACGATTTTAGTTTAAAACTTCAAAAAGAGTTTTATTTGAAAAGATAGTATGTATTTTTCATTAAATTATTAAGGATTGTTAGAATAGCATGATTTAGTTTGAAAATTAAAAAAGAATTTTCATTTGAAAGTTAGTATCTATTTTTCAAGAATTGTTTAAAGGTTTTAAACTTAAGTAAAATTGGAACCAAAAAATTTAATTAGCTTGGTAAGAGAACAAGAAACTAAAGTACAAGAAGAAATTAAGGATTATATTAAAAAACCTAAGTCTAGTTCTAATTTACATAATAAAATGGATGAATTATTTAGAAATATGATGTCGGAAACCCAAGGACAGAAAGTAGTTGAAGCAATGTTAAAAGAAAAAGGGAAATTCATAGGAGTTAACGCAACTAATTATTTAGACACATTTGAAGACCTAGCGGAACTACATGGTTTGCTAGTAACTAAATGGGTAACATTTTTAGTAGGACTTGCAATAGGTTCAGCCATTAGTGTAATAGAACTTCATAGTGCACTTGAGTGGGAAGAATTAAAAAAACAAATGCATAAAGAATTTTACCTAGAAGATTATAGTCAACACAGTAGGGAAGGTTTTATGAAGTGGCTTAGCACTCCTAAAACCCAAATATGCCTTACTCAATTACATGGCGAATTTATGAAGAGATTTTCCCAATTACCAGAGCAAGATAGAACTGCTGTCACACCAGATATAGTTTTATATTTTTCAAAAGTTTTACCTATATATATTAGAAGTGAAGTAGAAAGAAGACTAGAGGAACCTGGGAAAAGATATGGTTTAACGGAGGATTGGGCGATACTAAAACAAGTAGTAGAAGTAGTAGCACAAATGAAACAGAGGCTATCATTACTATATGCTATGAATTTAAGTTTTCCAATAGTAGGTCCAACTACTCAAAATCCTAAAATTAATATAAACTCTAGTACAACTGAACAAGCATCAACATCTAAAATTCCTAGTGAGTTATAATTTGGAATATTATTTAATAAATTAGATAATATGATGCAAATGCATACGAATATATCTAAGGAAGTGGCTACACTTCAAAACACAGTTCATTCTTTAACTAGTCAAGATAGGACAATTTTAGGACCTCAGTTTACTCATGCCCCACAAATAAATCCTATACCTATAGCACCTTTAATGAATCAACCAATAACCCAGAATAATGAACGAAGAGGCACACCCATCCCACGATGTGTTTGATGCAACTCTATAGAACATATGTCTTATGCCTGTGAATCTTTAAAAGAGGCAAAAGAAAGAAAACTAGTGATTGATATTGATAAAAAACTATGTGATTACCACACCCACCTCCCATTAACTATAAATTGGGGAAAAGGTGGAATGCAAAAACTATATGAAAATATATCTGAAGCACAAAGAAGCTCATCTAGGGTTAGATTAGAATGCCAAGAGAGTGATCTAGATGATGAAACATCAAATGAAACCAAAAATTATTCAATAGAATCATTAATAAAAGCTAGAGATTATATAATGAACAAAATAGCATGGAACTCACCTGTAGATCATTTCTCTATTTTTTCACATATAGCAAATGTGGAAGAAACGAGAAAAAGGGATGAAACTCAAGATTCAGATGAAACTAATCAAAGAGTAACTAGAAAACAATTAAGAAAAGAACCTAAAAATGTATAATTTAATGAAAATACAAATTTAGATTCAAATGAGCAGAAAAGAAGAGATATAAGGGAGGGCAAACAACTTGAGACATCAAATAAACTTTTAGAATCAAAGCCTAGTGAATTACATTCAAAGACTAATGAAGAGACAGATAAAAATGAGGGAAAAACAAAGAAACCCAAAAGAATTCCCAAAGCTATTTTAACTTTAGAACTAGAACAAAAAAATGATACAAAAGAAATACTGTATGATATTCTTTTAGAAAGTCAAGTGACTATGTCAATTGAACAATTATTTACTATAGCTGAATTAGAATTTAAAAGTAACTTTATTAAAATGATTAAAGGAAAAAGATTTCCACTAAATACTGATACTGAATGCATGACAATGTAGATGTATCTCATATTCTTAAAGATTCCTTTTCTGACTTTGATGATGAGGAAGAAAGTGAAGGCTACGTTAATAAAATTTTTTTAGGACCAATTCTTCTAGAATACAGGAAAAATCTGAAAACAATTACTGTTGTCAGGATCTTGCTCACGCGCATACAGAGATTATGGACGCAGAAAAACACACAGAAAATATGGGCAACAAGAGACAAGACTGAACGCAAGATTGGGTGCAATCTCCCCCCATGCACTCTGTTTCGATAGTCCACAGAGTGCATGTATTTATAGGACTTTTGGTTACGTCGAAAATAGTGGTTACATGAGGGCGGCTTCGAAAAGCAGGAGTGAAACTAAAAGTTGGTAACTTTTACAGAAAGCCATTGCTTTCAATAACAGAAACTACGGTCTACAATGACCCTTATGCTAACCATTACTTTTCTAACAATAGAACCTTCTATGCAGGTTTATTGACAAGCTAAATAATAATTATTTGGATTATTGATGTCCGCCCTTTCACGCCTTGCACGCTCCTCACGAACCTTCAGCTGCTATATTAAAAACATCAAAAACATATTAATACATTAATAATTTAACCTTTTAACAATGCCTTGTTCAATAATATACAACATGCCTCTAAGTTGACAAGCAACTGACCTCAGTCGATAAAATAATTCAACACTCTAACAATTATAATGCAGTGTGCAACATAATCCATATTACTGTTACAATCCAACAATGCATTGGCCAACATATTTCATGTTACAATCCAACAATGCATTGGCTATTCGATATTTCAATCCAACAATGCATTGTCCAACATCTTCCATAATACATTAATAATTTAACACTCCAACAATTACTTGTTCAACATATTCCATAATTCATAACATGCCCCTCAGTTGAAAAGACAACTCACCTCAGTTGATAAAATAATAAACATGGATAGCCAGTCACATGTTTCATCACTGAACGAAAAAAAAACATAGGCATGTTCCATGTAAAACCACATGCATGGAAATGTTCATGGAGGTGTTAAGTTATCAAAAGTATCTGTGAGATGCGGACATAGTCTTTCTAATGAATTTGGGCAAGCAAAGCTTGAATATGCTCCTATAAACTAAATTCAATATGTAAATGCATCACAATTATCAAACATGTAAGGTAAACTTTAAAGGTAGAAATGAATCCTTAAACTCTTCTTGAAAAGCCTTCTAGGTGCGTGGACAATCTGCAGTATGACAAAGATCATTCCACCATTGCTACGCTCTTCCTACCAAATAATTAGTGGCGAACTCGATTTTCTGATTTTCTGAATATAACTCGTCGGAAAAGAAATCGTTGAATAGGGATAGCCATGATAAGACCAAGCGGCCATCTATTCGTCCGTCGAATTGAAGCATAGCATGACGTCCTTGTATGGCTTGTTGAAGTGCTTGAAGTTCTTGGTTCATAATCTCTAACTCTTGCTCGAATGAAACTCCAGGTAAAGGTGAATTACTGTAATCCGCCATGGTGCTCTTGGATCCTTACTCTCAACCTTGGTGTATTGAACCTTCTTGTTTGCAACCTTGGTGTCTCGATCCCGTGTTCTCAACCTTGCTTGGTATCTTGAACACTCAATCAAGTGCCACCCAATGATTTTGAAGGAATTCACACTTCCAAGGCTCATTGGAAAGTTCGTTCCGAGAGCTTTCGAAGGGTATATTACACGCCTCAATCCGACCTACGGATTGAAAGTTACACTTAATTCTTTGTTGGGTCCATCCTTGAAATCGCCGCGAGCGCCTTCCTCAAGTAAGAGAGAGAGAGAGACTTGAGTACAACTCCAAGAGATGGTGGAGTGGTCAAAGTACTTCCCTTGAAAGTAGGAGGTTGTGGGTTCAAATCCTCCTACCTTAGGGACTCTAAACCTCTCTATTACCACTCAAAAATTAAAATTGCCTCGCGCATAGCCAACGGTCGCCAAGGGAGCCTTGGGTGCCAATGTTGCCAATGTATTGCCTAAGTTATTGCCTAAGTTCTTTGCCTTAGTCGACGCCTTAGTCGACGCCTTGGAGTAAGCCGAAGGAGAAGACGTAGGTTCTGGTTCTGAATCAGAATTAGAATCAGAATAAGAAACCGAAGACGAAACAGAAACCGAAACCGAAACAGAAACAGAAACAGAAACAGAAGACGGAGATGGAGATGGAATTGGAATTCAGAATCGCGAACAGAGAACAGAACCCTCTGTATTGACGCGTGCAGAGCTCTGATACCACTGTTGTCAGGATCTTGCTCACGCGCATACAGAGATTACGGACACAGAAAAACACACAGAAAATAGAGGCAACAAGAGACAAGACTGAACGCAAGATTGGGTGCAATCTCCCCCCATGCACTCTGTTTCGACAGTCCACAGAGTGCATGTATTTATAGGACTTTTGATTACGTCGAAAATAGTGGTTACATGAGGGCGGCTTCGAAAAGCAGGAGTGAAACTAAAAGTTGGTAACTTTTACAGAAAGCCATTGCTTTCAATAATAGAAACTACGGTCTACAATGACCCTTATGCTAACCATTACTTTTTTAACAATAGAACCTTCTACGCAGGTTTACTGACAAGCTAAATAATAATTATTCGGATTATTGATGTCCGCCCTTTCACGCCTTGAACGCTCCTCACGAACCTTCAGCTGCTATATTAAAAACATCAAAAACATATTAATACATTAATAATTTAACATTTTAACAATGCCTTGTTCAATAATATACAACAATTACAAAAAGAGTTTTTGGGCCAGGGGAACACCTGAGATCAAAGTAGATTTAGGAGATAGAAAAAATTCATGTACCGCTTTAGCTTTACTAGATTCAAGTTCAAAAATTAACGTAATATCAAAAGAATTATATGATAAATTTAGATGGCCTATAGATAAACAACATGGGTGGATTCTGAGAACAGCAGACAACGGATGTGGTGCACTTCTAGGAGCTTGTGCAAACATATTTTAAAGATAAAGGATATATGTCAATAAATAAAAATATTGAAAATGTAATTGAAACTTCTTTTTCTTCTTCTTTACTTGAAGAAATTAATGAAATGTTACATGATGAAAAATTATTACAAGTTATTCTTTTAAACTAATTAAATGAATATTATTTAATTTTAAAATTTGTTTGTGATTTTCATGAAGCTAAACTTAACACAAAGTATAAAACAGTAGATAAAAAAGTGAAACCTGTAGCTCAAGCTTTACCTGAAGGAAGTGATCAGAAAATAAAACAAGTAGCTAATGATCCCATCTTACGTGATATTTCAAAAATAGGACATAAATTTATTGGTGAAACTATTAAATTGATAAAAATAGGAAATGAAGATTCTTTTTTACTGCCTACTGACGTAAATTGTTTCATGAAATGATAAGAAAACATGGAAAATCTTTTTCTCTTTATCCTCATGAAATAGGATGTATTGATCCTAGAATAAGATCTCCTATGATTATATTTATTGTAGCCCATATACCTTGGAATCTTTGCCCTATACCAGTTCCAAAAGGCTCATTTACCTGAGCTAATGAAACTGCTTAAGGAGAAGATGCATATGAAAATTTTAGAACTTTCCTCCGCACTTTATTCTAATAGATGGTTTATTGTTCCTAAAAAGAATGGTAAGCTTAGATTTATCCAAGACTTACAACCCGTAATTAAAGTTACAATTAGGAATGTAGGAACCAGCCCTATTGTAGGAGAATTTATCGAAGCTTTTGCTGGGTATTCTATCTATTCTATGGGTGATTTATATTCAGGTTATGACGAGTTCCAACTTGCTACTGAGAGTAGAGATATTACTATGACGAAGACTCCTTTAGGATTAGTTCGTATGTATACTCTTCCCCAAGGAGCTACAAATTTCGTAGCACATATGATGAACGCAATGAATATGGTTCTTCATGATTTTGTTCCTAATGTGACCATGCCATTTATAGATGATATTCCAATTAAAGGCTGTGAAGAAAAAGAAAAAGATGAAACACTAGATTCTTTAGGATGTAGGAAGTTTGTATCTAATCATATTTTAGATTGTGAGAAAATACTTAAAAGATTTGAAGAAGTAGGAGTAACTTTTTCCATAGAAAAATCAGTTTTTGGAGTTAATGAAGTTTTAATTGTAGGACATTTATGTGGTTACTATGGTCGTAGGCCTTATCCTTCAAAAGTAGATGCTATAAATAAATTATCTGAAACTTGTAAGAATATTAGTGAGGTTAGACATTTCTTAAGAGCATGTGTATTCTATGCTATTTGGATTCCGCATTATGCCCATGTAGCTAATCCGTTGTATGATTTACTTAGGAAAAATAGAAAATTTAAATGGACTGAAACTCATGTTAAAGCAATGAAGAAATTAAAAAGTTTACTCTCTAATGGACCTATTTTAAAACGTGCAAATTACTCTAATAATAAATCAATTATTCTAACTATAGATACTAGTCCCATAGGAATAGGCTGGTAATAGGACAAGATGATAGTGAGGGAAATAGATACGCTATTAGATTCGGGGCTAAAATTTTACATGAAACTCAAAAAAATTATCCACAAATAAAATGTGAATTATGGGGTTTAGTTACTGCATTAAAGACTGATAAGGAGTATTTTATAGGAGCTAATGTAGTAATAGAAATAGATTGTTTACCATTAATAGGAATGATTACTAATTGTTCTTCTCCAAATATAGCAATTTTAAGATGGATATCTTATACTAAGTTTATTAATCTTTTTTTAAATCATATTTCTGGAAAAACTAACTCTGTTACAGATATGCTTTCTAAGCCTACGTTTGAAGATGATGACATGACTGAAATTGAATTGAATGTGATTAATTATATTTCTGATGTTTATGCGTATGAAAAATTTAATGAAAATGAATATGAGGGAATTGGGTATGATATAAGATATTATCTTAGCACTTTGAAGCAATTACCTGTTTGGTCAGCTAATAGATTTAGAGACATTAGGAAACATGCATTTTATTTCTTTCTAAAAGATGGTTTTATTTGGCGTAATGCAAAAGGAAAAATTAGATATCCGCAACGAGTTTTAAGAAATGAAAATCTTAAAAATAGAGTTATAATAGATATGCATGAAACTCTTTGGGCAGGACATAAAGGCTTTTATGCAACATATGATAAAATTAGAGAAGCTTATTGGTGGCCAGGTATGTATGTGAATATATGTGACTTTGTAAGTTCTCGTACTACTTGTCAAGTACATTAGTTAGTTAGACATAGAGAACCTCTGCAACCTACCTATCCTCCTTGTATTCATTACAGGTGGGTAGTTGATTTAGTGACCATGCCTAAAGGTTTAGATAGGATGAGGTATATAGTTTTAGCTAGGGAAGACTTGACTAATCATGTAGAGGGTAGAGCTCCCCATACTAAAACTGCTTATAACATATATAAATTTTTGTTAGAAGAAGTTATTTCTAGATTTGGCTATGTAGAAAAGATAGTAGCAGATAGGGGCGAGTTAGATGCTTGAGAGGTTAGAGAATTCTTTGAACAGCATGGGACCCGTCTATCTCTCACTACTGCTTATAATCCGGAGTCTAATGGTAAGATTGAACGGGGTCATCCCTCTATTGTGAAGGCAATTTCTAAGGCCTGCAATGGTGATACAATGCATTGGCCTAGATTTCTTCCTTTTGCACTATGGGTAGACAGGATGACGTATACTAGATCTACACGATTTATGCCTGCAGAACTAATGTACTGTCAGAAGCCGATTTTTCCTATCCAGACCCAGATTATTTCATGGATGACACTTCCATGGAATAATGACATGACTTGTGAAGATCTGATTTGTGTTGGGATTATGCAGTTAAATCTAGGAACTAAATTGATTGAAGAAGTTGTACAAAACGTTAGAGAATCACGTCTTAAAAATAAAATTTTATTTTGATAAAAAATATAGACTTAGGCCTCGTACTATAGAAGTAGATGATTGGGTATTAGTTTACGATAGTACTTTTGATACTAATTATGATGCTAGGAAGAAGTTAATTAAACGATGGCTTGGTTTGTATGTAGTAGTAACTATTTTTGATAATGGTACATTTAAACTTAGAGAATTTGATGGTTCTTTATTGAGAAATTTGATTGCAGGGAAAAGAGTTAAACTGTTCAAGAAGAGAAATAATGAAGAATATGAGATTGACGAGATTGATGCTGATGATGATGCTGATGAGGATGAAGATGAAGATTAAAATATCAATTTAAAATGAGGTGAAAAAGTTTTAATTAAAGATTCTTTGATTTTTTGTATATGCATGGCATTATTGAATGGATTAAAAGGATATGTTCAAATTTATTTAGAAAAAAATCAAGTAGAATTTAAGATGTTAAATATATGATATATTTATGATTGAAGCATGAAAAACTTGTATTTATGTGAACTCAATCAGATAGTTAAATAGAAATTTTGGAATTGGAAGCTTGTGGAAGAAATGGTAGCCTTATTATGAATACATGTATATGCTGAAAATTTTATCCATTAGTAAGTGGGATTTTTGTATCTTGCTATTTATTCCTTATTAGATCTGACCTCTAAATGAATTAAAAAAATAAAACTTCATACCCAATTAGCATATATGTATGTGTTTGTAGTTGGTGCGCTATGTTGGGCTAGTAGGCGGGTGGAACAACCTTGGTCGGGTGATCAAGGCCACAAGTTGATGCTAGTTTCATCATAGGCCTAACCTTTATGTTTCCATGCGCCTGCAAGGGTTGGTAGGCGTGTGGAGTCACTCTGGTCGGGTGATCAGAGGCACGAGCTAACATCGATTTCATGTAGGGCTGACATAGTTTTGTCGTATGCTATGCCGAGTTGGCAGACAAGTGGAGTAAACTTGGTCGGGTGGACAAGTCCAGGAGTCGCACCCAATTTTGGTATAGGCTGATTTGTTAAAAATAAATAAAGAGTTGAGTTGGGATGAAGTAATAAAGCAAGAAAAAAATGATATGAAAAAAAAAAGAAATGAATGGAGAGTCAGACCATAGGAAATAAAAGTAGGAGGCATATAATTCAATTAAGTCATGAAAAAGTTTTGGTATATGCTGTTATGCAGGATAAGTTACTTATTCAAAGCAAGTTACATGAACAGAAGGACTATGACACTTATGATTTATTCCTATAAATCCTTGTTTAAATGTTTATTCAGAGATATAACATGATATTTATATGACTTATATATACTTTGATTTTTTTAGATGATTTGTACTAATCTTTTTAATTGCACAAAGTATGAATGCACGATAAAAGAATCAAGGGTTATTCAAGGGTTTATCTAAGTTTTGAAAGTTAATTCAAGGGTATTTAAGGGTTAAATATAGGTTTTGAACATGTTTTATAGGATTCAAGCTTAATTTCAAGGTTAATTAAGGATTAATTATTAAATCTAGAGGGTTATGGAAGGTTAGAAGATTATTTTATGAGTTAGTTAGGATTAAAAACATGATTTAAGGTTAGTTTAAGGGTAAAACTATGGTTAAGAGATTAATTTAGTAGGTTTTAGTCTCTAAATGAGTTTATAAATAGGATGAAAAGAAAAGGAGAATTATCCACGCCTAATTTCTAGTTGAGATATGTTGAGTTGAAAAGGAGTAAATGTAGGCTCCATGGATCAGTTATCTTAGGGAAAATGTGGGCTATCGTGGGCTACTCTCAAAAATATAGAGAGGGGAGTCGTATTCACAAGCTCATGTGATTTTTCAGGTACTCTATTTTTTTCTATGCTCTAGACTACACTTACTTGTGCACTCATTTCTATGACTGTCCTTTTGGTAGGAGGAGAGAGAAGGCCATCTCTCTTGCTTTTGCAAATCATTTATTCCAAAGAAAATCGTTTTTCAGATGTCGCTGAAGAGTGATGGAGAGGACTCAAGAGATTGTTTTCTATTTTTCTTTAATTTTCCTTCATTCTTTTTCTCCTTTTTTTCCTTCTTCCTGTCCTTTTCTTCTGTTTCTTTTCCCTCTTCTTTGATGACTCTCTTTCTCCCTCCCTCTCTTCTCTACCGGCGACGCAGCAGTGCTGCACAGGTAGCAAAGCGAGAGAGAGAGAGAGAGAGAGAGAGAGAGAGAGAGAGAGAGAGGAGAGAGAGAGAGAGAGAGATTAATTGTTTTTTTAATTCTACTTTTTCCTTTTTTTGTCCCTTCTTTTATTTTTTAGTTTTCTTTTGTATTTTATTTCTTTTCCCTCCATCCCTCTCTCTGCAGCCGACAGCGGTCGTAGAAGAGAGAGAGAGAGAGAGATATATAGAAAGAGAGAGAGAGAAAGAGAGAGAGAGAGAGAGAGAGGGAGAGCAAGAGTGAAGGTATTGTTTTTAAAATTTATTTTTTCTTTTCATTTTTATATATTAGATATTTTAATTAGCTTCGTTTCTTTTTTTTTATGTCTACTTTATATATATGTTTTATTTTTATTTTTTGTGTAAAATATATATTAGGAAATATATATTTAAATGAGTATTATATATGAAGGATTTTATGTATGCTTAATGTTGAAGAAGTTTATATATATATATATATATATATATATATATATATATATATATCTATCTATAGGTATTTAAATGTATGTGATTAAAACGTGAAATGAAGGGTATGTGTGTGTTTAATTAATTAGATTGGTTACATATTAAATGTATGAATTGTTATCCTAAAGTTTTTTGTGTGTTCACAGGTTAGCAAAAAGAAGGAGCCATTTAGCCTTATTTTTTCCAAAGATTTCATTATTCTTTCCAACTTCTCTATTTCCCAATAATTATCCTATCTAATCTTAACTTATCCCTTCCTTTTCTTATCCATTAGCCAAGCGTCTTCAACCCTTATCTTGATAGAAACTTATTAGAAATGCATTAAATTTAGTAAATGTTTGTATCTGTGTTAGATATTAGTGCATATACCCATGAGTAAATGTTAGACATGTTAGTGAGTGATAGGCATGATAGGTATGTATATGCTAATGCATGTTAGTAGATATTAGGTAGTGCATGTTAGATGTTAGGTAATGCATGAAAATGTTAGGTAGGTTAGTTAAAGTTAGGAATGTTAATGAATATTAGATGTTAGATGTTAGTGCATGCATATGTTCACGCATGTGTGCTAGTGCATGTGCATGTAGGCATGTGTGTATGTTAGTGCATGCATGTTCATATATGTGTATGTTAGTGCATGCATGTTCATATATGTGTATGTTAGTGCATGCATGTTCATATATGTATATTAGTACATGTAATTATATGATAGCAATGGTATGTATGTATGTTAGTGTAGTTATGTATGCATGTTCATTTATGCATGTGCATGTATGCATATGATTTTGTTTGCATATCATGCGTGTATGTTAGTGCATGTTATGTATGCATGTTCATTTATGCATGTGCATGTATGCATGTGAGTTATGTTAGTGCATGTTATGTATGCATGTTCATTTATGCATGTGCATGTATGCATGAGAGTTAAGTTAGTGCATGTTATGTATGCATATTCATTTATGCATGTGCATGTATGCATGAGAGTTATGTTAGTGCATATTATGTATGCATGTTCATTTATGCATGTGCATGTATGCATGTGAGTTATGTTAGTGCAATTTATGTATGCATGTTCATTTATGTTAGTGTATGTTATGTCATGGATGTATGTTAGTATGCATGTGATGTATGTTAGCATATGTAATATGTATGAATATGTATAAGTGTATGAAGCTATGTATATATATGAATTATTAGATCTATGCTTAAAGTAATGTATGAATGAAGTATTTTATTGCAATGTGTAAATTAAATGTATGTACTTATAATATTTATGTATTAGAAAAGTTAATTATCCTATAATAACTAGAATTTTAAATATGTTAGGTTTTAAATGAGTGTTTAATCTTTTATAAAAGCATACTTATATTTATCATGTTATTTTTCAGATGAGATGTAGCCCTGTTGAAGACGAAGTGACGATTTGAAGTGTGGAAAGAATCTACTTAGCTGAAAATCTATTGTTTAGTTTGTATAGGATATCATTTTTATGAACAGTATCTTAAAGCTTTGTATAGGAAATCTATCATTAATTTATTTATATTTCATCTTATATGTCTCAAGATTAATGATCATAGATTATCTAGAACTTTACCGTTAATTTCCATTGTTCCACCTAGTACTCAGAAAAAGTGAAAATCTTTTTCCTCCATCCATAGCTAGAAACACTGATAATTCTCAAGTAGATTTAAACGTAACAGAATTCATTAGAGATCAAGTAGATTGTCTTACCATCCTATTTAGATACAATGGAAAAAGATATAGAAATGCTTCGCCCTACGGACCTTAGGAAAAAAAATACTTGTTCTGCATAGTCACCCTGTGTGCGCCGTTAGTGAGATGATTGAATTGATCCACCCATTGTCAAGAATCGCTCCCACAACAGCACGACTTCCAAATTAAACAAGTAAGCATGAGGAAGGCCATCTGATACTCCTTGTGGGGCCTCTCCAGATTTGAACCTAGAGAGATGGTCTTCTCTCAAATGAGTCTTGCCTTTCCTCACCACAACCTCAAAGTCGTATTCCATTAGCAAGAGGAACCATCTCACCAATCTATCTGTATTGCATGGTTTGTTTAACAAGTACAACAGTGCTTGATGATCAGTAAAAAATTTAAACTTATTTGCAAGCAAATAATGTCTAAACTTTTTTACCGCATACACCATGCCTAATCCTTCTTGTCCGGGGTCGTACAATTATGTTCAACTGTATTCAACTATCTACTGGCGTAGGCAATTGGAAGATCCATATTACCCTCACGAGTAGGTTGTGCGAGTACACCTCCAATAGCATAGTTGGATGCATCCAAGTGAACATGAAAGGGCTTATTCCAATGTGGTGTGATCAAGATTGGTGCTGAACACAATCACCGTTTAAGCTCATTGAAGGAGTTCTCCCACTCATCCGTCCACTCAAAGTTAGTCAAAAGAGCATACAGAGGCTTTGCAATGACAACATACATGTGAATGAAATGTTAGTAATGCCATTCTTTGACACAATGTGTCCTACAATCTTGCCTTGCCTGACCATGAAAACATATTTTTTTGGGTTCAAGTAGACTTGATATTCTCTACATTTGTCAAAGATTTGCCTGAGTTTAGGTATATGTGTCTGTCTAATGTTGGAATGAGTGCAGAGATCATCAACATAGACTTCCAAATTCTTCCTCAAGGACTCTTTAAACACGTGGCACATCAGCCTCTGAAAGGTAGCAGGCGCATTGGTGAGATCAAAGGGCATTACTCTAAAGATGAATATGCTCCACTCAATGGCAAAAGCCGTCCGATGCTGATCTCCTAGAGCTGTGGCTACCTGATTGTAACTAGAAAATCCATCAAGGAAGCTGTACACTTCCTTGCCTGCTACTCTTTCTAATAGATGCTCAGTGATCGGAAGCAGATAGTTATCTAGAATAGTGGCTGCATTAAGCTTCTTCAAGTTAATGCACACACATAACTTTCCATTCTTCTTGGGCACCACTACAATGGGGGAAACCCACTCAGTGTGCTCAATTTCATAGATGAATCCAACTTCCACCAATCTGTCTATCTCTTCCTTGATTTTGGCAGCATAGTTATCGTTTTATGTGTATGGCTTTTGTTTAGAGGGTTTGACATCCGAGGTCATGGGAATCATATGTGAGCATATGTGAGGGTCTACACCTTTCAAGTCCTTGTAAGTCCAAGCAAATACATCTCTATATTCCCTTAGCAAGGCTATCAGCTCTTGCTCTTCTTCTTCTGTCAGGTCATGTCCTATGTATGTGCATCTCTCTTCTCCTTCTTCTATGGCTACAATGATTTTCTTGGTGGTTTCTTTGTTATTGTAGGCCTCCCCTAATTGCGCCTCACGCTTAGGCATTATTATCATGACTCTCCTATCTTCTATCTCATATTTCTTAAAATTTTCAGGGACTATGTAACTCGCATAACAGACTATGTTTTACTAAATGCCATTCATGACAAAATGAAGACATGTGAAGGTACGAGAGTAAGGAAAATACACACGCTTAACGAAGAAGATGATGGAGAACACAAAGGTCTCCATGGAACCTCCACCATATGCTCTGATACCAATGATACCAATGTAAGATAACGAGGATTACGACCACCACGTGCTCGAGAGATTTATTAGCCATGATGAATGAGTATCATGGACGGTTATCATGGCTAGCAGATATCAAATCCTCCACAAATAAATCTCTCCTTCTATGTAGTTGGGAGATGTGGGAGCCCCGAGGATTCCGTGACAGATGAGGGATTTGGTGACAGACGGAGGATTCATGATAGGTATTCTGTGACAGACATTGGAGCCAAGAGGCTTCAAACCCATAGGCATGCATGTCGCACGGATGTACGCATATGTTCATAGATTGGTTCTCTTCCCGAGGGGCCTTTCTTCAAGGTTTTCTGGCTCTTCAAGGGTTGTGCATCCGAAGTACCTCCATGCTAGCAATGCTATGCTTCCCACAGAGAAGTCTAGAAAAAATGCACACATTCGAACAAAAGATCCTTCCTCTCCCGACTTTTTGCCAATCCCTCCTTTTGGCGAGTGCTTACCTAGCAGCACCAAGGAGTAAAGTGAGATTATTCATGAGGAGATTGGCAGTATCCTGAGGGTGCCCTTCCGTCGGGTGCACTTATCTAGTGGCGAGCCTCCATTTGATTTGTATGACACAAGCGGGCCTCAAAATATTGATCCTCGAAAAGGGCTTCCAAAAATACGTCAAGAATGGATTTCAAGGAGGGAGGCAAGAGGTGATACACGATTTACTCAATGCACTATGCTAAAAGGGGCATTGTGACAGAGGAGATGCTATATTGTGCTGCAAGGAAGAATATGGACCCTGAATTTGTTCAGGCAAAGGTTGCATGTGGAAGAGCGATCATACCTTCTAACAAGAAACACCTTGAATTGGAGCCAATGATTGGCCTTGACGTTCTTTACTCGATCAACTACACAAGCACACTCAAACAGTTGATTGTTTTGAGTCTGAAGCTTCAACCCGCCATGTCAACAAAGATAGACCTTTACTTTATCCATGAGAGCATCCTGAAATTGTCAAGGGATGAAGATATGATCAAAGCTAAGTATTTTCGAGTTTCTACTTGGCCTTAATGTTTGATTTATATTGTTTTCATTAGTCTACAATTAATCCTAGATGCACATTGAAATAGCCAAGATTTCAATCGATTAAGTCTAGATTAGGATAATGAAAAAATCCACTTCTCATTGCAAGCAATAGTTTGCATTACGGAAAGAATTGATTTAAAAAAGGATCCTTGTGCATCAAAGAATGTATTTTGGTAGTTTTATTCCAAATTTCCTTTCCATTGAGTAAGCTTTTTATTGCACCACAAGGATATGTTTTTATATCATAGTGCATTAGGACAAAGGAAAGGATATACATGCATCAAAATTGAATGATATACATTCTTAGTACAAGGAAAAGTCATGCATCAAGCTCATGCATGACTTTTGTATTATTTTTGGGCATGCAAAGAACATGCATGCATACACATGTGAGCATATGCATTTGCATGTAGGCACATGCATTTGCATGATAGAATGGGATGTTGTTTGCAAGTAGATATAAAAATGTACTCTCTTAGTATTTAGCTTACTTTAAAAAGCTCACGGTTTGACATTAGGGAAGATAGAGGACTAGTTAGTTGATTCCTTCCCAAGTTGATACTCCGCTATCAAAAAACAAATACTTAATGACAAATAATTATGTTTGATGTCTTACTAGGTATAAGTAGGCACTAGGAGAAAGTTAAGTATTAAATTTTCTTGATGGCCAAGATAAATTAATTACTTGCAAAGCTTTTGCGATGTATGATGACCCTAGGTCCCGGATGTACTTAGGGAGTCATGAAGATAAGCTTAAAATGATTACTCTAAGTATAGGTGATATTTAGAAAGTCATACGGGTAAGCTTTAATGGAACTATTGAAGTTTTCTCTTTTCATCCTCATGAGTGATAAACTTCAAAAGATGAATAAACTTTAGCATCACTTGAACTTTAGTTGGATGCTAGGTTCCATGACTGCATCTCTAGTCAAGATGCAAAGTTTTCAAAGAGTATGGAAACTTTATTTAGCATTTTTTTAGGATAAGAAAAGTATGCTTGGTTTTGTTTAGGCTAATAAGAGCTTAAAGAAGAAACCCAAGTAATCTTTGGGAATTAAGATATCCTTAGTTAAAAAGGAATATCTTTTGGACAAGCAATAAAGCCTTAAGTCTTGTTCTTGTTCAATAGTTAAGATTTCTTTTAGAGAGATTATTCCAGTAAAACTAAGGATTCCAAGATGAATCACTCGACAGGAAAGTAAAATATTCCAAGGTGAATCACTTGCTTAGTATCACTTGATTCCTTGGCAGGAATCTAAAGTTCTTGAAAGAAAAAAATCTCCCTCGATGTAAGACTAGAATCTTTCAAGTAAGTTTGATAGCAAGTAGTTCCAAGCAGTTTGCAAACCATCAGTATTGGTACTTAAGTCCAAATATTGATATAACCTAAAGGTGTATCAAAGATTCTTAGCTTTGGAATCTAAGAGCCATCAGTGTATGCTTGGACTTGAGTAAGGGAAAGATATCTAAAAGTCCTGCAGGTAAGCAAAGAAGATTTAGATAGTTTAAGAGATCTTATAGATAAAGACTAAGTATTTATTTTAGTCGCAAGGTCAACTAGATTTAATCTAGCTTGGCCATGATAGTCCAAAAATATGCAATTGGAACTACTTTGTAGATTGCCCAAGCATTGACAATGAATTTCCTTTTAGGAATTATTCACTCAAGTTCCATTTATCCAATTGAAATTGTAAAAAGAGTAAGTTGTTCCAAGTCTGAACAGAGAGAAGGAATTCCAAATTGTTGATAGGTTCTACTACCTAGCTCTTTCTTCTCGAAAGGGTTTAACCTTTGTTATGGCAGTGGTCATCAATGGAGTGTCTCCTTTTTGCACTCAACTCTTGCTCCAGCCAAAGCAAAGTGATGGTGAGAACTTAAAGGAAGAAAGATACATGTATCTACTCTTGATTTTGGTGAGGAACGGAAAAAGTCATTCTTGCCACTTACTTGGGATTGTGAAATCTGTGTAGGGAGGATAATGTCTTACTGTAATAAGAAGAACGCTTTTAAGTGCTTCAAGAAGATTCAAGCATTTATTAGCTTCCATGGCAGATAATTCATCTTTTTTTTTGCAATGAGGATGGGAGTCATTCCAAAAGAAATGTTCATGGTGTGCTCCATCCAATTGGTGGATCACACGATGCAAAACATACCAATGATATCTGGATTTCTAAATGCAATGCTGAAGCTGAGGATCCCGTCGACTTGGATGTTGAAGATTTCCTTCTTACATCCTTTCTTGCATCTCATAAGAGGAACATGAATAATGTGAACTTGTTCCCATCAAATTATAATGATAAAGCACTTGGTCAAAACGACAATCATGTCATTGCCCAAGCTATGTATTTCATTCATGAAAACTGTCACGAGGAAGGAGATAAGGAAGAGAGCTCACACACACACTCTCACTCTCAAGGAGAAGGAAACACACAGATTGAGGCAAGGAAGAATAATCTTCTTCTTCTTCTTCTTCTATTACATAAAAGGAAGGTACAAGAATGACCTAAAACAAGAATACAACAAGTGCAATATATAAAGATTAGTACGTAAGGAAAAACCTAATGTCCGCGAATGAGTGAGCTGGCAAAAAACAAATGTTCCATCACTCTCGGTAGATAAATCTAATAAAGCTCAATGAAGTATCCCTGACATATACTGGCATGACCACTATACATGTCAGAGAAACGAAAAACTGGTACGTTGTCGGGATGAAATCCCGCAGGGAGTGTGCACTGAGTTTTTTTTCAAAAGTTCATTGATTTTGAGTTTTTGTGTGATGTTTTGATTGAGAGAGTGGTATATTTTGTACATATTTTGGCCGAGTTAATTGATTGTGTGATGTGAAAACATGTTTGAGATGTATGTTAGATGTGTGTGTAAAAATAACTGACATTTGACCCATAAAAACGTAGGTTTGACCCTTCAAAATCCCTGAAATTGCGAGTTTAACCGTGAAAACCGGACTTGAACCCATGGAAACCCTTGGAGTTTAAGCCGAAACTGTAAATAAACCCATGAATTGGTGAGTTAGAGATAATTGTGAGCAAACGCCTAATTTTCCCGACCAAAAACCTTAGGACAGACCCTTGGGAATGGCGGTTTCTGAAGGCCAAACCCTAAAAACCCATTAAAATGTAAATACCCAGTGTAAAACCAAAACCATAGTTTATGGAAAAATTAAAATACCACCAAAATTAGAAAGTTAATTAAGGAGGTGGGAACGTTCTAGAAGCAAGTCCAAGGAGAGGCCTATAAATAAGTGCAAAATCATTTGTTTTTTCCCCACCCCCATGGATCTTGCTCGTGGATCGTCACCTCCAGGTAAGTTGCTTGTCCGTTTGTGTTCATTCATGTTCTTGTTCATTCATTACGATACTCCATTGAAAGGGAGAGAAATGCTTTTGTCTTGCCTATTTTGATGCATCTCTTGCTCTGCTAACTCTGATATGTTTGTGTTATTGTACAATGAAAAGCCTCTGCCGAATTCATATGCATAGCCTCTTTGGTAATATGTGTTCTTGAAAAGAAAAGCATGAGTTTCTAGATGTGAAAGGGATGAGTTCGTCCTCGTTGAAGAGATGGTTGGAGTCTATGGCGACACAGCTCTAGAGAGAGATATGCGCAAGCAAGCTACAGATTCTGCGCTGCAGAATTGGCGGCGCTATTGAGGAGGCGGTTGGCTGTTGTCACGCAATGTTCCAGAAGATGGAGATGAGTTCGGAGCCGAAGAGAGAGACAGGGATAATGGGCCTTTGGCGGCTGCGCGTGAGTTCGGCGGCCAGAAGAAAGAAAAAGAGATAGAGAAAATGACGGAGCGACATCGTTGTGAGAGAGAGAGGAAAAGAGAGAGCTCCAGAGAGAGAGAGAGGAAAAGAGATAGATAGAGAGAGAAGGAGAGAGAGATTTGGCTTCTCTACTGTTGACGCACTCGACGGAGTGACGCTGGAGAACACAGCTGGAGGTTTAGGATTGGTGGCTGATGCAGTAGAGAGAGTGGCACTCTATGCGGCTGCTGTAGGTGGGAAAGTAAGGGCGCAGACCATGTCAGTGAGAGATAAAGTCATGGCGATGTTTGGCTATTGACGGGGCTGAACAGAGAGATAAGCGACACGCTGACAGGCTGACTGGAGCAATAGAGAGAGGGAAAGACTCAGAGATGCCGTCCTCGACGCCTTGAGAGACAATTGGCGATTGCCTCGTGCACCGACAGAGAGAATTGGAAGGGCGACGCTAGTGTCGACCTGATGCTGACATAGCAGAAGAGAGAGGGATAGAGGGAGTCTGAGATATGTGATGCGACCATATGGGATGCATGCGCTGTCGGTTATGAGTCGGCAGCGCGTGGACACTGCTTGCACGTCACGAAGAGAGAGAGAGCGCTCCTGTTGGCGCTGCGTGGCATAGAGAAATCGAGGATTCAGGTGATATGGGCGGCTGCACGTAGAGTTGAAGAGAGATATGCGCAGAGATTTGAAGTCCGGAGAGAGAGAGAGAGAATTTTGCGGGCAGAATCATGTGAAAGACGGAGATTGCACACATAATGTATAAATTGGGAGACGAAGGGGGGATCATCAATCAATGTTTTTTCTCTCAGAGATGAATTCAATGTTTGCGATATTTGAAGGGTGTTGGGTAACTCATCCGTGGTTATACTATGGTTTCCTCTAGATGATGCCATAAGATACAAGATTTATCTGCTTTTGATACAGATCTGCAACCACAAAGAAGATAGTTGATTCATTCAAACATCTTAGGTGCATTATAATCATTTCTTTTGGGATTCAATGCATCGATTTCTATTTTTCGTGGACCTCTTCTTAGCAGATAATTTTGTAGAGTCCAGGATCTCTTAAATCTTTGTGGCTACAATCTATAGCATATGATCGTATGCAATGCTGTCGATAAATTGAGTAATCCGCATTGCTGTGAGATCATTGGATCATCCAATCGCACATAATAGCATGCTCAAAGATATGCAAATAACATAAGTATAGATACATATTAGAAAGGGAAAGGAAAACAATACATGATAGAATTCAGAGGATGAGATGAACTAGAGGATGAGATGAACTAGAATCTTCCGCTTTGAATTCCAAATATGGAAGCTAAAAGTATTCCTTGATAAAGGATGTGACAACCTATGGAGGGGATTGTATCACTTGAGAGGAGTTCATCCATGATAAGAATGCCCGTTTTTTTTCATTGGACCAAACTCGATTTTAAATCATTTACTAAGGAAATATGCATGGTGGAATTAATATAAAGAAAGAATCTTAAAGAATAATGATTTTTTATGTTCCACTCTTTTCAAGAAAAACTAACATGGTTTGCGCCACCCCCGTGGATCTTGCTCGTGGATCGTCACCTCCAGGTTTATGCGGTTTCTGATTATCTGAAGTAAAGAGAAGGAAGGCCATTGCTGAGTGTACCTGAAGTAAAGAGCGGACCGAAGACCTGAAGAAAAGCTTGGACTGCGAAGACCGAAGCAGAATCCTGTGGGCGATTTCTCGCACTGTAGCGAGGGATCTAGAGTAGACACTAGCCGGTTCACACTGTAGCGGCGGCGTTTTTATTGTATCATCGCACCGCACTGTAGCGGTTTTATTGTACCGTTAGCCCGCACTGTAGCGGCCTATTTTTGTATCATTCATTTTATTAGAGGCTTCAGTTTCATTTCCGATTGTATCTTCGAGCTTGATCTACATCACGTGTTTCACTGTGGTCTCCGATCGTCTCTTTCCGACGCCCACGGTCCCACGTCTCGACACTTCCGAGGGGCAAGGGTCCCTACGAGGATCGCGCACGCTCCGGAGAGCACAGGCGAGGCGCCCAGCGCGCAGACACCGCTCGCAGGACAGCGGGAACGGCGCACCAGAGCGGGGCCTGATCCAACCCCACGCACCGGCTTCCTGCCACGACCTCCTTCTTCCCGACAACGTGTCATCCTGGATCATCACATGTTGAGCTTGATATCTCAACACTCCCCCTCAAGCTCAATGCCATATCCTGTAATCCAAGCATCTCCCTAAACTTCTTCAACTTTTCAGCTCCAAGTGTTTTGGAGAAAATATCACCAACCTGCTCATTTGTTGTCACATAAACAAGATCAATATCACCTGGTAATACCTTCTCTCTGATGAGTGATAATGTACCTTGATATGCTTTGTTCTAGCATGGAAAACAGGGTTCCGTGCTAACTGTATGCTACTAAGATTATCACAATAGATAGTGATAGGCTTTTGCACTTCCACACCTAAATCTACAAGTAACATCTCCAGCCATGATGCCTCACATGCTGCCATTGCAGCACCTCTATACTCAGCCTCTGTACTCGACAAAGCAACATTGGGTTGCTTCTTACTGCTCCATGTAATAGCTGCACCTCCAAGTGAGAAAAGAAAGCCACTAGTAGATATTCTATCTGGAGTACTACCAGCCCAATCTGCATCAGTGTATCCAGGAACCTGTAACTCTACACCAGCTTCATAAAACAATGCATAATCCAAAGTAGCACTCACATAACGTAGAGTGCGCCTCAGAGCATCCAAATGTGGCTTCCTTGGAACCTGAATAAACTGACTTTCAAGTCCAACAGTATAACTTAGATCAGGCCTTGTAATTGTGAGATATATAAGACTTCCCACAATTTTCCTGTACATAGTAGCATTTTTTAATGCTTCACTTGATGTAGTATCCAACTTCAAATTCTGATCCGGCATAGAAATTGGCTTACAACCAGCCATACCATACTTTTGCAGCATATTCAAGGCATATTGCCTTTGCAACATCCATATACTTGTTTTTGTATGTATAAACTCAATGCCCAAGAGATAGTGCAACACACCAAGATCATTCATGTCAAATTCGTGCATAAGAAGTTGCTTTAACTCTTTGATGCTTTCTTCATTATTGCCACCTACAATCAAGTCATCAACATAAATGGTCACAATTGTGATGCCATCATTAGCCTTCCTTGCATATAGTGAATGATCTACAGCACACATAGAAAACTCAATGCTGGTTAAGTAATCAGCAATCCTTGCAGGCCATGCACGTGGAGCCTTCTTCAACCCATACAAAGCCTTTTGCAACCTGCAAACATATTCTGGATGCCTTGAATCTTCATATCCTTATGGTTGGTCCATATATACTTCTTCCTGTAACTCACATGTAGGAAAGCATTCTTCACATCCATCTGATGCAAAGTCCATCCTTTTTCCGTAGCTAATGGAACAAGTGTTCTGACACTAGACATTTTAGCTACAAGGCTGAATGTTTCCTCATAATCAATGCCATATATCCGTGCATAACCTTTAACTACCAATCGTGCTTTATACCTACTTATGCTACCATCAGCATTATGCGTTACCTTGTAAACCCATTTGCAGCCTATGGGTTTCTTTCCTTGTGGCAATGGAACTAGCTTCCATGTATCATTTCCATAAAGTGTAGCCATCTCCTCATCCATAGCTTTTTCCCAATCTGCATTACCAATTGCATCTTCAAAACAAGAAGGTTCAGCATCTTGTATTACCTTTGTCATGTAAGCACAATAGCAAGCCATGTAACTATCATATGTCAATCGTTGCACTGAATTACACATCCTCCCAGATCTTGTTGGTCTTGGGTCACTTCTCCTTGTATCATCTGCATGTGCCCTTCTTACTCCTGGAGTCTTCACAGAGGGAAATCCAAGTTCCTCATCAGGAATTTTTTATGAACCACTTGAATCTCCATCAACATCTTCAACACCTGCACATGTTTTACTACTAGCAGAAAGCTTTTCTTTACTTTTCTTGGATGTATTTGATGAATTTGCTCGATTGAAATTTCCACGCAATCTTCCACTCCATGGATTTGAGTTGAAACTATTTCTTGGTGATGCATCTGGTCCACTTAAAACTTGGGATTCTGCACTTGATTGTTCAGCATTTTCTTTGTCATGTGGTTCAAGATTCAGTCCTTCTTTGGCATCTGCATAGAAGCTGGACATTTCATCAAATACCACATCTCTGATCACCTTCACCTGTCGTGTGAGTGGGTTATAACATTTGTACCCCTTTTGCTCAAGGGAGTATCCAATGAAGACACATTTTTTTGCTTTCGGATCAAGCTTCGTCCTCAACTCATCTAGAACATGTACATATGCAATAGAGCCAAAAACTTTCAGATGTGATAAGTTTGGCTTTTTACCTATAAACTTCTCTTCACGTGTAGCTTGATGTACAGTAGCAATTAGAGCTCTGTTCATGATGTATACAGCAGTATGCATAGCTTCTGCCCAATAAAAATGAGGCATATTCTTCTCAGCCATCAAGGTTCTTGCTATTTCTGCAATATGTCTATTTTTGCATTCACCAATGCCATTATGTTGTGGTGTGTACCTACATGAAAACTGACGCCAAATTCCATGATATTTTAGAAAACTGCTGGACTCATTTGACATGTATTCACCTCCTCCATCAGATCTTAATGTCTGAAAGTACTTCCCTGTCTTTTTTTCCACCATAGCTTTAAGATTCTAGAAGTGAGTGAACACCTCGCTCTTCTCTTTCATGAAATATACCCATACTTTGCGTGTATGGTCATCAATGAAAGTAACATAAAATCTACAACCGCCCATAGATGTGGTCTTTGCTGGACCCCAAACATCTGTATTTACTACTTCTACTACATTCTCACTAACATGCTTGTCATGTGGAAATGATACTCTTTCTTGTTTACCAAATTGGCATGCTGCACATACCTTTTGCATTTCTTCAACTTTGAAATTTGGTAGTCCATGGACAATCTCCTTTGACTGCATCAATTTCAGCTTTTGCAAGTTTACATGTCCAATCCATTTGTGCCACATCTCTATATCTACAATAACTCCTGCACCTTTTGCAAACATGGCTGCATTCATTTCAGGAATCTTCACATTTAAGGTGAACATCCTACCCACTTTGTTTCCTTTGGCAACCAATCATCCATCCTGCTTGTACTCTTCTACATATAATCCATTAGCATTGAACTTGACTTGTAATCCGTGGTCAAACATTTGTCCAACAGAAACCAAATTCTTTGTTATATTTGGAACATGCAACACATCAGCAAGATGTTTTACCTTCGCGTCCTCCATAGACAATGCTATGTTTCCTGTATGCTCAACAGGATGCGATGTATCATCACGTGTTTCAAGATATCCAGGAATTGGCATTTTCTGCAAACTACTAAACCATTCTGCATGACTCATCATGTGATGTGAAGCACCTGAATCAACATACCAGACATTATCATTCGATTTTGAAACACCAGCAGACATCATATTCATCATGTGATGTTGAACAATAAACAACTTCTTAGAATCATCTGCACTTGTGGATGCATAGTTGTTTTGCTGCCTTCTGTTATTTTGATTCTTCAACCTCCAATCACGTTCAAAGTGTCCAAATTTACCACAATTCTAGCATCCTTTACTATCATTACCTGAATCATTTCTTTGGAAATTTCTATGACCTCTTTGGCTCCCCCTACCTCGAAATTGTCCTCTTCCTCCTGCATGATTTTGTTCTTAACCTTGGTCTTGGTTACTGTTTCCTCTTCCACTTCCAAAACCTCTAGCTCTCCCTCTTCCTCTGCATCAAGATTCCTTTGTTCAATAATCAGCATAGATACCAAATCAGCAAAATTCAGAATATTTTCATTAGTCTAACTGGAAGTTCGGAACTGCTTATATGCAGCTCCTAAACCACGAAGGCACACTTCCACCTTATCATCATCATCTACATTCACACCAATAGATGCAAGTCACTCACATATGCTTTTGATTTTTAGAGTGTAGTCACTTACCAACATGCTCTTCTTTTCCAATGTATGCAGCTCATTCTTGAGTTTCCCTTGCCTTTGTATTAGTCTCATACAAAGTGACCAAACTATTCCAAGCCTCTTTTGGAGTCTTGGCATCCTGTATGTGTCCGATCATTCTATCCTGTATGCTAATAGATAGCCAATACATTACCTTTTGTGCTCCTTGATTCCATTCCTCATATGCTCTTAACTGGTCTGCAGTCTGATTCCTTTCTGGTAACTTTGCAAATACATGGTAAATGATAGAGATTGTCTTCAAAATTTTTTTTTGAATGCATTGTCTTACAAAATGTTTTTGTCTTTGATCCATCAGTCAAATATAATGATTTTACTCTCTTTCTGTAGGTGCACATGTCTAGGTGAGGTGGGCAAAGTGGCATTTCTAAATTCCATCCCATTTGATTCCAATTGCAAGAAATTTAATGCTATGTCTTTACACATTGTTGTTGCAAATTAGTTTACATATTCTGTGTTTGGATGATCATATCTCTTTTCATAAATATGCATTTTGTGTATTTTTTTGGATCTTTGGAAAGCTATTAGATTTGATTACATGGTGAAAACATAAAGGATTGAATACAATTGCATGAAATGCAAGTAGAATAGATTTCCTACATGTTATTGTACATAGTACACACATGCGTTAGAGTAATTCTTAACTTTGAAGAATGAGTTTTAGTACAAAAATACTTTTGGTGAGTGATTCTATAAGCATGAAGGATGTATAAAGAAATAGTCTTTCTATGACTAGAAATCGTAGTACAAAGTAATGTGGAATTTTATTATAAATAGATTCCTATTTTATACTAGGCATCATTCTTACTTATATTTCACGCATAAAAATTTCCTTTTTCTTGGAAATTGAATTTTTTTAGAATTCATAACTTTGCTATATTGCGTGGTATGCAGGATTTTGTAAATTTTCATTTGAGTATGAAGCTATAAGGTTTTCGGTATATGCAAAAGAAGGGAGACTATAGTGTCGTCTTTGGCTACAAGAGTAGTGTTAATATTGATTATATTTGACATACCAATTAATAGGGAAATTTGTTTGACTCACTATCATAATATTATTGGGGGCATCCAAGAATCAAGTCCTTTTACGTTCTATTTTTTTAGGAGACATCTTATCATTCTCTTGTTGGTTTCAGTAAGAAGCCACACTTGAGATGGACGTTCTTACTCGAGAGATTTTTTGACTTTTTCTAACAAGTATATAAAACGTAATTTGTAAAAGAATCCATCAAATCCATTTTCTGTGCGTAGCTATAACTTCTTTTCAAATTTTGAACATCTTTTCTTCACTTCAACTGATGTATTTCATTTCATGTCTATGGAGTGAGCTGTTTGATCTCGATCTCAAGGACCTATCATTTGAATCAACATTTTAAGATGACATCGTAATTTCTCATAGAACTACACCATTGCAAGTGGGTTTACAAGGTAAAGCACAATGCTCATGGTAGCATAAGTAGGCATAAAGCATGATAAGTAGCAAAAGGATATGCGGACACAAATCCCATTGATTATGAGAAAAACTTCAGCCCTATTGTTAAAATGGATATTCTTAGAGAACTTGTTGTATTGACTACAACAAAAGGATGGATTTTGCATCAGATGGATGTGAAGAATTCTTTCTTACATGGTGACTTGCAAGAATAAGTATACATGGACCAACCACAAGGATATGAGGATTCAAAGAATCCAAAATATGTTTGCAAATTGGAAAAACCTTTGTATGGACTTAAACAAGTCTCTCATGCTTGGCATGCAAGGGTTGCAAATTATTTAACTTCTATTGGATTTTCTATGTGTGATGACTTGATTGTAGGTGGTAATAATGAAGAAATTGTTAAAGAGGTAAAGTAACTCCTTATGCAAGAATTTGAAATGAAATACCTTGGTGTGATGTGCTACCCTTTGGGCATTGAATTTATACACACTGAAAGAGGTATGGCTGATTGTAATCCAATTGATATGCCATTATATGATAAATTGAAGTTTGATACTACATGAGATGAAGAATCGGAAATGCTTTTATGTATATAGAAATTGTGGAAAGCTCGATACATCTTACAATAAAGAATCCCAATTTAAGCTACAATATAGGACTTGAAAGTCAATTTAAGAAGTCTCCCAAGAAACCATATTTAGATGCTTTTGAGATGAATTGTATATTATGTGAGTGCTATTTTGGATTAAGAAATTGTTTATGAAGCTCATATTGCACGTTCATGGATACACTAATTTAGATTGGGCTGGTGGTGTTCTAGATAAAAGTTCTAGTAGTGCATTTCTATTCTCACTTGGGAGTGCTACTACCACATGGAATAGCAAGAAGCAACTCATTGTTGCTTTGTCCAGCACATAGGCTGAGTATAGAGGTTCTTCAATGGCAAAATGTGAGGCATCATAACTAGAGATGCTACTTTCAATTTTAGGTGTGGAAGTGCCGAATACTAGCATCATTTATTGTGATAATCTTATAAGCATACAATTACCATGAAATCTCATTTTTCATTCTCGAACAAAGAATGACAAAGTACATTATCAATTCATCATAGAATATGTATTAGTAGATAATATTGATCTTGTTTATGTAAGGAGTGATCAGCCGGTTGCTCATATTTTCACTAAAGAACTTTGAGCCGAGAAGCTAAAGAAGCTTTAGAAGATCCTTGGATTACAAGACATGATATTAAGCTTGATGGAAGTGTTGCAATATCAAGATCAACATGTGTGATGTTCAAGGATGAGACATATCACTTTTGATTTCTATGTCATGTATAATGGTTATGCCGATATATGTCACAAATACTTTTAGTGATAATTACCTCATTTATCTACCATGACTGCTGGCACATTTGTGTCTTGCTAACTCACTCATTCATGAAAATTAGGTTTTAATTTATGAATTTTCCTTTATATGTTGTACTAGCTATATTCTTGTACTAGTTCATTCTCGTACATTCTCTTTATGTAATAGAAGAAGTAGAAGAACATCATTCTTCCTTTACTCAATATATGTATGCTTCTCTCTTTGTGTGTGAGAATGTGTTAAGTTTCTCTTCCTTATCTCCTTTCTCTCCAAAAGGTTCTGTAGGAGCACGAGAGGATGGGGTAGATAGTGGTGAAGGAGTTATAACCTCTTCTTTAACTTTATCACCTTCAAGCTTTGGGGTTTGAGAAGGTCGATCATCCCCTGTGTATGGATGAATGTAAGCATACAAATTTGTTTTAAGAAATGCATAATCATTTACTTTAATAAAATTTACAAACTTTGCATGTTTATCTTAAGTCTGGCTTTCTACAATATATGCACTACATGAGAATATGATTTGACTTGTTTTTGGTACATACATTTTTTATTCTTTGTTTTCAATAGCATAACCAATAAAAAATGTTTGATGAATTTCGTGTCAAGCTTACCAAAATCCTTCTTTTCAATGCAAACATAAGATCGGTAACCAAAAACTTTGAAATATTTCACAATGGAATTCTTATCATAATAAGCATCATAAGGTGTAATCACCTTAAAAGTGGATGGCCTATTTGGAATGTGATTAGCTATGTGTATTGCATCAAAACAAAACTTAGGTGAAAGATTCGTTGAAGACATCATACTACACATCATTTCAACAAGTCTCCTATTTTTTTCTCTTTGCAATACCATTTTGTCTCTACATATACACAATAGTGAGTTCATAAGAGATACCTTTTTCTTCAATACATGTCCTAAAAGTCCTTTGACATGTAATCTCCTCCTCTATCACCTCTCCAAATCTAAATTCTAGCTTGAATTTCATTTTCAACCATAGCTAAGAACTTGTTGAAAGTAGGAAAGAATTCTACCTTTTCTTTTAAACGATATACCCAAGACTATCTCAAGAAATCATCAATAAATATAGCAAAATACTTGAATCCTTGAATTTAATATACTCCCATGGGTCCATTAATATGAGAATGTATGATCTACAACTTTTTGGTAGCAATAATCTATCCATGCTTCTTGAATGATAGTTGGGTAAGCTTTCCTTGAAGAAATCCTTCACATGATTGTCGATCATTTGTAAAGCAAAATTAGGTAAAATCTCAACCATACCTTGATCTTTCATGTGGTTAAGATTTTTTTAAATGATGTCGCCAAATCTAGCATGCCATGACTTTATATTCTCCAATGTGGTAGAGGATCTAGCAACATTACCTTGACTAGTTTTGGACAACATAAACATACTACTTCTATTTTCACCTTGCAATAGACAATTCTCCTTTTTGGGTGTGAGGATTAGGCATGAATCTTTCTTTAAAATATATATTCTAAGTCTAATAAGAAAGTGAACATAGAAAGAAAATTCTTGTTCATTTTTGGAACATGAAGAACATTAGAAATGATTACATTTCCATCTATGCTTGACTTTGCTTTTCCAACACCTACAACATCCAAATCATGACCATCTACTAGTGCCACGCTTCTACCTATGGAGCTTGTAAGGGAACAAAACACCTTCTCCCAACCTCGCTTAGCTTCTCCAAAATAAGGAATCCAAGAATTTTTAGAGACTACGTTTAATTGTGCTTGATTAAAGGCTACTCAATCAAAACTAACACATCCATAAGATTTTGCATCTGAAGACTTAGGTTTTGAACCATCTTTAGCATTATTACATGATGCTCTTCTCATATCAAAATTCTTTTCAAAATGGCCTGCTTTCTTGCAATAATTGCACATAGCATTATTTGAAGTGGGTGTAGTTGAATGAAGATTTGAAAGAAGAGCGTGAAATAGATTTGAAAGAAGATGTGAATGAAGACTTTGAAATAGATGAATTACTTCACTTTTTATTTTTGTGATTTTTCCTCTCCTTTTTTGTAGTCTCCTTCTTCTTATTTTGTTTAGATGATGATAACATGGATCCATCGTTCTCTTCCATACTCTTTTGTTTTCCTTCATCTTGAGGTAAGAAGACCTAAAACTCTTTTCTATCTTTTGTAGAGAGAGAAAGATAAGTAACAAAAGGATGATATGTAGATGGAAGTGAAGTTATGGAAGTGTTCACCATCTCTTCATTAAATATGCTGAATCCGACATTAAAAATCTGAGTAACATAAATCCTTGAGTTTCAAAACATGTGACCAAAATGACTCACCAACTCTCATCCTTGTGTTGGCTAATTGTCAACATAATCAACTTTCTTTCTAGGATTTCTATTTTGATAGAATTTATTTAACTCCAACCAAGCCTAACAAGAGGATTTGCATCATTTGATTTGAGGAATGATAAGCCTCTTGAATCCCATCAGTGATCATGCTTGTGCATCTCTAAAATACCATGTGGATTGCTTATCTAGTGGAAGTATGATAGTATCTCCAATTTTGAATAATGAGAGGACCTTGTCTTCTTCTTCTCCTTAAACCTCCTTTGGAGTAGAAATTGGTGTCATAGGTTGTTTGGATCCTTTATAGCTTGTCTTCACCTAGGGTACCTTTCATTGATAATATTGCATAACTCCTTTGGAACCAAATAGTCTAAATGCTAAATGTCTCTATATAATGTGTTTTATAATACAAAAGTGAATATAAGATGAATCAAAAGGGTTCTAGAAACAAAAGGGTTTCAGATACAAAGTTATTATTAAAAACCCTATTTTGAATTCATGTGTTCTCTGATATTAACTAGAAGTTATGGAACCTTCTCACCTTGAAGTGGTAGATAAAGACTTGATACATCAAGAAAACATGAAGAAACCCTAAGTTAAGAAACTTATAATCACAAAATGCGAAAACACACTTGAAAGTGCAAACACGATGGAAGGTAAGCTACCAAAAGCTCCTCAAAATATGCATTTACTCCTCAAAGTGTCCTTTTGGCATGATAGTAGATCTGCAAAACCTAATGATTAAATGAGCCTATAACCCTCCTTCTATAAATTTTTGAAGCTCCACAAAAAAAGCTCCATAAAAAGCTCAATAAAGAACTCAGGAAAAATACGATTGATTTTTTACGAGTCACAAGGAGTTGTCATATCGAGGTACATTATCATTATATGACGAAAACGTTTTGAAGAAAAGATATTTTTGTGCATTTCACAGGTACAAAGGACCAAGTTACTAGTATTTAGACCAAAGGATTGAATGCTACAAAGTTAAACAACTTCAACAAAACAATGATTCTCTAAGAGATGAACACTACCACCATGAGCTCGAGGGGGAGTGTTCAAATTATGAATTGGGCAATATCATCAAACTTAGAGAAATTTAGGGTGCTGCAAAAGCCAAAAACGACTCCAATGGACAATAAAACATGAATCCTTATCCATTCATCCCAAATGAAATCCCAAATGAAAACCCAAAAGACAAGCCAAAGCTAGATGAAGAGTCAAGCGTCACGCAAGGGAAGGTGAAAGGTCACAAGAAGGTCTAAACATGCATATTCTAGTTACAAAGGTGCAAACAAGTCCATTCTAGTGTTTGGAGTGAAGGGCTTGACCTATGGAGAGAACCCAAGGGGTTCCAAGACTTGTTTAAGTAGAGAGGAGGTCATTGCAAGAGCTACAAGGCTCATCACCCTTGTAGGAACAGTCTTTTGGAGACATTACCTACCCCTTTTCTAAATTTCTCTATATGTAGATATGAATTTAATGTAGATGATATTGTATTGGATACCTTATTTCTTCTACGTTTCTTGGTTCAAATATCTTACTAGAGCCTTCTAGGGTAGTTACTAATAAAAATCCTAATGAAACTCTAGTTTTTGCTTAACTTGAGTGATTACGTAGTCTATATTTTGGCACTTAGTTGCCTAGTCATTGTACCTCCAATTGGAGTTTTTGTAGCTTCTTAGAAATATAGAAGTGTCAAATATGTGTGGAGAAAATCACAAAATCACCAAATATTTAATCTCTAAATTAATCAAGTTTTAGTAAGAAGGGGTTCAACATGATGATTTCTAGAAGAGGTTCTCTAACTTTCACTATACATATTGGAGTGAATTTTTTCCACACATAACATCATTGGCACAATTATAGTAAGTCAATCCCATCGGATTTATATATTTTACGTGGGGAACTCGCATTGGGCTCCCCTCTTCTACAAGAAACTACATTGTTGGAGATGGATATGCTCACTAAACAGATATGATGAAAACTTTCTAGGAAATAAAGAAAATTTAGATGTGTAAAACAACTTGACGAGCACATACAATCGACCGTATGTGAAAGTATCATTTTCCTTTACATGAGAAACTCTATCTTCCTCTATTGTTTTTAACATCTTTTCCATGTGCTATGTCAACGCATTCTGAAGGACTTGTCATCTTAGTCAACGTTTTTAGATGATCTCATAGTTCCTCATATAAGAGCACTACTCAACAAGTTTCGTGTACATATTTTCCATATACATATATATATATATATATATATATATATATATATATATATATATATATATATATATATATATATATATATATATATATATATATATATGTGTGTGTGTGTGTGTATGTGTCATTGAATTCTTAGTTTCAAAGCAGAAAAGCCTTAGAGAAGAGCTAGAATACATATTTTGGTCTAGCGCTGGGGTGATGATGAGTTTAAGACAAAAGAGTGAGCACTCCAAGGAGCGTTACCAATGTCTCTCGAGAAGAGTGTTTTGTTGGAGAGAAAAGGAAAAGAAAAAGGTGTCGAGAAAACATAAAAGGACCATAGAGAAACCAACGAATCATCGGAGAAAGAAATTGAGGTTTTCAGCTATCTTAATTTCTTAGTGGCATTTTTCTTTGATTTTTTGTTCAACTATGTTGTTTGCAGTGGTCAAGGCAGTCAAGGACTTACAAGACAAGTAAGCCAAAGAAGGGAGTCAGAGCAAGGAACAAGCAGGCAAAGTAGTCAATGCAGATCTGGCCAATAAGCCTTAGAATTTTTCCATGAAACAATACTTCGCAAGTAGTGATCTTAGTCACTTCACATCATTGTAAATACCATTTACCATTTTTGCTTATTCCTACTCCATTTTGTGCAGGCCAAGGAGTCCCCAAGCTTGAGGAGTACTAGTAGTATTTATGTACCAATTTTCATAATTTTCAGAGCTCGTTTCAGCCTCCAAAATAGCCGTCGAACCTAAATTTTAACTTGGCCGAACACTAGGTCTGGATAGGACCAAAGCTAGTCAAAAACTATAAATAGAGCTAGAGAGCTCATTTTTGAGGTTAGCTTGTTGTAGATTTGAACTGGGATGAGAACTCTTTTGCAATAGAAGTTACTCCATTGTCTCTCTCTTTGTTCTGGCCTTATCTGCATGTGTGTGTGTATGTGTGTGCATGTTTGTGTCCTTCTCACTCACACGCTTGTGCCATCACTTGTTTGAGGTCTTCATACCATCCTCGCGTCTTCCCGGATTGACATTCAAGGAGGTGCTACTGATCACTGAGCTACACCAAATTTAGGCGTCATTGCCAGGGATCGAGCTTTGAGGACGAGCATGTGATGGTAAGGCGTAGAGTTGAGACGTTGGAGTCATAGGTATTTTCTTCACTTTTATCTATTTCCTGTTATTTTCATCACCATTTTCATCATCATCACCATCTCCCACCTCCATCTCCATCATCACAAAAATTTCAGTTTTTGGTCATATCACCGTACCCATACCATTCCCCTCATTTCACTTGTGAGAGAGTGTGAGAGAGCATTTGCATGCTTGTGCTATTGTGTGCTTTTCAAAGATTTTTTGCAGGAATCAGCATCCCTTATAGCTGTACCAGCTCTAGTAAGTAAAATTTTTGACTATGCAGGTCTCGAGGAATTGACTCTATCAATTGTGACTGACAGAAATAGTGATCCTTTTGCTAAACTAAGTGCATAAATGTGATGTGTAGGCCTAGAGCATCTTGAATATGTGTTTGAAATTTTAAAATTCCTCAGTTTTTTGTCAATCATGATCGACACGTCAATCACAACGGACAAATGACGACGGACACTTGCCGACCGACCTGTCAATCACGATCGACATGTGGATCGCGGTCGACAGAGTCAATGACTGACTAACCACAACCAACAGACTTTTCGCGTGCCACATGTCAATCGCGATCGACCCATCAATCATGACTGCCAGCCACGACCATTGATCACGACTAACCTGTCAATCGCGATCGACAGTCCACACGGACGTGTCCATCACTACCGACTCACTCAACGATCGTTCGACCACAATTGATGAAATTTTCAGGCCATGTGTCAATCGCGATTGACAATCACGACGGACTTGTCAATCGCAACCAACAAGTCAATTGCAACTGACACATCAATCATGATTGAAAAACCAATACACATCCGGATGCCTTTGCTTGATAGAAAATCTCTTCTTGCAAACCCTGAATAAATTTTCTCTTCATAGCACCTCTAGAAACTTTTAGTGCATACTTATGTAGAAACATAAGTTTCTCCTTATCTTCTTCAATAAACAAGTTATCTTTATCATCCTCTTATTGATTGAAAGATTATAACTCCATTTTCTTTCCCATCCGATAATGTGGAGAACAATAATGATTCTCTACTTGCTCTCAAAACTCTTTCCAAAGCATCAGACCTTTATGTGATCTTCTCTGCATGTATGATTTCCATTAGAGTTTGGCAACTCTCCATAGGTGCAGGGCCATCTTCACTTTTGATTCCTTGCTAAACACATAGAGATCAAAGAAATCTTTGAGCTCCTCGATCCATGCTTCAAGCCTCTACACATTTGTTCTTGCCATCAAATTCATTTATGTTTTCTCTTTTAAACTCTTTCTTAAGCATATAATCACTACCATCATCATCATAATCTTTAGGCTCATGTTGTTGTCATCTAGCTCCATGTTCTTTTGATGTGCCCACACCATTACCACCTTGATCATTGAGAACCATGAAAACATTTTCAATGCCCTTTTTTTGTTTGTTGGATCTTTCACTATATAATCCTGTATTTTGTCTACGAATAAGCTCCTCTTGTGCTATCTTCTTCTTTAAGGCCCACATATTGTCTTTGAATCGAACTCCCCTCTGACAAAAATTGTAACAGGTCTCTTAATATTCAATCAAAATCTAGAAAGAATAATAGAATTCGGCACAACAAGATATAAGAGAGTAAAATAGAGTATGTGCACAAACAAGAAGATACATAGAGAGAGTTTTATTATTTGTTCCAAATTTTACAAGTAGTTTTGATCTACATTACAAAATCTATCAAACAACTTCAATAAGGAGCCTCATCCATTGGACCACTCTCAAGCTGATCTCAATACCAATCACAATCAAAATTGCAATCTCAATCACAATGCAAATTTTAATCATAGCAAGGAAAATAGTGATGATCAATGCATGACCATAATTTTGTATCCCTTGTTCGTACATTTGGCAAGCCTAGATGCTTGAAAAAATGATAAAGACTTCTCATAGATTCATTTGGATCACTTATGAAGTGAATATGAATACCTCTTGTAAAATTCATAGACTTTACCTCATTGGATAAACGTAAAAGGAAATTAGTTGAAGGAATCTAGTGATATTAGGAGCAAAAGACTAGGATTATCTTTTGGATTGAATCAAATCAATCAACACCTAAAGTGTAGGAACACTCTTAGGTGAGGGAAACTCAAATTTCAAATCCTCTCTATGTGTATAAATAGAGGCGACCTTTAGTTACGGGATATGATAGAGAAGAGAGAGCTATTGAGCCTCATGGTCAAGCATACATTGAGCTCACATATGTGTGAGTAATTCCACTACATCTCATTTTGTATCATACATTCATTAGCACATACAATTTGATTCATTAGTTCATGATTATCTATGTCTACTATTCTCTCCTGCAACCTCTTTATTTTAGTGACTTCTTTTATCGAGTTCTTTGCATATACTTGATCATTTGATTTGATTTAACTTGTCATATGCAGCGTGAAGAATGTAGTTTCTAGATATCAAATTTCATATCATTTTGTTCAATCGATGTTGAGTTATGAATCAAACAATCTACCTATGTCTACATATTTTCTTCTTCTTGAAATGTCCAGATTACATCCCTAAGTTCCTAAACTTATTTCTCCAAGTATACACACTCTAAATTATTGCAATAACTTGGAATAGTTAGTTGAGACCTTCAATAGATGTTTCTAAAAGGTCTTGGGTCAATTGTTATCATAGAGTGAGAACTGAACATTTCTTTGAGAGGTTCAAGTCCAAAAATAACAAGTTTCTCATAGTGTTTCCATGTGCAAGTTATCTGTTTTGGAAATAACATTTTGCAATGATGCTCCAAGGTACATAGTAGGTCTAAATGCGTATCTGGGAGACTAAAGGTGTCTTATAAGGTTCCCTAAAGTCACATTAATAGATGTAGAGCATGATTCTTGCAACACTAGCTCATTTCTAGATTGTACCCATACATCTCCTCAAAGTGGTATCAGAGCTACATCAAGTCAACATGGGAGATGGATTTCCTTCATCGATTGAAAAATTGGAACAAGGTAATTATTCAGCTTGGTCACTTAGAATGGAAGCATATCTTCAAGAGACGAGATGATGCCAATCCTCAGAAGCAAAGGACAACCAATTGAAGAAGAACAAAAGAGGTTAACTACATGGTGCTCAAAGCATGCTCTAGCTAGGTCTTAAATTCTTAACTCAATCTCTGATTTTTTACGTCCACACATTAGGAGCTGCAAGAATTCACAAGAGACATGGAATTCTCTTGGAGCATTCTTCTCATCAAGCACTAGAGCTAGAAAGAACCAACTCTGGATGGAGTTTACCACACTCAAGAAGATGCCCAAGCAAAGTGTGATTGATTTTGTTGCAAAACTCAAGGACTTAGCATATCAACTTTGGAGCATTGGAAAATTCATTGAAGAAAAGAAGATAGTGAGGCAAGTAATCATTTGAAAATTAGATGGAAAATGGTAAGCTTTCACCATACCAATGGACCTATACATGGACATGCAGGTCCGTGAATTCAATACCCTCATGGGACAATTGTTCATACATGAGGCAAAGATTATGAAGAATGGAGATAAACCAAAAGGTAACCAAACATAGATATGATCAAGAGTAAATATAGCAAAGGAAAGGGTAAAAGATCTGATGATGATGAAGGTAGTACTTCTCAGACAAACTTTTGAGGTAGAAGTAGAAGTTCAAGAGGAAGAGGCAAAGGAGGTAGACAAGGTAGGGGGAGAGTTCAAAGCTCCTCTCCATGTGCCACATGTGGCCTAACTAATCATACAATTGAGAGTTCTTTTAAGAACCCTAGAAATCAAAGAGGAAGAGATTTCAATAGAGGAGGATATGAAAGTGTGAGAGGCAGATCAAATAACTTCTCAAATAACTTCAATGGCTACAACAATAAAAATTTTAACAATACAAATAATCAAGGAGGATATGGAGGAAGGAGAGACTACATCAATTACATTGAAGAGAGAACTCAAGAGGACTCACTTCTCTTGATGAACATGACCATGAGGCAATGTAAAATAGATGAGCATGTATTTTAAATAGATTCTAGTTGTTCAAATCATGTAGCAGGGAATGTGGCTCTACGCTCAGACTTAGAGGATCCAAGAAATAGGCATGAGGTTCAAACGGGAGATGAAACTAGAAACTCAATGGAAAAGATTGGAAATGTGAAGACTCTAGATGGAAACATGAATCTTCTTAGCAAGGTATTGTATGTATCTACCATAACAAAGAATCTTGTAAGTGTTGGGCAAATTGTAGGGAAAGGATTGTAGGTAAGATTCACAAGGAATGGAGTGTTTGTTGAAGATCCACAACAAGGATTCAAAAGAAATGCAAAAGGAGAAAAGATAGGTAGACTCTTTACATTTGAGCTCCAAGACACTAGAAATATAGCTCTATTCAATTATGTTAATTATACCCTATCTAAATTAGAGATGTGGTATAAAAGATTGGCTCATCTAAGTGAAAGGAACTTGAAGCGAATTTGGAGAGATCAAAGTGTGCTTAACCTACCAATATCTCCAAGTAAAACATGAAGAAAGGATACATTCATGGTGACTTGTTGGAGCTAGTCCACAGAGATGTTTGGAGACCTAGAAGGAAGCCATCAATATCAGGATCTAGGTACTATGTATCTTTTATTGATGATTGTAGTAGATGGATTATCCTTACTTTATGAAGCATAAGGATGAAGTCTTCTCATGTTTCAAGAAGTATCTTGCTCTTGTTGAAAATCAAATAGGTAAAACACTAAAGAGGCTAAGATCTGATGGAGGGGGAGAATATTTCCCCCATGAATTTCTATCTCCAAGAGAGGAGTATCAAAAAGATATCACAACTAGCTACACTCAAGAGAATAATGGAGTGGTAGAGATAAGAAATAGGACCTTAGTTTAAGTTGCAAGGTCTATGCTTAATGAAAAAAAAAATCCAAATTATTTGTGGGCTGAGAATGTATCTACATACACCCATCTCATCAATAGACTCCCATCAAAAGCATTGGATGGGATGAAACCCTATGAAGAATGGAATGGAAGAAGACTTAGCCTTGATCATTGTAGGATATTTAGGTGCATAGCTTATGCACACATTCCATCTCAAATCCTAGATAAAATGGATGCTAAAGTAGAGGAGTGTTTGTATATTGGATAGGAATTAAATAAAAAAGCGTACAACATATATAATCCAAGCATTAAAGGTTTTATTATTAGTAGAGATTTTCTTTGATGAGAACAGCTCTTGGTTTGAAAATGAGTGCAAGAAAGTAAAGTTACCTTATGACCTAGAGGAGGACTTCCCAACATTGCAAAAGAGGAGTGATCACTTACACGAAGAATCAAGTGATTCAATCACGATAATCAAAAGACGCCAAGGAGGAATATCAATGCTTCGAACAACAAACCTAAAGCAAAGATGCAAGAGTTGAGAGATTTTGTAGATTCTTCGCAACACACAATAAGGAAATCAACTAGAGAAAAAAGGAAGATACAAAGGTATGGCTTTCACACTTCTCTGGTCATTAAGCACTCAATTTATATTGCTTAGGATATCAGCTTAGAAGAACCATCAACATGTGATGAAACCAAGAAGAAATTAGGATGGATAGAAGCAATGAAGAAGAGATAGAAGATCCTCAAGAGAATTAGACATGGGAATTGGTTCCCAAAAAGCCATCCATAAAGATCATTGGATCCAGATGGATCCACAAGGTAAAAAAGAACTTATATGGAGCAATAAACATGTATAAAACAAGGCTTGTGGCTAAAGGGTTTGCTTAAATCCAATGTATAGATTATGAAGAAACTTTCTCTCTTGTGGCAAAGATCCCTACAATCCAAGTACTCATGAGTGTAGCTACGTCAAAGAATTGGAACATCTATCAAATGGATGTAAAAAATGCATTCTTGAATGGTTGGATTTCCAAGAAGGTGTACATGGCACAACCTCCTCGATTTGTAGATAAATTACATCCTAAGTATGGATGTAAACTTAGAAAATATTTATTTGGATTGAAGCAAGCTCCTAGAGCTTGGAACCATACACTAGTTACCTTCTTGCAGGACAAAGGATTTCAATCAAGAAAAGAAGACTCTTCATTTTTCATTAAGAAAAGTAGATTTGAAATGATATAACTATGTGTGTATGTGGATGATATAATCCTTATCGGTGATGATGTTGATGGGATTAGAAGAATCAAAGCAGAAGTGAAGGAGGAATTTAAGATAAGTGATCTTGGATTGTTCACTTACTTCCTTGGATTGGAAGTAGCCTACACAGATCAAGGGATGTTCCTTACACAAAGGAACTATATTAAAGATATGATTGCCAAGTTCAAAATGCAAGAAGCTAAAGTTGCACATACTCCCATCAAGTCAACCACAAGTTAAGTGCTGATGAAGGAGAACTTATTGAAGTCATCATAAACTATCAAAGCCTAGTTGGGAGTTTAAAGTATGCTACCCCAACTAGGGCTGATATTTGCTATGGAGTAAGTGTGCTTAGTTATTTCATGCACACCCCAAGAAAATCTCACATGGATGCAACAAAGAGGATATTTAAGTACTTGAAAGGAGCAATAAATGAAGGTTTATATTAGCCCTACACATCTGATTTGAATGTAAAGCTATTCACTAATGCAAATTGGGCAGGTTCTAAAGATGATAGAAGAAGCACATCAAGATATTTCTCATTTGCAGGTACAAACTCATGTCTTACTCTTCAAAGAAGCAACTTACAGTTGCCCTCTCCTTAACTGAGGCTGAATATAGGGGGTTAGCAAATGCAACATAAGAAGCTATGTGGATCAGGACCCTATACACAAATTTAGGGTTGCATTTCGGAACTCCATACATATTTGGAGATAATATGAGTTCACTTCATCTCGCTACTAATCCTATCGTTCATGCCAAGATAAAGAATATAGAAGTCCATTATCACTCTGTTAAGGGAAAGATTGTGAGTAAGGAGGTACAACTATCCTATGTATCTACTCATATGCAATGTGCAAATATGATGACCAAATCATGGGATGGAAGCAAATTAAGCATGTTTTAATCTATGATTGGGTTGCAGAAGATATCAAAGGATAGATGACTCAAGAATCTTAGACTTGAGTGGGAGATGTTGGTACATTTGGCAAGCCTCGATGCTTGACCAAATGATAAAGACTTCTCACATATTCATTTGCATCACTTATGAAGTGCATATGAATACCTCTTGCAAAAGTCATGGACTTTAATTCATTGGATAAAAGTAAAAGGAAATGAGTTGAAGGAATCTAGTGATATTAGGAGGCAAGATCCATGACTCATTTGTAGTTGGAATCAAATCAATCAACACCTAAAGTGTAGGAACACTTTTAGATGTGGGAAATTCAAATTTCGAATCCCTTCTATGTATAAATAGAGGTGGACTTGAGTCATGGGACATGATAGAGAGGAGAGAGCCATTCAGCCTCATGGTTGAGCATACATTGATCTCACATATGTATGAGTAAGTCCACTACATCTCCATTGGTATCATACATTCATAAGCACATAGAATTTGGTTCATTAGCTCATCATTATCTCTGCCTACTCTGCTCTACTGCAACCTCTTCATTTGAATGATTTTGTTTGATCATGTTCTCTATGTATACTTGATCATTTGATTTGATTTAACTTGGCATAGGTAGCTGGTTATAATTGTTTCTTGATATCAAATTTCACTTCATTTGGTTCATTGGATGTTGAGTTATGAATCAAACAAGCTACCTATGTCTACATATTTTCTTCTTCTTGTAATGTCGGGATTACACCCCTAAGTTCCTAAAATTATTTCTCATAGTATACTCCCTCTAAATTAA
Source organism: Ceratopteris richardii (assembly GCA_020310875.1). Lineage (NCBI taxonomy): Eukaryota > Viridiplantae > Streptophyta > Polypodiopsida > Polypodiales > Pteridaceae > Ceratopteris > Ceratopteris richardii. The sequence continues at coordinate 98,036,175 of CM035438.1, read as the reverse complement.
TAAAATAGCTTGGAATAGGTAGCTTACCCTTCAATTAGATGTGTCGAAAAGGTCTGGAATCAATTGTTATCAGAGAGTGAGAACTGAACATTTCTCTTAGAGGTTCAATTCCAAAAATAACAAGTTTCTCATTGTTTTTCTATGTGCAAGTTATTTTTTTTGGGACAAACATCTAGCAATGATGGTTCAAGGTACATAGTATGTCTAAATGCATATCTAGGAAGCTTAAGCTGTATACTAAGGTGCATTGAAGTCACATTGGTAGGTGTAGAGTAGAATTATTGCAACATGAGCTCTTTTTGGATTGTATCCATACATCTCCTCACCTCTCTAGCTCTCAATGTTTCTCTCTAGATGTCCCCTCCACAACAACACAACCATTCATGCCTTTCTAGACATGCACCCATGGAATATGCATGCTTCAAAATAGTATCTTTTTTGCATGTCTCGTGAATGACTCCTAGTTTGGTAAAAAATCTACTTTTCATGTCTACCTCATAATCAAACCTCCAAAACGAGAGGCAATCCCTACAACACACTCAAACTAACCCACATAGAAATCTATGTTTTATACATCTAGGACCATGATAAGATGAATCATGGCTTCTGGTTTTTTATAAAGTACCAAAAATGGCTCTTTTCCAAGCCTTATCACTAAAAAATAGTGAGGAATTAACGTAAGCTTATTAGACACAAAAAGGTTCAACTCTTTGATCTACACAATAGTGTTAGAGATGCCTAGGTCCAAATCCATTTGCAAATATCATTTTTGAGCCTTGCAAATTCAGAAATTCTAGAGAGAGATGAAAAAGCATGAAGAATATCCTCATTAACTTATCCTCACACAATAAAATGAGACGTAAAACATAATAAATATAAAATTTTTGATCAAGTTAAGTTTTTCCACGAAGAGTACTCTATCTTTCTCTCATACAACACTTTCTCTAATTCCTTCATCTTCTTCAAATCCAATACATATATTTTATGTAACTTCTTAGAGAGAGAATGTAAAAATATAATGCTACAAAACTTTGCACACACGATCAAAATATCCTAAACATGAAAAAAATATCTATTTCAATATAGTGCATTACAAATCTCCCCCTCTTTGAAGAGATTTTTCCTTAGAGTTGGAAAGAAGGATAATGTTCCATAAAAGCATCTAGGCCAACCCATGTCGAATCTTCAATAGGATATGCAAACCACTTAACCAACATCTCAAGTATTTCATGATTCTTAAGATGTCTAATTTTATTATCCACTATTACTTCAAGTTCAAGCTCAAAAGTGGCATCTCTCTTCAATTTAGATTTTCCTCCAAAACCAGATCATCATTAGGAACAAACTTTTTAAGTAACCCTGCATGGAAAACTAGACGAATTTTTAAGGTGTTAAGTAGATCAAGTAAACATGCAACAAAACCAACTTTCTTAACAATTTGAATAGGACTAACTGCGGTGCGACAGTATTCACTAAAATTCACTAAGGATTTGCATATAAAAAAATTGGAGTAAAGTTTAAGGACATATCAAAACCACTTTCAAAGCACGATATGGTCATTATGAGTTCACAATTTTTCCTTTTGGATTGACAAATGCTCCTGCCAGACTTACATGTTTGATGTATAACGTGTTTGATGAATATCTAGATGATTTATTTTAATCTATCTTGATGATATTTTCATGAATTCGAAGGATGATGATGAACATTGATTACATCTGAGGAAGACTTTAGAGAAACTTAGAGAGCATAAACTATATGGTAAGATGACTAATGCACATAAATCCTATGAATGTCAAAAGCATAATTGACTGAGCTACACCCAATTTTGTGAGAGGTGTGGGATGATCCCTTGGTTTGGCACAATATCAAAGGGGACACATTAGGGAACTATCAAGAATTGCGAGTCCTATTAAAGAACTAACAAGGAAAAACAAAGCCTTCACATGGAAGGATGAGTGTGAAAATGCATTTGAAGAATTAAAAGTAAGAATTACTAAAACCATTTATTGTTACATGTGATGCTAGTGGAAGTCAAATCAGATGTGTACCTAAGGAAGGATAGTGGTTTATGCATCAAGGAAACTAAGGAAACATGAACTAAATTACACATTGGAGACACTTATTTCTTGGAGAGGAAGTAAGAACAGATCATCAACGCCTTAAATATATATGTACTAAACCTTTACTTAGTAGTAGATAGAAACAATGGATTGAATGACTAAGTGGATATGATTTTGATATTAAATACTTTGGAGGAAAACAAAACAAAGTGGTTGATGCTTTTAGTTTGATAGGGATGCAAGGTTTACCTCTATTTTTTGGAAAGCCAATGTTCAATCTATAGGAACAAAATTATGCGTAAGTACTACAGTTCATCCTCAAACGGATGGTGGGAGTAAGCATTTCAACCAGGTTCTTGAGCATATGTTACTTTTTTATATAAATGATAAACAAAAAAAATTTGACTTGATTATTTGCCTATGATTGAGTATGCGTATGATAGTACATAGCATTAATCTATTAAGATGACAAATTTTGAAGCAATGTATGGCTACAATTTTTTGGTACCACAATTACTTTTTAATTCACAGGACCCTCTTGAGGTATCTAAGCAAATGCTTGAAAACATGGATTTGGAGCTGAAAAATGTATAGAGTAACATTAAAGATGCATTGAAAGGTCAAAAGCTATACCATGATCTCAAAAAAGGACCCTTGGATTTTACAAAAAATGATCTCTTTTTTTTTAAGTGATCCCTTCTATATCAAATCTTGTTTTAGGAAAAGATTATCAATTATAGCAATTCATCTATGTGTGGAAGTGGATACTTGATCGTTATCCTTGTCTTATGCAATCCTCTACAGCTGATACAAAGTATGCATGAGCAATCTCTTTTCTCTCGAGCAAAAGAAGTGCTCCCCAAGGGGAAACACTAGGTCTAGGTCTTTTCAATCCCTTCTTCAATAGAACATCTAATTTGAGCTGCATCTCAATCTTGAACCTACAAGGTGATCTAAAATAATAGTCACTTCCTTGATAGACGTTTATAGCATGGTCAATTTTCCTAGGAGGGGACATGCTCGATAGGTCATCATGAAATACATTTGCATAAAACCAAATATGTCTCCCCATTCTGTCAAATACTTCTAATCAACTTTATGAAAATTTGCTTCTCGACAAATGATTTTAAATTCTTGAAACAATCAAAGACTTCACTCTTATGTTTAATAAAATACACAAATTTCATTCTATGATGATCATCAATGAATGATACATAGTACTTATTACTAGCCAAGTATTCCTCTTTAGTAGGATCCTATACATCTGTTTGTATAAGATCTAGCAAACCATCACTTACATAGCTTGAATGTTTGAAAGGTTGTCTACTATGCTTGCCAATTTGACATGCTTCACAAAGATGCACCATATGTTTCTTAGTAAGATTAGGTAATCCTTCAAGACTCATCTTCTTTGATAGCTCCTTTACCCTATTTACATTCATGTGGCCAATTGTTTTGTGCCAGAGATGAAGCTCTTCTATTCTATGCATACCATAAGTGAAATAGTTTGTATGATTTGGGTTTACCTTGAATGTAAACAATTTACTTTGTTTTTTTTACCTCTAGAAATTAACCTCCTTTGCTTTGGATCATCAATGAAGCAATCTACATGATTAAATCTTACTTGCAAACCTTTTTCTACCATTTGACCAACCAACATCAAATTCTTAGTGATCATCAAATTACTTCAAGCGGTTTGTCTTGCACTTATCCTGCATAACATCTCCAACGGGCATAATCTTATGTGTTGTATCATCTCCTGTTTCAACATGAACTTTACATGAAGGATAATGCACATTTGAAAACCATGATGCATCATGAGACATATGATTAGAGCAAACATTGTCTACATACCATACATCACTATAGCAATTCATCTTAGTTTCTATATTCATCATAAGAAGAGAATCATAATCATCACTTTTATCTTCAACTCCATAATTTCCTTGTTGTTCACCTCTTCTTGAATAGCCTCCTCTTTGTCTACCACCTTGATTATTCTCATTTGGATAGCATTCTTTGGCATAGTGTCCATACCTTCCACATATGTAGCAATTGTTGTTATCTTCACGCCTGTGTCTTTGATTGTAGTTGTGGTGCCCTCTCATACATCTAGCACTTGACCTTCATCTTTTTCTTGTGTTGAAGGAGCCATGTGAAGTCCCTTGATCATCTCTCCTTCTTCCTCGACCTCTATTCAAACCTCTTCTACCTTTGCTTCCTTCTCTTGATGATCCTTCATAAAGAGCTTCTCCTTGAGATCCTTTTTTATTTGAAGTAGAGCCATTCAGATTCATTTCCTTCATTACCATGAGAACAAAAAGTTGATTAAATTCTAGTAGTTCTCCTCTGACATAAACCAAAGTAATGAATGTTCTCCATCTCTCATCATCCTTGAGTCCATTGAGAGTATATGTAACCATGTTGTTGTCCTCCACATGATCTTGAATTGATTCTAATTGATCTGCAATCTCTTTAACCTTCAACAAGTAATCATTGATTGATATCCTTGTATCTTTCTTTATGTTGTTCAACTCATTTTTAAGTTGAATCTTCTTTGCTCTTGTACTTGTAGCATACAACCTTTCCAATGCAAGCCAAACATCCCTAGTTGTGTCTCGATCTTGTATGTGTCTTACCATTGAGTCTTGAATGTTTTGTGATAAAATGGATATAACCCTTTTGTCTCTTTCATTCCAAAGTCTAAACAACCTCAATTTTTGCTGATTTGGATCCTCTAATAATATAGGTTTGGTATATGTTCCATCAATCAACCCATACAAGCCTCTACCTTGCAAGTATGCTATGATTCTAAATTGCCATGCTTGATAGTTGTTCTTATCAAGCTTCTCTATTTGTGCATGTTGAGTGCCCATTGTGTAAATACTAAACTTCCTCCTTTACCCCTCCTTTTAGTTATGTGTGAAAAGAAGAAGTATACAGTTTTACCTTTTTAATGAAGTTTATGCATCTTTCTTTGCTTGGATGTTGCTTGAGATGCTTCCTTGCTATCTCTTTCTACCTTCGTGTAGTGTTGATGATGAATCTCTACTCCAATAGCTTAAAATTCTTCATCAAGGTATTAAAACTATCTCCAAGCTTCAATTTCTTGAGCTAATACCAATCATGGAGTTTATTGACCTCCAAATTATAGCTAGAAGTAGGTGCAACCCCTTGAGAGCTAATTGACCTTCTCACAAAATTATGTGCAAAAAACTAGTCATATTTGTAGAGCTTGTTGTTCTCTATTCACTTACCATTTTTTAAAACTATTTTAACCACATAAATAAGACACCAAGATTTTTGAATGAGGTAAAGAAAACTCAATTTAGATAAATACCCAAGGAGATATGACCTCTGCAATTTTGAGGTTTAATGGAGACCTTCAATAGAGGTATACCCGAGAACACACAGTATGTGCAAAGAGTGGTGCTCTCAACTCACACATCCAATGATTATGAAAATCATCAGTATGAACGTAGATAGTAAGAGCTTTCCAATCAGCCATCAAACATGTAATTTGGATATATAATGAGGGAGATAAAATCTTTACAATATCTATCTACAAAACTATAGCAACGGAGAGATACACATATGAATCTTTTGGACTTCCAACAAGATCATGACTTCTACCCTCTTATTATGGCATGGAAAACTAATCTAAAACCTTCCTAGTACATCTAACCTCTTGGTAGACACATGTTGGAGGTATTAGATGACTCAAGTTCTCAAATAAGCAAAATAATGATGGACTTTGAAAACTAGCCACATCGACCTTCCAGTAGGACACCACTCGAGCTCCCTTGTGACTCACTAATTTGACTCACCATGTTCTAGAAATCACATGGTATTTTGGCTTTCATTTATCAAGAACGTGAGCCTTCTTTAAGTATTTGAAGATATCCAAAAGGTATTCACATAATTTGGAACTTGTATCTATAAAAAAAAAAACAAATGTTCTCAACATTTCACATAGTGAAGTTCTTTATCTTCTTGAAATCTACTATTTCTACAACCGCATGAGGAAAATATAAACATTAGGACCCCTTTACTTGATAGCAAAGATCGTCATGCAAACCCTCAATAGATTCTGTCTTTAAGGAATCTCCAAAAAATTATAGTGCATACTTATGTAGCTGTGGAAATTCCTCCTTATATTCTTCAACAGAAAAGTTATTTTTACCATCCTCATGTTGCTTGAAGGAGCAGAGTTCTATTTTTGTTTCCATGCCCTAGTGTGGTGAAAAATAAGGATTCTTCACTTGCTATCAAAGCATTGCCACTTGAAATGCTCTTGTCTTCATAATTGATTTCCACCATAGTTTGGCCACTCCTCGCAGATATAGAATTACCAACTTCGTAGATTTCGAAGAAATAAACAGATGAGAATTACAATATAGATCATTATTTCTCAAATGCACTTTTCCTTAAAACATAAAATTGGCATTTTCATACAAAAATTCCAAGATTTGTGCATAATAAAAATACTTTTTTGATTTGTTTTGAATGTAAAAATCAAAAGATAGAATAGAAATTGAATTGCATAAAGGTTTATGACTCATAGTGTCATGCACCTTGTTTTATTTTCTTTCTAAATATTTAAGATAAAAAACATATTCATTTAGTAATTCCATCCATCATTCTTGTCTATTGATAAGTAAAGAACAATTTTTAAGTGCATGAACAACTATAAGCATTTCCAAGTCATGTGTTGTGTAATTTAATTCATGTTTTCTTAGATTCCTTTAATCATAAGACACTGCCCTTCCTTCTTGTGAAAATACACATCCAATTTGACTTCTAATAGCATCACATGCAACAGTAAATGGTTTCCCTAATTGAGGTATTTTTTGCACAGAATATTCAATTTTTTTTATGTTTTATTTCTTCAAATCGATTTCCATACTCATTCCATGTGGAGTTTGTATGTCTCCATGTCAAATTTCTAAGAGGATGTTGGATTCTTGAAAATTTGCTAATGTGTGACATCTTGTATTGTGCCAAGCCAAGGAATCTTCTTACAACTCTCACACATTTTGGTGTAGGCTAGTCAACTACAGTTTTGACTTTCACAGGATCTATGTGAATCCCTTCCTTAGAAATAGCACTCCTCAGATAAGTCACTTCCCCCGTGCAAACAAAAAGATCATCTTATCATATAGTTTATGCTCTCTAAGCTTACCTAAACTCTTTCTAAGATGCAACACATGTTCATTATCATCCTTAGAATACATGAAAGTCTCATCAAGAAAGAGTAAAATCAATTCATCGAGATATTATTGAAAAACATTATTCATCAAACACATAAATGTTGCAAGAGCATTTGTCAATCCGAAAGGAAAAATTATGAACTCGTGAGGACCGTATCATGTTCTAAAAGTGGTTTTGGTTTTTTGCTCATACTTTGCTCTAATTTGATGATATCCAGATCTTGGGTCAATTTTAGTCAATACTATTGCACCACTTAATTACATCATTTCCTAGAAAAGAACATATATCTCAATATTGTACACTACGATTCTTCCCCTCTTTGAAGAACTCTATCCGCACAGTTGAAAAGAAGGGTGATATTCCATGAACTTATCGAAATCAACCCATGTTGAATCTTTAATAGCATATGCAAACCATTTAGCTGGAAACACAACTATTTCACAGTTCCTAAGATGTCTAATTCTCCTATCCACTATTACTTATAGTTAAAATGTGATTAGCATTAGGAACATACTTTTGAAGTAATCCCACAAAGAAAACCGGACGAATTTTAAAGGTGTTAGGCAGATGAAGTAATTATGCAATAGAAGGAATTTTCTTTAAGATTATAAAAGGACTAGCATAATGTGGAGACAATCAATGATCTTTTCCAAAAACATGTCTTGGTTTAGAAGGGCTCACTTTCAAAAAAAAAAGCTAGATCTTTTTTTTCTACACTCCAAGGGTCTCCTTTTGAGATCATGATCAAGATTATAACGTTTTTATGCATCTTTAAAGTTCTTCTTTACCTTTTTAAGCTCTGAATCCATGTTTTCAAGCATCTATTTAAATACATCAACCCAATCTTGTGAATTAATAAGTGAATGTGCTACAACACAATTGTAGTCATACCTTGCTTCAAAAGGTGTCATCTTAATAGAGAAACGCCATGTACTATTATATGCATACTCAACATATAGAAATACTAAGTCCCATTGTTTTGTTTATCATTTACATACATACATAACATATTTTCAAGCACTTAGTTAACCCACTTGGTCTCACCACCTTTTTCACGATGAAACAGAGTACTTGTGTGTAATTTTGATCTTATGGAGTAGAATTTTAATTCCAAGAATTAGACATGAACCTTGTATCCCTATACAAAATTATACTTTGAGGTATACTATGTAACTTGAAAATTCCTTTTATAAAAATGTTTAGTAACATGCATAGTTGTATTAGATATCCTCATGGGAGGACAATGTGTCTTCTTTGTAAGATGTTCCACAATAACAAAGACTTTATCATATCTAGTTCTATTCAAGGAAATTTTGTGATGAAATTCATAGAGATAGATTCCAATTCCGTATGAGGCACATCTAGTAGTTGTATCATAGTAGGACTCCTTTTAAATTCAGCCTTAACCTATTGAAATTTCAGAGATTCTTTCACATACCTCCTAATGTGATTTTTCATACACGACCAATAACATGAAGCATTCACTTAAGCATAAGTCCTAGAAAAACTAGGGTGTGTACAGATAAAAACATCATGATGGTCATGCAGAATCATTTCTTTCAAAATAGAGTTTTAAGAAATACACAAAGGAGATTTAGAATACAAATAATTAGCTTTTCAAATGATTTTTTCCTTGAAACATATAATCGAGATTTTTATACAAAAATTCTAAGATTGCTGCATAATACAAATCTTATTTTAATTTGTTTGAATATCAAAATCAAAAGATAGAATAGAAATTGAATTGCATAAAGGTTAATGACTTAGAGCATCAACCACTTCTTTTCTTTTCCTCCTTAGTATTGAATATCAAAATCATATTCACTTAGCAATTCAATCAATCATTTTTATCTATTGTTCAGTACGTGTTGAGTAAAGGTATATTTAAGGCTTTGATGATCTGTTCTTATTTCAAACTTTACTCGAAAAAATAACTGTCTCCAATGTTTAAGTGCATGAACAACTACAAGGATTTCCAAGTCATGTGTTGTGTAACTTAATTCATGTTTCCTTAGTTTTCTTAACTCATAAGCCACTACCCTTCCTTCTTGTGAAAGTACATAACTGATTTGACTTCTAGTAGCATCACATGGAACAATAAAGGACTCCCCTAACTCAAGTATTTTTAACACACAATGTTCAATACTTTTATGTTTTAACTCTTCAAATGCATTGTCGTAAGCATGATTCCATGTGAAGACTCTATTTTTCCTTGTCAATTATGTAAGAGGATTTGCAATTTCTTCAAAATT
>CM035438.1:97986649-97991649 GCA_020310875.1 Ceratopteris richardii | reverse complement strand
CCCTCCAAGTCCTGCAATAGTGCATTCAACCCATGACTATATCCATAAGACTCCTCCGATCGTGTTGGAGGACGACCCATTGCCAGCTCCTAAAACAAATATAAAAAGATTAGAGAAATATATATGAGAAATTTAACACAAATAAATTCTATAAATGAAATGGTACTTACAAACTCATGACGCATCGTGTCATATCCGCCGCTGCCCAAATGTGACGTTCCAATCGTGTCTAGACGTGTGGTTGTGGCATTTTGCTGCTGGCGATATCGATCAGGAGTCTGCTGCTGATCATCACGAATCATGTCCCGCTCCTCAGCATCTAACCACACAGGTTTTGGTAAGCCTTCTCTGAATGCATCACGAGCCTCGGATCGTCGATGCGACATGACCTCACGTGGGGTATGCAGAATCCACTCTAAACTGACAATCGATTGTTCATCGGCTGGTTGGAACTCCTGGTAAATCGTCTGTGTGATATAATTCTTCCGATCTTTATCCTGTTCACTCCATTTCCGCATGATGGAGTGTCCAAACTGGATGGAGCAAAGCTGTCGTATGCGTGCACACATTGCTTTGCCGGCCGCATCCATCACCGGAGCTCCATCTCGGATACTATACACCTTGGATTCATCATGGTCATGAGCACCCCAAGGTGTACATGGTGTACTGCGTGGTGTATTGCGTGGCGTACCTACATCTGAGGTACTCGTCCTAGGAGTAGAAGCGGGCGACACAACGTCCGTCGCACTGCCTCCACGACAACCGCCGCCTTTGCCTCCAGACCTACCTGTAGATCCACTCCTAGAACAGGGTGTGACCTCGATCTACGAGACGGGCCAGACCCTGTATCGCGCTGAGGTGTCGAACGCACATGTCTACTAGTAGATCCAGTAGGAGATGGCTGCAAAGATGGTCGTGGTGGAGTCACAAAGCTAGGAGACATACCTCCTACGGGAGTAGCACCACCCTCAGGAGTGACGCCGACGGGAGTGAGGCCAGCGGGAGTGAGGCCGGCAGGAGTAAGGCCGCCAGGAGTGAGGCTGGGAGGAGTGCTACCACGAGCAATCCAATACTGTGATGCAGCGGCCATATACGTAGGAGGAACCTGAGAGATGAACTCCAAAAACTGCTCCTCTGTCATGGACTGTGGAGTGACTGGAGGACTGTCTCCCATCGTGCTCTGTAATAAAAGAACTCAAATAATTAGCATGCGATAAGAAAAATAATATAGGGAATAAACAAAAAAAAAACCAAAAATTAGTACGTACAAGTGTTTTATTCAAAAGTCCTCTATTCCAGCATCCTCTTGAAGATCCGATGCACCGAGAATATCTATCTCTAAATTGATGGCTTCTAAATCGCTTGCTATGCTGGTTTCCTCCTGATCATCGTCTATTGCTTCGTCTTCTTGAACAATGACATCTTCTTCAATGACCTCTTCTTCTGAAACAATGATCTCTTCCTCCTCAGCTATCGAATGAATCTCTGAGTCCACTAGAGATGGACTTTCTTCTACATCTGCGTTTTCAAAAATTTGTCTACTACGTGGAGCGACTTGTAAAACAAATAGCCACTCTGGATCTTTTGAATCTGGTATAAAAACAATTTGCTCATAGTGTTCGGGAAGTACAAATGTATCCCTTTCATCTGTCCATAATCTTGTGGAGTCGACTTGAAGCAAACCACTCTTATCTCGTCTCACTATTGCGTTTCTTCCAGAGGTGACTACTTTGAACCATTTCACGTCAAAAACAAAGTAATCAAACTTTCTGAAAGATAGTTTCAAGATGTCTTGAATCACACCACAATAATCTAAATCGCCTTCTAGAGCATTATCATCTCTTGCACTCGCTCTACTTTTTTGCAAAAAATTCACCATCACTCCACTATCAAAAGTAGACCAGTTTTGATCGATTCGTGCGATTCGAAAGTGTCGTCCATGAGACCATAGTGCACCGTATTTGATATACTCCCAATCACATCCTTTTGCGAGTTCTTCTTCTTCTTCAGAGATATCTTCACCTGCTGCCTTTGCTTGTGAAACCGCTGCATCTAGCCATCTGCTCGTTGGAAAAGGTGGGAGAGGTCGAAGATTTTCTGGAAGAGGCAAAAATCGAGTAGAACGATTTCTTCGAAACGAAGAGGTCCACATAAGTATGCCTTTCACTCGCACGTCTCGTCTTCTTATAGGTTGAGACATGTCACGCACAGTGATCCCATCCCATAAAATGCGCAGTTCTTCTACAAGTGGTGCAAGATATACATCCATATTTTTTACCTTATACTTACCTGGTACAATAAGAGCTAATAATAAATGACCTTTCTTTGTGGCCAACCATGGTGGGATATTATAATTGACGAAACATACAGGCCATGTGCTCCATGAAGAACTGCGTAATCCAAATGGATTCACTCCATCCATAGCCAGGCCTAGACGTATGGACCGAGGCTCACTAGCAAACTCTGGCCACTTACTATCTATGTGCTTCCAAGCATCAGAGTCAGCTGGCACTCGCATTACATTATCTGTAGACCTGCTCTTTGTATGCCATGCCATTAACTCAGCTATAGATTTGCATCTAAACATGTTCTTAATTTGTGGAATGATAGGAAAGTGGCGAAGAACCTTTGCAGGGATTGCTTCGCCTATAACGTCTTCTCTAAATCTATTTGCTCCACTCTTTGGACATACGTGGAGATGCTCATACTCATTCCGAAAGAGAATGCAATCATTCGGACACGCATGAATTTTCGTATAATCCATTCCAATGGACTGTAAAAGTTTTTTCGCATCTCCACGTGTTGGAGGCATGTCATTGCCCTCTGGCAAAATTTGATCTTTAAGAAGCCTGCAATAAGCAATTAAAATGATATTAGTAAATGAAGTTATTGTGATACAACAATGAAAGCCAATTTGTTCTCCACTTACCTGAACAATTCAGTGACACTACTATCTGACCATCCATAAATGGATTGCAGATTGAGCATCGCGAGTGAAGCACGTAGTACAGATATCTTTGCTCCATTGTAAAGTGGTAAACGAGCTAATCTTCGCATGTTTTCATATTCTTCATCAACTTCTGATCGTGGAATTTCTGTTGTGTCCATGAAACTCTCGTCGACACCTTCTTCACCATCATGGTCTTCATCTATCTAATAAAAAGCTTCAAGCATCTCTTCCATATGTTCATTCTGTGTAATATTATTAGTGCTTGCTTCTACATCTAAGTGCTTTTTTGCTCTCTTTTGTCCACGAGATGTTACCGGTGCAATGTCGTTTGGATCCATCGGCTCACCTGGGGGACCATGCGAATGATAGCGTAGGTTTTCCAGTCAACTCCTATCAAAGGATCCATACTCTCTAACATGTGCAGTACAAATCCGTCATTTCCGATAAATTTGATACTTGCACTGTGTGCAAGGACATGACATTCTCTCTTCAGGATCCAAAGAAGCCATCTGCTACAATATCGACATTTTAGAACATTTTTGTTTTTATTAAACCTAAAAATCTAACTCTTAAAGACCTAAATACTTAAATACCTAAAAAAACTTCAAATCCTAGTTTTAAAATCCTAATCTATATAGCTATCCTATTTTATCTATATATTCGGATTTTTTCTTGATTTTTTCTATATACCTATCTATATATGTGTATATGTATATATATGTTAATATAGATAGATATATAAGTATGTGTGTTTGTGTATTTATATATTTATTTATATATTCAAAATTTTTCTTTACTTAATTATATTTAATTATATATATTTAATTAAATAATTTAAAACACTATTTCTTTTTTTATTTATTTATGTATATAATTATCTTATTTTATATATATATTTATTTATATATTCAGATTTTTCTTCCTTACGTAATCCTATTTTTATATATTTAATTATATATATTTAATTAAACTATTTAAAACACTAGTTCTTTTTATATTTATTTATGTATATAATTATCTTATTTTATATATTTTTTATTTATATATTTAGATTTTTTTTCCTTACGTAATCCTATTTTTATATATTTAATTTTATATATTTAATTATATATATTTAATTAAAACCCTAATCTTAAAATTCTATGTATATTTTTGTATGCATGTGTATCTACATGTATGTATGTATTATATGTATATGTGCGTTTGTGTATATATGTAATCTACGTATTAAAATCCTAAAACCCTAATCAGAAAGACTTAGACTTAAATCTGAAATACTAAACCCTAAAACCCTAATCTTAAATATGTAGACCTAAAATATGTATATTTCTGTATACATGTGTATATACATGTATATATGTATTACATGTGCATGTGTATGTGTGCATATATCTTATGTAGGTGTTATAACCCTAAAACCCTAATCTTAAAGATTTAAATCTAAAATATGTATATTTTTGTATGCATATGTATCTACATGTATGTATGTATTATATATATATGTGTGCTTGTGTATATATGTTATCTACCCGTATTTATTTATATATTCAGATTTTTTTTCCTTACATAATAAAATTATATATATTTAATTTTATATATTTAATCATAAATATTTAATTAAATTATTCAAAACACTAGTTCTTTTTCTTCTTATTTATGTATATAATTATCTTATTTTATATATATATTTATTTATATATTCAGATTTCTTTTTCTATTTTTATATATTTAATTTTATATATTTAATTAAATTATTTAAAACACTAGTTCTTTTTATATTTATTTATGTATATAATTATCTTATTTTATATATATATTTATTTATATATTCAGATTTTTTTTCCTATTTTTATATATATAATTTTATATATTTAATTATAAATATTTAATTAAATTATTTAAAACACTAGTTCTTTTTATATTTATTTATGTGTATAATTATCTTATTTTATATATTTATTTATTTATATATTCAGATTTATTTTCCTATTTTTATATGTTTAATTTTATATATTTAATTTTATATATTTAATTATAAATATTTAATTAA